>CM038680.1:393115669-393715669 GCA_021605205.1 Aegilops longissima
CACTATCATTATTAACTTTGCATCTTTTGGCTTCAATATTATGAATATGTGTATCACTACGATCGAGATCCAACGAACCATTTTCATTGGGTGTGTAACCATATAAGGTTTTATTCATTTAAATAGAACAAAAATTATTCTCTAACTTAAATGAATAATCGTATTGCAATAAACATGATCAAATCATATTCATGCTCAACGCAAACACCAAATAACACTTATTTAGGTTTAACACTAATCCCGAAAGTATAGGGAGTGTGCTATGATGATCATATCAATCTTGGAACCACTTCCAACACACATCGTCACTTTACCCTTAACTAGTCTCTGTTCATTCTGCAACTCCCGTTCGAGTTACTAATCTTAGCAACTGAACTAGTATCAAATATTGAGGGGTTGCTATAAACACTAGTAAAGTACACATCAATAACATGCATATCAAATATACCTTTGTTCACTTTGCCATCCTTCTTATCCGCCAACACATAAGATTGAACCCAAAGCTAAGCACTTCTCCCATGGCAAGAAAGATCAATCTAGTAGGCCGACTAAACCGATAATTCAAGAGACTTGCAAAGATAACTCAATCATACATAAAAGAATTCAGAGAAGATTCAAATATTATTCATAGATAAACTTAATCATAAACCCACAATTCATCGGATCTCGACAAACACACATAAAAAGAGATTACATCGAATAGATCTCCACAAGAGAGGGGGAGAACATTGTATTGAGATCCAAAAGAGAGAAGAAGCCATCTAGCTAATAACTATGGACCCGTGGGTCTGTGGTAAACTACTCACAACTCATCGGAGGGGCAAGGATGTTGATGTAGAGGCCCCCGTGCTTGATTCCCCCCACAGGCGAGTGCGGCGAAGGCCCCAAGATGGGATCTCACGGATCTGAATAGGTTACTGGTGGAAATTGTGTTTCGTGGTGCCTGGATGTTTTCGGGCACGTGGGTATATATAGGAAGAAGAAATGCGTCGGTGGCTGCGAGGGGCCCACGAGACGGGGCGCCCTATAGAAGCGCCCTCCTATCTCGTGGAGGCTCGGTTGCTTCTTGACTTGCACTCCAAGTTCTCTCGGATCACGTTCGCAAGAAAATCACGTTCAAGGTTTCATTCCGTTTGATATTCCTTTTCTTTGAAATCTTTGAAATAGGCAAAAAACAGCAATTACAGGCTGGGCCTCCGGTTAATAGGTTAGTCCCAAAAGTAATATAAAAGTGGAAAATAAAGCCCAATAAAGCCTAAAACAGTAGATAAAGTAGCATGGAGCAATCAAAAATTATAGATACGTTGGAGACGTATCAATCTCCATCGTCACCGGCGCGACACCTTGATCTCCATCGTAGCATCGTTGTCGTCTCACCAACTATTGCTTCTACGACTATCGCTACCGCTTAGTGATAAAATAAAGCATTACAGGGGCGATTGCATTGCATACAATAAAGCGACAACCATATGGCTCCTGCCAATTGCCGATAACTCGGTTACAAAACATGATCATCTCATACAATAAATTTTAGCATCATGTCTTGACCATATCACATCACAACATGCCCTGCAAAAACAAGTTAGGCGTCCTCTACTTTGTTGTTGCAAGATTTACGTGGCTGCTCTTCGGGCTTAGCAAGAACCATTCTTACCTACGCATCAAAACCACAGCGATAGTTTGTCATGTTGGTGCTGTTTTAACCTCGCAAAGACCGGGCGTAGCTACACCGGTTCAACTAAAGTTGGAAACCGACACCCGCCAGCCACATGTGTTGCAAAGCACGTCCAGAGAACCAGTCTCGCGTAAGCGTCTGGCGTAATGTCGGTCCGGGCCGCTTCATCCAACAATACCGCCGAACCAAAATATGACATCTTTGGTAAGCGGTATGACTTATACCGCCCACAACTCACTTGTGTTCTACTCGTGCATATGACATCTACGCATAAAACCAGGCTCTGATACCACTGATGGGGAACGTAGTAATTTCAAAATTTTCCTACGCACACGCAGGATCATGGTGATGCATAGCAACGAGAGGAGAGAGTGTTGTCCACGTACCCTCGTAGACCGAAAGCGGAAGCGTTAGCACAACACGGTTGATGTAGTTGTACGTCTTCACGATCTGACCGATCAAGTACCGAACGCACGACACCTCCGAGTTCAGCACACGTTCAGCCCGATGACGTCCCTCGAACTCCGATCCAGCCGAGTGTTGAGGAGAGTTTCACGACCGCGATGGCATGGTGGCGATGTTGATGTTCTACTCGACGCGAGGCTTCGCCTAAGCACCGCTACAGTATTATCGAAGTGGACTATGGTGGAGGGGGGCACCGCACACGGCTAAAAGATCAAACAGATCAATTGTCGTGTCTTTGGGGTGTCCCCCCGCCCCCGTATATAAAGGAGCAATGGGGGGGGGTGCGGCCGGCCTAGAGAGGGGGCGCGCCAGGGAGTCCTACTCCTATCGGGAGTAGGACTCCCCCCTTTTCCTTGTTGGACTAGGAGAGAGAGGGGAAAGAGGTGGAGGAGAGGAAGGAAAGAGGGGGCGCCGCCCCCCTCTCCTTGTCCTATTAGGACTAGGGGGGGAGGCACGCCCTACTACCTCGGCCGCTCCTCTCTTCCACCAAGGCCCATTAAGTCCCGGGGGTTCGGTAACCTTCCGGTACTCTGTAAAACTCGATTTCACCGGAACACTTCCAATATCAAACATAGGCTTCCAATATATCAATCTTTATGTCTCGACCATTCCGAGACTCCTCGCCATGTCCGTGATCACATCCGGGACTCGAACAACCTTGGTACATCAAAACATATAAACTCATAATATAAGCATCATCAAAGCGTTAAGCGTGCGGACCCTACGGGTTCGAGAACTATGTAGACATGACCGAGACCGTCTCCGGTCAATAACCAATAAGCGGAACCTGGATGCTCATATTGGCTCCCACATATTCTATGAAGATCTTTATCGGTCGCACCGCATAACAACATCGTTGTTCCTTTGTCATCGGTATGTTACTTGCAGAGATTCGATCGTCGGTATCTCAATACCTAGTTCAATATCATTACCGGCAAGTCTCTTTACTCGTTCCGTAATACATCATCCATAACTAACTCATTAGTTACAATGCTTGCAAGGATTATAGTGATGTGCATTCTTGAGTGGGCCTGAGATACCTCTCCGACAATCGGAGTGACAAATCCTAATCTCTAAATATGCCAACCCAACAAGTACCTTCGGAGACACCTGTAGAGCACCTTTATAATCACCCGATTCGTTGTGACGTTTGGTAGCACACAAAGTGTTCCTCCGTAAACAGGAGTTGCATAATCTCATAGTCATAGGAACATGTATAAGTCATGAAGAAAGCAATAGCAACATACTAAGCGATCAAGTGCTAAGCTAACGAGAATGGGTCAAGTCAATCACATCATTCTCCTAATGATGTGATCCGTTAATCAAATAACAACTCATGTCTATGGCTAGGAAACATAACTATCTTTGATCAACGAGCTAGTCAAGTAGAGGCATACTAGTGACACTCTGTTTGTCTATGTATTCACACAAGTATTATGTTTCCGGTTAATACAATTCTAGCATGAATAATAAACATTTATCATGAAATAAGGAAATAAATAATAACTTTATTATTGCCTCTAGGGCATATTTCCTTCAGAAACCCCCCTGACATGAGACCGACGCCAAAAATTCCTATAAATACAGAAACCCCCGAAAAGAAACCTAGGTCGGGAGTTCCGCCGCCGCAAGCCTCTGTAGCCACCAAAAACCAATCGGGACCCTTCTCCGGCACCCCCTGCCTCGTGCCCCCCCCCCTTCGGTCCACCGATGTACTTCTTTCACCCATATATACCTACGTATCGTAAAACTTCCAGAACAGAAGATAGATCGGGAGTTCCGCCACCGCAAGCCTCTGTAGCCACCAAAAACCTCTCGGGAGCCCGTTCCGGCACCCTGCCGGAGGGGGAACCCATCACCGGTGGCCATCTTCATCATCCCGGCGCTCTCCATGACGAGAAGGGAGTAGTTCACCCTCGGGGCTGAGGTATGTACCAAGAGCTACGTGTTTGATATCTCTCTCGTGTTCTTGCCATGGCACGATCTTGATGTATCGCGAGCTTTGATATTATAGTCGGATCTTATGATGTTTCTCCCCCTCTATCTCCTTGTGATGGATTGAGTTTTCCCTTTGAAGTTATCTTATCGGATTGAGTTTTTAAGGATTTGAGAACACTTGATGTATGTCTTGCATGTGCTTATCTGTGGTGACAATGGGATATTCACGTGATCTACTTGATGTATGTTTTGGTGATCAACTTGCGAGTTCTATGACCTTGTGAACTTATGCATAGGGGTTGGCACTGTTGGAAATATGCCCTAGAGGCAATAATAAATTAGTTATTAGTATATTTCCTTGTTCATGATAATCGTTTATTATCCATGCTATAATTTTATTGAAAGGAAACTCAGATACATGTGTGGGTACATAGACAACACCATGTCCTAGTAAGCCTCTAGTTGACTAGCTCGTTAATCAATAGATGGTTACGGTTTCGACCATGGACATTGGATGTCATTGATAGCGGGATCACATCATTAGGAGAATGATGTGATGGACAAGACAATCCTAAGCCTAGCACAAAGATCGTAGTTCAGTATGCTAAAGCTTTTCTAATGTCAAGTATCATTTCCTTAGACCATGAGATTGTGCAACTCCCGGATACCGTAGGAATGCTTTGGGTGTACCAAACGTCACAACGAATCGGGTGGCTATAAAGGTTCATTACTGGTATCTCCGAAAGTATCTGTTGGGTTGGCACGAATCGAGACTGGGATTTGTCACTCCGGTTGACGGAGAGGTATCTCCGGCCCACTCGGTGAGGACATCATCATAATGTGCACAATGTGACCAAGGGTTGATCACGGGATGATGTGTTCTGGAACGAGTAAAGAGACTTGCGTAACGAGATTGAACAAGGTATCGGGATCTTGACGATCGAATCTCGGGCAAGTACAATACCGCTAGACAAAGGGAATTGAATACGGATTGATTGAATCCTCGAAATCGTGGTTCATCCGATGAGATCATCGTGGAACATGTAGGAGCCAACATGGGTATCCAGATCCCGCTGTTGGTTATTGACGGGAGAACGTCTCGGTCATGTTCGCATGGTTCCCGAACCGTAGGGTCTACACACTTAAGGTTGGTGGCGCTAGAGTTGTTATGGGAAATAGTATGTGGTTACGAAGGTTGTTGAGTCCGGATGTGATCCCGACGTCACGAGGAGTTCCGGAATGGTCCGGCGGTGAAGATCGATATATTGGACGAAGGGTATTGGAGTCGGAAGTGTTCGGGTACCGAGCTATGGCGGCATGACCGAAAGGTGTTTGAGGAGCCCGGCAAGTGTTGGAGGCCTCATGGGCCAAAGGGAAGGGCAAACCAGCCCACTAAGGGGTGGTGCGCCTCCCAGCCCCTCTCACGTAACCAGGAGAGGTGGGGCGCCTCCCTAGGACAGCCCCTTCCCGCTTGGGGGCAAGTTTCCTAGGGGTGGGGCGCCCAAACCCATCTTTATACCAAAAATACAAAAACATTATCTATCATATCTATCGATCTCACTCTAAGTGACCGTGAAGGGATTGACAACCCCTATTCGCGTTGGTTGCAAGGAGTTATTTGCTTTGTGTAGGTACGAGGGACTCGCGCGCATAGCCTCCTCTTTGGATTGATACCTTGGTTCTCAAAACCGAGGGAAATACTTACACTACTTTGCTGCATCATCCTTTCCTCTTCATGGAAATCCAACGCAGTGCTCAAGAGGTAGCAATCACCAGTTACTGACATCATGGGTTGCCTTCCTCAATATGCGTCACGAGATCCGAGACCCATAGGTGCATCAAGAACTGCAACACGATCCGGTGGAGCACCTATGGAGGCTCAAGGGCAACGCCTAGTTCGATGCGTGATGAACTATGAGTTTTAATTTGTGTTTGAATTATGAGTTTGCTTCGTTGAACTACTCGATTTGTCTTAATTTATGTGACGAACTATGTGATAATAGTTTATGATGAATTTTGTGTCAAGAATGATGAATTTGGGCCAATTTGCGCCAAATTTGGGCCGATATCGCTGGTGGGGGTGAACTTTAGGGGATCGGCTTGGAACCCGAGCCCTTCCCCCTCGCACGCCGAAACTACCGCCCGTTGGCCCCCAAGCGGCAATATTTCGACTCCACAGGGCCGAACATTGGAGATGCTCTTATACTCGTTTTTATGGGTCAACTTTTAAGGGATCCACTAGAGATGCTCTTAGGATCCTATTTACTTTCCTAGTCCTAGCCATCCACGACTTGGTTGACATGCATTGTCCATATAAGACTAGCCACCGTCGAGATAACTTCAAGAATAACATTGAGTCCAACTCAGCAAATTTGCTTATATGGCAATGAGTTAATGAGGAGAGAGGTAGTTGTAGTAACTTAGTTAATTCTTGTAACATCACATGTCCCAATGCAATATGAGTCTATAACCTAATAAATGAAACTCTGCATGTTACCACACTTATGTTACTACCCACTATGAAGGTAGTAACATAGTGTAGGGATACGTGTATGTTATTAGTGTATGATACTCTCCATTGTGGCTAGTCTAACAGGGCAGGCTATAGCGAGTGTACCGAGGAGTTAGATAGCTTTTGTTTATTAAATGAGTTCTGAGATATATAGAAAACGCGTTAGAGTTATGGGCGGCCATATCTTGTGTATTATCTATGATTTTTCCATCGTGAAAATTTACGAGTGACGGAGGGTTGATCATCATATGGATGCCTACATACCGATCCAAGGGATCATTATTTTTATTTGTGTATTTTGTGCGGGGTGAAAATTATTATTGGAGGTTATTAGGAGGAACAAGGTGGGCGACGAACAGTTGATCAAGAGTCGACGTGAAAGATCGGGCCATATACACGCATGAATTAGCGTCTCGCTAGTTTGTGTTTCATCGAGATAGCATTCAGTCTCAAGGCAACTACCTTGGAAGTGGCACATTCTCTGAACCACTTTAGAAATTCTGAGCGGCGGTGTTCGAAATTTCGAGAGGGCAGCCGGGTTTGCCAACTATGTCGGTGGTTTCGAACGGAATGGTTGGCAACTTCGACATGCTAGAGTTTGCAACGGCTATATCTAGACGAACTACTCGGCAGTTCGACTGGAAGAGCTTGGCAGCTCCGAAAAGGTAGGAAAGTTAGCTACATATAGTGGAGGAAGTTCGAAGGCTTTTGAGGGCATTTGGTTTGAGTTTTAAGCACACGGGGAAAGAAACTAATCATAACATCCTCGTCCCTTTTAAATAGTATCGGCAATGTCTATGGACTCAGTGCGATTTTGGACCACAAAAATAAAAATGGAGAATCCTTAGCTTTGCCAACACTTTTCTTCATGATAATTTTGAAGGAAATATGCCCTAGAGGCAATAATAAAGTTATTATTTATTTCCTCATATCATGATAAATGTTTATTATTCATGCTAGAATTGTATTAACCGGAAACATAATACATGTGTGAATACATAGACAAACATAGTGTCACTAGTATGCCTCTACTTGACTAGCTCGTTGAATCAAAGATGGTTAAGTTTCCTAGCCATAGACATGAGTTGTCATTTGATTAACGGGATCACATCATTAGGAGAATGATGTGATTGACTTGACCCATTCCGTTAGCCTAGCACTTGATCGTTTAGTATGTTGCTATTGCTTTCTTCATGACTTATACATGTTCCTGTAACTATGAGATTATGCAACTCCGTTTACGGAGGAACACTTTGGTGCTACCAAACGTCACAACGTAATCGGGTGATTATAAAGGAGTACTACAGGTGTCTCCAAAGGTACATGTTGGGTTGGCGTATTTGAGATTAGGATTTGTCACTCCGATTGTGGGAGAGGTATCTCTGGGCCCTCTCGGTAATGCACATCACTATAAGCCTTGCAAGCAATGTAGCTAATGAGTTAGTTACAGAATGATGCATTACGTAACGAGTAAAGAGACTTGCCGAGAACGAGATTGAACTAGGTATTGGATACCGACGATCGAATCTCGGGCAAGTAACATACCGATGACAAAGGGAACAACGTATGTTGTTATGCGGTTTGACCGATAAAGATCTTCGAGAATATGTAGGAGCCAATATGAGCATCCAGGTTCCGCTATTGGTTATTGACCGAGAATAGTTCTAGGTCATGTCTACATAGTTCTCGAACCCGTAGGTTCCGCACGATTAACGTTACGATGACAGTTTTATTATGAGTTTATAAGTTTTGATGTACCGAAGATTGTTCGGAGTCCTGGATGTGATCACGGACATGACGAGGAGTCTTGAAATGGTCGAGACATAAAGATTGATATATTGGAAGCCTATATTTGGATATCGGAATGGTTCTGGGTGAAATCGGGATTTTACCGAAACACCGGGGGGTTACCGGAACCCTCCCGGGGGTTAATGGGCCTTAGTGGGCCATGAGGGAGAAGAGGAGGGCCGGCCAGGGCAGGCCGCGTGCCCCCTCCCCCCCTAGTCTGAATAGGACAAGGAAGGGGGGGGGCGCCCCCCTTTCCTCTTTCCCCTCCCCCCTTTCCTTCTCCACCAAGGCAAGAGGGGGGAGTCCTACTCCCGGTGGGAGTAGGACTCCTCCAGGCGCACCCCTAGGGGGCCGGCCACACCTCCCCCCTCCCTCCTTTATATACGGGGGTAGGGGGGCACCCTAGAACACACAAGTTGATCTTCGTGATCGTTCCTTAGCCGTGTGCGGTGCCCCCCTCCACCATATTCCACCTCGGTCATATCATCACGGAGTTTAGGCGAAGCCCTGCGCCGGTAGAACATCATCATCGTCACCACGCCGTCGTGCTGACGGAACTCATCCCCGACACTTTGCTGGATCGGAGTCCGGGGATCGTCATCGAGCTGAACGTGTGCTGAACTCGGAGGTGCCGTACGTTCGGTACTTGGATCGGTCGGATCGTGAAGACGTACGACTACATCAACCGCGTGTGCGTAGGAATTTTTTTGAAATTACTACGTTCCCCAACAGTGGCATCCGAGCCTGGTTTTATGCGTTGATGTTATATGCACGAGTAGAACACAAGCGAGTTGTGGGCGATACAAGTCATCTGCTTACCAAAGATGTCATACTTTGGTTCGGCGGTATTGTTGGATGAAGCGGCCGGACCGACATTACGCCAGACGCTTACGCGAGACTGGTTCTACCGACGTGCTTTGCACACGGTGGCTGGCGGGTGTCTGTTTCTCCAACTTTAGTTGAACCGAGTATAGCTACGCCCGGTCCTGCGAAGGTTAAAACAACACTAACTTGACGAACTATCGTTGTGGTTTTTATGCGTAGGTAAGAACGGTTCTTGCTCATCCGTAGCTGCCACGTAAAACTTGCAACAACAAAGTAGAGGACGCCTAACTTGTTTTTGCAGGGCATGTTGTGATGTGATATGGTCAAGACGTGATGCTATATTTTATTGTATGAGATGATCATGTTTTGTAACCGGTTATCGGCAATCGGCAGGAGCCATATGGTTGTCGCTTATTGTATGAAATGCAAACGCCTGTAATTGCTTTACTTTATCACTAAGCGGTAGCGATAGTCGAGAAGCAATAGATGGCGAACGACAACGATGCTACAATGGAGATCAAGGTGTCGCGCGGTGGCGATGGTGATCACGACGGTGCTTGAGATGGAGATCACAAGCACAAGATGATGATGGCCATATCATATCACTTATATTGATTGCATGTGATATTTATCCTTTATGCATCTTATCTTGCTTTGATTGACGGTAGCATTTTAAGATGATCTCTCACTAAAATTATCAAGAAGTGTTCTCCACGAGTATGCACCGTTGCCAAAGTTCTTCGTCTTTGAGACACCACGTGATGATCGGGTGTGATAGGCTCTACGTTCAAATACAACGGGTGCAAAACAGTTGCACATGCGGAATACTCAGGTTAAACTTGACGAGCCTAGCATATAACAGATATGGCCTCGGAACACGGAGACCGAAAGGTCGAGCGTGAATCGTATAGTAGATATGATCAACATATTGATGTTCATCGTTGAAACTACTCCATCTCACGTGACGATCGAACATGGTGTAGTTGATATGGATCACGTAATCACTTAGAAGATTAGAGGGATGTCTATCTAAGTGGGAGTTCTTAAGTAATATGATTAATTGAACTGTAATTTATCATGAACTTAGTCCTGGTAGTATTTTGCAAATTATGTTGTAGATCAATAGCTCGCGTTGTTGCTTCCCTATGTTTTTGCTTCCCTATGTTTTTATATGTGTTCCTAGAGAAATTGTATTGAAAATGTTAGTAGCAATGATGCGGATTGGATCCGTGATCAAAGGTTTATCCTCATTGCTGCACGTAAGAATTATGTCCTTAATGCACCGCTAGGTGACGGACCTATCGCAGGAGCAAATGCGACGTTATGAACGTTTGGCTAGCTCAATATGATGACTACTCGATAGTTTAGTGCACCATACTTAACGGCTTAGAATCGGGACTTCAAAGACGTTTTGAACGTCATGGACCATATGAGATGTTCCAGGAGTTGAAGTTAATATTTCAAGAAAATACCGAGTTGAGAGATATGAAGTCTCCAACAAGTTCTATAACTAAAAGATGGAGGAGAATCGCTAACTAGTGAGCATGTGCTCAGATTATGCAGGTACTACAATCGCTTGAATCAAGTGGGAGTTAATCTTCCAGATAAGATAGTGATTGACAGAATTCTCTAGTCACCACCACCAAGTTAGTAGAACTTCGTGATGAACTATAGTATACAAGGGATGACGAAAAGGATTCCCGAGCTCTTCGTGATGTTGAAATCGACGAAGGTAGAAATCAAGAAAGAGCATCAAGTGTTGATGATTGACAAGACCACTAGTTTCAAGAAAAGGGCAAAGGAAAGAAAGGAAACTTCAAGTAGAATGGAAAATAAGTTGTCACTCCGTGAAGAAGACCAAAGCTGGACCAAAGCCTAAACGAGTGCTTACATTTGCAAAGGAAATGGTCACCGAAGCGGAAATGCCCTGAATATTTGGTGGATAAGAAGGATGGCAAAGTGAACAAGGGTATATTTGATATACAAGTTATTGATGTATGCCTTACTAGTGTTTATAGTAGCCCCAGTATTTGATGCTTGTTAGGTTGCTAAACTTAGTAACTCAAACAGGAGTTCTGAATAAGCGAGAGACTAGTTGAGGGTGAAGTGACGATGTGTGTTGGAACTGGTTCCAAGATTGATATGATCATCATCGCACACTCCTATACTTTCGGGATTAGTGTTAAACCTAAATAAATGTTATTTGGCGTCTGCGTTGAGCATGAATATGATTTAATCATGTTTATTGCAAAAGGGTTATTCATTTAAAGTCATAGAATAATTGTTGTTCTGCTTACATGAATAAAACCTTCAATGGTCATACACCCAATGAAAATAGTTTATTGGATCTCGATCGTAGTGATACACATATTCATAATATTGATGCCAAAAGATGCAAAGTTAATAATGATAGTGCAACTTATTTGTGGCAATCGCCGCTTGGGTCATATCGATGTAAAGCGCATGAAGAAACTCCATAAAGATGGATTTTGGAATCACTTGGTTATGAATCATTTGATGCTTGCGAACCGTGCCTTTTGGCAAGATGACTAAAACTCCGTTCTTGAACAATGGAGCGAGCAACAAACTTGTTGGAAATAATACATCTTGATGTATGCGACCAATAAGTATTAAGGCTCATGGCGGGTATCGTTATTTTTGACCTTCACAGATGATTTGAGCAGATATGGGTATATCTACTTGATGAAACATAAGTCTGAAATAGTTGAAAGGTTCAAAGAATTTCAGAGTGAAGTGGAAAATCATCATAACAAGAAAATAAAGAAGTTTCTGCGATCTGATCGTGGAGATGAATATTTGAGTTACGAGTTTGGTCTTCAATTGAAACAATGTGGAATAGTTTCACAGCTCATGCCACCTGGAACACCACAACGTTATGGTGTGTCCGAACGTCGTAACTGCACTTTATTTGATATGGTGCGATCAATGATGTCTCTTATCGATTTACCACTATTGTTTTGGGGTTATGCATTAGAGACAGCTGCATTCACGTTAAAAAGGGCACCATATAATTCCGTTGAGACGACACCGTATGAACTATGGTTTAGCAAGAAACCAAAGTTGTCGTTTCTTAAAGTTTGGGTTGCGATGCTTATGTGAAAAAGTTTCAACATGATAAGCTTGAACCCAAATCGGAAAAGTGCGTCTTCATAGGATACCCAAAATGTTGGGTACACCTTCTATCGCAGATCCGAAAGGCAAGACATTCGTTGCCAAGAATGGATCCTTTCTAGAGAAGGAGTTTTCTCTTGAAAGAAGTGAGTGGGAGGAAAGTAGAACTTGATGAGGTAATTGTACCTTCTCCCTTATTGGAAAGTAGTTCATCACGTAAATCAGTTCGATGATTCCTACACCAATTAGTGAGGAAGTTAATGATGATGATCATGAAACTTCAGATCAAGTTGCTACCAAACCTCGTGAGGTCTTCCAGAGTAAGATCCGCACGAGTAGTACAGTAATCATGTTCGGAAGTCATGTTACTAGACCATGATGAACCTACGAACTATGAGGAAGCGATGATGAGCCCAGATTCATGCGAAATGGCTTGAGGCCATGAAATCTGAGATAGGATCCATGTATGAGAACAAAGTATGGACTTTGATTGACTTGCTCGATGATCAGCAAGCCATGTTAAATAAATGGATCTTCAAGAGGAAGACGGACAACGATAGTAGTGTTACTATCTACAAAGCTCGACTTGTCACAAAAAGGTTTTCGCAAGTTCAAGGTGTTGACTACAATGAGATTTTCTCAACTGTAGCGATGCTTAAGTCTGTCCGAATCATGTTAGCAATTGCCACATTTTATGAAATCTGGCAAATGGATGTCAAAACTACATTCTTTAATGGATTTATTAAAGAAGAGTTGTATATGATGCAACCGAAGGTTTTGCCAATCCTAAAGGAGCTAACAAAATGTGCAAGCTTCAGCGATCCATCTATGGACTGGTGCAAGCATCTCGGAGTTGGAATAAACGCTTTGATAGTGTGATCAAAGCATATGGTTTTATCTGAGACTTTTGGAGAAGCCTGTATTTACAAGAAAGTGAGTGGGAGCACTACAACATTTCTGATAAGTATATGTGAATGACATATTGTTGATCGGAAATAATGTAGAATTATTCTGCAAAGCATAAAGGAGTATTTGAAAGGAGTTTTTCAAAGAAGGACCTCGGTGAAGCTGCTTACATATTGAGCATCAAGATCTATTGAGATAGATCAAGATGCTTGATAAGTTTTTCAATAAGTACATACCTTGTCAAGATTTTGAAATAGTTCAAAATGGAACAGTCAAAGAAAGAGTTCTTGCCTGTGTTACAAAGGTGTGAAATTGAGTAAGACTCAAATCCCGACCACAGCAGAAAAATAGAAAAGAAGAATGAAAGTCATTCCCTATGCCTCAGTCATAGGTTCTATAAAGTATGCTATGTCAGTATACTGCACCTATTGTATACCTTGCTCTGAGTTTGGCAAAGGAATACAATTTTGATCTAATAGTAGATCACTGGACAGCGGTCAAGAACATCCTTAGTGAGGACTAAAGAAATATTTCTCGATTATGGAGGTGATAAAAGAGCCCGTCGTAAAGAGTTACATCGATGCAAGCTTTTTATACCGATCCAGATGACTCTAAGTCTCAATCTGGATACATATTGAAAGTGGGAGCAATTAGCTAGAGTAGCTCCGTGCAGAGCATTGTAGACATAGAATATTTGCAAAATACATACGGCTCTGAATGTGACAGACCCGTTGACTAAACTTCTCTCACGAGCAAAACATGAGCATACCTTAGTACTCTTTGGTTGTTAATCACATAACGATGTGAACTAGATTATTGACTCTAGTAACCCTTTGGGTGTTGATCACATGACGATGTGAACTATGGGCATTAATCACATATAGATGTGAATATTGGTGTTAAATCACATGGCGATGTGAACTAGATTATTGACTCTAGTGCAAGTGGGAGACTAAAGGAAATATGCCCTAGAGGCAATAATAAAGTTATTATTTATTTCCTCATATCATGATAAATGTTTATTATTCATGCTAGAATTGTATTAACCGGAAACATAATACATGTGTGAATACATAGACAAACATAGTGTCACTAGTATGCCTCTACTTGACTAGCTCGTTGAATCAAAGATGGTTAAGTTTCCTAGCCATAGACATGAGTTGTCATTTGATTAACGGGATCACATCATTAGGAGAATGATGTGATTGACTTGACCCATTCCGTTAGCCTAGCACTTGATCGTTTAGTATGTTGCTATTGCTTTCTTCATGACTTATACATGTTCCTGTAACTATGAGATTATGCAACTCCCGCTACGGAGGAACACTTTGGTGCTACCAAACGTCACAACGTAATCGGGTGATTATAAAGGAGTACTACAGGTGTCTCCAAAGGTACATGTTGGGTTGGCATATTTGAGATTAGGTTTTGTCACTCCGATTGTCGGAGAGGTATCTCTGGGCCCTCTCGGTAATACACATCACTATAAGCCTTGCAAGCAATGTAGCTAATGAGTTAGTTACGAACGATGCATTACGTAACGAGTAAAGAGACTTGCCGATGAACGAGATTGAACTAGGTATTGGATACCGACGATCGAATCTCGGGCAAGTAACATACCGATGACAAAGGAACAACGATGTTGTTATGCGGTTTGACCGATAAAGATCTTCGTAGAATATGTAGGAGCCAATATGAGCATCCGTGTTACGCTATTGGTTATTGACCGAGAATAGTTCTAGGTCATGTCTACATAGTTCTCGAACCCGTAGGGTCCGCACGCTTAACGCTACGATGATGGTTTTATTATGAGTTTATAAGTTTTGATGTACCAAAGATTTTTCGAGTCCCGGATGTGATCACGGACATGACAAGGAGTCTCGAAATGGTCGAGACATAAAGATTGATATATTGGAAGCCTATATTTGGATATCGGAATGGTTCCGGTGAAATCGGGATTTTACCGAACACCGGGGTTACGGAACCCTCCCGGGGTTAATGGGCCTTAGTGGGCCATGAGGGAGAAGAGGAGGGCGGCCGGGCAGGCGCACCCCCCCCTAGTCCGAATAGGACAAGGAAGGGGCGCCCCTTCCTCTTTCCTCCCCTTTCCTTCTCCACTAAGGCAGAGGGGAGTCCTACTCCGATGGGAGTAGGACTCCTCGGCCACCCCTAGGGGCGGCCGCACCTCCCTCCCTCCTTTATATCACGGGCAGGGGGCACCCTAGAACACACAAGTTGATCTTCGTGATCGTTCCTTAGCCGTGTGCGGTGCCCCCTCCACCATATTCCACCTCGGTCATATCGTCGCGGAGTTTAGGCGAAGCCTGCGCGCCGATAGAACATCATCATCGCTCCCACGCCGTCGTCTTGACGGAACTCATCCCGACACTTTGCCGGATCGAGTCCGGGATCGCCATCGAGTGAACGATGTCTTGAACTCGGAGGTGCCGTACGTTCGGTACTTGGATCGGTCGGATCGTGAAGACGTACGACTACATCAACCGCGTTGTCATAACGCTTCCGCTTATCGGTCTACGAGGGTACGTGGACAACACTCTCCCCTCTTGTTGCTTTGCATCACCATGATCTTGCGTGTGCGTAGGAATTTTTTTGAAATTACTACGTTCCCTAACAAATTTGTGGGGGTCGCCTTTCATTTCCTTCGTTGCAACTAGAAGGAACATTCCTGAGATAAGCTAGATAAATCATTAGTTTCTTGAGATATGTTGACATTAATTACCAAAAATCCATCAAGGGAATTAGATGCACTTTTAGGTTCCCTCCCTCCTACTACCGATAGAGCAGTCGACGGGGGTGAGGAAAACCCGGTGATGTTGGTTGCCGGGTCACCTCTATTTTCTCTTTTCCCTAAATGGTGTTGTGGCGATAGGTATCTCACTAGGAAAACTTCGACACTGGTGTTGGATTAGCGACGTTCTTATGAGAAGAGTTTCATCACCGCCGGCTCGACGTGAGCTTGATTTCACCATAGATGTAATTGCAACTTGTGAAGTAGAGGATGGCGGCGATGACCTCGACAAGATTCACGAAGATTTATCTTGTGTCTTTGCCACATCCTTTTTATTTTTTGAATTCCTCCAAAAACACATATGCTAATTCTCAGTCGATGTTGAGAACTGTCAAAGATCCTGCAAGATACCATATTTTCTAATATGAAAAAACAAGTTCACCTGAGAAATACTATTTTTCAACCAACCGAAAGTGAGACGATACAATATGTTTTGCACCCAATGAAAAAATTATCACAACCGTGAACAATTTTAGATATGTACAAACAAATTTGTAAAGCTGACCGGGGAAAGAGATTTTCCTCAATCCCAATTTCCCACAACAACTTTGCACCCAATATATGTGAAGAATCGCTAAGGGCATGCATAATCTGTGTTTTGGTTTAGTGTGGGATTCGAGGTGGACTGGGGGAAGGGGGCTAACATACGGTGGTTTTGTGTTTTTGTTTAGTGTGGGATTCGAGGGGGGTGCTAACGCATAGTGGGATCGTACTTTGGGTAATTGCACTAAAAATGGTCTGAATTTAGATTCACCTTCTTTGGCAAAGCTAATTCCAAATAGTTATTTTGTTTCAGCTTCTAGTTTTTCCTGCAAGAATCTGTTTTTTTTAACCGGGCAAAAGACTTGCCAGCCTAAAGCCGAAACAAGCAGGGCAAGATCTAGACAGTACAGTAAAAGCATGTGTTATATGTAGAAGTGCATGCTCTAGCCAATGCAATCAAAAGACCGATCTGATAGAAGAGACTAAGCAATACATTTATACGTCAACATTGTATAATAGTTATAAGTTCTTTATGTCACCTCTTGTAAATGCTCACATGAATATAAGCACCTCTCTTGTACAAGGACTTCGATGATCCCTCTTGTCAAAAAAAAAAAAGGGGGGGGGGGACTTGGAGGATCTCAAGTCGTTAACCCATTTTTCTGTACTCCCTCCCCTAAACAGGACTTTGATGTTGAAAATGAAACTGTCGCCCTCCCTTCTCTGTTTTCTCATTGTCCTCTTTCATGTAATCCTGTCTACTCGATGAACACAACAAAGAGCAACTTCACCAATTTCCAATCTTTTTAGCACATCAAACGTTTCTTCAGCAATGTTAAGTGTGTAGCAGAGTATGCAGGCCCTGATGTTGCTTTGTTCAGCTCGAGTGAGAAAGAAGCAAATCATATCCTCGTATCATTTTATACTTTCAGTGAGAGAGAGAATTAAACTTACATAGTGGCATGTGTTCAGTATTGCACCTGCTCAGAGTGTACAACAACTTCACCAAACTGAAGCGCCTGAAGGAAATTAACAATCAACAAACGAAATCCTCCATAATCTGCATTACTTGGCTTATTACACGCTTTTCATAAACATGCTCCATACAAAACCAAGCCCCATGCCCCATGTTGCTCGCCAACCCAAAATCTATACAACAAACTTTGTTTTCAATATATAGGCCTCAAATATAAGCCATGCGGCTGAAACAGAGCACGCATAGCACCACAAAGAATGAAAAATGCCACAACCCTTGGCAGGAAACTGTCAGCACAACGTTCTCCCAGGTTAGTACGCCGTTCTTCGGGTAGCGTCGCCACTATGGTCACGGCCATGAGTCCAGAAGGCTGCCCCCTACCCCTGTCCTCTTTGAAGTTGGAAGAAGATCTACTTGCACCAGGCTGATTTGGGCAGCCATCTGGATATGCACTGTGTGGCGAACAATCAAGCCTTGCAGACTGTACTGCTGTTGCCGCCAGTCACTAGCACTGTATAGCTATCTTCGGTCGCTGTGGAACGAGTGTTGCTGTCTATTGATGGCGCTCTCGCTTCCCGATGCTGGGCCGTCTACTTGGAGACGGTGTCTTGCCACAGCCAGCTAACCTCATCACTGTTGGTGAAATGAAATCAACATTCAATAAACTATTTCATGAGTCAGACTTACTTAGGAGTAGGTTACAGAAGCTACACTTACCTCTTTCCCTCTCAAGCTCCTGGTCCAACTCCTCTTTCCATTTTCGTTGCCTCTCAGCAAAGCTGATGCTGTTAACAGAAATAGGTCCCCTATTAGATCATGTACCAGTGCTAGCAGAGATGCAATGCACCTAAGGTTCTTGCACATAATTTCAGTCATCGAAGCAAGGTTAGGAATGCAAGAAAACCTTGGGCTGTCTTGGACATCAATATGAACTTTATCCCCAAGCTCATTGAGCTGAGGGGAAGCTATTTCTCTCAAAATCCGGCTGCTATCTACACCGCCGTCTCTTGAGAATTGCCTGCTGCAGCTTTCAGCCATCGTACTGCTATTCAAAATGGTATCACAAGGCGTTGCCACCGCTGGACCTCCCCTCATCTTACCTGGAGGCGACTTTCCACGAGGGGGTAGTTTCGGACTATTTATGAATTTACCATTGGAAGTTTGATCAACTCCATGAGAGCTCCCGGCATTCACTTTATTGTAGAATTCTTCATATAAAGGTGTTTGTAGCTTCTTCAGATCAAGGGCCTGACAAGAAAACCAGCAAGTAGCATTTAAGTACTAGCAGTAAGGTACTGTATTTGTGTATTCTCATAAGTGTAAAGTACCTTTTCATCAAGAAATGCTTCTATTTTTGACTCGGTAAGTACATCGTCATCTTCACAACTTCCCTCGCAAGGGAAGGTAAAATCATTTTCGGTCATGCTGCTTTCAGGATGCTTGGCTAATCCACCAAATTCCCTCGACTGATGAGAACTTTGCTCTGGGCTCATGTCGTACTTGCTTTTCCAGTCATCATCAAATGGTTCAGACATAGGATTATAGCTCTGGAATTGACAGACCCCAGAATTAAACATGAGGACATAACAACTTCTTTCATATTTTGAATTTTGAAATGCAGAGTAGAAGATCAAACGAAATTCTTAGAGAAGTTAACAGCTGAAGCAAAACTCTTACAGATCCAACTGCTGGATGATCGTCTTTATCAGCAAACTCACACATGTCATCGTCATCACCACCACCCTCCCATAGGGGTTTGATTTTAGATGATCTGTTTGAATTAATTGTTGACCAGTTGCCAGAATGATTCAAACCCCTGGGAGCAATTAAATAAGTTGCAGTGTCATAAAAAGAAAACAAAAATGAGATTGTGTAGAATGGCACGAGCTCAGGAATCACAGGAGTTACTTACATCTCTGTTGGCGCATCCGCATCATGTGCGAAAAGCTCATTCACGGAAGCATCCTGTGTCATTGTTTAGAGAGGTTAGGTTAGTACTAAGCCAAACAAGCTGAGCAAGCGACGTCATTATGCCAGCAATCCAACCTTCTGTGGAGTACGATTGAGTAGCTGCCGGTCATCAAATTCTCCGGTCACAAACGGATGCTGCAAGAAGTCGTTTGAGATGTCACATTTACAAACAAACGAAAATAGCATCATCATACACTTAGAACCATAGACATGTTTAAGATGCAGGAAATCAAATCGAATGTACCTTCAATAAATCTGACGCGCTAGACCTCAGCTCTGGTTCCCTGGAAGAAGAAAATTACCCACAGCAACAGATAAGAAAGTCAGAAAACTTCAGTTGCAAGTAGTTTTGTAATGCTTTCAGACAAAATATTAGTGAGGTGAAAGATATGACAACAACAGGCATACTTCTGCAGGCATTTCAGCAGAAAATCTTTAGCCTCTGGTGAGATATGTTCAGGTATTGGTGGGTGCGACTTTGTGGTTCCAACATGAAATAGAAGCGCAACCTGAAAAAGATTTCGTTAGTGCAATGAATAACCAAAAAATAGAACAACTTTTAGGACCTGGGAGGACAAAAGTTTACCTCCTGATACTGCTGGCTCCATGGTGGTTTACCAGTAGCCATTTCAATGACTGTGCATCCCACACTCCAGATATCTGCAGAGCTGAGAGATTGGAAGGGTGGGGATCAGCTCATAAAATAAGAACAAATAGAGAATGAGATGAATGAAGTAGTTTTTTTGTACATTAGAATAATCTTATACTCCCTTAGTTGTTAGTACAAATTAGACATCCATAAGAATATTTTTTTAGGTAAACATCCATAAGAATCTTTTTTTAGTGTATATTAAAGCTACAAATTAAATATTAGCCGATTATTTCACAATAAGAAATACTGTTGCTGCTTGCTGCTTGCTGCTCAGCTTGTTCTGTGCTTGGACAAAAATAAGGCATAAATAAACTAATACATCAAAATGGAACTGTAAGGCCCTATGGGTAACTCAGGAGGTAGACATATTGTTCTGACCAAGTAGTGCTTTCGTGCTTCCCCGAAATCTAGTAGTGGTCTAGTGGATAGTTCCAATCCAGGTCCATGATTTGGTATAAAACTTCCATTTTCCAAGTTATCAACTTATCATTGAAGCAGGGAAACTTTTAGCATTTTTTATTTCTTAAAAGTATTGGAAATATATAGAACTAAAATATGGTACTCTGGGATTAATTAGTGCATAGGCTTTGGGCCTGTCCAAATTCAAAAATAAAGGCAAGAAATAAAGTACTGGAAGAGTTTCACATACAAGGTATGCCCACTCCCCACAATGACTTCAGGTGCCATCCAGTGTGGTGTGCCTTTCATCGTTTTAGCTGCTGTCATAGTAGCCTGACACCAAAGCATTGAACATTGTCGTTAAGTGCATTGACATGGGAATTACTTGCACAAAGAAAGCAGTGACAAATGAATCATCACATCTACTAATGACAGATAAAGTTGTAGCAGGTGGATAACTTATATACAATGATGTTGCAACAAACGTGCGGAGTTATCAATAATACGGTGCGCAAGGGTCTTTCCATGAAATCAGTAATCATATTATTGTAAGTTAGGAGGATTGGCAGCAACATAAGATAATGTTACTCCGCAAGAAAATAAAGGGGGGGATAACAACATGTTATCCTTTGGACCATCCTATTTTGGAATTGCAAGTTTAACAAACCATGTATTTAATCCTTGGATAAGCCTGCTCGGAACTAAACTCACACTTTTCACACTTCCATGTTTCATGCACACAGGTAGTCAAGAGCAATAAATAAGAATCCATCAGGAAAGGTTTAACATTTGCTATTCTGTTGTAAATTACTGTTTTGATCACTTGACAAGCACATGAAGGCTTTACTTCTTCCAAGCTAGATTATACTCGACCTTAACAGCATACTGAACATCGATCTTACCAACTTGGCAACTTGCTTAGATGCCCCAAAATCAGCAAGCTTAATGCAGCCTTTGTTATCAACAAGAATGTTTGCACCCTGAATTAAAAACAATCCCATGATCATCAAGATAATTAGCACAGCCAAACAATCAATGACACAAAGACTCTAGTATATTCAGGCTTCAGAGTTTTTACCTTAATGTCTCTATGTATTATTGCATTGCTATGCAGATATTCCAACCCTTGCAAAATCTGCCTAGTATACTTCCTAATGACCTGATCAAAATACACAACGAATCAGTTTCTCTTCTGTGAGTCAAATCACAGAAAACCACATGATTGATGGTTACTTACTGCCTCCGGGAATGAACCGAGTTTTCCAAGAAGCGACTGGATAGACCCTCCAGGAACAAACTCCAGCAGGATATTCAGCGTGTCTTCCTCACGGACTGTCCCAAGGTACCTCTTCTCAAACCAAAGGAAGCACATAGATCAAACAACTAGTCTAGCAGTCAAGTATAGAGAATCTAAAATGTAATCGATCTTTCATCTACTAACCACAATATTGGGGTGCGAAAGGTTCTTGAGGAGCTTCACTTCTTCCTCAAGTTCTCTTATATGCGCCTAATCGTAGAAACAAAAGCCACAAATCACCTCACATAAAGGAAAGCCTCAACAACTAAATTGGTAACCAAATCGGTCGGAGAAGTGCTACTCACTTGGGCCTTCTCCCGGGTCGCGTTGGTGCTCCCGATCAGAACCTGGAACCAAAAATCAAACAAGGGAGAGAGTTAGTCTGACGAATGACTCCAGGTCTCCATACAGTAGAAACCAGATCACCAAATCGCGAATCCCGGCACCTGCTTTACTGCGAGGAGCTCCCCGGTGTCCAGGTTCATCCCGAGGTAGACCTGCCCGAACGCGCCGGAGCCGATCATCTCGCCCTTCCGCCACCGGATCGGCGGGATCTCCCCCGCGCGGCCGCCCCCGTCGGCGGGCACGGGCGTCGGCGGCAGCAGGCGGCGCGGCGGCGAGGGGCTCTTGGAGATGAGCCCGAGCAGCCCCATCCCCCTCGACTTGCGGAGGCAGGAGCTGATCCGGACGCCGATACCCCCGCCGAGGGGGCCCGCCGGGGGCTCCGGGGGCGCGGCTGCGCTGGTGCGGAAGTTGATGGATCGGCGCACGGAGTCGAACAGATCGTGGAACCCGGCGCCGGCGCCGCCGCCGGGGCCAGCGGCGTCCCGTCGCATGGCCCGCGGTCTAGACTCGGGCGCGCGCCTTCGGTGTCGTGTCGGCGGCGGCGTCGGGTGGTGGGGTGGGGATCGAATCGGGGGGGAGTGGGGGATGGATGGAGGCGCCGCTCTTGGCTGCGGGATTTTGAAATTTTGGGGTTTGCGGGGGCGGTGAATGGACCTAGATGCCCCTCGCGACCGTTAGGCGCGGCGAGGAATCGGCTTTGGGGGTGGGAGTACGTGTGGCCGCGTTGATTAACCGGGGGAGCGCTGTGCGCCAGGAACGGGTGCCACGTCAGGTCAAGTGGACAGGGAAAAGAAGGCGCTGCTGCCATGAAGCTCAGCCAGTTCAAATCCATACTAAATCAGCCACCCGTTTCTAAATATTACTCCTAGGTTTTAATAAAGATTACATACAGATGTATATAGACATTTTGAAGAGTACATTCACTTATTTTGCTTCGTTGAAATCTTTAAAAAGACTTATATTTAAAAAAGGATGGAGTATTTTGGGATGAAGAGAGTATGAATGTCAATGCCACAGACAGCTCAAGCTCGACAAAGGACATAGACCCGGCCTCACCACCGGCTCGGCCCATCAGGCAGAAGCGGCCCAACAGCAGGGTCAGCGGGCCGGAGTGGGTGTGAACCAGTTCCCTACCAGCTACTTAACGCCGACTCACACGCAAGCGCTAGGTATCCAGTAGATCACGACGAAACCGGCGGCGGCTCTCTTTCCCTTTCCCTTCCTCCCAATTCGTGTATCCAGTGATTGTAATCCTAATTGCCACCAGATTCGTGAGATGCTACAATAGATCGAGAGATATATCACTGGGTTGTTAACATCTGGTATTCAGAGCCATCGATCCACACCCTGGCGCGTCTGATCGAGACGAGGCTGCAGAAATCGATCAAGGATCGACTCAGCGCCATGGATCCGTCCTTCAAAGACTACTTCGACAAGCTCACCAACTCTCTCGACGCGATCCACTCCGACATCCGCTCCCACACCGCCAAGCTGGACGATCTAGGCCAGTGGCGCCCTGATCTGGAGCGGCGTGTGGATCAGCTCTCGGCGGCGGTCGCCGAACTCCAAATGCAACCTGCAATCACCACATAGGAGCGGCCGGTGGAGGCACCAGCGCCACCACCACCCGCACCACCAGCGCCGTTGCGTGACCATGTCCGCACCAGCAAGTGCGCGGAGGGCGACGCCCTCGGGTCAATAGACCACGGCATCGACGTCCTACCACGGGGTCTGGCACCGGCGTTCGCGTCAGTGGCCACCCCGTGTTGGAAATATGCCCTAGAGGCAATAATAAAAGCATTATTATTATATTTCCTTGTTCATGATAATTGTCTTTTATTCATGCTATAATTGTATTATCTGGAAATCGTAATACACGTGTGAATACATAGACCACAATACGTCCCTAGTGAGCCTCTAGTTGACTAGCTCGTTGGTCGACAGATAGTCATGGTTTCGACTATGGACATCGATGTCATTGACAACGGGATCACGTCATTAGGAGAATGACGTGATGGACAAGACCCAATCCTAAGCATAGCACAAGATCGTAGTTCGTTTTGCTAGAACTTTTCCAATGTCAAGTATCTCTTCCTTAGACCATGAGATCGTGTAACTCCGGATACCGTAGGAGTGCTTTGGGTGTACCAAACGTCACAACGTAATCGCGTGATCAAAGGTGCACTACGGTATCTCCAAAAGTGTCATTGGGTTGACACGGATCGAGGCGAGGATTTGTCACTCCGTATGACGGAGAGGTATCACTGGGCCCACTCGGTAGTGCATCATCATAATGAGCTCAAAGTGACCAAGTGTCCGTCACGGATCATGCATTACTGATGCGAGTAAAGTGACTTGCGATGAACGAGGCTGAGCGAGGTATTGGGATACCGACGATCGAGTCTCGGGCAAGTAACATACCGTCGACAAAGGGAATAGTATACGGGTTGCTTGAATCCTCGACATCGTGGTTCATCCGATGACATCATCGAGGAGCATGTGGCAGCCAACATGGGTATCCAGATCCCGCTGTTGGTTATTGACCGAGGCGTCTCGGTCATGTCGCATGATGTCTCCCGAACCCATAGGGTCTACACACTTAAGGTTCGGTGGCGCTAGGGTTATTAGGAAGAATTGTATGTGATTACGAATGTTGTTCGAGTCCGGATGAGATCCCGGACGTCACGAGGAGTTCCGGAAGGGTCCGGAGGTAAAGATTTATATATGGGAAGTTGTCAAGCGGACACCGGAAAGTTTCGAGGCGTCTTGGTATTGTCTGGGGCCACCTAAGGGTTCCGAGGTCCACCGGAGGGCCACCTCCCGGGGCCACTGGGCTGCGTGGGGAAGGAGCCAGCCCCTGGTGGCTGGGCGCACCCCCTTGGGCCCTTGCGCCTAGGGTTTGGGGAACCCTAGAAGGCGCCCCTGCTTGGGGGGCAAGCCACCCTCCTGGCCGCCCCCTCTAGATTCCCATCTAGAGGGGCCGGCCCCCTTGCCCCTTCCCCCTATAAATAGAGGGGTGAGGGGAGGGATACACACCCCAAGCCAAGGCGCAGCCCCTCCCCTCCCCAACACCTCTCCTACTCCGTCACGAGCTTGGCGAAGCCCTGTCGGAGTGCTGCTTCTCCACCAACACCACACCGTTGTCCTGCCGGTGGAGCTGTCTTCCTCAACCTCTCCTTCCTCCTTGCTGGATCAAGACGGAGGAGACGTTGCCCGTACCGTACGTGTGTTGAACGCGGAGGTGCTGTCCGTTCAGCACTTGGTCATCGGTGATCTGAATCACGTCGAGTACGACTCCATCATCACCGCTCCCTCGAACGCTCACGCACGCGATCTACAAGTGGTATGTAGATGCAAACTCACTCCCTTGACTCGTTGCTTAGATGAACTCATAGATGGATCTTGGTGAAACCGTAGGAAAATTTTTAATTTTCGCAACGCTCCCCAACAAAGGGCATCATGAGCTAGGTCTATCGTAGTTCTCTATTGCATGAGTAGAACACAATTTTGTTGTGGGCGAGATCTTGTCAACTTGCTTGCCGCTACTAGTCTTATCTTGCTTCAGCGGTATTGTGGGATGAAGCGGCCCGAACCAACCTTACACGTACGCATACGTGAGACCGGTTCCACCGACTAACATGCACTAGTTGCATAAGGTGGCTGGCGGGTGTCTGTCTCTCCCACTTTAGTTGGAGCGGATTCGATGAAAAGGGTCCTTATGAAGGGTAAATAGAAGTTGACAAAATCACGTTGTGGTTATTCGTAGGTAAGAAAACGTTCTTGCTAGAACCCAATTGCAGCCACGTAAAAGATGCAACAACAATTAGAGGACGTCTAACTTGTTTTTGCAGCAATTGTCATGTGATGTGATATGGCCGAAGTTGTGATGAATGATGAATGATATATTGTGATGTATGAGATCATGTTCTTGTAATAGGAATCACGACTTGCATGTCGATGAGTATGACAACCGCAGGAGCCATAGGAGTTGTCTTTATTTTTTGTATGACCTGCGTGTCATTGAAGAACGCCATGTAAACTACTTTACTTTATTACTAAACACGTTAGTCATAGAAGTAGAAGTAGTCGTTGGCGTGACAACTTCATGAAGACACGATGATGGAGATCATGATGATGGAGATCATGGTGTCATGCGGTGACAAGATGATCATGGAGCCTCAAGATGAAGATCAAAGGAGCTATATGATATTGGCCATATCATGTCACTACTTTATATAATTGCATGTGATGTTTATTATGTTTTATGCATCTTGTTTACTTAGAACGACGGTAGTAAATAAGATGATCCCTTAGAACAATTTCAAGAAGTGTTCTCCCTAACTGCGTAATCGCTGCTAAAGTTCGTCTGCTTCAAGCACCACGTGATGATCGGGTGTGATAGATCCTTACGTTCACATACAACGGGTGTAAGACAGTTTTACACATGCAAAACACTTAGGGTTAACTTGACGAGCCTAGCATGTACAGACATGGCCTCGGAACACGGAGACCGAAAGGTCGAACACGAGTCGTATGGAAGATACGATCAACATGAGAATGTTCACTGACGACGACTAGTCCGTCTCACGTGATGATCGGACACGGCCTAGTCGACTCGGATCGTGTAACACTTAGATGACTAAGGGGATGTCAAATCTGAGTGGGAGTTCATTAAATAATTTGATTAGATGAACTTAATTATCATGAACTTAGTCTAAAATCTTTGCAAAATATGTCTTGTAGATCAAATGGCCAACGCTCATGTCAACATGAACTTCAACGCGTTCCTAGAGAAAACCAAGCTGAAAGATGATGGCAGCAACTATACGGACTGGGTCCGAACCTTAGGATCACCCTCATAGCTGCCAAGAAAGCATATGTCCTTGAAGCACCGTTAGGTGACCCACCTGCTCTCCCAAAGACTGCAAGACGATTTGAACGCTTTGGCGACACGCATCGATGATTACTCCCTCGTTCGATGCGGCATGCTTTACACTTAGAACCGGGGCTCCAAAAGCGTTTTGAGCAACACGGAGCATATGAGATGTTCGAGGAGCTGAAACTAGTTTTCCAAGCTCATGCCCGGTCGAGAGATATGAAGTCTCCGACAAGTTCTATAGTTGAAAGATGGAGGAAAACAGTTACAAGGTGAGCATATACTCAAAATGTCCGGGTTGCACAACCGCGTGTCCACCTGGACATTAACCTCCCGAATGAGGCGGTCATTGACAGAATCCTTGATCGCTCCCACCAAGCTACAAGAGCTTTGTGATGAACTACAATATGCGGGGATGGTGAAGACCATTCCGAAGTATTCTCAATCTCAAGTCAGCAGAGGTTGAAATCAAGAAAGAACATCAAGTGTTGATGGTCAATAAGACCACTAAGTTCAAGAAGGGCAAGGGTAAGAAGAAATTCAAGAAGGACGACAAAGATGTTGTCGCGCCCGTAAGCCGATTGCGGGAAGAAGTCAAAGAATGGACCCAAGCCCGAGACCGAGTGCTTTTATTGCAAGTGGAAGGGTCATTGAAGCGGAACTGCCCCAAATACTTAGCGGATAAGAAGGCCGGCAACACTAAAGGTATATTTGATATACATGTAATTGATGTGTACCTTACCAAGACTCGTAGTAACTCCCGGGTATTTGATACGGTGTCGTTGCTCATATTTGTAACTCACAGCAGGAGCTGCGGAATAAGCGGAGACCGGCGAAGGACGAGGTGACGATGCGTGTCGGGAATGGTTCCAAGGTCGATGTGATCGCCGTCGACACGCTACCTCTACATTTGCCTCACGGGATTAGTTATAAACCTTAATAATTGTTATTTGGTGCCAAGTTTGAGCATGAACATTGTATCTGGATCTCGCTTGATACGAGATGGCTACTCATTTAAATCCGAGAATAATGGTTGTTCTATTTATATGAGAGATATGTTTTATGGTCATGCCCTATGGTCAATGGTTTATTCTTAATGAATCTCGGCGTAATGTTACACATATTCATAGCGTGAATACCAAAAGATGTAAAGTTGATAACGATAGTCCCACATACTTGTGGCACTTGCCGCCTTGGTCACATTGGTGTCAAGCGCATGAAGAAGCTCCATGCTGATGGACTTTTGGAGTCTCTCGATTATGAATCATTTGACACATGCGAACCATGCCTCATGGGCAAGATGACCAAGACTCCGTTCTCGGAACAATGGAGCGAGCAACCAACTTGTTGGAAATCATACATACCGATGTGTGCGGTCCAATGAGCGTTGAGGCTCATGGAGGATATCGTTATGTTCTCACTCTCACCGATGACTTGAGTAGATATGGGTATGTCTACTTGATGAAACACAAGTCCGAGACCTTTGAAAAGTTCAAGGAATTTCAGAATGAGGTAGAGAATCAACGTGACCGAAAGATAAAATTCTTACGATCGGATCGTGGAGGAGAATATTTAAGTCACGAATTTGGTACACACTTAAGAAAATGTGGAATCATTTCACAACTCACGCCGCTGGAACACCTCAACAGAACGGTGTGTCCGAACGTCGTGTCGCACTCTATTGGATATGGTGCGGTCTATGATGTCTCTTACCGATTTACCGCTATCATTTTGGGGATACGCCTAGAGACAGCTACATTCACTTTAAATAGGGCACCGCCTAAATCCGCTGAGACGACACCGTATGAATTATGGTTTGGGAAGAAACCTAAGTCGTCGTTTCTAAAAGTTTGGGGATGCGATGCTTATGTCAAGAAACTTCAACCCGAAAAGCTCGAACCCAAGTCGGAAAATGCGTCTTCATAGGATACCCTAAGGAAACCATTGGGTATACCTTCTACTTAAGATCCGAGGGCAAGATCTTTGTTGCCAAGAATGGATCCTTTCGAAAAAGAGTTTCTCTCGAAAGAAGTAAGTGGGAGGAAAGTAGAACTCGATGAAGTACTACCTCTTGAACGGGATAGTAGTGCAGCTCAGAAAATGTTCTGTGATGCCTACACCAACCAAGAGGAAAATAATGATGATGATCAAGGTACTTCGGATCAAGTTGCTCTTGAACCCAGAGGTCCACAAGGGCACGCTCCGCACTGAGTGGTACGGCAACCCTGTCCTGGAAATCATGTTGTTAGACAGCGGTGAACCTTCGAACTATGAAGAAGCAATGGCGGGCCCAGATTCCAACGAATGGCTAGAAGCCATGAAATTCGAGATAGAATCCATGTATGAAAACAAAGTATGGACTTTGACTGACTTGCCCGATGATCGGCGAGCGATAGAAAACAAATGGATCTTTAAGAAGAAGACGGACGCGGATGGTAATGTCACCATTTATAAAGCTCGACTTGTCGCTAAGGGTTATCGGCAAGTTCAAGGGATTGACTACGACGAGACATTCTCTCCCGTAGCGAAGCTGAAGTTCGTCCGAATCATGTTAGCAATTGCCGCATACTATGATTATGAGATATGGCAGATGGACATCAAAGCGGCATTCCTTAACGGGCATCATAAGGAAGAACTGTATATGATGCAGCCGGAAGGTTTTGTCGATCCTAAGAACGCTAACAAAGTATGCAAGCTCCAGCGATCCATTTATGGGCTGGTGCAAGCATCTCGGAGTTGGAACATTCGTTTTGATG
Source organism: Aegilops longissima (assembly GCA_021605205.1). Classification (NCBI taxonomy): domain Eukaryota; kingdom Viridiplantae; phylum Streptophyta; class Magnoliopsida; order Poales; family Poaceae; genus Aegilops; species Aegilops longissima. The sequence goes on from CM038680.1 coordinate 393,145,475, forward strand.
AGATGATCAAAGCGTTTGGGTTTATGCAGACTTATGGAGAAGCCCGCGTTTACAAGAAAGTGAGTGGGAGCTCAGAGCATTTCTCATATTATATGTAGATGACATACTTTTGATGGGAAATAATATAGAATTCTTGGACAGTATTAAGGCCTACTTGAATAAGTGTTTTTCAATGAAGGATCTTGGAGAAGATGCTTACATATTAGGCATCCAGATCTATAGGGATAGGTCAAGACGCCTCATAGGTCTTTCAAAAAGCACATACCTTGATAAAATTTTGAAGAAGTTCAAAATGGATCAGTCCAAGAAAGGGTTCTCATCAGATCTTGCAAGGTGTGAGATTGAGCTCGGCTCAATGCCCGACCACGACAAAAGATAAAGAAGAGATGAGTGTCATCCCTATGCTTCAGCCATAGGATCTATTATGTATGCCATGTTGTGTACTGGACCTGATGTAAACCTTGTCGTAAGTTTGGTAGAAAGGTACCAAAGTAATCCCGGCAAGGAACACCGGACAGCGGTCAAGAATATCCTGAAGTACCAAAAGGACAAAGGACATGTTTCTCGCTTATGGAGGTGATGAAGAGCTCGTCAGAAGGGTTACGCCGACGCTTAGCTTCGACACAGATCTGATGACTCTAAGTCACAAACCGGATACGTGTATATGTTGAATGGTGGAGCAAGATGCTGGTGCAGTTGCAAGCGAGCGTCGTGGCGGGATCTACATGTGAAGCGGAGTACATGGCAGCCTCGGAGGCAGCGCATGAAGCAATTTGGGTGAAGGAGTTCATCACCGACCTAGGAGTCATACCCAATGCGTCGGGCCGATCAAACTCTTCTCGTGACAACACCGGAGCTATTGCACTTGCCAAGGAGCCTGGTTTCACAAGAAGACCGAGCACATCAAGCGCCGCTCAACTCCATCCGTGAAAATGTTCAAGATGGAGACATAGAAATTTCCAAAGTACATACGGATCTCAATGTCGCGATCCGCTGACTAAACCTCTCCATGGGCAAAACATGATCAACACCGAACTCTATGGGTGTTCGATTCATCACAATGTAACTAGATTATTGACTCTAGTGCAAGTGGGAGACTATTGAAATATGCCCTAGAGGCAATAATAAAAGCATTATTATTATATTTCCTTGTTCATGATAATTGTCTTTATTCATGCTATAATTGTATTATCCGGAAATCGTAATACACGTGTGAATACATAGACCACAATACGTCCCTAGTGAGCCTCTAGTTGACTAGCTCGTTGGTCACGAGATAGTCATGGTTTCTCGACTATGGACATCGATGTCATTGATAACGGGATCACGCCATTAGGAGAATGACGTGATGGACAAGACCCAATCCTAAGCATAGCACAAGATCGTAGTTCGCTTTGCTAGAGCTTTTCCAATGTCAAGTATCTCTTCCTTAGACCATGAGATCGTAACTCCCGGATACCGTAGGAGTGCTTTGGGTGTACCAAACGCGTCAACGTAATCGGGTGACTATAAAGGTGCACTACGGTATCTCCGAAAGTGTCATTGGGTTGACACGGATCGAGACAGGATTTGTCACTCCGTATGACGGAGAGGTATCACTGGGCCCACTCGGTAGTGCATCATCATAATGAGCTCAAAGTGACCAAGTGTCCGTCACGGGATCATGCATTACAAGACGAGTAAAGTGACTTGCGTAACGAGACTGAACGAGGTATTGGGATACCGACGATCGAGTCTCGCAAGTAACATACCGTCGACAAAGGGAATAGTATACGGGTTGCTTGAATCCTCGACATCGTGGTTCATCCGATGACATCATCGAGGAGCATGTGGAGCCAACATGGGTATCCAGATCCCGCTGTTGGTTATTGACCGAGAGCGTCTCGGTCATGTTCATGTCTCCGAACCCGTATGGTCTACACACTTAAGGTTCGGTGACGCTAGGGTTATTAGGAAGAATTGTATGTGATTACCGAATGTTGTTCGAGTCCGGATGAGATCCCGACGTCACGAGGAGTTCCTAAGGGTCCGGAGGTAAAGATTTATATATGGGAAGTTGTCAAACGGACACCGGAAAGTTTGGGGCGTGCGGTATTGTACTGGGGCCACCGAAGGGTTCCGGAGGTCCACTGGAGGGGCCACCCTCCTGGGGCCACTTGGGCTGCGTGGGGAAGGAGCCAGCCCCGGTGGCTGGGCGCACCCCCTTGGGCCCTTGCGCCTAGGGTTTGGGGAACCCTAGAAGGGGCGCCTGCTTGGGGGGCAAGCCACCCCTCCCTGGCCGCCGCCCCCCTCTAGATTCCCATCTAGAGGGGCCGGCCCCCTTGCCCCTTCCCCCTATAAATAGAGGGGTGAGGGGAGGGCTGCACACCGCAAGCCAAGGCGCAGCCCCTCCCCTCCCCAACACCTCTCCTACTCCGTCACGAGCTTGGCGAAGCCCTGTGGGAGTGCTGCTTCTCCACCAACACCACGCCGTTGTGCTGCCGGTGGAGCTGTCTTCCTCAACCTCTCCTTCCTCCTTGCTGGATCAAGACGGAGGAGACGCTGCCTGCACTGCACGTGTGTTGAACGCGGAGGTGCTGTCCGCTCAGCACTTGGTCATCGGTGATCTGAATCACGTCGAGTACGACTCCATCATCACCGCTCCCTCGAACGCTTCCGCACGCGATCTACAAGTGGTATGTAGATGTAAACTCACTCCCTTGACTCGTTGCTTAGATGAACTCATAGATGGATCTTGGTGAAACCGTAGGAAATTTTTTAATTTTCTGCAACGTTCCCCAACACCTCGGCCAATGGTCAGTCACAACTCCCCATCTCGTTTACCATCGCATCTCCATACGTGCATGCCAGCCAACTTCTCGCGGGAATTGGCCAGGCTCATCCATCGATCGGGTTTCCCCAATTCACGGGCGAGAACATGTGGCTGTGGAAGACACTGTGCGAGCAGTATTTTCACATGTTTGACATCCATGAGAAGTTTTGGGTCCCAATGGCCTCACTGATTTTTTCTGGCTCTGCATCGGTGTGGTTGCAATCGGTGCAGGGGAAGTTGACTGAGTTTGATTGGGAGTCATTCTCGTCACTGCTGTGTACGAGATTTGGTCGCGATCGTCACCAGCTCCTAATCCGCCAGTTTTATTCTCTGTCACGGAAAACATCTGTAGCTGATTACATTGAACAATTTGAGTTGATTATCAGTCACCTGTCTGCATACTCTGAATCCATTCATCCTTATTATCACCTTACCCATTTTGTCGAGGGACTCCAAGCCGACATCCGCGCGGTGGTGCTGGTGCAGCGGCCGCCCGACCTCGACACCGCGTGCACCCTGGCGCTGCTCCAGGAGGAGGTGGCGGATGGCGCCTCGTGAGAGCGCGCGCGCACCAGCACGGCGCGTGCCACCATCCCGGATTGGAGCCACCGTAACAGCACGGGCGTACCCATGGCGCTTCCACCACCACCTCAAGGACGACCGCCGACGACGACGACAGCCACAGATCGGCGTGCGGTGGAGGCCAGCCGTGCTGACAGCTGTTGGGGAACATAGTAATTTCAAAAAAATTCCTACGCACACGCAAGATCATTGTGATGCATAGCAACGAGAGGGGAGAGTGTTGTCTACGTACCCTCGTAGACTGTAAGCGGAAGTGTTATGACAATGCGGTTGATGTAGTCGTACGTCTTCACGATCGACCGATCCTAGCACCGAAAGTACGGCACCTCCGTGATCTGCACACGTTCGGCTCGGTGACGTCCCATGAACTCACGATCCAGCAGAGTGTCGAGGGAGAGCTTCGTCATCACGACGGCATGATGAAGGTGATGATGAAGCTACCGGCGCAGGGCTTCGCCTAAGCACTGCAACGATATGATCGAGGTGGATTATGGTGGAGGGGGCACCGCACACGGCTAAGAACAATGTATGTTGTGTGTTCTAGGGTGCCCCCCTGCCCCTGTATATAAAGGAGCAAGGGGGAGGCCGGTCGGCCCTTGGGGCGCGCCAAGGAGGGGGAGGAGTCCTCCTCCTAGTAGGAGTAGGACTCCCCCTTTCCTAGTCCAACTAGGAGGAGGAAGGGGGAAGGAAGGTGAGGGAGAGAGGGAGGGAAAGAGGGGGCGCCTCCCCTCCTTGTCCAATTCGGACTCCTCAAGGGGGGGGAGGCAGCACATGGCTCCCTTCTCTCTCACACACAAGGCCCATGTTGGCCCATTAGTTCCCCCGGGGGTTTAGATAACCCCCCGGCACTCCGATAATTATCCGGTAACCCCCGGAACACTTCCGGTGTCCGAATATAGTCGTCCAGTATATCAATCTTTATGTCTCGACCATTTCAAGACTCCTCGTCATGTCCGTGATCATATCCGAGACTCCGAACTATCTTAGGTACATCAAAACACATAAACTCATAATACCAATCGTCATCAAACGTTGAGCGTGCGGACCCTATGGGTTCGAGAACTATGTAGACATGACCGAGACACGTCTCCGGTCAATAACCAATAGCGGAACCTGGATGTTCATATTGGCTCCCACATATTCTACGAATATCTTTATCGGTCAAACCGCATAACAACTTACGTTGTTCCCTTTGTCATCAGTATGTTACTTGCCCGAGATTCGATCGTCGGTATCTCAATACCTAGTTCATTCTCGTTACCGGCAAGTCTCTTTACTCGTTCCGTAATGCATCATCCCGCAACTAACACATTAGTTACATTGCTTGCAAGGCTTATAGTGATGTGAACTACCGAGAGGGCCCAGAGATACCTCTCCGACAATCGGAGTGACAAATCCTAATATTGATCTATGCCAACTCAACAAGTACCATCGGAGACACCAGAGAGCACCTTTATAATCACCCGCCACGCTGTGGCGCTTGGTAGCACACAAAGTGTTCCTCCGGTATTCGGGAGTTGCATAATCTCATAGTCATAGGAACATGTATAAGTCATGAAGAAAGCAATAGCAATATACTAAATGATCAAGTGCTAAGCTAACGGAATGGGTCAAGTCAATCACAACATTCTCTAATGATGTGATCCCGTTAATCAAATGACAACTCATGTCTATGGCTTGGAAACTTAACCATCTTTGATTCAACGAGCTAGTCAAGTAGAGGCATACTAGTGACACTCTGTTCGTCTATGTATTCACACATGTACTAAGTTTCCAGTTAATACAATTCTAGCATGAATAATAAACATTTATCATGATATAAGGAAATATAAATAACAACTTTATTATTGCCTCTAGGGCATATTTCCTTCAGTCTCCCACTTGCATTAGAGTCAATAATCTAGATTACACAGTAATGATTCTAACACCCATGGAGTCTTGGTGTTGATCATGTTTTGCTCGTGAAAGAGGCTTAGTCAACGGGTCTGCAACATTCAGATCCGTATGTATCTTGCAAATCTCTATGTCTCCCTCCTTGACTTGATCGCAGATGGAATTGAAGCGTCTCTTGATGTGCCTGGTTCTCTTGTGAAATTTGGATTCCTTTGCCAAGGCAATTGCACCAGTATTGTCACACAAGATTTTCATTGGACCCGATGCACTAGGTATGACACCTAGATCGGATATGAACTCCTTCATCCAGACTCCTTCATTTGCTACTTCCGAAGCAGCTATGTACTCCGCTTCACACGTAGATCCCGCCACGATGCTTTGCTTAGAACTGCTCCAACTGACAGCTCCACCGTTCAATGTAAACACATATCCAGTTTGTGACTTACAGTCATCCGGATCTGTGTCAAAGCTTGCATCAACGTAACCATTTACGAAGAGCTCTTTGTCACTTCCACTCCTAGATTACTTTGGTACCTCCCTGCTAAACTAATAGCAAGGCACACATCAGGCCTGGTACACAGCATTGCATACATGATAGAGCCTATGGCTGAAGCATAGGGAACACCTTTCATTTTCTCTCTATCTTCTGCAGTGGTCGGGCATTGAGTCTTACTCAACTTCACACCTTGTAACACAGCCAAGAACCCTTTCTTTGCTCGATCCATTTTGAACTTCTTCAAAACTTTATCAAGGTATGTGCTTTGTGAAAGTCCAATTAAGCGTCTTGATCTATCTCTATAGATCTTGATGCCTAATATATAAGCAGCTTCACCGAGGTCTTTTATTGAAAAAAATCTTGTTCAAGTATCCTTTTATGCTATCCAGAAATTCTATATCATTTCCAATCAACAATATGTCATCCACATATAATATTAGAAATGCTACAGAGCTCCCACACACTTTCTTGTAAATACAAAGCTTCTCCAAAAGTCTCAGATAAACCATATGCTTTGATCACACTATCAAAACGCTTATTCCAACTTCGAGATGCTTGCACCAGTCCATAAATGGATTGCTGGAGCTTGCACACTTTGTTAGCATCCTTTGGATCGATAAAACCTTCAGGTTGCATCATATACAACTCTTCTTCCGGAAATCCATTCAGGAATGCAGTCGTTACATCCATTTGCCAAATTTCATAATCATAAAATGCGGCAATTGCTAACATGATTCGGACGGACTTAAGCATTGCTACGGGTGAGAAGGTCTCATCGTAGTCAACTCCTTGAACTTTCTCGAAAACCTTCCGCAACAAGTCGAGCTTTGTAGACAGTAACATTACTGTCAACGTCAGTCTTCTTCTTGAAGATCCATTTATTCTCGATGGCTTGCCGATCATCGGGCAAGTCAACCAAAGTCCACACTTTGTTCTCATACATGGATCCCATCTCAGATTTCATGGCCTCAAGCCATTTTGCGGAATCTGGGCTCATCATTGCTTCCTCATAGTTCGTAGGTTCGTCATGGTCAAGTAACATGACCTCCAGAACAGGATTACCGTACCACTCTGGTACGGATCTTACTCTGGTTGACCTACGAGGTTCGGTAGTAACTTGATCTGAAGTTTCATGATCATCATCATTAGCTTCCTCACAAATTGGTGTAGGAGTCACATGAACAGATTTCTGTGATGAACTACTTTCCAATAAGGGAGCAGGTACAATTACCTCATCAAGTTCTACTTTCCTCCCACTCACTTCTTTCGAGAGAAACTCCTTCTCTAGAAAGGATCCATTCTTAGCAACGAAAGTATTGCCTTCTGTCGGGGATATACCCCGCGGTATGACCCGACCGGAGATATGACCCTGCTGGGACTTGGTGTTTCATTGGAGACCCAGTAGACTGTAAGCCGGCAGATGTTTAAGCCAGATGTTTAAGCCGGCAGATGTTTAAGATGTTTAAGCCGGCAGATGTTTAAGATATTTAAGCCGGCGGATGTTTAAGATGTTTAAGCCGCCAGACGTGAAGTCAGATGGTAAGTCAGATTGTAATAGAGTCGCCTGGGGTTAATAAGCCCAAGATATTAAGAAGCCCAAGACGTTACGAAGCCCATGGAGAGAAGCCCGTGATGAGAAGTCAGAATAGCTTAAGTCTTGATCCGAGTTGGACTCTACATGTAACCCGCCCCTTCAACTTATATAAGGAGGGGCAGGGCACCCCAAGAGGGACAAGAAACAATCGTTAAGGCTAGAAACAACTAGGAGAGCCGGAGATATGGCGACTCCCTCGTGATGATAATGAGACCTAGCCACAAAGAGCATGTAGGGCTATTACCGAATGATGTTTCCCGGGGCCCGAAGCTGTCTAAATCCTTGTCTTGTGTGGTGATCCGTCTCGCGTCTCTCATCCCAATCAACCCCTCTCAAGCTACCACATAGATGCGTTGGCCTCATGACTAAGTCCTCACTAGGACATCTGCCGTGACAAATCCACGACAGTTGGCGCCCACCGTGGGGCGACGCGCACCGTGTTGTTGAGTTCTTGGAGGGATCTCTCACAGGGATCGAGAAGTTCATAATTTTTCAATGAAGAGGAGCCGATTTGGAAGAATCTGCGTCAGCTTCAAAATTCATCGGTTTGAATTCGTAATCTTTGAGATTTGAGGTCAAGAGAAATTAGGGTTACGCGTGGATGAATGTGACCCGGCGATCCCTCGAATCTGGAGGCAATTATTCAAGCTATCACTGAGCAACCCGCCGACCCCTCTTCTGTTGCGCCTTGAGCCGCCTGGTCAAGGGAAAGTTAGGTTTGCATCAGGTGCGCCGCCTCTGTTGCAAGTCGAAGACGTGTCTGAGATCGATGAGCGCAAGGATCAAAATTACAAAGACCGACAAAAGTACAAGAGGAATTTTTGGAGCGTACTGTGCGCCTGGCAAGTGGTCAAATTGCAAGTCGCCGCCAACTACCACGTCCTCACGTGAAAATATAAATCGCTTCTTAAATTAAAGTACTAATACAAGTAGAGCTTCTCACATGCTGGACGGAGGCCAAGATAAAGACAAGTCATCACACGAAATCAAATAGGGCACTCAAGACCTCAGGAGAAAATTACCATAAAAAAAAGAAGATGCCCACGACCCGGAAACGGAGAAAACCGTGATTCGGATTTACCTCGTTCCGCCTCGCGGCTCCACTTCCTCCCGCCGGATTTCGCCTCCGACCCGGTGACCAAGAGATGCCCCGAGTCGGCTGCGAGCCACCTTCCTCTGCCTCGTCGCGGGCCTCCCGAGCGGCAGCCGCGCCAAGTCGCTGTAACCTCGTTCCAATCTCCCCCAGTGGTTAAGAGCCGCCGTGGCCCCTGCCGTAGCAGGCCTCGGGTCGCCCCTGGCTGTGGGCTGCTACCTGATGCTACCTCTTGAGCATGCGTTGGTTTTCCCTTGAAGAGGAAAGGGTGATGCAGCAAAGCAGCGTAAGTATTTCCCTCAGTTTTTGAGAACCAATGTATCAATCCAGTAGGAGGCCACACGTAAGTCCCTCGTACCTACACAAACAAATAAGAACCTTGCAACCAACGCGGTAAAGGGGTTGTCAATTCCTTCACGGGCACTTGCAAAAGTGAGATCTGATAGAGATGATAAGATAATATTTTTGGTATTTTTATGATAAAGCTTAAAAGCAAAGATTGCAAAATAAACGACGCCAGAAATATCTAGTTGACGAGAGATTAATATGATGGAGAATAGACCCGGGGGCCATAGGTTTCACTAGTGGCTTCTCTCAAGATAGCATAAGTATTACAGTGGGTGAACAAATTACCGTCGAGCAATTGATAGAATTGAGCATAGTTATGAGAATATCTAGGCATGATCATGTATATAGGCATCACGTCCGTGACAAGTAGACCGACTCCTGCCTGCATCTACTACTATTACTCCACACATCGACCGCTATCCAAAGATGCATCTAGAGTATTAAGTTCATAAGAACAGAGTAACGATTAGGCAAGATGACATGATGTAGAGGGATAAACTCAAACAATATGATATAAACCCCATCTTTTTATCCTCGATGGCAACAATACAATGCGTGTCGTTTCCCCTTCTGTCACTGGGATCGAGCACCACATGATTGAACCGAAAGCTAAGCACGTCTCCCATTGCAAGAAAGATCAATCTAGTAGGACAAACCAAACTGATAAAATCTACAAGTTTCAAAAACCAAGCACTATGCGCATGCTCCTAGGGGGATAGATTGGTAGGAAAAGACCATCGCTCGTCCCCGACCGCCACTCATAAGGATGACAATAAAAGAACACCTCATGTTTCAAATTTGTTACACAACGTTTACCATACGTGCATGCTACGGGACTTGCAACCTTCAACACAAGTATTTCTCAAATTCACAACTACTCAACTAGCACAACTTTAATATCACTATCTCAATATCTCAAAACAACTATCAAGTATCAAACTTCTCTTAGTATTCAATGCACTTTAAAGTTTTTATCTTGTGCCTATCATATTAGGACTTATTTTATAACCAAAGCAAATTACCATGTTGTTCTAAAGGACTCTCAAAATAATATAAGTGAAGCATGAGAGAACAATAATTTATATAAAATAAAACCACCGTCGTGCTCTAAAAAGATATAAGCGAAGCACTAGAGCAAAATTTTCTAACTCAAAAGATATAAGTGAAGCACATAGAGTATTTTAATAAATTCCGAATCATGTGTGTCTCTCTCAAAAGGTGTGTATAGCAATGATGATTGTGGTGAACTAAAAAGCAAAGACTCAAATCATACAAGACGCTCCAAGCAGAACACATATAATGTGGTGAATAAAAATATAGCTCCAAGTAAAGTTACCGATGAACGAAGACAAAAGAGGGGATGCCTTCCGGGGCATCCCCAAGCTTAGGATTTTGGTTGTCCTTGAATTTTACCTTGGGGTGCCTTGGGCATCCCCAAGCTTAGGCTCTTGCCACTCCTTGTTCCATAATCCATCAAATCTTTACCCAAAACTTGAAAACTTCACAACACAAAACTTAACAGAAAATCTCATGAGCTCCGTTAGCGAAAAAAAAACACCACTTCAAGGTACTGTAATGAACTCATTCTTTATTTATATTGGTGTTAAACCTACTGTATTACAACTTCTCTATGGTTCATAAACTCCATTACTAGCCATAGATTCATCAAAATAAGCAAACAACACACGAAAAACAGAATCTGTCAAAAACAGAACAGTCTGTAGTAATCTGCATCTAACGCAAACTTCTGGAACTCAGCAAAATCTACCAAAATAGGAAGAACTAGAAAATTTGTTTATTGATCTACTGCAATTTGAATCAGTACTTTATCATGTTCTGCTGATTTTTAACAATTGTTTTCATGAGCAGAAAGTTTCTGATTTTTTCAGCAAGATCAAATAACTATCATCCAAGAAGATCCTATAGGTTTTACTTGGCACAAACACTAATTAAAACATAAAACCACATCTAAACAGAAATCAGATGGATTATTTATTACTAAACATAACAAAAAAGCAAGAAACAAAAATAAAATTGGGTTGCCTCCCAACAAGCGCTATCGTTTAACGCTCCTAGCTAGGCATAAAGGCAAGGATAGATCTAGGTATTGCCATCTTTGTTTTTTAATTTTTTAGAAGAGTCATGCTCGAATCCGGGAGGTTCTTTACGTTTCCCTTCATATTCGGAAATTTTTAGATCTAAAGAATCCAACCGCTTATTGCAAAGGGTAATCAACATATTCATGCAGTGATGATTTCCGCTAACACTCTTAAGAGGTTCAAGAGACTTTTGTAAAAAAATTGTTACTTCGCAAATCTTCTCAAAAACTTGTGTCTCTTCCTGGGTATGATGTGGCCCCTTTTGTCGAGGTAGTGTTCCCACTATCCCCTCTATGATTTCATGCGCAATACTAGGATCAATTTCAATAAAATTTCCTTTGGCAACGCAATCCAAGAGTTGTGTATGGGACATATTTAGTCCAACATAAAAGTTGCGAAGCAAAAATTCTAAAACTCACCTCTAAAGGGCAATTACGATAAGATTCCATCATCCTATACCAAGCATATTTTAAGTTTTCTCCTTGTATTTGTTTGAAGTGAAGAACTTCAAACTCAGGAGACAAAGGAGCAGATAAAGGACTAGCCATGACGGCACACGGGACAAAAGAGGCAAGCGAAAAAGAGACGAACGGAAAGAGAGGGCGAATAAAACGGCAAGGGTGAAGTGGGGGAGAGGAAAACGAGAGGCAAATGGCAAATAATGTAATGCGAGGGATAATATTTTGTGATGGGTACTTGGTATGTCTTGACTTGTTGTAGACTCCCGGCAACGGCACCAGAAATCCTTCTTGCTACCTCTTGAGCATGTGTTGGTTTTCCCTCGAAGAGGAAAGGGTGATGCAGCAAAATAGCGTAAGTATTTCCCTCAGTTTTTGAGAACCAATGTATCAATCCAGTAGGAAGCCACACGCAAGTCCCTCGTACCTACACAAACAAATAAGAACCTTGCAACCAACGCGGTAAAGGGGTTGTCAATTCCTTCACGGGCACTTGCAAAAGTGAGATCCGATAGAGATGATAAGATAATATTTTTGGTATTTTTATGATAAAGCTTAAAATCAAAGATTGCAAAATAAACGACGCCAGAAATAGCTAGTTGACGGGATATTAATATGATGGAGAATAGAGCCGGGGGCCATAGGTTTCACTAGTGGCTTCTCTCAAGATAGCATAAGTATTACGGTGGGTGAACAAATTACTGTCGAGCAATTGATAGAATTGAGCATAGTTATGAGAATATCTAGGCATGATCATGTATATAGGCATCACGTCCGTGACAAGTAGACCGACTCCTGCCTGCATCTACTACTATTACTCCACACATCAACCGCTATCCAGCATGCATCTAGAGTATTAAGTTCATAAGAACAGAGTAACGCATTAGGCAAGATGACATGATGTAGAGGGATAAACTCAAACAATATGATATAAACCCCATCTTTTTATCCTCGATGGCAACAATACAATGCGTGTCGTTTCCCCTTCTGTCACTGGGATCGAGCACCACATGATTGAACCCAAAGCTAAGCACTTCTCCCATTGCAAGAAAGATCAATCTAGTAGGACAAACCAAACTGATAATTCGAAGAGACTTGCAAAGATAACCAATCATACATAAAATAATTCAGAGAAGATTCAAATATTGTTCATAGAAAATCTTGATCATAAACCCACAATTTATCGGATCTCGACAAACACACCGCAAAAAGAGTTACATCGAATAGATCTCCAAGAAGATCGAGGAGAACTTTGTATGGAGATCCAAAGAGAGAGAAGAAGCCATCTAGCTAATAACTATGGACCCGAAGGTCTGTGGTAAACTACTCACACATCATCGGAGAGGTTATGGTGTTGATGTAGAAGCCCTCCGTGATCGATTCCCCCTCTGGCGGAGCGCCGGAAAAGGCCCCAAGATGGGATCTTACGGATACAGAAGGTTGCGGCGGTGGAAATAGGGTTTCGTGGTGCTCCTGGATGGTTTCGGGGTGCATAGGTATATATAGGAGGAATAAGTAGGTCGGTGGAGCTATGAGGGGCCCACGAGGGTGGGGGCGGGGCCAGAGGGGCAGGCGCGCCTCCCTGCCTCGTGGCCTCCTCGGTTGTTTCTTGACGTACACTCCAAGTCCTCTGGATCACGTTTGTTCCAAAAATCACGCTCCCAAAGGTTTCATTCCGTTTGGACTCCGTTTGATATTCTTTTTCTGCGAAACACTGAAATAGGCAAAAAAAACAACAGTTTGCACTAGGCCTTCGGTTAATAGGTTAGTCCCAAAAATAATATAAAAGTGTATAATAAAGCCCATTAAACATCCAAAACAGAATATATAATAGCATGGAACAATAAAAAATTATAGATACGTTGGAGACGTATCACCTGCACCGGCGCGCCGCCCAGCCACGCCCCAACGCTACCGAGCCGCCACGCCGCTACGGCCTCGACCCGTCGCCGCGCCTATGAGCCGCCGCCCGGGCCCCGCCTCGGACGCCATCTCTGCCTCCGCCGTTTGACGCCACAGCGTTCGCCTCGCCCTCGCCGGCGAGAAGCCTCAAATCGGCGTGGCCTTCACTTGTTTTTGCCGCCCCGGGCCGCTCCGGTTGAGCCGTCTCCGCGACCGCTTTGACCCGCCGCTGCCGTCCCTGGCCGAGTGACTTTTCTCCTGCCGCGAGCCGCCATTCATCGTTGTTGCCTGCGAGCCGCCGGTTTCTCTGGTTGTGACCCTATCACTATGAGCCGCCCTGGTCCTGCCGCTGTACTCCAGCATGGCTGAATCGCCTTCTTTGAGTCGTCGTTGTCACCTCCGCTGGCCGCGCCCGCTTTGAGCCGGCCACGACCATCTCCATCGCATCTTTGGGCCGTCCTGGCCTTCGTCGCCTTGACCTCGAGCCCGCTTCACCTCGGGCCGACCTTGCCATCCCACCGCCAGTAGCCTTGAGTCGCCGCCGCCGTGACGCGTGGTGCTGCCGTGAATCGCGAGCCGCCTCAGCTTTGATCCTGCAGTACTCGCTCCTCTGCTGAAGCTTCACCTCACATCGAGCTATCGTGGCGCGTGGTCGCCGGCTCGTCACGCCCGCTGCCCCTGCCTTGGAGCCTCTCCGTGGTAAGGCCTTAAGTCGCCACCATGCTCCGAGTCGCTCCAAGCTGGCCGTTGACCCACCCGCCTCGCCTCTGCGCTGCACCTCTCATTGCTTAGCCACGAGCCGCCGGCTGTCTCCACTGCCGTGGTTAGCTCTGAGCCTTCCCTCACCGCTGCGGACACACTATCAAGCCACCCCAAGACGCCATCACCTTGACCTCTGCCGCGTTGCTGCTCTAGCGTGATTCTGCTGTGGCCCGCCTCATCGGCGTCCTCTCCGCCATTCTTTGAGTCAAGCTGCCCTCGAGACGCCCCGCGCCCACTGCCGGTTCACCACACGGCCAGCCACCGTTGAATCATCGGCCCCGAGCCGTCCGGCCCTGGAGCGCCTGACGTTTCAGCCTCGTCTCGACCTCGCCACGGCTAAATCGCCACCCAACTCCACAGCAGTGCTCCGCGGCCTCACCCGCCTCTGCTGCTCCGCGTCCTCACCCATTGTCACCTCCGCTAGGAATTCACCGGCGAGTTGCTGGCGTGCTTCACCTCACCGCCGCGGAATCCGCCTTTGAGCCGCCGTTTGAGTCACCCTCGGGCACCTCGCTCGTCGTCGAGCCGGTCCAAGTGGCCGCACGAGCGCCTCTGGATCACCCTCACTTGTTTTTTCTGCTGCGAGTCGCCTCCTCCATCTGCCTCAGAGCCGCTGGCGCGCCTCGCCTTTACCATGTCGCCAACACACTTCACCGCCCTCGCCCGTCGAACCGTCCGTTTCGGGCCGCCTGGGGGCCTCCGCCTCGTGTCGTTGGTCGCTTCCCACCTAAGGCACGCCCGCGCCAGGCGTCGCCTCGTTCTGCCTCGTTGAATCACCCGCGCATCCAGCTCCGTGTGACCTGCCGCTCGCCTCCGCTGCCTGAGTCGCCGCGGCTTCCCCTTGCCAGCGCTGTTTCGAGCCAGCGCCACCTTCACCGCCGCGCCGTTGAGCCTCAAGCTTGAGCCGCCCCGTCAGTGCTCCAGCCCTTACCAGGCCCCTGTAGCCTTGAATCGGTCTCGCTGCTGTTACGAGCCGCCGCCCCTTCGCTTCGCCAGAAGCCGCCGCTTCGAAGTCGCCACCGAGCCGCCTTCGCCATAAGTCCCGGTTCCTCGCGCTGCTTCTACTACCTCGCGCTGCCGGCTTGCCTCGTGACTGTGTTTGCCTCCGGGTTAGCCCCGTGCTGGGCCACTGTTGAGATCCGGCTGTTCGTTCCTCCACACCGAGCCCGCTGCCAGCTTGCCTCAACATTGGATTTGCCGGGGAGTCGGCCTGCTACCATTTCCGTATGTCTCACCACTGTGAGCCGCCGCAGCCAGAGAGCCGCCTCATGCCTCTACTTACGGTCGGTCATTGCTCCGGATCACCCCTGTCTCTGCCGCATGACCACGGCGTTGTTTCTGCTGTGTTGAGTCACTGGGTCACCACCATCACGGCCTCCGTCGCACCTATGAGCCGCCCTGGCCGAGCCGCCTTGAATCCACCTCGGGCTGGCCTCGTTGAGTCGCCGTTTCAAGTGTCCGCAGCTGCTCAAGAACCGTCGCCGACGGCGCGTCACTTCGCCCGCTGACTGCAGGGCAAAAAATCCAGTGGCCAAGTCGCTGCTACTGCTCACGAACTGCCGCTGCCGGCACATCGCTTCGCCCGCTGCTACGCCACGTCGCCGCCTTGAGTAGCCCGCACCCACGTTCGAGCCACTTATCCTACCATGTCGTCTCTGTCCTCACCGGCTGTTGTTGCTCTCTTCATCACCACGGGTTACCTCCACGACCTACCTCTCTCTGCCGCCTTGAGACGCCCGCCGATCATCTCGCGCCATGGTGCCCCTGCCCCCGCAACTCACCTCGCCGCTGTAACGTTATGATGCATAAGGTCCTGCAATGGCCGCGTTGTACACGAGGCTGCAAATGTTTCAGGGCTGCAGTGGTTACAGTAGATCAAGTTTTATGGACTATGGAACCAACAACGTGAAAGAGAAATTAATCAAAAACAGTTGGTACGTGCAGACAAAAGAGCATGGTACTGCTCGCTGGTTGCACAACCAATCAAAATTCCAGGTGCTATCTTTTCCATCTGTCTTTTGTACATACTGTTTTTTCCAAAACAATTACTCTTGTCCGCGATATATTTTGTGCAGGACAATGATTATCGGAAAAGGTGGTGCTATACTGTGCCTATGGAGGGTGCGTTAGCGTTATCAAGCACCGGTGTCTGCGCCCGCTTACTGTTAAACGGGTGTGCGGAAGCCACCGCCCGTGCAGCTCGATCTACGTCAACTCACCGAGATCGTGCTCGCGATTGACTTGCCATCCGCACCGGTTACAACACCGCGGCCGACTCATCTGTCTGCTCCTGCAGCCGACTCACATGTGGTTAATTTCAACTTCACTGAAGTGATCATCAACTCCATGGCGAATAGTTTTCAGCCTAACATATCAGCGTTCCGCTGTTCAACTATATGACGGTTTACATCATGGCCAAGTACGAAGAATCTCAAGCCAACTCCTCGAATCGTCTTGAGACTTGGGGGCTACAATGACATGACTCAGCCAATTCATGACCCTGGGTCATTGGAGGGAAGATAACCCGGTCCCGGAGGCTACTGCTAGATTGATGAAAATTTAAAGGTCGTCAGAAAATTTCCGGCTTAAAAAGTATATGACATTACAAAATCCCGGCTCAATGAAGGAGTTCCGGGTCATCAGAAAGGATTCCGGTTCAAAATCCGGCTCAAGAAACATCTCTCTCCCATAAAGCGCTGAAGCTCTCAAATATCCGGTTTAAAATCCGGCTCAAGGGAAATCTGTCTCACTGAAGTTCTCAAATATCCGGTTTACAATCCAGCTCAAGGGAAATCTGTTTATCACAAAGCTCCGAAGCTCTCAATACCCGATTTAACATCCGGTTCAAAAAATAATTTATCTCTTACCAAAAGTTTAAAGGTTGCCGAAGAGGACCCGCTACCATGATGCGCGGGTCAAACATGGGTATCCTGCTTTATTGGCTTATCTTATGGTCACTTGGGGGCTTCCTGTTCAAACATAGGTGTATTTCACTAGAGAGAACATAGCTGTCGGTACCCTCTTGATCGGCGCAATGCCAAAACTTATATGGTCACTTGGGGGCTTCTTGTTCAAACATAGGTGTATTCACCAAAGAGAACATAGCTGTCAGTACCCTCTTGATCGGCTCAACGCCACACTTGTAAGCATGTCACTTGGGGGCTTCCTATTCAAACATAGGCATATTCGACCAAAGAGAACATAGCGTTACTACCCTCTTGACCAGGTTTGTCCAAACATAGGCGTATTCGACCAAAGAGGACATAACCTTTTCGGGTCATCCTACCTGTAGCCAGCTGCTTCAACTCCATCGGGTAATCCCGATTGATCCGTCAAACTCTTAATGATCAATCTTACGACGTATTCGACCAAGATCTGAGCTCGTTAAGGTTCAAACGATAGCTTGTCATGCGAGAGCACGGTTTACATATAGTCAGGATGGATCCAGGCTTCATAAGCCGCCTTCCTTGAAACTTGGATAAATCGGCCCGTGATGTATGCTATTACTCTGGCCCCGCGTACTCTTGATAAGTCTTTGAGCAAGACCAGACTTTATCTAGGGTTCAAATGTCGATTGGGCACACTGTGAGTCAGGCTCATGGAACGCACGAACAATCCAGTGGCTCAGGCTAGTTTCATTGAAGTATTCTGTCATCATGCACATACATCATCATATATTGCATCATACATAGCATCATGCATTGCATCATCATTACATCATCATATATGCATGGATATATTGGTTTATTGCAGGAACCGGTTTTCAAACCAGATTATATTATTCAAATCTTGAATAGCTAACCTGGCTGGATTTTTATTATGGTTATCAATAACCAGTATTATGATTAAGGTTTTCAAAGTCGCTTCAGCACAATGGCTATTATTTATCAATGGATATGATTTATTCTACAATGAAAGGAATAGTCCTGAGTCGCTGCAGGCTTACGACCCGACACTTGGGGGCTACATTATTCAAATTGAGATTACATCAAATACGCAAGTCCCATGTCACTGCCAGCATGCACCATGGCACTTGGGGGCTAATGCAAAGTCATTTTTGCTCATCTTATTGAAGACCCGACTCATCACATTGTAATGAGCCGGCCCTTGGGGGATACCAATTGCTCCTGTCAAAAGTTCAAGAAGTATATATAAAGTCCCAGCTCAATATTATCTTACTGAGCCAGCCCTAAGGGGCTACACGTTGCTGTTCAAAGTCTACATGATCATATCTACAAAGTCCCTACTCATTATTGCATAATGACCCGGCCCTTGGGGGCTACACTGCTTGAAGTTTTTGTGAGCATAAGGCAATTACAAGTCACAGGTTGCTGCAAGCATGACAATCCGGCACTTGGGGGCTACATATGTGGAATATTTAGTTTTCAGTTCCGACTAGTGATTAAGGTGAACAACATGGATTTCTTCAAAGTGGTAATATTTATATTGAAGCAAGTCTTAAGTCATCACTTTGCTCTACTCAAGACTTGGGGGCTACAGGTAATATGGATATGAGGGAGAGAAATCTTCAAAATTCTCAGTTTTTATATCCCGGCAATTTTGGCAATGATAAACCAGCAAGTATTTTCATCTTTAAGCCGGCTGAAGGTCAGATGAGTAGTCCAAAGACCAATATTTTTTAAGCATTGGGAGCTGAGTCAAATGAATTATTCTTCACATTTTTTCTCTGTGAGAAACCAACGCCAACAAATTGATTATGAAGCTAGCTTATTGACCCGGATTTTCTAGAAGGAGGAAATGACAAGGACTTAAGGATGTTCAGGTGCCGACTTACAAGAATATTTAACCCGGAGCACAACCTGTTAAATTTGTTCTTGTGTTTTTTTACAGGATCAGTTTAACATGGATAAATCCGAATTAAACTGGGGGCTAATGTCGGAGATATACCCCGCGGTATGACCCGGCCGGAGATATGACCCGGCTGGGACTTGGTGTTTCATTGGAGATCCGACAGTCTGTAAGCCGGCAGATGTTTAAGGGAGATGTTTAAGCCGGCAGATGTTTAAGGCAGATGTTTAAGCCAGATGTTTAAGCTGGTAGATGTTTAAGATGTTTAAGCCGGCAGATGTTTAAGATGCTTAAGCCGCCAGATGTTAAGTCAGATGGTAAGTCAGATTGTAACAGAGTCACATGGGGTTAATAAGCCCAAGATATTAAGAAGCCCAAGACGTTAAGAAGCCCATGGAGAGAAGCCCGTGATGAGAAGTCAGAATAGTTTAAGTCTTAATCTGAGTTGGACTCTACATGTAACCCGCCCCTTCAACTTATATAAGGAGGCGCAGGGCACCCCAAGAGGGACAAGAAACAATCGTTAAGGCTAGACACAACTAGGAGAGCCGGAGATACGACGACTCCCTCGTGATGATAATGAGACCTAGCCACAAACATCATGTAGGGCTATTACCGGATGATGTTTCCTGGGGCCCGAAGCTGTCTAAATCCTTGTCTTGTGTGTTGACCCGTCTCGCGTCTCTCATCCCGATCAACCCCTCTCAAGCTACCACATAGATGCGTTGGCCTCATGACTAAGTCCTCACTAGGACATCTGCCATGACAAATCCACGACACCTTCGGATCTATGATAGAAGGTGTACCCAACTGTGTCCTTTGGGTATCCTATGAAGACACATTTCTCCGATTTGGGTTCGAGCTTATCATGTTGAAGCTTTTTCACATCAGCATCGCAACCCTAAACTTTAAGAAACGACAACTTTGGTTTCTTGCCAAACCACAGTTCATATGGTGTCATCTCAACGGATTTAGATGGTGCCCTATTTAACGTGAATGCAGCTGTCTCTAATGCATAACCCCAAAACGATAGTGGTAAATCGGTAAGAGACATCATAGATTGCACCATATCTAATAAAGTACGGTTACGATGTTCGGACTCACCATTACGCGGTGGTGTTCCAGGTGGCGTGAGTTGCGAAACTATTCCACATTGTTTCAAATGAAGACCAAACTCGTAACTCAAATATTCTCCTCCACGATCAGATCGTAGAAACTTTATTTTCTTGTTACGATGATTTTCCACTTCACTCTGAAATTATTTGAACTTTTCAAATGTTTTAGACTTATGTTTCATCAAGTAGATATACCCATATCTGCTCAAATCATCTGTGGAAGTGAGAAAATAATGATACCCGCCGCGAGCCTCAACATTCATCGGACCACATACATCAGTATGTATGATTTCCAACAAATCGGTTGCTCGCTCCATTGTTCTGGAGAACAGAATTTTAGTCATCTTGCCCATGAGTCATGGTTCGCAAGTACCAAGTGATTCATAATCAAGTGATTCCAAAAGTCCATCAGAATGGAGTTTCTTCATGCACTTTACATCAATATGACCCAAATGGCAGTGCCACAAATAAGTTGCACTATCATTATCAACTTTGCATCTTTTGGCTTCAATATTATGAATATGTGTGTCACTACTATCGAGATTCAACATAAATAGACCACTCTTCAAGGGTGCATGACCATAAAAGATATTACTCATATAAATAGAACAACCATTATTCTCTGATTTAAATGAATAACCGTCTCGCATCAAACAAGATCCAGATATAATGTTCATGCTCAACGCCGCACCAAATAATTATTATTCAGGTCTAAAACTAATACCAAGGTAGAAGTAGAGGTAGCGTGTCGATCATGATCACATCGACTTTGGAACCATTTCCCAAAGATCATCACCTTGTCCTTAGCCAATCTTCGCTAATCCGTAGTCCCCTGCTTCGAGTTGCAAATATTAGCAATACCAGGATCAAATACCTGTGCACTATCTGCGAGCATTGGTAAGGTACACATCAAAACATGTATATCACATATACCGTGTTCACCTTGCCATCCTTCTTATCCGCCAAATACTTGGGGCAGTTCCGCTCCAAAGGACTATTCCTTTGCAAGAGAAGCACTCGGCCTCGTGCTTAAGTCCAGACTTGGGCTTCTTCACTTGAGCAGCAACTTGCTTGCCGCTCTTATTGAAGTTCCCTTCTCCCTTTGCCCTTTTCTTGAAACTAGTGGTCTTGTCAACCATCAACACTTGATGCTTTTCTTGATTTCTACCTTCGTCGATTTCAGCATCACAAAGAGCTTGGCAATCATTTCCGTTATCCCTTGCATATTATAGTTCATCACGAAGTTCTAGTAACTTGGTGATAGTGACTAGAGAACTCTGTCAATCACTATCTTATCTGGAACATTAACTCCCACTTGATTCAAGTGATTGTAGTACTCAGACATTCTGAGCACATGCTCACTAGCTGAGCTATTCTCCTCCATCTTGTAGGCAAAGTGCTTGTCAAAGGTCTCATACCTTTCGACATGGGCATGAGTCTGAAATACTAATGTCAACTCTTGGAACATCTCATATGCTCTGTGGCGTTCAAAACGCCTTTGAAGCCCCGATTCTAAGCCGTAAAGCATGGTGCACTAAACTATCAAGTAGTCATCATATCGAGCTTACCAAACGTTCATAACGTCTGCATCTACGTCCGTCACCTAGCGGTGCATCAAGACATAATTCTTCTATGCAACAATGAGGATAATCCTCAGATCATGGACCAAGTCCGCATCATTGCTACTATCATCTTTCAACTTAGTTTCTCTCTAGGAACATATCAAAATAAACGGGGAGCTATATCACGAGCTATTGATCTACAACATAGTTATGCAAATACTATCAGGACTAAGTTCATGATAAATTAAAGTTCAATTAATCATATTACTTAAGAGCTCGCACTTAGATAGACATCCCTCGAATCATCTAAGTGATCATGTGATCCATATCAACTAAACCATGTCCGATCATCACGTGAGATGGAGTAGTTTTCAATGGTGAACATCACTATGTTGATCATATCTACTATATGATTCACGCTCGGCCTTTTGGTCTCCAGTGTTCCGAGGCCATATCTGCATATGCTAGGTTCATCAAGTTTAACCCGAGTATTCTGCGTGTGCAAAACTGGCTTGCACCCGTTGTATGTGAATGTAGAGCTTATCACACCCGATCATCACGTGGTGTCTCAGCATGAAGAACTGTCGCAACGGTGCATACTCAGGGAGAACACTTATACCTTGAAATTTTAGTAAGGGATCATCTTATAAAGCTACCGCCGAACCAAGCAAAATAAGATGTATAAAAGATAAACATCACATGCAATCAAAATATGTGACATGATATGGCCATCATCATCTTGTGCCTTTGATCTCCATCTCCAAAGTACCATCATGATTTCTATCATCACTGGCATGGCACCATGATCTCTATCATCTTGATCTCTATCAACGTGTTGTCATATGATTGTCTCGCCAACTATTGCTATCGCATTGCGATAAAGTAAAGCAATTACATGGCACTTGCATCTTATGCAATAAAGAGACAACCATAAGGCTCCTGCCAGTTGCAGATAACTTCAACAAAACAGATCATCTCATACAACAACTTATATCTTGTCACATCTTGACCATATCACATCACAACATGCCCTGCAAAAACAAGTTAGACGTCCTCTACTTTGTTGTTGCAAGTTTTATGTGGCTGCTACGGGCTGAGCAAGAACCGTTCTTACCTACGCATCAAAACCACAACGATTTTTCATCAAGTATGTGCTGTTTTAACCTTCAACAAGGACCGGCGAGCTACATTCGATTCAACTAAAGTTGAGAAACCGACACCGCCAGCCACATTGTGTGCGGCGCACGCCGGTAGAACCAGTCTCGCATAAGCATACGCTGTAATGTCCGTCCGGCCGCTTCATCCAACAATACCGCCAATCAAAGTATGACATGTCGGTAAGCAAGATGACTATTATCGCCCACAACTCACTTGTGTTCTACTCATGCATATAACATCTACGCATAAACCTGGCTCGATGCCACCGTCAGAACGTAGTAATTTCAAAAAAGTTCCTACGCACACGCAAGATCATGGTGATACATAGCAACAAGAGGGGAGAGTGTTGTCTACGTACACTCGAAGACCGTAAGTGTAAGCATTATGACAACGCGGTTGATGTAGTCATACGTCTTCACGATCGACCGATCCTAGCACCGAAAGTACGACACCTCCGTGATCTCGCACATCGCTCGCTCGGTGACGCCCCACGAACTCACGATCCAGCAGAGAGTGTCGAGGAGAGCTTCACAAGACGACAAAGATGATGAAGCTACCGGCGCAGGGCTTCGCCTAAGCACTGCAATGATATGACCGAGGTGGATTATGGTGGAGGGGGGCACCGCACACGGCTAGGAACAATGTCTGTTGTGTGTTCTAGGGTGCCCCCTGTCGGTGTCAAAACCGGCGGATCTCGGGTAGGGGGTCCCGAACTATGTGTCTAAGGTCGATGGTTACAGGAGACCGGGGACACGATGTTTACCCAGGTTCGGGCCCTCTCTATGGAGATAATACCCTACTTCCTGCTTGATTGAGCTTGATGAATATGAGTGTTACAAGAGTTGATCTACCACGAGATCGTAATGGCTAAACCCTAGAAGTCTAGCCTGTATGATTATGAGTAATGAGTATATCCTTTCTGGACTACGCCCTCCGGTTTATATAGACACCGGGGGGATCTAGGGTTACATAGAGTCGGTTACATAGGAAGGAATATTCATAGTTGATCTCCAAGCTTGCCTTCCACGCCAAGGAGAGTCCAATCCGGACACGGGTAGAGTCTTCGGCCTTCATGTCTTCACAGCCCAACAGTCTGGCACATAGATAACAAGCCGGATGCCCGGGGACCCCTTAGTCCAGGACTCCCTCAGTAGCCCCTGAACCTGGCTACAATGACGAGGAGTCCGGCGCGCAAATTGTCTTAGGCATTGCAAGGTGGGTTCCCTTCTATCCGAACTTCAAGATAGTCTTCGGACGCGATGATAGTATCCGGACCTGTCACACACACCATACACAACCACAGAGAGAATATAATTTTGCACGCGTCCAATCCGCTGACAAATTTTTAGTAGCATGACATCACGTCCGACCAGTCATAATTCCGGACCGTTTAGTGTCCGACGTTCCACGTCCCGAGACACGGTTGCCATTGGCACGTCTTGTCGAAGCGGAGATCATGCCCCCTTATAGTGGGATTTGTTGCAAATATGCCCTAGAGGCAATAATAAATTGGTTATTATTATTATATTTCCTTGTTCATGATAATCGTTTATTATCCATGCTATAATTGTATTGATAGGAAACTCAGATACATGTGTGGGTACATAGACAACACCATGTCCCTAGTAAGCCTCTAGTTGACTAGCTCGTTGATCAATAGATGGTTACGGTTTCCGACCATGGACTTTGGATGTCGTTGATAACGGATCACATCATTAGGAGAATGATGAGATGGACAAGACCCAATCCAAGCCTAGCACAAAGATCGTAGTTCAGATGCTAAAGCTTTTCTAATGTCAAGTATCATTTCCTTAGACCATGAGATTGTGCAACTCCGGATATCGAGGAATGCTTTGGTGTACCAAACGTCACAACGAAATCGGGTGGCTATAAAGGTGCACTACGGGTATCTCCGAAAGTGTCTGGGTTGGCACGAATCGAGATCGATTTGTCACTCCGGTTGACGGAGAGGTATCTCTGGCCCACTCGGTAGGACATCATCATATGTGCACAATGTGACCAAGGGGTTGATCACGGATGATGTGTTACGGAACGAGTAAAGAGACTTGCCGGTAACGAGATTGAACAAGGTATCGGATACCGACGATCGAATCTCGCAAGTACTATACCGCTAGACAAAGGGAATTGTATACGGATTGATCGAATCTCGACATCGTGGTTCATCCGATGAGATCATCGTGGAACATGTGGGAGACAACATGGGTATCCAGATCCGCTGTTGGTTATTGACCGGAGAACGCCTGGTCATGTCTCAAGATGGTTCCCGAACCCGTAGGGTCTACACACTTAAGGTTCGATGACACTAGGGTTATAAAGGAAGTTTGTATGTGGTTAAAGAATGTTGTTCAGAGTCCAGGATGAGATCCCGGACGTCACGAGGAGTTCCGGAATGGTCTAGAGGTAAAGATTTATATATGGGAAGTCCTTTTTTGGTCACCGGAAAAGTTTCGGGTGCTATCGGTAACGTACCGGGACCACCGGGAGGGTCCGGGGGTCCACCAGGTGGGGCCACCAGCCCCAGAGGGCTGCATGGGCCAAGTGTGGGAGTGGACCAGCCCCAGGTGGGCTGGTACGCCCCCCCACCAGGGCCCAAGGCGCCTAGGTTTTGGGGAGGGGGCGCCTCCACCTTACTTGGGGGGCAAGTTTCCCCCTCTCCCCCCCTTGGCCGCCACCCTAGATGGGTTTTGGGGCTGCCGCACCCTTGGGTGGAACCCTAGAGGGGCGATCCCTCCCTCTCCCCTATATATAGTTGAGGTATTTGGGGCTGCAAACACAAGATTTTCCACCTCTCCCTGGCGCAGCCCTACCTCTATTTCTCCTCATCTCTCGCGGTGCTTGGCGAAGCCCTGCCGGAGTGCCACGCTCCTTCACCACCACCACACCGTCGTGCTGCTGCTGGACGGAGTCTTCCCAACCTCTCCCTCTCTCCTTGCTGGATCAAGGCGTGGGAGACGTCACCGGGCTGCACGTGTGTTGAACGCGGAGGTGCCGTCTGCTCGCACTAGGATCTCCGTGATTTGGATCACGACGAGCACGACTCCTTCAACCCCGCTCTCTTGAATGCTTCCGCTTAGCGATCTACAAGGGTATGTAGATGCACTCCTCTCTCTCGCTAGTCTCTCCATAGATAGATCTTGGTGACTCGTGAGAAAAATTTGAATTTCTGCTACGCTCCCCAACAAAGGGCATCATGAGCTAGGTCTATTGCGAGATTCTATGCACGAGTAGAACACAAGTTGTTGTGGGCGTTGATTTTGTTCAATATGCTTACCGTTACTAGTCCTATCTTGTTTTGACGGTATTGTGGGATGAAGCGGCCCGGACCGACCTTACAAGTACACTTACATGAGACAGGTTCCACCGACTGACATGCACTTGTTGCATAAGGTGGCTAGCGGGTGCCAGTCTCTCCCACTTTAGTCCGATCGGATTCGATGAAAAGGGTCCTTATGAAGGGTAAATAGCAATTGGCATATCACGCTGTGGCTTTTAAGGCCGTAAGAAACGTTTGCTAGAAACCCATAGCAGCCACGTAAAACATGCAAACAACAATTAGAGGACGTCTAACTTGTTTTTGGAGGGTATGCTATGTGATGTGATATGGCAAAAAGAATGTGATGAATGATATGTGATGTATGAGATTGATCATGTTCTTGTAATAGGAATCACGACTTGCATGTCGATGAGTATGACAACCGGCAGGAGCCATAGGAGTTGTCTTTATTTATTGTATGACCTGCGTGTCACTGAATAACGCCATGTAATTACTTTACTTCATTGCTAAACCGTTAGCCATAGTAGTAGAAGTAATAGTTGGCGAGACAACTTCATGGAGACACGATGATGGAGATCATGATGATGGAGATCATGGTGTTATGCCGGTGACAATGATGATCGTGGAGACCCGAAGATGGAGATCAAAAGGAGCAAAATGATATTGGCCATATCATGTCACTATTTGATTGCATGTGATGTTTATCATGTTTATACATCTTATTTGCTTAGAACGACGGTAGTAAATAAGATGATCCTCATAATAATTTCAAGAAAGTGTTCCCCTAACTGCAACCGCCAGAAAGTTCGTTGTTTCAAGCACCACGTGATGATCGGGTGTGATAGATTCTAACGCTCACATACAACGGTGTAAGCCAGATTTACACATGCGAAACACTTAGGTTGACTTGACGAGCCTAGCATGTACAGACATGGCCTTGGAACACAAGAGACCGAAAGGTTGAACATGAGTCGTATAGTGGATACGATCAACATGAAGATGTTCACCGATGATGACTAGTCCGTCTCACGGGATGATCGGACACGGCCTAGTTGACTCAGATCATGTATCACTTAAGATGACTAGAGGGATGTCTATCTGAGTGGGAGTTCATTAGATGAACTTAATTATCCTGAACATAGTCATAAGGTCTTTGCAAATTATGTCGTAAGCTCGCGCTTTAGTTCTACTGTTTTAGATATGTTCCTAGAGAAAATATAGTTGAAAGTTGATAGTAGAAATTATGCGGACTGGGTCCGTAAACTGAGGATTGTCCTCATTTCTGTGTAGAAGGCTTATGTCCATAATGCACCACTCGGTGTGCTGAACCTCGAACGTCGTCTGTGGATGTTGTGAACATCTGACATACATGTTTTGATAACTACGTGATAGTTCAGTTAAACGGTTTAGAGTTGAGGCACCAAAGACGATTTCGAAACGTGGCGAAACATATGAGATGTTTCGTGGGCTGAAATTGGGATTTCAGGCTCGTGCCCATGTCAAGAGTTATAAGACCTCCGACGATTTTCTTAGCCTGCAAACTAAGGGAGAAAAGCTCAATTTTGAGCTTGTGCTCAGATTGTCTGAGTACAACAATCACTTGAATCGAGTGGGAGTTGATCTTCCAGATGAGATAGTGATGTTTCTCCAAAGTCATTGCCACCAAGCTGCTAGAGCTTCGTAATGAGCTATAACATATCAGGGATAGATATGATGATCCTTGAAATATTCGCGATGTTTAACACCGCAAAAGTAGAAATAAAGAAGGAGCATCAATTGTTGATGGTTAGTGAAACCACTAGTTTCAAGAAGGGCAAGGGCAAGAAGGGGTACTTCATGAAACGACAAATCAGTTGCTGCTCTAGTGAAGAAACCCAAGGTTGAACCCAAACCCGAGACTAAGTGCTTCTATGATGAGAGGAACGGACACTGAAGCAGAACCACCCTAGATACTTGGTAGATAAGAAGGCAGGCAAGGTCAACATAAGTATATTGGATATACATTATATTAATGTGTACTTTACTAGTACTCCTAGTAGCACCAGGGTATTAGATACCGGTTCGGTTGCTAAGTGTTAGTAACTCAAAATAAAAGCTACGGAATAAACGGAGACTAGCTAAAGGTGAGCTGACAATATGTGTTGGAAGTGTTTCCAAGGTTGATGTGATCAAGCATCGCACGCTCCCTCTACCATCGAGATTGGTGTTAAACCTAAATAATTGTAATTGTTATTTGGTGTTTGTGTTGAGCATAGACATGATTGGATTATGTCTATCGCAATACGGCTATTCATTTAAGGAGAATAATGGTTACTCTGTTTATTTGAATAATACCTTCAATGGTGTTGCACCTAAAATGAATGGTTTATTGAATCTCGATCGTAGTGATACACATGTTCATGCCAAAAGATATAAGATAGTAAAGATAGTACCACCTACTTGTGGCACTGCCATGTAAGTCATATTGGTATAAAACGCATGAAGAAGCTCCATGTAAATGGACCGTTTGGACTCACTTGATTTTGAATCACTTGAGACATGCAAATCATACCACATGGGCAAGATGACTGAAAGCCTCGTTTTAGTAAAATGGAACAAGAAAGCAACTTGTTGGAAGTAATACATTTTGATGTGTGCAGTCCAATGAGTGCTGAGGCACGCAGTCGATATCGTTATGTTCTTACTTCACGGATGATTTGAGTAGATACTGAGTATATTTACTTGATGAAACACAAGTCTGAATTATTGAATGGTTCAAGTAATTTCAGAGTGAAGTTGAAGATCATCGTGACAAGAGGATAATATGTCTATGATATGATCATAGAGATGAGTATCTGAGTTACGAGCTTTGGCACGCAATTAAGACATTGTGGAAATTGTTTCACAATTAAATACCGCCTGGAACACCATAGTGTGATGGCGTGTCCGAACATCATAGTTGCACCCTATTGGATATGGTGCGTACCATGATGTCTCTTATCGAATTACCACTATCGTTCATGGGTTAGGCATTAGAGACAACCGCACTCACTTTAATAGGGCACCACGTAATTCCGTTGAGACGACACCGTTTGAGCTATGGTTTGGAGAAACCTGAGTTGTCGTTTCTTAAAAGTTTGGGGCTGCGACGCTTATGTGAAAATGTTTCAGGTTGATAAGCTCGAACCCAAAGCGGATAAAATGCATCTTCATAGGACACCCAAAACAGTTGGGTATACCTCCTAATTCAGATCCGAAAGCAATAGGGATTGTTTCTTGAATCAGGTCCTTTCTCGAGGAAAAGTTTGTATAGAAAGAATTGAGTGGGAGGATGGTGGAGACTTGATGAGGTTATTGAACCATCACTTCAACCAATCTGTAGCATGGCACAGGAAGTTGTTCCTGTGGCGCCTACACTAGTTGAAGTGGAAGCTGATGATAGTGATCATGAAACTTCGGATCAAGTCACTACCAAACCTCGTAGGTCGACAAGGACATGTACTGCTTCGGAGTGGTACGATAATCCTGTCTTAGATATCATGTTGTTAGGCAACAATGAACATGCGAGCTATGGAGAAGCGATGGCGGGCCCTGATTCTGGCAAATGGCTCGAGGCCATAAAATCCGAGAGAGGATCCATGTATGAAAACAAAGTGTAGACTTTGGAAGAACTACTTGATGGTCGTAAGGCTATTGGGTAAAGATGGATTTTCAAAGGAAGACGGACAATGATGGTATGTATCACCATTAAGAAAGCTCGACTTGTCGTTAAGATGATTTCCGACAAGTTCAAGGAGTTGACTACGGTGAGGCTTTCTCACTTGTAGCTATGCTAAGAGTTTGTTGAATTGGATTAGCGCCATCTTGCATCATTTATGAAATTCAGATAGGATGTCAAAACCATTGTTTCTCGACGATATCCTTGAGGAAAGGTTGTATGTGATACAACCAGAAGGTTTTGACAATCCTGAAAGACGCTAACAAGTATGCAAAGCTCCAGCAATCCTTCTAAGGACTGGAGTGAGCATCTCGGAGTTGGAACGCATGCTTTGATGAGATGATCAAAGATTTTGGGTTTATACAAAGTTTATGAGAAACTTGTATTTCCAGAGAAGTGAGTGGGAGCACTATAGAATTTCTGATGAGTATATGTTGTTGAGATATTGTTGATCAGAAATAATGTAGAATTTCTGGAAAGCATATAGGGTTATTTGAAAAGTGTTTTCAATAGAAAACCTGGATTAAGCTGCTTGAACATTGAGCATCAAGATCTATGAGGATAGATCAAAAACGCTAAATGGTACTTTCAAATGAGCACATACCTTGACATGATCTTGAAGGTGTTCAAGATGGATCACCAAAGAAGGAGTTCTTGCCTCGAGTTGTAAGGTATGAAGTTAAGACTTAAAGCTCGACCACGGCGGAAGAAAGAGGAAGGATGAAGGTCGCCCCTATGCTTTTGTCATAGGCTCTATACGGTATGCCATGCTGAGTACCGCACTGATGTGTGCCTTGCCACATGTCTGGCAAGAGGGTACAAAGGTGATCCATGAGTGGATCACTAGATAGCAGTCAAAATTATCCTTAGAGGTATAAGGAAATGTTTCTCGATTATGGAGGTGATAAAGAGTTCGGCATAAAGGGTTACGTAGATGCAAGCTTTAACACCTATCCGAATGACTCGAGTAGCAAACCGGATACGATAGTGGAGCAACTATTTGGAATAGCTCCAAGTGGAGCGTGGAAGCAGATTTACAATATGACCTAGAGATTTATGAAGTACATACGGATCTGAATGTTGCGCACTGCTGACTAAAACCTCTCTCACAAGAAAACATGATCAAACCCCAGAACTCATTGAGTCTTAATCACATGATGATGTGAACTAGTTTAGTGACACTAGTAAACTCTTTGGATGTTGGTCACTGTCAGATTTCGGGTTCTGGCAGACCCTCTAGGTTCGAACACTGGGGTGCGCGCGGAGATCTCGCCCTCTACCTACCTGCACCTCGCCGCCTCGCTAGGATCTAAACTATGAAAGGAACAACACAAGAGACACAGGGTTTATACTGGTTCGGGCCACCATTGTGGTGTAACACCCTACTCCAGTATGTGGTGCGGTGGATTGCCTCTTGGGCTGATGATGAACAATGCAAGAAAGAACAACCTCGCGAGGGTCTGCTCTTGGCTGGTGCGATGAACTGCTAGGGGGAGTTCAGTCGCTCTCTCTCTCTCTCTCTCTCTCTCTGTGTGTGTGTGTGTGTGTGTGTGTTTGATCTCTTGATGTGATCAAGCTCTGGATCCGGGTTGAGCTCAAGCTCCAGCTCAAGCTCAAGCTCTCTCTACCCTGTGGGTGGCTAGTCCTATTTATAGGCAAAGGCCCTAGGCCTCTTCCCAAATATTGAGCGGGAAGGGCGCCAACAATTGGCCATTTTGAAGGGGAACATCCAAGACACTTATCCTCGACTAAAGTTGGTCCTCGCTTTGTCAAAGGCTCGTGGTGACGCCTGCTTGGGCTCCACGATGACTTCCTTCCCCGCCGCTATGACGGTCTTGGTCTTGTTGCAATCAAACGGATGCCTTTGCTTGATGCTCTCGCCTGCGCTTGCCCCCTTTGCACCAAAGAGGAAACGAGGACACTGCGTGGGCTGGCGGCCACCTAGCACCCTTGGTCGTCATGGCTTGCATCATGGGCACCTCATGAGGTACCCCGCCTTGATCTCTCCGCCTCGTCGCGAGCCAGCCTGACGAGGCTGTGCCTGAGGAAGCTTCCTGTCGTCCGCCCCGTGAGGCTTGGCCCTCGCGAGGGTCCCGAGCTCGGCCGATGAAGATGGGCCGTCTTGGCCACCCCTTGAGCCACGCCGCAGCCGCAGCGAGCAAGTCTGGGACCCCTGCCCTGAACGCCGACAAGAGCCCCCGCCCAAAGCGCGCTGGACTTGGCCGAAAGGTAGAAGCGGCAAGGGCAGGCGCGCCGCGGGCCCTAACAGCCTGCGGCCTCGGACGCTGCATGACGGTTGATTGGACGTGGGCGCTCCTGCTTCCCCACGACGCCTCGACAACTGCACGAATTGACAAGTCCCTGCATGCAAAGCGGGTCATGATTACCTGCGATCGTGGAGGTCGGCGGTTGGCCTCCCCCGGCTATAAGTACGGAATGGAGCGTGCCCTTCCAGTCTATCTCTTCTTGCTTCTCCTTCTTCTCCGTCCTTGCTCCACCTTGCCGCAATGGCTCCGATCCGCCGGTTCTCCGCGGAAGAGAAGGGAAAGGCTCCCCAAGAGGGTCCCGACCCGCTTCCGCCGAAGAAACGGCTAGCCCTATGCCGTCGAGACGAGGGCGCCCGGCAGGAGGTGTCGAGGCCTTGGTGCGAGTGGCCACCGCCAGGGTTCCCGCTGCCCTTGTACGCCCACCTTGAGGGCCCTGCAGGAGTTGATGCCGAGCGCCATGGACGACGCCGCCGTCGGCATCGGCGGGTCACGGCGGTGCGCATTGTCCCTCCTGGAGTCCACGCCGAGGGCTCCTCCCGAGAGTTTGTGCTCCACGCCGCCATGCCTCCTCAGTCTTGGATCCGCCTTCCTCCCTCCTTCGCCTTCGTGATGCCGCAGGGGGGATACTTGGAGCTCTGGTTGTAGCACGCCGGCTGCAACACCCTCGCGACCGAAGCGGAGGTCACGGTCGTCGCTCCGGGCAAGGTCTTCATGACTCGAGGCTGGGGCGAGATCGCCCGGGTCTGCAGGACGAGGGGCGCCCTCGCGATCCACCTGGAGTACGACGGTGCTTCCATGATGCTCTTCAAGGTCTTCGACGCGGACGGATGCCGGCTGGAGTGCTGCCCTGAGAGAGGTGGTCGGTGTCCTGCCGTGGCAAGGACCAGGCTCGCCGCTCGCTCCCTCAGCAGCTCCTCAGGAGGCGGAGGCGTCGGAGGATCCAACGACTCTGATGAGCTCTTCATGACTCCGGAGACGAGTGACGACAGCTACGAGCCCCCGAGCCTGCGCCACTCTCGGAGCAGGGCGGGCTCGGCGCCGCCGCCGCCTCGATCTGATGAGGTTGGCGCCCGCATGGCGCCCATCGTTGATGATGGCGCTCTCTGAGGCGCGTAGTTAGCGTTCTTTAGGATCTGCTCTCTCTGTTCCTGTGATGAATCGGCGGCGCCTGTGGGGGGGCTTGTAAGGTGCCCGTGGTTCCGCTCATAATATAATCCTTGCCATGAAGTAGTGCGAGATGCTCATTCCGTCTTAGCTTAGTTCTTCCTTTCGAACCTCACGAGGGCTTGGTGCTCTGCGCCGACAGGTCCCGGTCCCAAGGCAGGCTTCAGCCGTCGATGGTATGCCAGGTCACGATGCCGTGGTCAAGGCCAGGAGGTGAGCGGCCCGGGGTCCGGTAAGAGCCCTTGAGTCGTGATGCTCAGGAGGTCCCCTTTATCGCTCAAGCAGCCTTTGTTCGGCGAGAAAGGAGCGCGATGTTGCTAACACGGGATTGCATTGAGTGCGGGGTCGGCGCTGCGACAGCCAGTGTTTCCGGAGGGTGACTTATCTTGGGAGTCAGGAACCGCTTCCTGGTGCGATGCTAGGTCCACAGATCGGCAGCGTAGAGGTTGCTCGGCGAGGTCTCGCGTGCCTCTTCCTCTCGCCTCGCCCCCTTTCGCTTCTACGCCCTCGGTCCCGCCCTCGAGCGGGTCTCAGCCGTCCGCTGGTATGCTGTGTCGCGATGCCGTGGACAAGGCCAGAGGGTGAGGGCTGGAGAGCCAGTAGGAGCCCGTGAGTCGCGATGCTCAGGTACCCCCCCTTTAACATGCAAGCAGTCCGCGCGGACGAGAGTGAAGAAGACACCGTGAGGGCCTCGCTTGGCGCTGCTCCTTGAAGGGATACTGCAGGCTCACCACAAGAAGAACAAGAGTCCGCTATGACAAGCGATGGTCAGCCGTTGGTTGCTTTGGAGAGGTGACGAGGCGCTGAAGGCCTGACGAGGTGTAACTGGGCACCCGTGAGCCAGCGCGGGACTCATGGGCCCTACCTCAAGGCGGGTTGCGCCTGGCACTGGGCCTTAACTTGTGATGTGTTCACAAATTTGGTTAGATGCCGACGCCCTCGCCCTCGGTCCCGCCCTTGAGCGGGTCTCACCGTCGCCCGGTATGCTGTGTCGCGATGCCGGACAAGGCCGTGAGGGTGAGGGCTGGAGAGACGGTAGGAGCCCATGAGTCACGATGCTCGTGTACCCCTTTAACGCTCAAGCGGCCGACATGAAGGCGTAAGGGTGCCGCGACAGGCACCAAATAACAATCATGATGGGTCGAACGCATGACCGAAATAAACGCAAAGAGGGGTACATGCCACCGGTCCAGCCTGAGCGACTTGGGGATGATGTAGCCCGAGGGGCGCACCCGATAAGGTAAGCTAGAAACATGAAGTAAAAGGGATAAACGCCGCAGGGACGGACCCACGCGGCCTGGGAATGATGCAGCCTGGGGCGCCCCACCGGAAATGAAACTTGAAAGATGTCACCGATAACGTTGAAGACGGGATGTTGAAGTAAGCGGACGCATGGGCTGCGGAACCGATCTTCACGAGCCCCTGTGCCCGGAGGCGCCGGTGGCTCGCGACCATCTCCATCTCCGCCAGATCTGCGAACGCCTGGCCTCTTGAGCCTCCAGGATGCTCCCCATGAGGCGCTGGTACGTGGCGGCTGCGTTCGGTATGCCGTAGGGCATGCGAACGTAGCTGTGGGGTGGGCCTTCGCAGCGCCCCACGCGTGAGGGCCAGAAGCGCTTCTGAGAGGCGGCTTGGTTGAGCCCGGGTACGTTGATGCAGACGCGCAGCCCACCATCCTCGCCTGGATGGGGAGCTGCGGCTGCCACTCATGACTCTTGACTCCTGCAGCTCCTGAATGATCTGACTGACAAACTCCTGAGGGTTTGGCCCTCCTTGCCTTGCTCCTTCCTGAGGGAAACATGCTTTGAAACACGCCTCCAAGTGGTGCCCAAGCGCCTCCCTCGTGACCTTAGCAAGGTCGGTGGCCCTCCATGAGAGAGCCCCCAAGCCTTGCTTGAGGAGGGCGCCGGGCACGCCTTCCTATGCGACAGGGGGAGGTGCCCCCTGAATAGGCGCGGACCCTGAGGGGCCTGCCTCCTGAGGGGTCGGGCCTGGCGATGTCTTCTTCTTCTTGGGAGCGATCTCAGGGAGCCTCCCGCCTCCTGCGATCTGGTCTTCAAGTGATGCGGCTTGAAAAGCTCGCCTGTGGAGCACATCTGCGTCTCTTTCTTCACAAGGCATCGGATGACTCCGCCGCTTCGGCATCTTGAGGACGTTAGGCCGTGATGAGTCACGGCCATGAACTTGGCCGAGCTGGGTACCCGGGATGGCATTGTATGGCAAAGTATGTGGGCGACATCGAAGTCGATGAGCTCGGTCGGTAGTTGTCGCGCTACCGAAGGTGAAAGGGAGGCGGACCTGCCTAATTGGAACTGTGGAGCCATTGGTGACTCGGAGAAAGGCTTGGTTGGTGAAGCTGATTGTAAGGCACTTGAGATTGTTGAATGTCTCTACGGACATGACATTGAGCCCCGACCCACCGCCGATGAGGGTCCCGGTGACTTGCACGTTGTCGATGATTGGGGAACAAAGCATCGGGAGGACTCTGGGCTGTGGCACGCGACTTGAGCTGATCCGCCGAGCTGAACGTGATGGCGCCGCCGACCACCCGAGAGGGCGTGTGGCTTCGAGCTTGGGAGGACTGCATTCACTTCATGGGCGAATCGCTTGAAGATGCATTGAGAGGTCAGCTTGAGCTCCGCCCAGGATGCAAGCGATCGCGCGCGGCTCCTGGAAGCCCCCAGCCCCCTCGTCCTGATGATGGTCCTCGTTTCTCCTTGGCTGCGGCGGCAGAGGAGGGAGGCCTGCGTTTCCTTGCGGGCGATCCTCATGAGGCTGATCCTCCAGCCTCCCTCGCGAGGCTGATCCTGCCAGCGATCCTCGCGAGGTCGGTCGCGCCACCCTTGGCGAGGGCCACGGTCTTCCCAGTGTCCTGCGTTTCTTCCTCCTCCTCGGCCGTAGCCTCGATTGTTGCGGTCGGGGCGTCGACCGATCCTCCCTTCTCGCACGGCTCAGAGCTCTTGACATTCGTTGGTGTTGTGGGTGTGAAGGTCGTGGTACACACAGCACCGGCTGCCCTTGGAAGACTCGGGCTGATCTCTGCCCCGCTTGGTGTCTGGTTCTGCCGCGAGCACAACAGCCCCTTGGCGCTTCACGCCCTTGGCCTTGGATTTCTTCTCTTACGGTCTCAAGGGCTGGCAGCTCGAGGAGGGAAAGGCGTCCTTCCTCAGCCCTGGCGCACTTGGTCGCCAAGTTGAATAGCTCCAAGGAAGTGCACAGATCTTCATGCATCGCCAGCTCCTCCTTCATCTTGACGTCACGCACACCGTCGGAGAAGGCTGAGATGATGGCCTCCTCGGTCACCTTGGGAATCTTGAGGCGTGCGTTGTTGAAGCGCTGGATGTACTTCTGCAGGGTCTCCCCTGGTTGCTACTTGATGCGGTGCAAGTCGCTCACGGGAGGTCGGTCGCGAGTACCTTGGAAGTTGTCGATGAAGCGGGTGCGCATCTCGTCCCAGGAGTAGATGGTGCCAGGAGCCAGGTGTGGGCCACGTCCTTGAGCGCCATAGGAAACCAGTTCGCCATGACCTTCTTGTCCCCGTTGGCGGCTTCGATGCCCAGCTCGTAGAGCTGAAGGAACTCCGCAGGGTCGGCCGTGCCATCGTAGTGAGGAGGCAGGTCTGGCTTGAACTTGCCGGGCCACGGACGCTGCGCAGCTCGGTGGTGAAGGTGAGGCAGCCTGCTGTGGCCACGGGAGGCCTTTGGTGACGAAGAGCCTGGTCTTGCGGGTCCCCATGCACCGCAGCTGGGAGCAGCGCGGGGTCTTGGCGTCTTTGGAGCAGAGCGTGGTCGAGCCGGTGCAGGAGCACTCGGCAGCTTCTTGGGGCAAGGGACCTCCCGACAGCTCTGCTCTTCTTGTCTTTGGCGCCGGACGGAGTGGGTTCCGCCAGGCCACGCGCTTTGGGGCTGTGGCACCTTCTTGAGGGGAGGCGGGCGCCCGAGCTTCATCGCCCGCGCAGGCGGGCGCGGTGCAGCGAGAAGGACGGCGTGGGGGAGCCCCCTGCGGCGCGGACGAGCTCGGCGACGCAGTCGAGCCACTCTTCGTAGACGTCGTCGACATGGCGGTAGTGCAGGAGCTCATTTGCCGCGATGAGCACAGCTCGAGCCTCCATGGGCGCGCGGAGCACGCGAGACGAAGAACCAGCCGGGGCGAGTGAGGGAGTAGCAGTGCGGCCGTCTTGCCTCACAGACGGATGCTGGGACGATGCTTGCTGCTCGTTCCCCGCCGGGCCAGTGGCGGCGTTGACGGCAGGCGACGGGGAACGGCGGGCGGCCGCCGACGGGCCGCTCTGGGCGACACGGTAGCGAGAGCGGCTCGGCGCTTCGGCGGGCCCGACGAGCGCCTCGACATGGATGCGATGGTCGGCGAAGAACAGGCGGCGGAAGATTTAATTCCGGCGCAGCCCTACCTGGTGCGCCAAATGTCGGATTTTGGGTTCCGGCAGACCCTCTAGGTTCGAACACTGGGGTGCGCGCGGAGATCTCGCCCTCTACCTACCTGCACCTCGCCGCCTCGCTAGGATCTAAACTATGAAAGGAACAACACAAGAGACACAGGGTTTATACTGGTTTGGGCCACCATTGTGGTGTAACACCCTACTCCAGTGTGTGGTGTGGTGGATTGCCTCTTGGGCTGATGATGAACAATACAAGGAAGAATAGCCTCACGAGGGTCTGCTCTTGGCTGGTGCGATGAACTGCTAGGGGGAGTTCAGTCGCTCTCTCTCTCTCTGCGTTTGATCTCTTGATGTGATCAAGCTCTGGATCCGGGTTGAGCTCAAGCTCCAGCTCAAGCTCAAGCTCTCTCTACCATGTGGGTGGCTAGTCCTATTTATAGGCAAAGGCCCTGGGCCTCTTCCCAAATATTGAGCGGGAAGGGCGCCAACAATAGTTGGATTTGTTGGAAATATGCCCTAGAGGCAATAATAAATTGGTTATCATTATTATTATATTTCCTTGTTCATGATAATCGTTTATTATCCATGCTATAATCGTATTGATAGGAAACTCAAATACATGTGTGGGTACATAGACAACACCATGTCCCTAGTAAGCCTCTAGTTGACTAGCTCGTTGATCAATAGATGGTTACAGTTTCCTAACCATTGGATGTCGTTGATAACGGGATCACATCATTAGGAGAATGATGTGATGGACAAGACCCAATCCTAAGCCTAGCACAAAGATCGTGTAGTTCGTATGCTAAAGCTTTTCTAATGTCAAGTATCATTTCCTTAGACCATGATATTGTGCAACTCCCGGATACCGTAGGAATGCTTTGGGTGTACCAAACGTCACAACGTAACTGGGTGGCTATAAAGGTGCACTACGGGTATCTCCGAAAGTGTCCATTGGGTTGGTACGAATCGAGACTGGATTTGTCACTCCGGTTGACGGAGAGGTATCTATGGGCCCACTCGGTAGGACATCATCATAATGTGCACAATGTGACCAAGGGGTTGATCACGGGATGATGTGTTACGGAACGAGTAAAGAGACTTGCCGGTAACGAGATTGAACAAGGTATCGGGATACCGACGATCGAATCTCGGGCAAGTACTATACCGCTAGACAAAGGGAATTGTATACGGGATTGATCGAATCCTCGACATCGTGGTTCATCCGATGAGATCATCGTGGAACATGTGGGAGACAACATGGGTATCCAGATCCCGCAGTTGGTTATTGACCGGAGAACGTCTCGGTCATGTCTCAAGATGGTTCCCGAACCCGTAGGGTCTACACATAAGGTCTGATGACGCTAGGGTTATAAAGGAAGTTTGTATGTGGTTATCGAATGTTGTTCGGAGTCCCAGATGAGATCCCGGACGTCACGAGGAGTTCCGGGATGGTCCGGAGGTAAAGATTTATATATGGGAAGTCCTATTTAGGTCACCGGAAAAGTTTCGGGTGCTACCGGTAACGTACCGGGACCACCGGGAGGGTCCCGGGGGTCCACCAGGTGGGGCCACCAGCCCCAGAGGGCTGCATGGGCCAAGTGTGGGAGGGGACCAGCCCCAGGTGGGCTGGTGCACCCCCCCCCACCAGGGCCCAAGGCGCCTAGGTTTTGGGGAGGGGGCGCCTCCACCTTACTTGGGGGGCAAGTTTCCCCCTCTCCCCCCCTTGGCCGCCACCCTAGATGGGTTTTGGGGCTGCCGCACCCCTTGGGGTGGGAACCCTAGAGGGGGCGCAGCCCCCTCCCTCTCCCCTATATATAGTTGAGGTATTTGGGGCTGCAAACACAAGAGTTTCCACCTCTCCCTGGCGCAGCCCTACCTCTCTTTCTCCTCATCTCTCGCGCTGCTTGGCGAAGCCCTGCTGGAGTGCCACGCTCCTTCACCATCACCACACCGTCGTGCTGCTGCTGGATGGAGTCTTCCCAACCTCTCCCTCTCTCCTTGCTGGATCAAGGCG
This sequence comes from Aegilops longissima, assembly GCA_021605205.1. NCBI lineage: Eukaryota > Viridiplantae > Streptophyta > Magnoliopsida > Poales > Poaceae > Aegilops > Aegilops longissima. The sequence goes on from CM038680.1 coordinate 393,184,994, forward strand.
TGGGAGACGTCACCGGGCTGCACGTGTGTTGAACGCGGAGGTGCCGTCCGTTCGGCACTAGGATCTCCGGTGATTTGGATCACGACGAGTACAACTCCTTCAACCCCGTTCTCTTGAACACTTCCGCTTAGCGATCTACAAGGGTATGTAGATGCACTCCCCTCTCTCTCGTTGCTAGTCTCTCCATAGATAGATCTTGGTGACTCGTAGGAAATTTTTGAATTTCTGCTACGTTCCCCAACAGGATTCTCATTAATGCGGGCATGGGTAATCCAACCACGCCGTTTATACAGCCCTTGGGAATAGGCGAATTCTAAGGCGAGTGGGGAGGCGTTCGATATTTACTGCCTTTATAAGGGGATAAGGATTCCCTCTTCCTCTCCCACGCCTTCTCTCCATCTCTGCCCTCCCAATCTCGAGCTCCAGCGTGCAAGTTCTTATCTGCTTTCCACTCGAGCTAGCACTCAACCATGTCCGGATCCGGAGGTCAGGGCAAGTGGATGGTCTCCTCCGTCAAGGAGGAGGACATTCTTGAGCTTGAACGGCGGATACTTGGCGAAGGAATCGCCATCGCTCCGCGGCCAAGGGACAAGTCGTCCCACGCCGAGCCCAACGAGAGGGTGGTATTCCTCCCTCTTTTCTTCCGCAGACTAGGGTTCCCACTCCACCCTTTCGTCCGCGGGCTGATGTATTATTACGGGATAGTTTTCCATGATCTGTCCCCGAACTCCTTCCTCAACATCTCGGTGTTTATCGTCGTGTGTGAGGCCTTCCTTCGCATCCAACCCCACTTCGGGCTATGAGTCAAAGTCTTCAATGTGAAGCCGAAGGTTGTGGATGGCCAGCACGCGGAGTGCGGGGGAGCCATGGTGACTAAGCTGTCAAATGTCTCCTGGCCGAAAGGTACTTTTGTGGAGACAATAAAGGAGTGGCAGAAACAATGGCTCTACATCACAGAACCCCGCGGCACCACCTGGGCCGCAGCTGCCGAATTCCGCCCCGGTGCTCCCATGCGACTCACATCCTGAGTCGAGAAGAGTCCGAACTGGTGCTCACCCGATGGGCTGATAGCGTGATACGTCTCCATCGTATCTACTTTTCCAAACACTTTTGCCCTTGTTTTGGTCTCTAGCTTGCATGATTTGAATGGAACTAACCCGGACTGACGCTGTTTTCAGCAGACTTTCTATGGTGTTATTTATGTGCGAAACAAAAGTTCTCGACCAAAACTCCACGGAACATCTTTTGGAAAATATTAAAAATCTTGGAAGAAAAATCCACGTCGGGGCCCACACCATGTCCACGAGGGTGGGGCGCGCTGCCCCCAGGCGCACCCCCGCCTCGTGGGCCCCCGACGCTCCACCGACCTCAACTCCAACTCCATATATTCACTTTTGGGAGAAAAAAATCAGAGAAGGATTCATCGCGTTTTACGATCACGGAGCCGCCGCCAAGCCCTAAACCTCTCGGGAGGCTGATCTGGAGTCCGTTCGGGGCTCGGAGAGGGAATCCGTCGCCATCGTCATCATCAACCATTATCCATCACCAATTTCATGATGCTCACCGCCATGCATGAGTAATTCCATCGTAGGCTTGCTGGACGGTGATGGGTTGGATGAGATTTATCATGTAATCGAGTTAGTTTTGTTAGGGTTTGATCCTAGTATCCACTATGTTACGAGATTGATGTTGCTATGACTTTGCTATGCTTAATGCTTGTCACTAGGGCCCGAGTGCCATGATTTCAGATCTGAACCTATTATGTTTTCATGAATATATGTGAGTTCTTGATCCTATCTTGCAAGTCTATAGTCACCTACTATGTGTTATGATCCGCAACCCGAAGTGACAATAATCGGGACCACTCCGGTGATGACCATAGTTTGAGGAGTTCATGTATTCACTATGTGTTAATGCTTTGGTCCGTACTTTATTAAAGGAGGCCTTAATATCCCTTAGTTTCCATTAGGACCCGCTGCCACGGGAGGGTAGGACAAAGATGTCATGCAAGTTCTTTTCCATAAGCACGTATGACTATATTCGAATACATGCCTACATTACATTGATGAATTGGAGCTAGTTACATGTCACCCTATGTTATGATTGTTACATGATGAACCGCATCCGGCATAATTCTCCATCACCGATCCAATGCCTACGAGCTTTTCACATGTTGTTCTTCGTTTATTTACTTTTTCGTTGCTACTATTACCGTCACTACAAAACCCAAAAATATTACTTTTGCTACCGTTACCGTTACTTCCATACTACTTTGCTGCAGATACTAAGTTATCTAGGTGTGGTTGAATTGAAAACTCAACTGCTAATACTTGAGAATATTCTTTGGCTCCCCTTGTGTAGAATCAATAAATTTGGGTTGAATACTCTACTCTCGAAAACTGTTGCAATCCCCTATACTTGTGGGTTATCAAGACTATTTTCTGGTGCCGTTGTCAGGGAGCATAGCTCTATTCTTTGAGTCACTTGGGATTTATATCTGCTGGTCACTATGAAGAACTTGAAAGACATGAAAACAAAAATTTATCCCTCAACTACGAGGGGAGGTAAGGAACTGCCATCTAGCTCTGCACTTGATTCACCTTCTGTTTTGAGTAAGCTTGCGACACCTAAACCTGCTTCTGCTATTCATTTTTATATGTCGCATGTTATTGATGATGCCACTTCTGCTATGCATGATACTTATGATGAAACTACTTCTATGCTTGATACTACTGTGCCACTTGGTGAATTTCTTGATGAACAACTTGCTAGGGCTAGAGAGAATGAAATTATTGAAACTGATAATATTGATGAAAGTGATGATGAAGACTCTCCCCCTAATAAATATGAATTGCCTGTTGTTCCTGAGGGTTATGTTTTGGAAAAAGAAGCTGCTATACCTATTTTAGCTTGCAAAGATAGATACGAGCTCAAGAGGTTATTAGCTAAATGGAAGCAGCAATCTCTTAATGCTAGAATGAAACCTGACCACCTTTTGCTACTTCACCTATCTATGTTATTAATAAGGATTATGAATTCTCTATTGATCTGATATAATTACTTTGGTTGAATCTGATCCTTTTCATGGCTATGAATCTGAAACTGTTGTGGCACATCTTACTAAATTAAATGATATAGCCACCCTGTTCACTAATGATGAGAAATCTACTACCTTTATATCCTTAAAATATTTCCGTTCTCATTAAAGGGTGATGCTAAGATATGGTTTAATTCTCTTGATCCTGGTTGTGTCGTAGTCCCGGGATATGATTTATTACTTCTCTGCTAAATATTTCCCTGCTCATAAGAAACAAGCTGCTTTAAGGAAATATATAATTTTGTGCAAATTGAAAAGAGAGTCTCCCACAAGCTTGGGGAGGCTTCTCCAATTACTAATGCTTTGCTGATCATCCTCTTAAGAAAAATGAAATACTTGATATCTTTTATAATGGACTAACCGATGCTTCCAGAGATTACGGATAGTTGTGCTGGTTCTGTTTTCAAGGAAAGAACACGGATGAAGCTGAAATTCTATTGAATAATATGTTGACAAATGAAAATAATTGGACACTTCCTGAGCCAACTCTGAGCCAACTCCGAGCCTATTCCTAAACCAACTCCAAATAAGAGAGGTGTTCTATTTCTCGATCTGAAGATATGCAAGAGGCAAAGAAATCTATGAAAGAAAAAGGTATAAAAGTAAGATGTTAAGAATTTACCTCCTATTGAAGAAATACATGGTCTTAATTTACACTTTGTTGAAGAAACATATGATCTTAATCCATCACCTATTGAAGAAACACATGGTCTTGATAACCCAACACATGTAGTAAAGGTAAATTCTCTCTATAGATATGATAAAGCTGAAATCCCTCCTACTAAGTTTGCTAGCCAATGTTTGTATGAGTTTGATAACTTTATGGTTAGGCAAGAAGATTTTAATGCTTAATTTGGTAGACAATTAAAATAAAATGCTTATATGGTTGAACACTTGGGTGATTATATGTCTAGAGTTAAAGGTGAACTTAAACTCATTAGTAAACATGCTTCTATGGTTACCACTCAAGTAGAACAAGTACTTAAAGCTCAGAATGGTTTGCAATGAATTGAATAGTAAGAAAAATGATTATGCTGTTAGAGTGGCTACTAGAACTGGTAAAATGACTCAGGAACCTTTGTATCCTGAAGGCCACCCTAAGAGAATTGAACAAGATTCTCAAAGAAATAATACTGATGCACCTAGTCCTTCTAAAAGGAAGAAAAGAAAAAATAATAGGACTTTGCATGCTTCTAGTGAACCTATTGCTGAAACACCTGAGAATCCAAATGATATTTATATTTCTGATGCTGAAACACAAACTGGTAATGAACAAGAACCTAATGAAAATGCTAATGATGATGTTCATGATGATGCTCAACCTAGCAACGATAATGATGTGGAAATTGAACCTGCTGTTGATCTTAATAACCCACAATCAAAGAATCAACGTTATGATAAGAGACTTTGTTGCTAGGAAACATGGTAAAGAAAGAGAACCATGGGTTCAAAACCCATGCCTTTTCCTCCCAAACCATCCAAGAAAAAGGATGATGAGGATTTTGGCGCTTTCTTTGAAATGATTAGACCTATCTTTTTGCATATGCGATTAAGATATGCTCAAAATGAATCCTTATGCTAAGTATATGAAAGAAATTGTCACAAATAAAAGAAAGATACGGAAGCTGAAATTTCCACCATGCTTGCTAATTATACTTTTAAGGGTGGAATACCTAAGAAACTTGGAGATCCGGGTACCAACTATACCATGCTCCATTAAAAGAAACTATGTTAAAACTGCTTTATGTGATCTTGGAGCGGTGTTAGTGTTATGCCTCTCTCTTTATATCATAGACTTGATTTGAATAAGTTGACACCTACTGAAATATCTTTGCAAATGGCTGATAAATCAACTGCTATACACATCGGTATTTGTGAGGATGTGCCTGTTGTGGTTGCAAATGTTACTATTTTAACGGACTTTGTTATTCTTGATATTCCGAGGATGATAGTATGTCTATTATTCTTGGAAGACCCTTTTTGAATATTGCAGGGGCTGTTATTGATTGCAACAAAGGCAATGTCACTTTTCATGTTAATGGTAATGAGCATACGGTACACTTTCCGAGGAAACAACCTCAAGTCCACAGTATCAATTCTATTGGAAAAATTCCATCGATTATTTTTGGAGGTTTTGAATTTCCTCTTCCTACTGTCAAGAAGAAATATGATATTCTTATTATTGGGGATGTGCATATCCCCGTTGAGGTAACATAGTGTTATTCGAAATTTCTCCGGTTCCATGTTATTCGGAATGAGTTTGTTAACAAGACCTGATCAACCTTGTTAGTGGATTCCTTTTGATGAGCATGAGATGGATGAAACTAGAAGGCACAACCTTCTGTACCCTCCTTTAGTTTTCTGTTATTTAGTTGAAATAAAGTAAAAATAGTATTTTTTTACCAGTTTTCTGATTTATCCGTGCAATATAAAAATACCCCAAAAATAAAAGTTCTCCAAATGCCCTGAAAATGGAATATGATTTTTTCTGGAATATTTGAGAATATCTAGCACTGAGAACACAGCAGGGGGAGCAAGCACCTGGCCACGAGGGTCCAGGGCGTGCCCACCCCTACAGGGCGCGCCCCCTGCCTCGTGGGCCCACGGTGGCTCCCCTCCACTTATTTCTGCACCCACACACTCCTTCCTCCCAAAAAAATCACCATCCAGCTCAAGTACGATTTCTAGCTCATTTTGCTGCGATTTTGATCTCCTTGCTCAAAGCACCTCTCACAAAACTGCTTGGGGATTGTTCCTTGGTATGTGACTCCTCCATTGGTCCAATTAGTTTTTGTTCTAGTGCTCTATTTATTGCAAATTCGTGCTGCCTAGGTGACCATGTTCTTGAGCTTGCATGTCAAATTTATATGGTTCCAAGTAGTTCTAATGCATGATATAGTCTCTAGGCACTTGTAGGTGTAGTTGCCATCAATTTTATTGAGTTTGGTTCACTTTTATTTGAAGTTACTAAAAATTTCAGAAATTTTCAGAAATTAATGAAGAGATTCTTGAGGGGTTCATCGAGCCGAAGCTCGAAGGAAAAGCAAAGTGAAGAGGCACAGAGGCCCAAATATAATTTGCCTCGCACCGCGGAGTTTCGGCTGTGTGAATGGCCTTCCAATGATTTCTTGAGAGCAGCCGGGATTTATGATGATTTTTATGAATTGGCTGAGAATGCAGGCCTCACCGACTTCCTCGGCGACCAACGCAAACAGTATCTCTTACTCACCAATACTTTTGTGCAAAACTTCTACTATTATCCTAAGGAATCACCTCCTTTAGTAGAGTTTCATTTATATGATGTGGTTAAGAAGATGCCACTAGATGAATTTTGCAAGGTTTGCAAAATACCTTTTGAGGGTAGTTTAGATGAACCACATCGTAAAGATGTGGATGGGTTTATTGACACTATCATTGTGGGGGAAACCAGGAAGGTTTCCGATGCAAGAATCACTAGCATACATTTTCCTATTTTATGCTACTTTGCCATATTTGCTAGTCGTTGCTTAATTGGTCATGAAACCATGGAAACCTTAGTGTTCTGAAATTATTATTTTGTTCCATGGTTTTTTCTGTGATAACACTTGTTAGTATGGGCGGTATTATTGCCAAACGGTTAAGTCTGAACTGTACAAAGGGCCCCATCTTTGGAGGTATTTTTGCTTCACGCCTTGCTGCACACTATAACATACCTATTAGGCACTATGAAAAAGAAGAAAAATTGTGGCCCACTACTTATTTAGATTATAAGAGTATGGTAGCATGACTTTTTTGTTAAGAATAGGGAAGGAGCGCTTAAATACAAATTGTTCTTTGATAAACATCACCCTGAGACTATTACCTTGTCTGCTCCCTCCTTGTTTAATTTATTTGAAGGTCCGTATCTCATTCCATTGGTGGCCATTCACGCCTACCATAACCCTACACCAGCCACGGAGCCGGAACCACAATTTGAACCTCCACGACAGTCTAATTACCAGTGGGATCCGGAGATGATTTCCAACCAGTGGCAATCAGAGTCTTCTTCATCTCAGTACGACCCCGGCTACAACTATGGATATCCGCCAGGCCATCCGTGGCAATAAACCAACTTAGGCCAAAAGCCTAAGCTTGGGGGAGTACGTATTTCCCACCAACATTACATTTATGTTCACACACTCATTGCTAGATGTCGGTGCTCATACTTTTCCTTTGTAATATCCATGCTAGTTTATTTTCTTTTTTATGCTTTCTTCTTGTGTGTTTGATAAACCTTAAGAAAAACAAAAAAATTAATAATAGCTTTTAGCTAGTTTACTTTTCTTGCTGTAGTAGTAATAATTAAAAGAAAACCCCAAAAATATTTCCTGTTCTTCTTTTGCTTGTTGGGAGCTTTCCCGTGTAAATAGTTTTATTTCTTTTCTTTTCTTTGGGGGTCGATAGGAGAAGACCATGATTAAATTGTTGAAATGGCTCTTATATGCATTATTGTTGATTTAACCAAGAGCCCATATTGCCTTGTCTTCTCCTGTTTATTGAATGCTCATGATTCAGCTTAGTCAATGCCGTGCACTCTTATTATTTTCACATCGTTCGGTCGTGCAAGTGAAAGGCAATTATGACGATATATGATGGACTGACTGAGATGAGAGAAGCTGGTATGAACTCGACCTCTCTTGTTTTTGTAAATATGATTAGTTCATCGTTCCTGATTCAGCCTATTATGAATAAACATGTTTGCAATGACAATTAGAGATCATAGTTGCTCGTGCCATGCTTGATTAGCTATGAGTTATAATGGTTTACCTTGCATGCCAACATGCTATTAAAATGGTTGTGATGTGGTATAGTGGGGTGGTATCCTCCTTTGAATGATTTAAGTGACTCGACTTGGCACATGTTCACACATGTAGTTGAAACAAATCAACATAGCCTTCACGATATTTATGTTCATGGTGGATTATATCCTACTCATGCTTTTACTTAATGTTTATTAATTTTAATGCATGTTCATGACTGTTGTCGCTCTCTAGTTGGTCGCTTCCCAGTCTATTGCTAGCCTTCACTTGTACTAAGCGGGAATACTGCTTGTGCATCCAATCCCTTAAACCCCAAAGTTATTCCATATGAGTCCACCATACCTTCCTATATGTGGTATCTACCTGCCGTTCCAAGTAAATTTGTATGTGCCAAACTCTAAACCTTCAAATGAAATTCTGTTTTGTATGCTCGAATAGCTCATGTATCAACTAGGGCTGTCTGTATCTTCCATGCTAGGTGGGTTATTCTCAAGAGGAGTGGACTCCGCTCCTCACTCACGAGAAAATGGCTGGTCACCGGGATGCCCAGTCCATGCTTTATGCAAATCAAATCAAAATAATTGCAAACAAAACTCCCCAGGACTGTTGTTAGTTGGAGGCACTCGTTGTTTCGAGCAAGCCATGGATTGATGCTTGTTGGTGGAGGGGGAGTATAAACTTTACCATTCTGTTTGGGAACCGCCTATAATGTGTGTAGCATGGAAGATATCGCCATCTCTTGGTTGTTATGTTGACAATGAAAGTATGCGCTCAAAATATTATTTATCTCTATTTCAAAACCAAGCTCGGCACCTCTACAAATCCACCTTCCCTCTTGAAGGGCCTATCTATTTACTTTTATGTTGAGTCATCACCCTCTTATTAAAAAGCACTAGCTGGAGAGCACAGCTGTCATTTGCATCCATTACTATTAATTTATATTGGGTATGACTATGATTGGATCTCTTTTACCATGAATTACAATGTCTAGTCAGTCCTTGATCTTTAAAGGTGCTCTGCATTTATGTTTTGCGGTCTCAGAAAGGGCTAGCGAGATACCATCTTGTTATATCATATCATGATTGTTTTGAGAAAGTGTTGTCATCCGAGATTTATTATTATTGCTCGCTAGTTGATTATGCCATTGATATGAGTAACATGAGACCTAAGAGTTATTGTGAATGTGGTTAGTCATAATCTTTGCTGAAAACTTGAATGCTGGCTTTACATATTTACAACAACAAGAGCAAACGAGTTTGTAAAAGTTTTCTTTATCACTTTCAGTTTATCAACTGAATTGCTTGAGGACAAGCAAAGGTTTAAGCTTGGGGAGTTGATACGTCTCCGTCGTATCTACTTTTCCAAACACTTTTGCCCTTGTTTTGGACTCTAACTTGCATGATTTGAATGGAACTAACCCGGACTGGCGCTGTTTTCAGCAGACTTTCCATGGTGTTATTTATGTGCAGAAACAAAAGTTCTCGGAATGACCTGAAACTCCATGGAACATATTTTTGGAAAATATTAAAAATACTGGAAGAAGAATCCACGTCAGGGGGTCCACACCCTGTCCACGAGGGTGGGGGGCGCGCCTGCCCCCCGTGGGCGTGCCCCCCTGCCTTGTCGGCCCCCTGACGCTCCATCGACCTCAACTCCAACTCCATATGTTCACTTTCGGGGAGAAAAAAAATCAGAGAGAAGGATTCATCGCGTTTTACGATACGGAGCCGCCGCCAAGCCCTAAACTCTCTCAGGAGGGTAGATCTGGAGTCCGTTCGGGGCTCCGGAGAGGGGAATCCGTCACCGTCGTCATCATCAACCATCCTCCATCACCAATTTTATGATGCTCACTGCCGTGCGTGAGTAATTCCATCATAGGCTTGCTGGGCGGTGATGGGTTGGATGAGATCTATCATGTAATCGAGTTAGTTTTGTTAGGGTTTGATCCTAGTATCCACTATGTTACGAGATTGATGTTGCTATGACTTTGCTATGCTTAATGCTTGTCACTAGGGCCCGAGTGCCATGATTTTAGATCTGAACCTATTATGTTTTCATGAATATATGTGAGTTCTTGATCCTATCTTGCAAGTCTATAGTCACCTACTATGTGTTATGATCCGGCAACCCCGAAGTGACAATAATCGGGACCACTCCCGGTGATGACCATAGTTTGAGGAGTTCATGTATTCACTATGTGTTAATGCTTTGGTCCGATACTCTATTAAAAGGAGGCCTTAATATCCCTTAGTTTCCATTAGGACCCCGCTGCCACGGGAGGGTAGGACAAAAGATGTCATGCAAGTTCTTTTCCATAAGCACGTATGACTATATTCGGAATACATGCCTACATTACATTGATGAATTGGAGCTAGTTCTATGTCACCCTATGTTATGATTGTTACATGATGAACCGCATCCGGCATAATTCTCCATCACCGATCCAATGCCTACGAGCTTTTCACATATTGTTCTTAGCTTATTTACTTTTCCGTTGCTACTGTTACAATCACTACAAAACCCAAAAATATTACTTTTGCTACTGTTACCGTTATTTCCATATTACTTTGCTACTAAATACTTTGCTGCAGATACTAAGTTATCCAGGCGTGGCTGAATTGACAACTCAGTTGCTAATACTTGAGAATATTCTTTGGCTCCCCTTGTGTCGAATCAATAAATTTGGGTTGAATACTCTACCCTCGAAAACTGTTGCGATCCCCTATACTTGTGGGTTATCATAGGATTGGATGCAGAGGGCGAAGCGGATCTAGTGTCGGCTCCACTACATGAAGAGCTGGTCATCCCGCTACCAAAAAGATAAGCTTTGGTCTGCGGCGCCATATAAAGGCGCCGGAGAAAAGGCCAAGGGGCCAAAAGTGGCCCCATCGCAAAGGCACCGGACGTGGCGTCCAAGACGGGAAGCCATTCCTTCGTCCATGAGGACAACGACAAGGAAGAGGAGGAGGAGGAGGAGCAGGAGGAGAAGAACCCTCCCCCTAAGGAGGAGAAGAGGGGGGCCTACACGACTCTGGAGGCAGGAATGCCCAAGAAGGGGAAGGGCGCCCCTGCGATCAACACCGCGTGGGACGTTGACAGCAGTCCGGAGCGACGCCTCCGCACTAAGCCTCGGGCCGCATCGTAAGTACTATGACTCTCATACATAAGTGTACCCAACCTCTCCTTTTCATTGTTTTAACGTGATTAATTGTGCCATTGCAGTCCGGCCCGTGGCAGCATCCAGCGATCCTCATCTGGGGGTTCGTTGGATCCGGCGGAAATGGCCAGTATGTCGCCGCCGCCCGCTTATTCCTTGAGGCCAAGGATGACACCGAAGTGTTGTCCTGGAGGACCGCTTCGAGCCAGGGAGGGGCCCATGACGCTATCCAGGAGGCGCCGCAAGGCGAGACCTCCGCTGCCGGACACATGGGGGAGCAGATCCCCATGGAGACTCGCGAAGAGGGACGTATTCAGTTCGGTCCTCAGCCGAATACGATCCCGGGGACCGATACGGCCCTGGAATCCGGCGTGTGCCTTCCTTCGAAGGAGGGGGGTGTGCCAATTCCACCGATGACCCCTGTCCAACTGGGGGCACCGGATAACCTGATGGAGGCACTACGAGGCGCCTCCATTGTGTACGAGCACCGTATCCTTATGTGTACGGTGATCGAGAAGGTTCAGTCCGTCAAGAGCAGACTAAACGAGGCTTGCAACAACATGTTGACAGGTTTCGAGGTAAGTCACGTCGAAAGAGAACACCTCGTGCTGATAGTAGCCCCTGAGACACTGTCCGGTGTTCGGAAAGAAAGGCCGGACAAAGGATCAACCCTTTGTAGGAGACTAATTTGATATTTATGAATAAGCAGGCGTCGCCGTTGGCCGCGACCTCACATGCTGCCGAAGTCTCTGAACTGAAGCAGAGGTTGGAGCAGACCGAGAACGAGCTCGGCGAGGTGAAGATTCAGCTCCACGAGAAGCAAGGTGAGTAACGACTTGCTGTGTATTCAAGAAGAGTAAGTGGTGAGTATTGACAGGAGTGTCATAATGTGTGTAGGGGTGGCGATCGAGGTCGAGGCCCTGAAAAATGCCTTGACCGAAGCCGAAGGGAAGGTTGTCCAGCAGCAAGCCGCCCGTAAGAAGCTCAAGGCCTGGGTCGGCGAGATCCAGCAGGAGCTCCAAGACGCGGTGAAGAAGTGTGAGGCTTTGGAGCACGAAGCACCGATTCGAGAGATCGAACTTGGCAAAGCTCGCCAGAGTGCGGAGGCCGCACAAAAGCCCGGGGCGCTCTCCAGGAGATCCAGGAGGCCAAGAAGATCACAGCGGGTAAGGCTTTTAACATGCAAAGCAAGTATGCGGAGAAGAAGTACCTTTCACTAACCCGGGTTCGGAGTTGCCCAGGGGCCTTTGCGGATCAGCCATGCAGCGTGTCCGATGCTGCGGAGTTCTTCCGAGCCGGAGAAGGGAATTCCACGGAAAGCTGTTCTGGTCGTAGTATGCTGTGCCAGAACATCCGGTGCCCTTTGCCGATCAGCTGAAACAGTTGGTCGAGCTGCACAGGGTGGCCGAACTGGCCATGAAGGATTTAATAATCCGGCTTTGGCCAGCCGAAGCTATACCTAGCAGTTATTTTGGCCTCGTGAAGCGGGTGATGGAGGCTTGTCCGCGGCTAGACATCGTCAAGCGATCAGTCTGCATCGAAGGTTCCCACATGGCCTTCGCTCGTTGCAAGATGTGGTGGGCGAAGATGGATGTCGTCGAGGGTGCAAAGGGGCCGCCGGAGGGCAAGGAGCACCGCACACCTGAGCGATATTTTGCGGATGTCCTAGAGGGGTCTCGACTTGCAGCAGTGTAATGCGGGCAGGACATTATTTTTGAATGAAGACATTCGTTTTTGTCTTTGCCTTGTAAGATGAAAACAAATCCGGTTTGTAATATAATGTTTGTTATGTTTTGATTGTTTCCTCCTGTGCGGCCGTGTTGTATGGAACACGAGGGTTGACCCGATTAAATAAACTTCGCCCTCACGTGGTAGTATGGAGGTGTTCGGATGGAATCTAAACAATCTTGATCCAATTATATGGTCCTTGAAGGAGTTGTTTAGCGCAACGAACCAGGCAATCAGACTATGCGGCTTAAACGCCCTCACTTAGCCATAGGAGTTTCATAATAAAACATAGGCATAGCCCCTGGTATACGAACTAGAGTGCTGTCAGCGTCTGATCGGAAGTACCGATCCTTCGTGAAATGCAGAAAAAAAATCTCCAACAATTTGTGACCTCCGAACAGCTGAACAGCTCTCGCCGCATCATGACAGTTAGTTTTCGGCTTTCTCTACTGAGGTGCTCATCCGGTTTAGACCAGTGCACAATCGCAGTAGTTCTCCCTTTACTACCCTAGCCGATGTAGCGGGCGTAGGGTAGCAAGCACGAGGCAGGTAACCCAACTATTGACCAAAGACATGATTGGAGCCAATGCATATAATGCTAAATTGAGGTGCGAACTTATCTATAAGAAGTGTTGGGACTTTGTTGCGCATTATGGGGCGATAGGAGCCCCGGTGAATATGAACGTACCAAAGTGCAGCAGGTGCGAGGATATAAGTAATTAATAGCAACGGAAACAAAAAAGAGCAGAGTAGTATCTGGGGCCCTTGACTTGGGCCAGTAAACTGCTTCCATTATGGTTGGGTTAATGCATCAAAGGCGATTTATACAAATAATGCGATAAGCAACTGGCTATTTAACATGCCAGTAACTAGAGGAGAGCTGCATTTGGGTCTTGAAAGACAGGTAGAGTAGTCGTTGGATTGTCCTCTAGGGCTTCCCACATGCATGTGCTCTGCCAATCTGGTGTACTTGTCCTTTAGCAGATCGTAATCGAGCCATCGAAGGAGGCCTGTATAAAAGATACCTGAAAAAGAGGGAAAAGAAAATAAATAAAATAAAATAGTAGAGATACCAGTGAGTCCGGGATCGGTGTAGCCTAACTACAAGCTAGTTGTGCCTCCATCGATGCCCATGGGATCTTGAGTGCGTAATTATGTACGCGTGGTGCGGATGCGGCTACCTCATCAGGACCGGGACGGAGGCCGAATTTCTAGTCGAGCTCTTGACGAGCCGAACCGTCCTGTTGCAGTGTGGTCCGGACTCTCTTACTGATGTCCAGGGGCTCGGAAGCCGGATTATGGTTCGGCTTGAGAAGGCCGCTCTGTACCTCTGCTGCTAGGGCGGCTGTGTGCTCCTCTGTTCGGAGGAAGCGTCCATTATTTCCATTGACTGTTATGACACCGTGTGGACCGGGCATCTTGAGCTTGAGATAAGCATAGTGTGGCACTGCGTTGAATCTAGCAAACGCAGTTCGTCCAAGCAGTGCGTGATAGCCGCTGCGGAAGGGGACGATATCGAAGATTAACTCTTCGCTTTGGAACTTGTCCGGAGAACCGAAGACCACTTCCAGCGTGATTGAGCCCGTGCAACGGGCCTCTGCGCCTGGTATGACTACTTTAAAGGTAGTCTTTGTGGGCTTGATTTGTGAGGGATTAATGCCCATTTTGCGCACTGTATCCTGATAGAGCAGGTTGAGGCTGCTACCACCGTCCATTAGGACTCGTTTTAGGTGAAATTAAATCGATGATTGGGTCGAGGACCAGGTCGGCCGAACCGCCATGGCGGATACTAGTTGGATGATCTCGACGATCGAAGGTGATCGGGAATGACGACCACGGATTGAATTTTGGGGCGACTGGCTCTACCGCGTAGACGTCCCTGAGTGCTCGCTTGTGCTCCCTTTTGGGGATGTGTGTAGCGTATATCATGTTCACCATTTTGAGTTGAGGGGGAAATTTGCCGGGGCTCTTCGTCCTCGTCCTCACTTTGTGATCCCTTTTCCTTGTTCTCGGCATTTAACTTGCCAGCCTGTTTAAAAACCCAGCAATCTCTGTTGGTACGATTGGCTTGTTTGTCTGGGGTGCCATGTATCTGGCACGGACCGTCGAGTATGCGGTCCAAGCTAGATGGTCCCTCATTGTTCCTTTTGTAGGGCTTTTTCCACTGGCCGGACTTGGAGCCGCTGAATCCGGCGTTAACTGTAGTGTCATCGGTATTATCGCCATTGCTTTGGCGTTTGTGTCTATTGCGCCGGAGCTTGCCGGTGCTGTTCTTGGCCTCGGAGGGGCCTGCCTTGTTGGCTGTGTTTTTGCTACGAGCCAGCGAGCTGTCCTGTCCCGCACAAAAGCGGGTCATAATCGCCGTGAGGGCTACCATGGATTTCGGCTTTTCTTGGTCGAGGTGGCGGGCAAGCCATTCGTCACGGATGCTTTTTTTTGAAGGCCGCTAGGGCTTCGGCATCCGGACAGTCAACAATCTGGTTCTTTTTGGTTAGGAACCTAGTCCAGAATTTTCTGGCTGATTCTCCAGGTTGTTGAACTATATGACTTAAGTCATCAGCGTCTGGTGGCCGGACATAAGTACCTTGGAAGTTGTCAAGAAAAGCTTCTTCCAAGTCCTCCCAACCGCCGATGGAATTTTCGGGCAGGCTATTTAACCAGTGTCTAGATGGCCCTTTTAGTTTTAGTGGGAGGTATTTGATGGCGTGGAGGTCGTCTCCTCGAGCCATATGAATGTGTAGAATAAAATCCTTGATCCATACTGTGGGATTGGTTGTTCCGTCATATGATTCGATATTGACGGGCTTGAACCCCTCAGGGAATTCGTGATCCAGTACTTCATCTGTGAAGCGGAGGGGGTGTGCGGCGCCTCTATATCGGGCCGCGTCACGGCGCACCTCCGATGAAGTCCGTCTGCGGTTATCGGCCCGGGCGTGACTAGGTTTGTCACGTCCGAATAGGTAGCCGTCATCCCGAGTCAGGAAGCGTCCTCGCGATCCGTGGATTGATCGTGTGTCCTGCTCTCTGTCCGTGTCTCGCCAAGGTCATATGTATGGTCCCGAGCTGTTACGCCTCTGTTTAACGAGGCAAAGGCGGGCTGTTGTTCGCCCGAAGTTGCCGTTTTATCCCGACCGCTGGGTGGTCGATCCGCCGACTTTCCCGACCACGTGGTGGTCGTTCCATAATGCTTGAGGGAGGTATGGGCTCGGTGCCTCCTCATCGAACCGAGGTAGCGCCACGCTTGGGTAACTCTTGGCTGGGCGCTTGAGGCCATATTCTTCGGCTGCCAGGACATCAGTCCATCTGTCAATGAGTAGGTCTTGATCGCTTGGAGTTGCTGCTGCTTTTTCTTCAGGCTTCTAGCAGTAGCTATTAGCTGGCGCTTGAAGCGCTCCTGCTCGAGGGGTGCCTCAGGCACGATGAAATCCTCGGTGCCGAGGCTCTCCTCTTCCTCGGAGACTGGACGATAACTATCATCGTCCGGGTCATTGGGCATGGCCTGTTTATCAGGGTTAACTTGCCCGTTGTCTTGTTCCTCCTGTTCGGATGTTACTCCAACAGGGTCTTCATTGTTTCCAGCGTCGCCCGGAGTACTAGTTTCTCCGGTGCCAGTGTTGCAATCTTTTGAGCGACGAGACTTAGAACGGCGTTTAGGGCGCCAAAGCCTTGAACCGTGGTCTCGAAGGTTTGTTATAGCTGGATCTTCTTTGTCATCATCGCTAGCTTTTTTAGGCGTGTCAACCATGTACACATCGTATGAAGAGGTGGCCGTCCAACGTCCAGTGAATGGCGGGTCTTGTCCTAGTTCCTTGTCGGCATCGTCGTCCATACCGTCGATGTCTTCGGAGCCATAATCAAGCACGTCGGTTAAGTCATCGACAGTGGCTATGAAGTGGGTGGCGGGTGGGAAGCAAAATTCCCCATCATCAGCCTCTAGCTCGAACCGAACATAGTTCGGCTGTGAGTCCTTCTCCAAGGACAAATTCTTTAAAGAGTTTAGCACATCACCCAAAGGTGAGTGCTGGTAGATGTCTGCAGCGCTGAATTCGAAAATCAATAACCGATCCAGCTCGATGTCCGCAGGCGTACATGGTCCGAAACTTATAGCCGGAGACGAGTCCGGAGTTCCCTTGACGCAAATATTGCAGGGTGTTGAGTCTGTGTGCGTCTCCAACGCCGCGGACTCTATGGCCTCGGATGGCATGATCTGCTCCAGTTCTAAGGCCGTTGCAGCAACAGGAACCATCTCCTGGATGTGATCCGATGATAGATTTAGGTCATGTTCATCGGAGCGAGGGAAGCGATCGTCGCGGTCTCGAATCCGTCGAAGATCAGGTCCCAGCGGACGTCCGCAGCGTAGTTCAAGCTTCCGATCTAACTCGATGGCTGGGGCGAGCTATCGATCCGCTCCAGATGGCTAGCGAGTTGGCCCTTGATGGGTTACCGCCGAACACGAAGATCTGTCCGTAGAGGAAGGTTTCTCCTTGGACGGCGTCACTATCGACGATTGAAGGGGCCATCGAACCTTTCGTCGATGGCACAGCGGAACTCTCAATGAAAGCACCAATGTCGGTGTCAAAACCGGCAGATCTCGGGTAGGGGGTCCCGAACTGTGCGTCTAAGGTCGATGGTTACAGGAGACAGGGGACACGATATTTACCCAGGTTCGGGCCCTCTCTATGGAGGTAATACCCTACTTCCTGCTTGATTGATCTTGATGAATATGAGTGTTACAAGAGTTGATCTACCACGAGTTCGTAATGGCTAAACCCTAGAAGTCTAGCCTGTATGACTATGAGTAATGAGTATATCCTTTCCGGACTACACCCTCCGGTCTATATAGACACTGGGGGGATCTAGGGTTACATAGAGTCGGTTACATTGGAAGGAATCTTCATAGTTGATCGCCAATCTTGCCTTCCACGCCAAGGAGAGTCCAATATGGACACAGGTAGAGTCTTTGGCCTTCATGTCTTCACAGCCCACCAGTCCGGCCCATAGATAACAAGCCGGACGCCTGGGACCCTTAGTCCAGATTCCTCACCCTTGCCCCGTGATATAAAGGAGCAAGGGGAGGCCGGCCCGCCTTGGGGCGCGCGCCAGGGGGAGGAGTCCTCCTCCTAGTAGGAGTAGGACTCCCTTTCCTAGTCCAACTAGGAGGAGGAAGGGGGAAGGAAGGAGAGGAGAGAGGAGGAAAGGCGCCGCCCCTCCTTGTCCACCCGGACTCCTCAAGGGGCCCATGGCTCCCTCCTCTCTCTCTCTCTCACAAGGCCCATGTTGGCCCATTAGTTCCCCCGGGGGTTCAGATAACCCTCGACACTCCGATAATTATCCGGTAACCCCTGGAACACTTTTGGTGTCCGAATGTAGTCGTCCAATATATCAATCTTTATGTCTCGACCATTTCGAGACTCCTCGTCATGTACGTTATCATATCCAGGACTCCAAACTATCTTCGGTACATCAAAACACATAAACTCATAATACCGATCGTCACCGAACGTTATGCGTGCGGACCCTACGGGTTCGAGAACTATGTAGATATGACCGAGACACGTCTCCGATCAATAACCAATAGCGGAACTTGGATGTTCATATTTGCTCCCACACATTCTACGAAGATCTTTATCACATAAACTTTACCATTCTGTTTGGGAACCGCCTATATGTGTGTAGTATGGAAGATATCGCCATCTCTTGGTTGTTATGTTGACAATGAAAGTATATCGCTCAAAATATTATTTATCTCTATTTCAAAACCAAGCTCGCACATCTACAAATCCCTCGCTTCCTCTCCGTGAAGGGCCTATCTATTTACTTTTATGTTGAGTCATCACCCTTATTAAAAAAAGCACTAGTCGGAGAGCATAGCTGTCATTTGCATCTATTACTACTAATTTATATTGGGTATGACTATGATCGGATCTTTTACCATGAATTACAATGTCTAGTCAGTCCATGATCTTTAAAGGTGCTCAGATTTATGTTTTTAAGGTCCGAGAAAGGGCTAGCGAGATACCATCTTATTATATCAAATCATGATTGTTTTGAGAAAGTGTTGTCATCCGAGATTTATTATTATAGCTCGCTAGTTGATTATGCCATTGACATGAGTAATCATGAGACCTAAGAGTTAGTGCGAATGTGGTTAGTCATAATCTTTACTGAAAACTTGAATGTCGGCTTTACATATTTACAACAAGAGCAAACAGAGTTTGTAAAAGTTTTTCTTTATCACTTTCAGTTTATCAATTGAATTGCTTGAGGACAAGCAAAGGTTTGCTTGGGAGTTGATACGCCTCCGTCAGATCTACTTTTTACAAACACTTTTGCCCTTGTTTTGGACTCTAACTTGCATGATTTGAATGGAACTAACTCGGATCGACGCTGTTTTCAACAGCATTTCCATGGTGTTATTTATGTGCGTAAACAAAAGTTCTCGGAATGACCAAACTCCACGTAACATCTTTTTGGAAAATATTAAAATATCGAAGAAAAATCCACGCCAGGCCCACACCGTCCATGAGGGTGGGCGCGCCGCTTCCTGTATGCCTCATGGGCCCCCGACGCCTCAATCGACCTCAACTCCAACTCCATATATTCACTTCGGGAGAAAAATCAGGAGAAGGATTCATCGCTTTATGATACGAACCGCTGCTAAGCCCTAAAACCTCCTGAGGGCTGATCCGAGTCCGCTCGGGCTCCGGGAGGGGAATCCGCCTCCATCGCTCATCATCAACCATCCTCCATCACCAATTTCATGATGCTCACCGCGCGGCGTGAGTAATTCCATCGACGCTTGCGGACGGTGATGGGTTGATGAGATTTATCATGTAATCGAAGTTAGTTTTGTTAGGGTTTGATCCCTAGTATCCACTATGTTCTCGAGATTGATGTTGCTATGACTTTGCTATGCTTAATGCTTGTCACTAGGGCCCGAAAGTGCCATGATTTCAGATCTGACCCTATTATGTTTTCATGAATATATGTGAGTTCTTGATCCTATCTTGCAAGTCTATAGTCACCTACTATGTGTTATGATCCGCAACCTCAAGTGACAATAATCGACCACTCCCTGTGATGACCATAGTTTGAGGAGTTCATGTATTCACTATGTGTTAATGCTTTGGTCCGATACTCTATTAAAAGGAGGCCTTAATATCCCTTAGTTTCACTAGGACCCGCCACATGGGAGGGTAGGACAAAAGATGTCATGCAAGTTTTTTTCCATAAGCACGATGACTATATTCGAATACATGCCTACATTACATTGATGAATTGAGCTAGTTCTGTGGTCACCCTATGTTATGATTGTTACATGATGAACCGATCCGCATAATTCTCCATCACCATCCAATGCATACGAAGCTTTTCACATATTGTTCTTCGCATTTACTTTTTCGCTATCGCTATAATCACTACAAAACCCAAAATATTACTTTTGCTACCAAGTATCACATTTCCATACTACTTTGCTACTAAACACTTTGTTGTAGATATGTAAGTTATCTGTGTGTCGCTGAATTGAGAACTCAAGCTGCTAATACTTGAGAATATTCTTTGGCTCCCTGTGTCGAATCAATAAATTTGGGCTGAATACTCTACCATCGAAAAACTGCTATGTATCCTCATACTTGTGGGTTATCATAGCGCTGCAAACGCTGCTCAAAGTATGATAGCCAAGAACGCTGCTTGTTGATGTAATCCAGGTGATGCTAGTTCGTCGGATCCTCCCGTGCTAGCGAGAAGTAGCCCTCTCGGGAGTTTAATCCAAGAAGTACCAAACTCTCGAGAGGCTCTTCAAACCACTCATGAAGGTGTCCGAAGGTTCTTTAAGGGCAACGAGAAACCGCCGGCCACAGATTCAGATCGTGGGTACGATAAAAACACCTCGCCATGGTAGGTATGTTATTTTTGATGTACCCCCTACTTAATTGTTTCGAGGATGATGTCTGAGTTTATTATTGCTTTTTCAGGATTGGATGCAGAGGGCGAAGCGGATCTAGTGTCCGGCTCCACTACATGAAGAGCTGGTCATCCCGCGCCTGTCAAAGATGCTGGTGCCGGCGCCATATAAGGCGCCGGAGAAGAAGGCCAAGGGGGCCAAAAGTGGCCCCCATCGCAAGGGCACTTCGGACGTGACGTCCGAAGACGGGGAAGCCCATTCCTTCGTCCATGAGGACAACGACAAGGAAGAGGAGGAGGAGGAGGAGCAGGAGGAGAAGAACCCTCCCCCTAAGGAGGAGAAGAGGGGGGCCTACACGACTCTGGAGGCAGGAATGCCCAAGAAGGGGAAGGGCGCCCCTGCGATCAACACCGCGTGGGACGTTGACAGCAGTCCGGAGCGACGCCTCCGCACTAAGCCTCGGGCCGCATCGTAAGTACTATGACTCTCATACATAAGTGTACCCAACCTCTCCTTTTCATTGTTTTAACGTGATTAATTGTGCCATTGCAGTCCGCCTGTGGCAAGCATCCAAATGATCCTCATCCGGGGTTCGGATCCGCGGAAATGGCTGCATGTCGCCCGCCCGCTTATTCCTTGAGGCCAAGGATGACATCAAGTGTTGTCTCCGAGGACCGCCGAGCTGTGGAGGGGCCCATGACGCTATCCAGAGGCGCCAAAGGCGAGACTCTCACGCTACGGACACATGGGGAGCAGATCCCCATGGAGACTCGCAAGAGGGACGATTCAGTTCGGGTCTCAGCCGAATACGATCCCGGGACCGATACGCCTCGAATCAAGCGGTGCCTTCCTTCAAGGAGGGGTGTGTTAATTCCACCGGCGACCCCGGCCCAACTGGGGCACTGGATAACCCGATGGAGGCACTACGAGGCGCCCATTGTGGTACGCAGCACCGATCCTTATGTGTACGGTGATCGAGAAGGTTCAAATTCACAAGAGCAGCACTAAACGAGGCTTGCAACAACATGTTGACAGGTTTCGAGGTAAGTCACGCCGAAGAGAACACCTCGGCCGATAGTAGCCCTCGAGACATCCGCCCGTGTTCGAAAGAAAGGCCGACAAAGGATCAACCCTTTGTAGGAGACTAATTTGATATTTATGAATAAGCAGGCCGCCGTGGCCGCGACCTCACATGCTGCCAAGTCTCTCGAATCAAGCAGAGGTTGGAGCAGACCGAGAACGAGCTCGATGAGGTGAAGATTCAGCTCCACGAGAAGCAAGGTGAGTAACGACTTGTCTGGTATTCAAGAAGAGGTGGTGAGTATTGACAGGAGGTCATAATGTGTGTAGGGGTGGCGATCGAGGTCGAGGCCCCAAAAATGCCTTGACCGGGCCAAGGGAAGGTTGTCCAAAGAAGCCGCCTGTGAAGAAGCTCAAGGCCTGGTCGGCGAGATTCAAACAGGAGCTCCAAGACGCGGTGAAGAAGTGAGGCTTTGGAGCACGGCACCGATTCGAGAGATCGAACTTGGCAAGCTCGCCAGAGTGCGGAGGCCGCACAAAGCCCGGGCGCCTGTGAGATCCAGAGGCCAAGAAGATCACAGCCGGTAAGGCTTTTAACATGCAAAGCAAGTATGCGGAGAAGAAGTACCTTCACTAACCCGGTTCGAGTTGCCCAGGCCTTTTGCGGATCAGCCATGCAGCGGTCCGATGCTGCGGAGTTCTTCCGAGCCGGAGAAGGAATTTTACGAAAGCTGTTCGGGTCGTAGTATGTCGTGCTGTAACATCCGGTGTCTTTGCCGATCACCAAAACAGTTGGTCGAGTCTGGCACAGGTGGCCGAACCGCCATGAAGGATTTAATAATCCGCTTTGGCCACCGGGCTATACTCTAGCAGTTATTTTGGCCTCGTGAAGCGGTGATGGAGGCTTGTCCGCTGCCAGACATCGCTGCTTATCAGTCTGCATCGAAGGTTCCCACATGGCCTTCGCCAAGGTAAGATGTGGTGGGCGAAGATGGATGTCGTCGAGGGTGCAAAGGGGCCGCCGGAGGGCAAGGAGCACCGCACACCTGAGCGATATTTTGCGGATGTCCTAGAGGGGTCTCGACTTGCAGCAGTGTAATGCGGGCAGGACATTATTTTTGAATGAAGACATTCGTTTTTGTCTTTGCCTTGTAAGATGAAAACAAATCCGGTTTGTAATATAATGTTTGTTATGTTTTGATTGTTTCTCCTCAGGCGGCCGTGTTGTATGGAACCCGAGGGTTGACCACACATGGCCGCCTCACGAGGTAGTATGGAGGTGTTCGGATGGAATCTAAACAATCTTGATCCAATTATATGGTCCTTGAAGGAGTTGTTTAGCTTAACTAACCAGGCAATCGACTATGCGCTTAAACGCCTCACTTAGCCATAGGAGTTTCATAATAAAACATAGGCATAGCCTCGGTATATTTAACCAGAGTGTTGCTGAACCCCGATCGGAAGTACCGATCCTTCGTGAAATGCAAAAAATCTCCAACAATTTGTGACCTCCGAACAGTGAATAGCTCGTCCAGATCATGACAGCTTAGTTTTCGCTTTCATCGAGGTGCTCATCCGTTTAGACCAAAGGCACAATCGCAGAGTTCTCCTTTACTACCCTAGCCGATGTAGCGAACGAGGGTAGCAAGCACAGGAGCCGTAACCCAACTATCAACCAAAGACATGATTCGGAGCTAATGCATATAATGCTAAATTCGGGTGCCGAACTTATCTATAAGAAGTGTTGGGACTTTGTTGCCGCATTATGGGGCGTATAGGAGCCCCGGTGAATATGAACGTATCAAAGTGCACGGGTGCGAGGATATAAGTAATAATAGCAACGGAAACAAAAAGAGCAGAGGTAGTATCTGGGCCCCTTGACTTGGGCCAGAACTGCTTCCATTATGGTTAAGTTATCGCATCAAGGCGATTTATACAAATAATGCGATAAGCAACTGGCTATTTAACATGCCAGAACTAGAGGAGAGCTGCATTTGGGTACTGAAAGACAGGTAGAGTAGTCGTTGGATTGTCCTCTAGGGCTTCCCCTGTATGCATGTGCTCTGCGCCAATCTGGTGTACTTGTCCTTTGACAGGACCGGTAATCAGGCCATCGAAGGAGGCCTGTATAAAAGATACCTGAAAAAGAGGGAAAAGAAAATAAATAAAATAAAATAGTAGAGATACCAGTGAGTCCGGGATCGGTGTAGCCTAACTACAAGCTAGTTGTGCCTCCATCGATGCCTATGGGATCTTGAGTGCGAATTATGTACGCTGCAGCGGATGCGCTACCTCATCGAGACCGGACGGAGGCCAATTTCTAGTCGAAGTTTTGACGAGCCGAACCGCCCCGCTGTAAAGGTGGTCCGGACTTCTCATCGATGTCCAGGGCTCGAAGCCGGATTATGGTTCGGCTTGAGAAGGCCGCCTGCACCTTCTCGCTGCTAGGGCGGCTGTGTGTGCTCGCGTCGGAGGAAGCGCCCATTATTTCCATTGATCGTTATGACACCGTGGACCGCATCTTGAGCTTGAGATAAGCATAGTGTGGCACTCGCTGAATCTAGCAAACGCAGTTCGCTCCAAGCAAGGCGTGATAGCCAGCGCGAAGGGGACGATATCAAGATTAACTCTTCGCTGGAACTTGTCCGGAGAACCAAGACCACTTCCAGCGGATTGAGCCTGCAGGTAACTGCCTTCATACCGGTATGACTACTTTAAAGGTAGTCTTTGTGGGCTTGATTTGTGAGGGATTAATGCCCATTTTATGATCAGATCCCGATAGAGCAGGTTGAGGTTGCTACCACCGCCCATTAGGACTCGCTTTAGGTGAAATTGCCGATGATTGGGTCGAGGACTGCAGGGCCGAATCAGCCATGGCGGATACTAGTTGGATGATCTCGACGATCGAAGGTGATCGGAATGACGACCACGGATTGAATTTTGGGGCGATCGCTCTACCGCCAGAGACGCCCCGAAAGTGCTCGCTTGTTCTCCTTTTGGGGATGTGTGTAGCGATATCATGTTCACCATTTTGAGTTGAGGGGGAAATTTGCCGGGCTCTTCGTCTCCGCCCTCACTTTGTGATCCCTTTTCCTTGTTCTCGCATTTAACTTGCCACCTGCTTAAAAACCCAGCAATCTCTGCATGGTACGATTGGCTTGTTTGTCTGGGGTGCTATGTATCCGCACGACCGGCCGAAAGTATGCGGTCCAAGCTAGATGGTCCTCATTGTTCCTTTTGTAGGGCTTTTTCCATCGGGCCGGACTTGGAGCCGCTGAATCCGGCGTTAATGTAGTGTCATCAGATATCGCCATTGCTTTGGCGCTTAGGGTCATTATACCGAGCTTGCGGCACGTTTTTGGCCTTGAGGGCCTGCCTTGTTGGTCTGTGTTTTGCACGAGCCGAAGGTCTCCGTCTCCGCACAAAGCGGTCATAATCGCCGTGAGGGCTACCATGGATTTCGCTTTTCTTGGTCGAGGTGGCGGGTGTTTATTCTCACGGATGCTTTTTTTGAAGGCCGCTTAGGGCTTCTAAGATCCGGATACCAACAACTGTTCTTTTTGGTTAGGAACCTAGTCCAATTTTCCGCTGATTCTCCAAAGTTGTTGAACTATATGACTTAAGTCATCGCCGCTCTGTGGCTTGGACATAAGTACCTTGGAAGTTGTCAAGAAAAGCTTCTTCCAAGTCCTCCCAACCGCCATGGAATTTTCGGGCAGGCTATTTAACCAAAGGTTCTAGATGGCCCTTTAGTTTTAGTGGAGGTATTTGATGGCGGGAGGTCGCCTCTCGAGCCATATGAATGTGTAGAATAAAATCCTTGATCCATATCAGGATTGGTTGTTCCGCCATATGATTCGATATTGACGGGCTTGAACCCTCAGGAATTCGTGATCCAAGATTTCATCCGTGAAGCGGAGGGGTGCGGCGCTTCTATATCGGGCCGCCACGCAAGACTGGCGAAGTCCGCTCAAGAGATCGTCCCGGCGTGACTAGGTTTGTCACGTCCGAATAGGTAGCCGCATCCCGAGTCAGAAGCGCCCGCGATCCGTGATTGATCGGGTGTGTCCTCGCTCTACCGCCCGTGTCTCGCCAAGGTCATATGTATGGTCCCGAGCTGTTCGCGCTCGCTTTTAACGAGGCGGGCGGGCTGTTGTTCGCCCGAAGTTGCCGCTTATCCCGACCGGGGTGGTCGATCCACAGACTTTCCCGACCACGCAGGGTCGCTCCGCAATGCGCGAGGGAGGTATGGCTCGTGCTCCTCATCGAACCGAGGTAGCGCCACGCCTGGTAACTCTTGGTCGGGCGCTTGAGGCCATATTCTTCGCTGCCGTGACATCACCATCTCACAATGAGTAGGTCTTGATCGCTTGGAGTTGCCGCTGCTTTTTCTTCGTGCTTCTAGCAGAGCTATTAGTCGGCGCTGAAGCGCCTCGCCGAGGGGTGCCTCAGTAACGGCGAAATCTCGCGCCGAGGCTCTCTCTTTCTGAGACCGGACGATAACTATCATCGTCCCGCCATTGGGCATGGCCTCGCTTATCGTGGTTAACTTGCCCGTTGTCTTGTTCCTCCTGCTCGATGTTACTCCAACAGGTCTTCATTGTTTCAGGCCGCCCGAGTACTAGTTTCTCCGGTGCTGTTGCAATCTTTTGAGCGACGAGACTTAGAACGGCGTTTAGGGCGCCAAATATTGAACCGTGGTCTCGTAAGGTTTGTTCGCAATCGATCTTCTTTGTCATCATCGCTAGCTTTTTTAGGCGTGGTCAACCATGTACACATCGTGATGAAGAGGTGGCCGCCCAACGCCCAAAGGAATGGCGGGTCTTGTCCTAGTTCTTGCTCAAGATCGCCGCCCATACCGCCGATGTCTTCGAGCCATAATCACACGCCGTTAAGTCATCGACAAGGGCTATGAAGTGGGTGGCGGTGGAAGCAAAATTCCATCATCAGCCTCTAGCTCGAACCAACATAGTTCGGCCGTGAGTCCTTCTCCAAGGACAAATTTTTGAAGAGTTTAGCACATCACCCAAAGGTGAGTGCTGGTAGATGTTCTGCAGCGCTGAATTCAAAAATCAATAACCGATCCAGCTCGATGTCCGCAGCGCATATGGTCCGAACTTATAGCCGAGACGAGTCCGGAGTTCCCTTGACGCAAATATTGCGGTGGTGTTGAGTCTGTAGCGCTCTCAACGCCGCGGACTCTATGGCCTCGGATGGCATGATCTCGCCCACTTCTAAGGCCGCTGCAGAACAGAACTATCTCTCGATGTGATCCGGCGATGATTTAGGTCATGTTCATCGGAGCGGGGGAGCGATCGCCGCGTCTCAATCCGTCAAGATCAGGTCCTCGCGGACGTCCGCAACGTAGTTCAAGCTTCCGACCCAACTCGATGGCTGGGGCGAGCTATCGATCCGCTTCCAGATGGCTAAGCGAAGTTGGCCTGCAAGACGGGCCGCCGAACACGTAAGATCTGTCCGTAGAGGAAGGTTTCTCCTTGACGGCGCTACTATCGACGATGAAGGCCATCGAACCTTTCGCCGATGGCACAAATGAACTCTCAATGAAAGCACCAATGTCGGTGTCAAACCGCAGATCTCGGTAGGGGGTCCCGAATCAGGCGTCTAAGGTCGATGGTTACAGGAGACAGGGGACACGATATTTACCTGTGTTCGGCCTCTCTATGGAGGTAATACCCTACTCTCGCTTGATTGATCTTGATGAATATGAGTGTTACAAGAGTTGATCTACCACGAAGTTCGTAATGGCTAAACCCTAGAAGTCTAGCCTCAGATGACTATGAGTAATGAGTATATCCTTTCCGGACTACACCTCCGGCTATATAGACACTGGGGATCTAGGGTTACATAGAGTCGGGTTACATTGGAAGGAATCTTCATAGTTGATCGCCAATCTTGCCTTCCACGCCAAGGAGAGTCCAATATGGACACAGTAGAGTCTTTGGCCTTCATGTCTTCACAGCCCACCGGCCCCGCCCATAGATAACAAGCCGACGCCTGGGACCCCTTTAGTCCAGATTTCTCACCCCTTGCCCCCGTGACATAAAGGAGCAAGGGGAGGCCGGCCGCCCTTGGGGCGCTTAAGGGGGGGAGGAGTCCTCCTCCTAGTAGGAGTAGGACTCCCTTCCTAGTCCAACTAGGAGGAGGAAGGGGAAGGAAGGAGAGGGAGAGAGGAGGAAAGGGCGCCGCCTCCTTGTCCAATTCGACTCCTCAAGGGGGAGCCCATGGCTCCTCTCTCTCTCTCTCTCACAAGGCCCATGTTGGCCCATTAGTTCTCCTGGGTTCAGATAACCTCGACATTCGATAATTATCCCAGAACCTCGAACACTTTTGGTGTCCGAATGTAGTCGCCCAATATATCAATCTTTATGTCTCGACCATTTCGAGACTCCTCGCCATGTAATGCTATCATATCCAGACTCCAAACTATCTTCGTACATCAAAACACATAAACTCATAATACCGATCGTCACCGAACGTTATATGCGTATGATTCCTACGGGTTCGAGAACTATGTAGATATGACCAGACACGCCTCCGATCAATAACCAATAGCGGAACTTGATGTTCATATTTGCTCCCACACATTCTACGAAGATCTTTATCACCAAACCGCATAACAACATATGTTTTTCCTTTGTCATTTCGTATGTTACTTGCCCGAGATTCGATCATCGTGATCTCAATACCTAGTTCAATCTCGCACGCAAGTCTCTTTACTCATTCCAGAATGCATCTTCCCGCAAGTAACTCATTAGTTACATTGCTTGCAAGGCTTATAGTGATGTGCATTACCGAGAGGGCCCAGAGATACCTCTCCAACAATTGGAGTGACAAATCCTAATCTTGATCTATGCCAACTCAACAAGTACCATCGGAGACACCTGAGAGCACCTTTATAATCACCCAGCTTATGTTGTGACGCTTGGTAGCACACAAAGTGTTCCTTCGTATTCGGAGTTGCATAATCTCATAGTCATAGGAACATGTATAAGTCATGAAGAAAGCAATAGCAATATACTAAACGATCAAGTGCTAAGCTAACGGAATGGGTCAAGTCAATCACAACATTCTCTAATGATGTGATCCCATTAATCAAATGAAAACTCATGTTTATGGCTAGGCAAGTAGAGGCATACTAGTGACACTCTGTTTTTCTATGTATTCACACATGTACTAAGTTTCTGGTTAATACAATTCTAGCATGAATAATAAACATTTATCATGATATAAGGAAATATAAATAACAACTTTATTATTGCCTCTAGGGCATATTTCCTTCAATAGCACCAAACTCAAGGCATTGCGGGAATATCGCCATGCAAAGGGCCTATGCTTCAAATGCGGAAGCATTGGGGGCAGGACTATAGTTGCCCCACCAGCATTCAACTCCACGTCCTCGAGGAGCTCCTCGAGCTGTTCAGCCTCGACTCCGGCGGCAATTCCCCAAGCCCACCGCCGCATGACGACGCTAGCGTAAAATAGCGATGGCGTATCTCGCCACACCCTTATCAAGGGCACGCCCCGGGCGATTCGCCTTCACGCGTGGTTGCAAGGCCACGAGGTGCTACTGCTGGTGAATTCCGGGAGCTCTATGTCCTTCATCAACACGCGCCTTGCGTCAGTTCTGACGGGCGTGTTACCTCTCCGCCGTCAAGGTTGCTGATGGAGGCAAACTTTGCTCCGTCTCCCACATACCGCAATGCAGTAGGGTATCACAGACGCACGAGTTCATTACTGACATGAAGGTGTTGCCGTTGGGCTTGTATGACGCCATCCTTGGCATGGACTGGCTCGAGGAACACAACCCGATGAGCGTGGATCAAGGGCAAATAGCTTGTTGATCACCACTCAAGGTGGACTGGCACAAGTAGGCTACCAAGAGGGCGCTGGCCTCGCCGAGATCAATGCCTTGCAGCTGCAATCCTTGCAAAAATAGGGCTCACCGATGCAAGTTGTCCAGCTATATCAAGTCACTGAAGGAGACAAAGTGTACACACCAACACCTGACAACATTCAGAAAGTTATCGACCAGTTTGAAGATGTGTTTGGCGAACCAACAGGCCTTCCCCCGCACCGAGATTGCGATCACAGGATACCGCTGATGGCTGGAGCATAGCCGGTGAACTTGAGGCCATACAGGCACAAACCTGAACACAAAGATGAGATCGAGAAGCAAGTATAGGAGATGTTAAGGTCAGGTGTTATCCAGCGCAGCCACAGTCCCTTCTCTTCACCCGTGATCCTTGTCAAAAAGAAAGATGGCACGTGGCGGTTATGCATGGATTATCGACAGCTCAACGCTATGACCATAGTGGGCAAGTATCATGTGCCCGCGATCGAGGAGCTACTTGATGAACTACACGGGGCTCAGTGGTTCTCCAAGCTCGACTTGCGAGCAGGTTATCATAAAATCAGACTGGCTGAAGGGGAGGAATTCAAGATTGCCTTCCAAACTCACTTGGGTCATTTTGAATTCAAGGTCTTGTCATATGGCCTGGCTGGAGGGCCTGCAACCTTTAACGGTGCTATCACCGGCACACTTCACCCATTGATGCGCGAGTGTGTCCTGTCCTTCTTCGATGACATATTAGTGTTCAGCAAGACAATGCAAGAGCATGCCAAACACCTCATACAAGTCTTTGAACTCCTTCGCCATGACCAATGGAAGGTGAAATGAAGCAAGTGCAGTTTTGGGCAGCAACGGATAACCTACTTGGGGCATCTTATCAGTGCTGAAGGTGTGGCAACAGATCCCACAAAGATTGAAGCAGTAGTTGCGTGGCCCACACCCACGAACGTGAAGGAAGTTAGACAGTTCTTGGGGCTGGCAGGGTACTATCGCCGTTTCGTCCGGCAGTTTGGAATTCTAGCTCGACCACTCTTCAATCTCCTCAAGAAGGGAACACCGTTCGTATGGACAGACAACACTGAACAAAGCTTTCAAATCCTCAAACGGGGTCTGGTCACAGCACCGGTGCTTGCCCTACCAGATTTTCAGTAACAGTTCACCGTGGAAAGTGACGCATGCGATACAGGAATTGGGGCAATCCTGCAGCAAGAAGGGCATCCCATCGCTTTTATGAGTAAAGCATTCTGCCCCAGGTATCAGGGTCTGTCCACTTACGAGAAGGAGTACCTGGCGTGATTGCTGCAGCTGACTGAAGGGCGCACTGCATTCGCAAATTCAGAGAGTTCATCATCAAGATAGACCAATGCAGCTTGGTTTACTTACAGGAGCAGTGACTCAATACTCCCTGGCAGTAGCGAGCTTTCACCAAGTTGCTCGGGTTGCAATACAAGATTGTGTACAAGAAGGGCGCGGAGAATGGAGCTGCAGACGCACTATCTCGCTTACACCATCCAGAGCATACCATGACGATCTCAAGCTGCCAACCAGCATGGCTCGAGGATATCGTGGAAAGCTACAATTCCAACCCTCAAGCACAGCGCCTCCTGGAACAATTGGCAGTCAGGCCGGATCCTAAAGGGCGTTTCAGTTTGTCGCAAGGGATCCTGCGTTTCAGAAATCGCATTTGGCTTGGAGGTAGCATCGTGCTACAGCAGCAGATCATCTCAGCCTTCCATGACAGCCCGGTGGGGGGACACTCTGGGTTTCCCGTCACCTACAAACGGATCAGGCGTCTGTTCGCGTTGCCAAAAATGAAAAAGTCATGTCCTTCAATATGTTCAGTGCTGCCAAATTTGTCAGCAGGCCAAGTCAGAGCGGGTGGCTTTGCCAGGCCTTCTCCAGCCACTCCCAATTCCTAACGCGTCGTGGGATATGATCACGATGCACTTCATTGATGGCCTTCCACAATCAGTCAGTACAATTGCATCTGGGTCTTGGTCGATAAGATGACCAAATTCATGCACTTCCTGCCACTTGCCCATCCTTAAACTGCTTCACGCTGTTCGCTTCTACATGCAATGCACCTATCCTATCCACGGCTTCCCTGAGTCGATCTTTTCTGACCGTGATCCAGTCTTCACTAGCCATTTTTGGCAAGAGCTTTTTCGTCATGCTGGTACTGTTCTCCGCATGAGCACTTCCAACCACCCACAAACCGATGGACAATCGTAGCATGTGAATCAATGCCTTGAAATTTTTTCGCCGCTTCACACATTCTTGCCCTAAGCGCTGGAGCCACCGGATTCCCTCGCAGCTTCGCACAATGCAATGCCACATTCGGCAATTGGCATGACTCCCTTCATGGCCATGTTTGGGCATGAACCCCGCCATTGGGGCATCACTGCCACACCTTCTAGTTCGGTTCCCGCTCTACAGACCTGGCTCGATGAGCGTGCCATGATTCAGGACTTGTTCCAAGAATACTCTTCACGAGCTCGCCAAGCAGAAGCAACAAGGCATAAGAAACGCCGAACACGTGATTTAGGTCGGCGACAAGGTTTACCTGCAAACATCGGTGGCCAATCGCACCAACCACAAGCTCTCCTTCCGCTACTACGGGCCATACTCCATCATCGCCAAGATCAACCCTCTGGCCTACTGTACGTGCATCTAGTGCCACCCCTAGTTGGTTTTGGAGTATTGACGACAAATTTGGTTGAGGGACTAATGTGTTTGTGTCGGGGGTTGGGTGCGACATATGCCAATGGATGGCTTATCATGGAGGGGGCGAGTAGAACGTCGCCGGTGCCTGGAACGAGATGAGGCGAAGACATGCACGCCGGCGAATCTTACCCAGCCTTCGTGGCTCTCCGAGGAGATAAGACCCCATCGCTGCTCTGGGTCTCCGCATGATCACTATCGTAAGGTGAGTACAAGATTGCTCCTTGAGCTGTTCGGGGTGAGGAAGGAGAAGGGCACGACTAGCCCTCTCTCCTCTATGTGTGTGTGTCAAACTACTAGGTTCCAACCCTTTGCATGGGTGCCCTGGGTTTAGATAGGCCTACTCTGGGTACAATGGTAATCCGGTTGGGCGCAGTCCCAGCCTGGTGGCCTTTAAGTCGCTGCCTTCTCCACACTTCTGGGCCCGCTGACTAGTGGGCCCTGGCCGACGGTCCAAAGATGGGGCCGACAGTTCGTCTGGCCGCGGGGTCTTGCCGCTGCAGGTTATCAGAGCTGCTTCTAATGACGCGAAGCTTGTCGTGGGGTCATGGCACAAGGCCGCTACCGGGCGGCGATAATCGCTGCTATTCCTCGCCTTGTCTCGGTTAATGGCGCTTGAGCCTGTGGGAGGGGCCGATCGACTCGGAGGCCGACTCCAACGGGTCCGCTTTTTGGGCGTTTCGCTGTTTTCGTGACTTCCCGACAGACGGGTCCCGCCGCTGCCTTCGGTCGTGACAGACAGCCGTCAGGTACTGTGGATTCGCCCACGAGGTCGACGCCAGGTCAAGTATATAAGGCAGCCCCGGACGGAGATCTCCGCTTGCACGGGCGCTTCGTGGCTATGCCTGCTTTTTATGAGTGGGGTAGGGACGGGCCGCGAGGCGGCTTTTATCCCATCCCGCCAGAGTCGCCAGCGGGAGGGATTTGAGTCGCGGCCGACTCTCAGTAGCCGGGCTTCGCCTGAAGCCACCGCCTTGGAGTCACTTGTCTTGAGGCCGCCTCTCGGGACTTGATGGAGGCAATGGCACTGGCCGCCGACTCTCAAGGTGGCTCTGCCGTCTTGGGGTCTCGAGGGTGCCGAGGAGTCCCGGATTAGGGGTGTCCTGATAGCCGACTACCATCATCAGCCGAACTATCATTTGCCGGACTATCATCATCGACCGGACTCCAAGACTATGAAGATACAAGATTGAAGACTTCACCCCGTGTCCGGATGGGACTTTCCTTGGCGTGGAAGGCAAGCTTGGCGATACGGATATGTAGATCTCCTACCATTGTAACCGACTCTATGTAACCCTAGCCCTCTCCGGTGTCTATATAAACCGGATGGCTCTAGTCCGTAGGACAACAATCACAACAACCCTTACAATCATACCATAGGCTAGCTTCTAGGGTTTAGCCTCCTTGATCTCGTGGTAGATCCACTCTTGTAAACATCCACAATATCAATATCAATCAAGCAGGACGAGGGTTTTACCTCCATCAAGAGGGCCCAACCTCGGTAAACATCGTGTCCCTTGTCTCCCGTTACCATCCGCCTAGATGCACAGCTCGACCCCTACCGAGATCCGCCGGTTTTGACACCGACATTGGTGCTTTCATTGAGAGTTCCTCCTGTCGCCACCGATAGGCTTGATGGCCTCTTCAATCAACAACGATGCAGTCCCGGTGAGACCTTTCTCCCCGACAGATCTTCAGATTCGGGCGGTTTCAGATCAAGGGCCAACTCCTTGGCCATCCGAGCAGATCGAAGCTACGCCCACTGGCCGCCGTCAGGTTTGAAGCCTAAACTTCACGGCCGATATCCGGGGACTTGATCCTCGATGGATCTGAGCCACAGCCGAAGCGCCAAGGCTGTCACGAATGCATGACATAACTCGCCACGGACAGCACCTTGAGGTCGCGACCGGATCCACTCCGACTCATAGTCCGGAGCCGATCGTCAATCGAGGACGGATGGCTGGACACCGCCGGAGCCAGAATTTCTACGGGCGATGGAGCCGAACACTTACGTTGTCCCACGAAAGCCCATGACTCGAGGTGCCGACTCGCCAGACCAACCTCCTGCGCCTCGCCACCGAATCCGATTACGCCGATCATGGAATTCACCGCTGCGGACATCTTTCAGACTCGCCTTCGCGATATCATAAATTCATTGAAGCATCTTCGCTATCCGAGAGCCCTGGCCGAATCCACGCCGTGACGGTTGGGACACGGATGACGAAGAAATTCAGATCCCACCCACCACCCACTTCAGAGCCACCGCCGATTTATTTAACCGACATACTCGACCACGAGTCCAAGACATCGACGGTATGGACGACGATGCCGGAGATTCCCAAGAACCAGTGCCTCACAGACATCGAAGACCACCTTGTCATACGACATATACATGGTGGACACCTCAAGGAAGCGATAACGAGGAACAACGGACGCGGCAGAGGATAATCTCGCCGATAAAGAACCAAAACGGCGACACAACGCCGCCTAAGTCCCGCCGATCAAAGCAGCCCTCCTAACGACCCAGCGATAGAGCAGGGCAAGCCACGGACGATTTAACAGGACGAGCCGGATAATCAACCCCTTCACGGAGCAATCAATAAGTCCGCCACAACACCAGAGCATAAGAACATACGCAAAAAACTCGCCGCCACCGCAAGAAGTTTGAAGAAGGCGAAACGGAAGCTCAAAACAGCGTAAGACACGCCGTAATGAAGTGGAGCAAAGTATTCAAGACCGCAGACAAATATGGCAATGGCCATCAAACTAAGAGCTACCCGGCGCAAGTTGCTGCCAGAATTGGACGAGGAAGCCATCGAGCCTTCACAAATAAAAATAAAGAGGCCGCTTAGCGGGATAGACGCCGATGACAGCCCAAAGCGACAAACGGGCTGTACACAAGCCTAATTATAATCCTAGTAAAACGGACGGCCCAACTAGGTCCATCTACGGGCCAAAAAGAGGACCCCTGTGAAGTAACACACCACGACAAGTGTTCAAGACAGCGGCACACCCAAATGTGGCGCCAAGACACCCGCTTATGTTTCACCGATGAGGTAATCGGATCATGAATTTCAAAGCAGGTTTAAACCCATAAACATAGAGGCATACGACGGCACAATAGACCCCGAGTCCGGATAGAAGACTACATACTACACATACACATGGCTAGAGGAGATAATCTCCACGCCATAAAATACCTAGCCCTCAAGCTCAAAGGGCCAGCTCGGCATTGGCTCAAAAGCCTCCCGTAAAACACTGGAAGTTGGGAAGAGCTTGAGGACGCGCTTAGAGCAAATTTTCAAGGGACTTATGTCCGCCCAGAGATGCCGACGATCCGAGTCATATAACCCAACAGCCCGGAGAGTCACAAGAATTCGAACAGGTTCCTTACCAAAAGAACCAAATAGTCGACTGTCCGGACGCGAAGCCTTAGCAGCTTTTAAACACAACGTCCGAGACGAATGGCTCGCTGACACCTTGGCCAAGAGAAGCTAAGAACAATGGCCGCTTAACAAGCTCTCATGACGCGCTTTTGCGCAGGAGAAGACAACTAGCTAGCAAGATGCAGCACCAAACCCGAGTACATCCGAGATCGAGATGGAACGGAAAAGCACGGCACAGAAAGATCACTGAATAAAGAAAAAGCCCACAGGCACAGCGGTCAACGCCGATTCAAAAGCTCGCGCCGATAATAAAACATGGCCTCTTAAGGACAACAGAGACGAGCTATCAAATTTAAACAAAATTTTAGATCGGATATGTCAAATCCACAAGATTTTAAGGCTCGCAAAACCATACCAACCGAAATTGTTGGGTTTTCAAACAGTCCGCAGACTTAACGCCGACACAAGGCTCGACACGCCAAGCGAGGACGATGACAAGCCCCACTAGCAGAGCACCGAAGTCAAAAGACTTTCCTCGAGAAGTCAAAATAGTAAACTTGCTTCACGTGATAACACGGAAAGCCAACAGGCACACGCCAAGACAAGTGTCGACGATCCACCCCAAGGACCAAGGTTGATGCCAAACCAATCACTTTTGACCATCCGATTAGTCCAGACGTATCCGGAGCGCAGGCTAGACTGCCCTAATATCGGATCCCATAATAGATGGACTGCAATTAACGCAGTGTTGATGGACGGCGGCAAAGACTTAAACCTGCTATATCCGGCACAATCCGCAAGTGGGGATAGACCCTATTACACCGGCATAGCCGCACTTCCTTCAAAGGAGTAGCGCCAGTTCCTTAAGCCAGCTATCAAGCACCACCGGATGGGAAGCACTCGTCCGCTTCAATACAATACCACATTCCGCCTCTTACGCTTCAAATGCCCGTCCACGGGCATCGCTTTCATCAAAGGGTCGCTGAGACCCGGACACGGCCGACGAGTCCGAATAAATAAGCTAGGGCTACCTAGCCGCACACCCCTTCACAAGGGTTTGCACATACAAGCCATAATGAGCTAGCATAGGCTCATCTTTCTTAATCTATATCTCAATTTTTATGCACTTTCTCGCACGATTTCTTTTCCAACCGAAGTTCTCTCTTTACAGATGAACAGCGCACACCCGGCCCGTGATACGGCACAACGGAGACACAAAGCAGACGCAAGAGGGACCTGCTAAGGACTCTTTTCGACTAAGACCCTACGTAAACCTTTCTATCGCTCTTGTTGCTATAATCCCTAGTTTTTCAAGATAACCAGAGTGGAGATCAAGGCGTTTTGGCATCGGCCGCGCCGTAAGAAACTGCCTGCACTGACACAAGGGGCTTAGGGCTTTGTTTTGCTCGCTATTATAAAGACCAACACCTTCGGAGTGTTCGCGCCTCGAAGTTAGGCCTTATATGCATCAGCTCCAATCATGTCTTTGGTCAAATGTTGGGTTTGCCCTGCCTCGTGTTTTGCCGCCTTTACGCTCAGATCATCGGCTAAAGCGGCTCCAGGAGAACTATCGCGATTGTGCCCCAGCCGTTCGGGCGAGCACCTCAAGAGAGAAAGCCAAAACTGATCACATGATACAAATGAGAGACCGTCAACCACTCGATCGACCTTGGGAATGTTTAGGATTCCTCCACTTTGACGGCGGGCCGCTTCCGACCAGTACATACGCCTCAATTCGAGAGCACGGTATTCTCCCAGGGCTATGTCGTCGAGCCCCACCCTCGAACTCCATGGCTAAGTGAAAGTGATAAAGCATTATAGTCCGTTGCCTCGCTTGCTACGCTACCACCTCCTTTACAGGACCGAGACGCCGATTAAGTGTGAAAACGCTATATTTTTGTAAACACCCCGCACCTTGTGCGTGGGGGCTGAAGCCGACGACGCCATCTTTCAGGTTATACATACGATACATGAACGGCCGCAGCGAGATATTCTATTACTTGAACGCACAAGTATAAAAGGCGCTTACATCATAAAAATCGCTTTACATCATATAAACGCTCATTCAACGTAACATTTTTCGAGCATCGCGACTCTATTACACGAGCACTAGGCAGCACTTCGCCAAAATAGTGCTCGGCGGTAGCCGTTATTATCCGAACCCGGGTCGCAACAACGGTGGCATCCATCTCTGTCCAATGTGTCTTCACACGGGCGAAGCGCCATCCGCAAGACTCTCTATGCAGGCCGACCGCTTATCACCTTGATATGCGGCACCGCCCCAAGAAATTGCTGCAATAAGCCAAAGTACTCTTCGGTCAGCCTATCCGCCGGATATGGGTCACTATATCCGCCATAGCAAGCCCGACAACCTATTTAGCTCAGCCCACTCAGCCAAGCGATCGGTCAGCCGAAGTGAACGCCCGGACTATGGAATTGAGACCAAAACAGCTCTTCCGTCTGGTGATCCTTTTGGCTTCGAATGCACAACGGATCCGCCGACTCGCCGATAAGTCCATATAAGGTCCTCCGACACCATAGTTGGCCCAGCTGAGCATATTTTGCATCCGTGAACCTTCGGGCGCAGCGTAAAAGGCTTGCCGCCTACAATCTCCCTGCCCGGCGCAGTTTTTCCTTCATAGCCCGTGATTGCGAGCGGGCACTCTGGCTTCGTGGTGGCCTTCCGCAGGTCTTCTTGCCCCGCTTAGGCGCCTCCTTTCCAAGAGCCTCATTGCGGTCGGTAGCCTCTTTTAACTTCACAGCCATTTCGCTATCTCTTCCTGCTCCGCAGCAGCGGCCCTTTCGCCGCTTAACTCCTCGGCAGATTCGAGGCTGCCGACATTCTTCCGCCTGCTCCTTGGCTTGAGCAAGTTTGGCCCAAGACTCTCCACGGCAGCGGCACTATCTGCATTTCACGCACATATTGTAAGGAGTCGGCTTCGCCCCTTACCACGTGACCGCCAAGAACACTTACCTTGCGACTCATCAAGTCGCTCGTTGGTCAGCGATGTCTTCATCCGCCACATCAAGTTGCCGCTTAGTTCAGCAACTCCATCAGTCCGGCTGGCCTCGGACGACCCGCCACCTGCATCGGCACGACGGAATTTAAACTCAGGATTTGATCTCTCGCACACCGTCGATATCGACAACCCACCGAGTCTCGGGGCTACTATCTATACAGGCGCATTCTATATGCAAAACTGTTAAAGGTGTGTCATTTTATGTACTCAAACCCCGCCAAGAACTCCCGACGGCATCATGCAACGCTTTCCGGGCGGATTTAAATCCTTTCAATCACCATGCTCATCAATGCGTCTGATCTTCCGAGATAGACGCTTTCTCAAGCAGATCCTTCACCAGACACCAGCTTGGCGCCGAACTATCCGGCTTTGCCACACCCGGGGCTCCTCCGTGATTTACACTTCGGCTCGTCCGCCTCTATCCAACGGCGCCTCGGACGGGGCGCCTCGCTCTATCATCTCCTGGACGAGGTCCCCAAGACGAGCTCATCTCACAAGGACGGAGATCCGAACTACAAGGTAAAACTTTAGTTATCCTCATAAGCACAAATAGGGATGTCCCTTATTATAAAACTCCTTTCTTTCTACTTACGGCTCGCTGAGGGCTGGCTCATTATGGGAGATTGTGCGGCCGGGCCTCCCTGACGCAGGATCCTCCGGCCAAGATTTCTTCCCCGCTTAGGGGCTTTTTTCCCCGGTCCCTGGAGGCAGTCCTCTTCTCCCTTGGTAGGAGGGATTCTCGATCCCCTCGCTCAAGAGCCTCCTTAGGCGAGGCAGAGCTTTCCTGCTTCCCTTCGCCTCCTCCGGGCGCAACTCAAGCATCCGACCAGCACGGATCCGCGCGGTCTCGGGAGGGGGGGCCGACACGATAATTTTGCTTCCGCTATCCACTCCTGTAGAAGGAGATCGTTCATAATGCGGATCATCGAAGGCAAACAAACGGTATGTCCGGACTTGGAACTACTTACTTGAGTATCCGGCGATTGCAGCTTAGTCCAGATCTCGGTCAATTTCGACGCACTCTTGCGATCCAAGAATAAGTTATACATCTCCAGGGTGTCATACCCATGAAGTGTTGAAGAATCCGTGGGCCCTCGGATTGAACTCCCATAGCCGGAGAGGACGGCGCTGTAAGGTGAGACGCCTAATTAGCATAACCTGCATCACCACCACCATATCGATCTCCTCCTTAGAGATCTCGAACTGCCCCGCAGAGGGGCACGCCCTTTGACGGCCCCCGCTTGAGCTCCTTGGTTGACCCACGATGTCAATCGTCGTGGAGGTCCCATGAATAGGGAGGCGGCTTTTGTCTCATGGCCCTCGAACGGTAATATAGAACCACTCTTGCTGCAACAGGCCGAGCTCCTCTTGAAGGAGCCAGGGCCCACGGGCGCGGCCCTCCTACTTATGGTCGCCCACCACACTCCGCTTGACGCCGATCATCTTCGCGCCACATTGAAGGTCTTCACCACCGGGCGAAGTGAGGGGTGACGCGAGGAAGGCTTCGCAGACGACAATAAATGCGGAGATATGGAGGATGGACTCGAGCCAAATCATGGAATTCCAACCCATAGTAAAACATGAGCCCTCTCACAAAAGGATCCATCGGAAGCCTAAACCCCGACGGAGGTGGGATACTGAAGACTACATACTCGCCGGGCTCGGGGTGGGATGGCCTGCCTTCGGCAGCAACCCAGTGCGAAATCTCGTAAGTCAGTACTTGGCCTCCCGCAGCTTCAAGACGCCCCGCCTCCGTAACGGAGGAGGGCATCCACCGCCCCGAGGTCGGAACCGACATCATTGAAGGTCCAAAGCGCCGAATCTGGAGCTCTAGGTGCTGGAACTTGGAGCATGGAGAGGATTCATGGAAGATTGAAGAAAAGAAACGAGCCTTGGTCCCGCGTATAAAGAGGGAGGATACCAAGAGCCGCCTCCGTGACTGCTTGGGACTCGCCCTCGATAGAGGGGCGTGGCGAACAGGCGCGGTTGGGTTACCCACGCCTGTATTGATGATCTCCGCTCGACAAGACGTGTTAAGGAAACCGCTTCGCTAAATGCGCTTGAGGTGGTAAAGTAAAAACAATTCGAGTAATAGCTTGGTAGTGGTGTGACGCCATGCCACGGAAAACGCCAAGAGATTGAACTTGTGTATATATTATTATTCTCTACGGTGGAATGTGGAATTTATTTTGCAGAGCCGACACTATCCCGGTGTTCACAATCTTCTATAATTTGGAGGAGGAACCCGCTTGCAATGCCAAGCAATATACACCGGACTTATCGTCATTGAAGCCTGGTTCAGGGCTACCGAGGAGTCCTCGATTAGGGGTGTCCGGATAGCCGGACTACCATCATCACCGAACTATCATTTGCCGGACTATCATCATCGACCGGACTCCAAGACTATGAAGATACAAGATTGAAGACTTCACCCCGTCCGGATGGGACTTTCCTTGGCGTGGAAGGCAAGCTTGGCGATACGGATATGTAGATCTCCTACCATTGTAACCGACTCTATGTAACCCTAGCCCTCTCCGGTGTCTATATAAACCGGATGGCCCTAGTCCATAGGACAACAATCACAACAATCCTTACAATCATACCATAGGCTAGCTTCTAGGGTTTAGCCTCCTTGATCTCGTGGTAGATCCACTCTTGTAAACATCCACAATATCAATATCAATCAAGCAGACGAGGGTTTTACCTCCATCAAGAGGGCCCAACTGGTAAACATCGTGTCCCTTGTCTCCTGTTACCATCCGCCTAGACGCACAGTTCGGGACCCCTACCCGAGATCCGCCGGTTTTGACACCGACAGTGCAATCCGCCTCGATATTTTGAAAGGTCCTGGGCCTCGGTTTGCTTACCCGTGGCCCATTACTCCGATAGTAGTCCCGAAGCCGGTGAGGCGCCGAGGGCGACACGCCGAGGAGCCTCAACAGTTTCATCCCTTTAGTGGAAGAATCTGGCTTGGTCTTGTCGTTTTATCTTGAGCCGGCCGGCTTGAGTCGGCTCTTGCAGGAGGCCGCCTTGCTCCCTCCGAGGTTTCAAGGTCGCGACGGGTCCGAAAGCGGCGTGCTCGATAAGCTTCAGTGCAGCCGCTACAGGGCCCGCCACTTGACACCACGCTGCAGGCTACCACAGCCCATAAGGCGACTAGACAGCCCGTCAGAGGGCTCGCCACTACTGGCCGGGCGACGAGCGGATCCGGCGTGGCTGCAAGGGGTGAAGAGCCTTTACGCCGTTATCGCGCGCAGAACGCCGTGGGTTAAATCGTGGGCGGGGGGACGGGCGCAGCAATCCCACGCCCGCCTCGCTTCTTAGCCTAGGCGCTTATAAGTAGGCGGGGAGGGGGCGGCGACGCATGCGCACTCCACTCTTCCCCGCCCCTCTCGCCTCCTTGCTTCGCTTCTTTCGTGTTTCATCTTCTTCCTCGCCCGCGCCGCACAACCTCGCCAAGGCCATGAGATGAGCTCCTCCACCAGGGCGCCCCACCATGCGCCCGGCGTGGGATGGCTCCATCATCGCCGATTTACATCATCGAAGTTCTCCGCCGAACGCGCCAGATCCCCGGCAGCCACCTAGTTCGACTCGCGCCACGGCCGAGGGCTAAATCACGCTGGCGCCGGAGGAGGGCGAAGCGGTCATTTTCTGCTCGCACCTCATGCGCTGGCTAGGGCTGCCGGCGAGCGGCTTCTTCCGCGTTTTGAGTTCTTCGGCTCCAGCCAGACCACCTCACCCCCAACACGGTGGTGCTGCTGGCCGCCGTCAGATCCTTATGCGAGGGATTTCTTGCTCTCCCCACCATCGAAGCTGTGGGGAATTCTGTAACACCCCGGATGTAACTTTCCATATTTGTAACTCCAACTCTTGCCATTTTCGCATTGTGATATGATATTCCTCCGTGGTTGGGTTTTTGTCTTCGCTTTGCATTTTGTTCATGTCATGCATTTCATATCATGTCATCATGTGCATCTCATTTGCATACGTGTTCGCCTCATGATTCCGAGCATTTTCCCGCTGTCCGCTTTGCAATCCGCACTCCTATGTTCCCCGGCGCCCCTTTTACGCTTTTTCCGTGAGCGGTACTAAACTTTCTCGAATGGACCGAGGTTTGTCAAGTGGCCCTGGTATACCACCGTAGACCACCCGTCAAGTTTCGGTCATTTGGAGCTCGCTTGGTACTCCAACGGTTAACCACACTCTCGCAAAGGCCTCTTTTAAGTTGCAGCCCAACACCCCTCAAAACAGCCCAATAACCCATCTAAGTCACTTCCATGTCCATCGCTGCTCGATCACGATCGTGGGCGAAAACTAGCACCTCATTTGGAGCTTCCTAGCTCCTTCTACCTATAAAACACCCTCCCCGAATTTTCGGATCAATCCTCCTCCAAACCCTAGCCCTGCCTCTCCAAGGCCACGGACACGTCCGGACTAGGCCGACACGCCCACCAGCCGCCCGGCAACAGGGAGCCGCCACGTGGCCCTGCGCCCACATCGCCCGCTGGCAGGCCCGCCCCCGCCCGCAGGGGCCCCCCCCCCGCCCCGCCGCCCAGCTGCCTGCCTCAAGGCTGCCAGCCCGCGCTGCACTCTGGTGCCGCCGCCACCGACCCCGCCGCCTGCCATCGCCTCCTGGCCGCCTGCCCGGCTTCTGCCGGCCTCACACCCTGCCGCCGGCCACTGCCCACGGGCCACCCTCGCCACCACCGCCTGCCCACGCCGCCTTCCTTCCTCCTCCGGTCGGCAAACTCGAGCCGCCCGCCGCCCTCGATCCGATCGATCTAGATCGACTCGGTTGACTTTCTCCTCCTCCCCAAATCGCCTAAGTCTTTATTCCATGATTAATTTGTTGCATTTTCATCATGCCATAACTCTCGCATATTGTCTCCGCTTTCAGGCGTGTAGCATGTCAAATGTTCGCCCGATGAGTAGATCATTTCATCTCATTGCATCATTTTCATTTGAGCTCATGTTGATGCCCGAAATGCTGTTAGAAGAGGGCTATGTGATGTTAGTTTCGCTTTCTTAATGTAACATGCACTTTTGTCATTTTTTCCATGATTGATGTGTGCACCCTATGATCTTGAGTCCTACATGTGTTTTGTAATATGCCATGCCATCTTTACAGGGTGTATGCCATGTATTTTTGTGATCTCTGTGGTGACTAGCACAAGCATGCAAACTAGGCTTCCGATGTTGCTGATTTCAGCCCTGCTTTGGTGATATTTTATGCCATGTTAACTTGATGCTACCGAGAGATCCATGCATATTTTGAGATACTTCAGTAAGGATGTTTTGAACATATGGTTATGCTCTATCCATCCATGCCTTTGTTTGCAATTATGGAGTGCCATAGCTTGAGTCAATCGAGCTCTACTTTTGCTATAAAATGTTTCCGGCAGATTGTTTACATGTTATTCAATTTTGCCAAGGTTGTTGTAGTTGATCCGTGTATGCTATGATGGTGTTCTTGCCATGTATATCTTCTATGCCATGTCTTCTTGATGTATGTATGCTTATCTTATCATGAAATGCTCTGTAGTGAGTGCATCGAGCTCTTAAACATGCCTACTTGTTATCTGTTTTTGTCATGCCCTGTTGCTGAATCTGTAATGAAACTTGCTATATTGACATGGGTGTTATCATATTTTCTGATCCTTTTTGGCTCATGATCAGTAAGGGACTTTTGTTCTATGCTTTGAGTAGATTCATGCCATGCCTTGTTTTGCTATTATAAGTTCCTGTAGCATGTTGTTTGCTTG
Source organism: Aegilops longissima (assembly GCA_021605205.1). Classification (NCBI taxonomy): domain Eukaryota; kingdom Viridiplantae; phylum Streptophyta; class Magnoliopsida; order Poales; family Poaceae; genus Aegilops; species Aegilops longissima. The sequence continues at coordinate 393,229,439 of CM038680.1, forward strand.
CTCAACATTGCTTCCTCGATGCTGATTCTGCCATGTTCAGAATTTCACCAAGTCTGTGAAGCTGATATATTTTGCACTTTTGCCATGCTTGTTTGGACCTGTTATGATGTGATTTAGCCGTAGCTCAGTGTTCATCTTTTGTCAAGCATCTTGAGTAGATCACTGCCATATGCTTTGTTGGTACGCTTGGGTGCAGTAGCTTAATTTCTTGTTGCTTGCTAAGTGGCATCATGTGTTAATGGCAGATTTGTGCCATTCTTGTTTTGCTTGTCATTTGCAAACCGTGCATCCGATTCCGTGATCTTTATATCGATTTCAACCGAAATCATCTCATTTTTCCAGCGGCATACTTGGTTTGCCAAGTTGATGCCTGGTTCATCATTTTCCTTCCGAGCACGATATGCATTGCATATCACATCTCGCATATCATGCCATGTTTTGCATCATGTTGCTTGTGCATTGCACCGTGATTTATTGTGGTTCCTTTGTTTGTGTTCTTGCTTTGGGTAGAGCCGAGACGAGTACGTGAACGAGGAACCTGTTGAGAACGCTTACGAGGATCAAGCTTTCGACAACTCGAGAACTTTGCGCAAGATGACCATACCCTCGAAATCACTTCTATCTTTGCTTGCTAGATGCTCGCTCTTTGCTATGCCTATGCTACGATGCCTATCACTTGCTTATCATGCCTCCCATATTGCCATGTCAAGCCCCTAACCATCCTTTCCTAGCAAACCGCTGATTGGCTATGTTACCGCTTTGCTCAGCCCTCTTATAGCGCTGCTAGTTGCAGGTGAAGATGAAGTTTGTTCCTTGTTGAACATGGAGATGTTGTTCCTTGTTGGAACATGTTTACTTGTTGGGATATCACAATATATCTGCTATAATTAATGCATCTATATACTTGGTAAAGGGTGGAAGGCTCGCCTTATGCCCGTGTTTTGTTCCACTCTTGCCACCCTAGTTTCCGCCATACCGTGTTATGTTCCTTGATTTCGCTGCTCTTACACTTTGGGTGATTTATGGGACCCCTTGACAGTTCGCTTTGAATAAGACTCTCCAAAGAAGGCCCAACATTGGTTTTACCATTTGCCACCTAAGCCTTTTTTCCCCGGTTTTCGCGAGCCCGAGGGTCATCTTTATTTTAACCCCCCGACCAGTGCTCCTTCGAAAGTGCTGGCCCAACTAGAGCCCTCAGGCCACCTCAAGGAAACTTGAGGTCTGGTTTTAGTTGTATGGACTGCTCATCCGGATGTGCCTCGAGAACGAGATATGTGCAGCTCCTATCGGGATTTGTCGGCACAATCGGGCGGCTTTGCTGGTCTTGTTTTATTGCTGTCGAAATGTCTTGTAGTCCGGGATTCCGAGATCGATCGGGTCTTCCCAGTAGAAGGAATATCCTTCGCTGACCGTGAGAGCTTATAATGGGCTGTTGGGACACCCCGCAGGTATTATCTTTCAAAGCCGTGCCCGCGGTTATGAGGCGATGGGAATTTGTTAATGTCCGTTGTAGAAAACCCGGTTGACCTTAATTAAAATACACATCAATCAAGGTGTAACCGTGATGGTCTCTTCTCGCGGAGTCCGGAAGTGAACACGGTGTTGGAGTTATGTTTGACGAAGTAGTTCAGATCACTTCTTGATCGCTACTAGCTTCACGACCGCGTTTTGCTTCTCTTCTCGCCTCTTTTGCGTAATGTAGCCACCATATATGCTAGTCGCTGCTGCAGCTCCACCTCACAACTCTGTCCTTCCTATAAGCTTAAATAGTCTTGATCTCGCTGGTGTGAGATTGCTGAGTCCCCGTGACTCACAGATTCTACCAAAACAGTTGCATGTGCCGACGATGCCAAGTAGGTGACGAACCGAGCTCAAGTGGGAGTTCGACGAGGAACGTGGTCGTTACTATGTGTCTTTTCCTGATGATCAGTAGTGGAGCCCAGCTTGGGACGATCGGGATCCGTGTAGCATTTGGGGTATCTTCTTTATTTTGGTTCCGTAGTCGGACCTTGAGTGTAATCTGAATGATGGATGTTTATTTATGTATTGTGTGAAGTGGCATCGTAAGCCAACTATGTATCTCTTTCCTTATGTATTACATGGGTTGTGTGAAGATTACCTCACTTGCGACATTGCTTTCAATGCGGTTATGCCTCTAAGTCGTGCTTCGACACGGGAGATATAGCCGCATCGAGGGCGTTATAAGTTGGTAATCGAGCCATCCCCACTTAGGAGCCCCCGCTGATTGTTTGCTCGCGTTGTTGAGTCTAGAACAAAAATGTTTTGAGTCTTAGGATTATATATATCGGAGAGTAGGATTCTTTTTACTCCCCAGTCCCTTCTGCCGCCTCGTGAGGTCTCCCGACGAGAAGTTTTGACTCTCCTCTCCTCAAATTTCACTAAAAAATTTTAGGATCACGCTGGTATCTTGGAATCGTCCGATGGTTTTGTGACGAGAACATTGTTCTTGGTGCCTCCCGACATTTAGGGGTTGTGGCGTGTCCCGGGAGTTGAGCTCCGAGGTGTTGTCGCCACAATTTTATCGCTGCAGCCTCGAATACCTGAGTTTTACCGACATCGAAATCTCTTTTGTACAGCTTGTTGGTGAGATAACCCGATAACCCAAAGATCGGGCGAGCTCGAGTATTGCCATGACTCAGATAACGGATGCTTTTCAAGGTCGAGGTACACGATTTCAAGGTTTCTTGGTTATGTGTTGACGGATGGATACAATTGATCTAGGTATTGTTAGTTTGGGTGATATATTTTGTGTCCCCCGTATCCCCAACACCGATTGCATAACCGTAAAGTTTCGAGTTTATAGGTGGGATTCAAGTAGCTCTTAGCATTTCTTCCCGCAGATATTTGGTTTGTGATTGGGTAATCCTTACCACTTATTTGTTCCAACAGCATTTTGTTATTTTTTCATCAACCCTTAATCAAGTGGCTTCTCACCTTAATGGACGGTGATGTTAACTTTGGAATTCATTCGCTCATCCTTGTTCAATGTTTATTGTGAAGACTATATGTTGCAATTTCTATCCGCTGATTCAACTTGTCTATCTGCTCATCAAAGTGCTAACGGATGTCACCTCTTCAGATGGCTCCGCCAACGCTGCTCTGAATCCGAACGCGATGATGGGAGTCACGAACCTCCACCTCCACCTCCGCCTCCCGAGGCATGGCAAGCTATCATGGCAGCCACCAATGCCAATGCTCGATGATTTTGCAACTCTTGCAAGAGCGCACTCAAGGGCAAGGTCAAGGAAACAACCAAGGCAACAACCAGCCGCTTTGCTACCCTCAATCAGTTCCTCGCTAATCAGCCAAGTCTTTCAGCTTCGTGTCGAGGCCACGACGCCGACGATTGGCTTGTGGACATCTGCAAACATTTTGAATGTAGCAATGTCGACCTGAGGACTTTGTCAAGTTTGCTTCGCTTCAACTCAAGGACCAAGCTGCCGAGTGGTACCAGCAATACAAAGATTCCAGAGGAGGTCGTGTCATTACCTCGGGATGAGTTCCACGAGACTTCAGAGCTCACCACATTCAAAAGTGTTGTTGAGAGCAAGCGTGAGGAGTTCCGCAATCTCAAGCAAGGCAACATGTCTGTGTATCAATACAATATCCAGCCTGTAAACTCGCCGCTTTGCTAAGCAAGACGCCCTCGATGAAAAGAGTATGATCTATCAATTCAGAGGTGGTCTCAGAGAAGATCTGCAATTAGCTCTTGTGCTTTTTGAGCCGTAAAAGTATGATGAATTCTACAACATGGCACTCAAGCAAGAAGCCCAGCTCAAATGTGAGGCTTCTAAGAAGAGAATCAGGATGCAGTTCAGTCTTCTTCTTCCTCTCAAGTGGCAGCTAAGCAGCAGAAGTTCTACCTTCCTCCTCCTCCGCTTCGCCAGCCTTATCGCCAGAAGAACTCAGTGGTCGTGGATCTTCCCACCCACCCAACCCAAAGCTATCGTAACAAGTCTAATTCTCAAGCTCCAAGGTCAAATGCTCCTTATCACCGTCCGCCTCAGAGGTGACTTGCAACAAATGTCGCAGAAGGTCACTATGCTAACAAGTGCTTCAACCAAAGGCGCCTTCCGCCTCCTCCTCCCGTGAAATCTTCAAGCAATGCAAAGGGTCAAGCATAATCCCAACCATGCCAAGGTGAATATGATGAATGCAGCTCAAGCGGAGGAATCTACCGATGTGATAATGGGTAATCTCTCGCTTAATGATATTCCCGCAAAAGTCTTATTTGATACTGTGCATCGCATTCTTTCATCTCAAGACCTTTTGTGGCTATGCATGATTTGTTACTCAAGTATTGCCTAGACCTTTGTCTATTGTTTCTCCGGCTAGGGAAATGACTTCTCGAGTGATGGTTCCGAATGTCGGTATCAAGATGGGCGATTATAGATTTCTGCTAAACCAATTGTCCTTGGTGACTCGGATATTGATCTTATTCTCGGATGGATCGGCTTTCAAAGACAAAGCTCAGCTTGATTGTGCTGCTGGAAATTCAATTGACTCACTCTTCTAATGATGTGATCATCTATGCCGCCGTGATGAAACCATTCGGTTGTTTTCTCTCAATGAGAAGGGCGAATTGATGCTATCTCTCGATTCCAATGCTTGTGAGTACCAAGATGTCTTTCCGTAAGAGCTTCCAGAATGCCTCCTCACCGCCGCTTGAATTCGTTATCGATCTTGAGCCCGCATCGAACCCGCTTGCAAGCGCCCATACAAGCTTGGACCTAATGAGCTGAAGGAATTGAAGAAGCAGCTCGATGAACAAGAGCGTCTGGGTTTGATCGACCGAGTTCATCTCCTTGGGGTTGTGGTGTTCTTTTGTCCGTAAGAAGGATGGCACGGACCGACTTTGCGCCGACATCGCCCATTGAATAAGAAGACAATCAAGAACAAGTATCCACTTCCCAACATCAATGAGCTTTTCGAGCAACTCAAAGGTGCTAAAGTGTTCTCCAAGCTTGACCTTCGTATGGGTTATCATCAGATTCGCATTCGTGAACAAGATATTCCCAAGACAAAGATTCGTAATGCTTTGGTTCTTATGAATATACCGTCATGTCTTTCGCCTTGTCAATGCTCCTCCAACATTCTCTCGGATGATGAACTTCATCTTCAACCCCTACACCAATGAATTCGCCTTGGTCTATCTTGATGATATTTTGGTCTTCCAAGAATAAGAAGGATCATGCCAAACATTTGCGATTGGTGCTAGACAAGCTCGAGAGCATCAATTTATGCTAAGTTTTCCAAATGTGAATTTTGGCTTGATGAAGTGCTTTACCTTGGTCATATCATCTCCGCCAAGGGCATCGCTGTTAATCCCGAGAAGGTGTCTGCAGCTGTGAATTGGGAACCTCCTCGTATGTCAAGCAGCTTCGCAGTTTTCTTGGTCTTGCAAGCTATTGTCAAGATTCGTTGAGAATTTCTCTAAGATTGCAAAGCCTCTTTCCAACCTCCTCCGTAAGCATGTGAAGTATGTCCGGTCTCCCGAGTGTGACGTTGCTTTCAATACTCTCAAAGAGAAACTCGTCACAGCTCCCCGCCTTGACTCCTCCCGATGAATCCAAGCCATTCAAGTTTTCTCGTGATGCTTCTTCAAGGTCTCGTGCTGTGTTAATGCAAGAGAAGAGAGTTGTGGCTTATACCTCTCGTCACCGAAGCTCAACGAAAGAACTACCCCACTCACGATCTTGAGTTGGCGGCAGTTGTCCATGCATTAATAACATGGAGACATCTCTTGTTGGGAAGGAAAGTGGACATATTCACCGATCACAAGAGCCTCAAGTATATCTTCACTCAACCCAACCTCAACCTCAGGCAAACTCGATGGGTCGAAATGATTCAAGAGTACAACCCAAGTATTGAATATACTCCGGGCAAGGCCAATGTGATTGCAGATGCTTTGAGCAGGAAGGCTTATTGCAACAGCTTAATCCTCAAGCCCTTCCAACCGGATCTTTGTGAAGCTTTCCGCAAGCTGAATCTTCAAGTTGTTCCTCAAGGCTTTCTTGCCAACCTCATAGTCTCTCCTACTTTGGAAGATCAGATTCGTGAGGCTCAACTCCTGGATACCATGGTGAAAAGGTGAAACGTGGTATCGACAAGGGCATTTCCAAGTACAAGTGCTTCCACATTGATGACAAAGATACTCTTTTCTTCGAGGACCGGATTGTGGTTCCAAAGGGTGATCTACGTAAAGTCATTATGAACGAGGCACACAATTCGCTTCTATCCATTCATCCCGAAGTACGAAGATGTACCATGACCTCAAGCAGTCATATTGGTGGACTCGAATGAAGCGAGAAATTGCTCAATTCGTGAATGAATGTGATGTCTGCAGAAGAGTGAAAGGTAACACCAACGACCAGCTGGTCTCCTCCAACCTCTTGCTATTCCAGAATGGAAGTTTGATCATATCGAAATGGACTTCGGACATCGGATTTCCAAAGTCCAAGCGTGGAAATGATGCTATCTTCGTTGTCATTGACAAGCTTACTAAAGTGGCTCATTTTCTTCCTATCAAAGAATCTATCACAGCAGCTCGCTTGGCGAGCTATACACATCCAGATTGTCTCCTTGCACGGCATTCCACAATTGATCTCTTCTGACTGTGGCAGCATCTTTACCTCCAAGTTTTGGGATTCTTTTCGTAAGGCCATGGGCACCAACATCTGCTTCAAAGACAGCTTTCCATCCTCAAACAAGTGGCCAAGTCGAGCGAGTCAATCAAATCCTTGAAGATATGCTCGTGGCTTGTGTCATTTCCTTCGTATGAAGTGGAAGATTGTCTTCCATATGCCGAAGTTCTCCTACAACAACAGCTTCCAAGCGAGTTCGCAAGGCCCCATTCGAAATTCTCTATGGCGTAAAGTGTCGATTCTCTCAATTGGTCCGAGAGATGTGAACGCCAACTTCTTGGCAACGACTTGATCACGTGTCAAGAAATGTGCAAAGTCATTCGTGAGAATCTCAAAGCCGCGAATCGCGCTGTAAGAGCTATTATGATGACAAGCACCGTGATGTGGCTTTTGAAATCGGAGACCATGTCTACCTCCGCCTCTCCAATGAAAGGCACTCGCCGCTTCGTATCAAAGGAAGCTTGCCCCTAGATACGTGGGTCCTTTCAAGATCATTGGCAAAAGAGGCGATCTCGCCTATCAACTTGAGCTTCCGTCCAACTTCGCGAACGTGCACGATGTGTTTCACGTGTCACAGCTTCGCAAGTGCTTCAAGACTCTGAACGCACTATCAACTTCAAGAAATTGACCTCCAAGAAGATCTCTTATCATGAGCACCCTGCTGTTATTCTTGAAGAAACCGAGCGCAAGACTCGCAACAAGTCAATCAAATTCCTGAAAGTGAAGTGGTCACACCATTCCGACCGAGAAGCCACCGGGAGCGCGAGGATCACCTCCGCTCCAATATCCGAGTTCTTTCAGTCCTAGATCTCGGACGAGATCCTCTTGTAGTGGTGGAGTGTTGTAACACCCCGGATGTAACTTTCCATATTTGTAACTCCAACTCTTGCCATTTTCGCATTGTGATATGATATTCCTCCGTGGTTGGGTTTTTGTCTTTGTTTTGCATTTTGTCCATGTCATGCATTTCATATCATGTCATCATGTGCATCTCATTTGCATACGTGTTCGCCTCATGATTCCGAGCATTTTCCCGTTGTCCGCTTTTGCAATCCGCACTCCTATGTTCCCCGGCGCCCCTTTTACGCTTTTTCCGTGAGCGGTACTAAACTTTCTAATGGACCGAGGTTTGTCAAGTGGCCTTGGTATACCACCGTAGACCACCGTCAAGTTTCGGGTCATTTGGAGCTCGCTTGGTACTCCAACGGTTAACCGTGACTCGCAAAGGCCTCTTTTAAGTTGCAGCCCAACACCCCTCAAAACAGCCCAATAACCCATCTAAGTCACTTCCATGTCCATCGCCGTTCGATCACGATCGTGTGGGCGAAAACCGCACCTCATTTGGAGCTTCCTAGCTCCTTCTACCTATAAAAACACCCCCTCCCCCGAATTTTCGGATCAATCCTCCTCCAAACCCTAGCCCCGCTCCTCTCCGCGCCGCCGGACGCGTCCGGACTAGGCCGGACACGCCCGCCACCGCCCGGCCAACAGGGGAGCCGCCACGCGGCCCTGCGCCCACATCGCCACAGCTGGGGCTGGGCCCGGCCCACGCCCCTCAAGGCTGCAAGGCACAGCTACTGCCCGGCCGCCCCCTGCCAAGGTCATTGCTGCTCAAGGCTGCCCCGCCTGCTGCCGCCGCTCGCCGCCCGCCGCCACCGGCCACGCCTGCACTCTGGCCGCCTCGGCTGCTCCTGCCTGCCCGGCCTCGCTTGTTGCCTCCGGCCATTGCCGCTGCCACGCCGCTGGCCGCCCGGCCACCACCGCCCGCCCCCGGCTGCCTTCCTCCTCTCCGGCAAAACTCGAGCCACCGTCACTTCGATCCGATCGATCTAGATCGACTCGCTTGACTTTCTCCCCAAATCGCCTAAGTCTTTATTCCGTGATTAATTTGTTGCATTTTCATCATGCCATAACTCTCTGCATATTGCTCCGCTTGCAAGGCGTGTAATATGTCAAAATGTTCGCCTCGATGAGTAGATCATTTCATCTCATTGCATCATTTTCATTTGAGCTCATCTTGATGCCCGAAATGCTGTTAGAAGAGGGCTATGTGATGTTAGTTTCGCTTTCTTAATGTAACATGCACTTTTGTCATTTTTGCCATGATTGATGTGTGCACCCTATGCACTTGAGTCCTACATGTGTTTTGTAATATGCCATGCCATCTTTACAGGGTGTATGCCATGTATTTTTGTGATCTCTGTGGTGACTAGCACAAGCATGCAAACTAGGCTTCATGATGTTGCTGATTTCAGCCCTGTTTTGTAATATTTTTATGCCATGTTAACTTGATGCTACAGAGATCCATGCATATTTTGAGATACTTCAGTATGTTTTGAACATATGGTTATGCTCTATCCATCCATGCCTTTGTTTGCAATTATGGAGTGCCATAGCTTGAGTCAATCGAGCTCTACTTTTGCTATAAAATGTTTCTGGCAGATTGTTTACATGTTATTCAATTTTGCCAAGGTTGTTGTAGTTGATCCGTATGCTATGATGTTGTTCTTGCCATGTATAGCTTCTATGCCATGTCTTCTTGATGTATGTATGCTTAGTTTATCATGAAATGCTCTGTAGTGAGTGCATCGAGCTCTTAAACATGCCTACTTGTTATCTGTTTTTGTCATGCCCTGTTGCTGAATCTGTAACGAAACTTGCTATATTGACATGGGTGCCATCATATCTTCTGATCCTTTTGGCTCATGGTCAGAAGGGACTTTTGTTCTATGCTTTGAGTAGATTCATGCCATGCCTTGTTTTGCTATTATAAGTTCCTGTAGCATGTTGTTTGCTTGCTCAACATTGCTTCCGATGCTGATTCTGCCATGTTCAGAATTTCACCAAGTCTGTGAAGTCGATATATTTTGCACTTTTGCCATGCTTGTTTGGACCTGTTATGATGTGATTTAGCCGTAGCTCGTTGTTCATCTTTTGTCAAGCATCTTGAGTAGATCACTGCCATATGCTTTGTTGGTACGCTTGGGTGCAGAGCTTAATTTCTTGTTGCTTGCTAAGTGGCATCATGTTGTTAATGGCAGATTTGTGCCATTCTTGTTTTGCTTGTCATTTGCAAACCGTGCATCCGATTCCGTGATCTTTATATCGATTTCAACCAAATCATCTCACTTTTCAGCGGCATACTTGGTTTGCCAAGTTGATGCCTGGTTCATCATTTTCCTTCCGAGCACGATACGCATTGCATATCACATCTCGCATATCATGCCATGTTTTGCATCATGTTGCTTGTGCATTGCACCGTGATTTATTGTGGTTCCTTTGTTTGTGTTCTTGCTTTGGGTAGAGCCGAGACGAGTACGTGAACGAGGAACCTGTTGAGAACGCTTACGAGGATCAAGCTTTCGACAACTCGAGAACTTTGCGTGCAAGATGACCATACCTCGAAATCACTTCTATCTTTGCTTGCTAGATGCTCGCTTTTGCTATGCCTATGCTACGATGCCTATCACTTGCTTATCATGCCTCCCATATTGCCATGTCCAGCCCCTAACCATCCTTTCCTAGCAAACCGTTGATTGGCTATGTTACCGCTTTGCTCAGCCCCTCTTATAGCGCTGTTAGTTGCAGTGAAGATGAAGTTTGTTCCTTGTTGAACATGGAGATGTTGTTCCTTGTTGGAACATGTTTACTTGTTGGGGATATCACAATATATCTGCTATAATTAATGCATCTATATACTTGGTAAAGGGTGGAAGGCTCGGCCTTATGCCCGTGTTTTGTTCCACTCTTGCCACCCTAGTTTCCGCCATACCGTGTTATGTTCCTTGATTTCGCTCCTTACACGGTTGGGTGATTTATGGGACCCCTTGACAGTTCGCTTTGAATAAGACTCCTCCAAAGAAGGCCCAACATTGGTTTTACCATTTGCCACCTAAGCCTTTTTCCCCGGTTTTCATGAGCCCGAGGGTCATCTTTATTTTAACCCCCGGACCAGTGCTCCTTCGAGTGCTGGCCCGAACTAGAGCTGTGGCAGCCCCTCAAGGAAACTTGAGGTCTGGTTTTAGTTGTATGGACTGCTCATCCGGATGTGCCCGAGAACGAGATATGTGCAGCTCCTATCGGGATTTGTCGGCACAATCGGGCGGCTTTGCTGGTCTTGTTTTATTGCTGTCGAAATGTCTTGTAGTCCGGGATTCCGAGATCGATCGGGTCTTCCCGTAGAAGGAATATCCTTCGCTGACCGTGAGAGCTTATAATGGGCTGTTGGGACACCCTCGCAGGTATTATCTTTCAAAGTCGTGCCCGCGGTTATGAGGCGATGGGAATTTGTTAATGTCCGGTTGTAGAAAACCCGGTTGACCTTAATTAAAATACACATCAATCAAGTGTGTAACTGTGATGGTCTCTTCTCGGCGGAGTCCGGAAGTGAACACGGTGTTGGAGTTATGTTTGACGAAGTAGTTCAGATCACTTCTTGATCGCTACTAGCTTCACGACCGCGTTTTGCTTCTCTTCTCGCTCTCTTTTGCGTAATGTAGCCACCATATATGCTAGTCGCTGCTGCAGCTCCACCTCACAACTCTGTCCTTCCTATAAGCTTAAATAGTCTTGATCTCGCTGGTGTGAGATTGCTGAGTCCCGTGACTCATAGATTCTACCAAAACAGTTGCAGTGCCGACGATGCCAAGGCAGTGTGACGAACCGAGCTCAAGTGGGAGTTCGACGAGGAACGTGGTCGTTATTATGTGTCTTTTCCTGATGATCGTAGTGGAGCCCAGCTTGGGACGATCGGGATCCGTAGCATTTGGGGTATCTTCTTTTATTTTGGTTCCGTAGTCGGACCTTGAGTGTAATCTGAATGATGGATGTTTATTTATGTATTGTGTGAAGTGGCGATCGTAAGCCAACTATGTATCTCTTTCCTTATGTATTACATGGGTTGTGTGAAGATTACCTCACTTGCGACATTGCTTTCAATGCGGTTATGCCTCTAAGTCGTGCTTCGACACGTGGGAGATATAGCCGCATCGAGGGCGTTACAACGTTCATCGCCATGTGGAGGCCGGTGCCAGAGAACCCTTTTCCTGCCATCCCCCTCATCAAGTCGGTGAAGATGTGGCAGCGCACATACTTCTACGTCAAGAACGCCGCCACCGAGGGCGATCGGGTCAACTTGCCGCCTTACGTGGGCGGCGAGTTGGCGGGCGACTTTCAGCTGGTCCCATCGGGCCCGGACGCTGACTCCCGCAGTAACGCGCCCGCCGTCGCCGCAACTCCAGCGTGATGACACAATCGGAGGGCTCGACCGGGCAGACTTGTTGGCCGCCTTCCGTGGGCGCCGAGTCCTCCCTCTTCAAGGCCGGCCTCATCCGATCCGCCGGATGAGCGGCCGCGACCCCCAAGCCGGCTGTGCTCCAAAGACATGCCCCACGCGGAGGTGGTGGACACGGTGAACTTCTTGGCAAACTGCGGCCTCACGGAGGAATGGCAGTTCGGCAAGGAGCCATACTCGCGCGCCAACCCCCCGCCATTGGTAAGTCGTCTCTTGCTTCTTTGTTTCCTTCTTCAGCCGAATCCGGCTCTAATTTTCCTTGGTCTTCTCCGATTCAGAATCCCCTCATGCAGCCCTCGGCCGGCGCCGCGGGGCTGGCTCGTGAATTCGTCCCCGACCGGGCGGAGAGCGACGCCGACGACCCCGACTTGGGCGTGGCGGCAATGGAGACCGACGCCGAGGGAGGAGGAGGGGCTGACGACTTCAGGCCTTCGGCCACCTTCGCCGACTGGCCTGACGACGACGGCGAGAAGGAAGTCGTCCCCCGCCGCCAGCGTGAAGCCGCCATCCAGCGCGAGCTCCTCCGCCACCTTGGGTGGTCAAGGCGGCGAAGAAGGCTGGCCGGGCCGAGTCTGCCAGCGGCCGGGCCAAGAAATTCAGAACGGCCGCGACTCGCAAAGAGGCGGATCGCGAAGGCTAACCGCTCGCAAGGAAGTGAAGAAACCACCGCTGGTCTCCGCGTAAGTACTTTTTATTTTGTCTTGTTTTCTTCTGGTCCGCCTTGTCCAAGTCTTCACATGTCTCTTTCTCATCGTGGCTCCCTCACCCCTGGAGAGGGTCGCCGCCCGCCTCTGTCATGGGGTCATGCGAGACGTCCGCCAATAGTCGGCTGGTTGACCCTCGGCGCCGCTTCGGGAGGCAACGGAGCGGAATGCGCGCGGGAGAAGCGCGACGAGGAGGAAGCCGCCTGTCAGAGAAAGCGGAGGCTGAGAAGGCGGTGGCTTCCGCCTGTAAGAATCTGGAGGAGGTCGAAGCCCGCCACAGCCCAAGAGGTGAGCCGAGGAGGCGCGGCCTCCACTCGGGCGCTGCTCGTCGCTGCTGAGCTCTGCGCCACCGCCGCCGGAGTTCACGGGCAGTCGGAGGGAGTCGGCGGTGAGGTCCCGTCATTGAGAGAGGGAAGGCGGCGAGGTCTCCCTACCGGCACGGCCGCGCCACCTCCGCCGCCTCCACATAGCCCGAGAGCTTGCGAGGCAAGCAGCCGGCGGACTCATTGCGTCCGCCGACCGACGACGAGGCCGTGGCGTAGCTGCTTCTTCAGTCGCCTCACCAGCGTGGACGCCGATTGAGAAGGAGACTTCGGCGCCGCGCCCCTTTGAGACCGCCGCCGCCAGCTCGGCCATTCCTGACGCCGAGGCGGCACGGGCCCGCTGAACACGACGCTTCTGGACGTCCAGGCGAAGCTGCGAGCTGAGGGCGACGCCATCTAGAACCTCACCAAGGCGCACCTGGCATCGTGATCCGCCGTGCGGGTATGTTTCTTTTTTGAACTTTTTCTGCTCTTCTTCTGTGGGGCGCGCCAGCGCGGCCCCACTGGTGTAGTCCTCGAGTTTCGGCGGCTGCTGAGCGGTGCGGCTCGAACTCTATTTGCTTACTTGTAAGTTTTTACCTTTGTCTGGAATTCTTGTCGCAGGAGTATCACAACCTCCGCGCCACTGCCTTCAACCGCAACGTTGAGGAGCTGAGCAAGCGGACTGCCGACTTGGCGAGGAGCCGGTGAGTTTTATTTTTCATGGGCGCGTTTGGCGCACCAGCTGGCTGTAGTCCCGAGATTGAGCCGATCCACGCTTTGCAATGGGCCGGATCTTCCCGGCGACCTTCTTAGCTGACGACTTCGCGTCCTTCTTCTTTTTATTCTTCAGAGTCCAACGCCACTCTTCGGGGGTAGCTGGGTACGGCCGAGACCGCTTTGCGCGCCAAAGAGGAGGAGTGCAGCAAGCTCGCCGCAGAGCGCGACCTGCTGGCTACGCAGCTGGCGGAGCAGAGGGAGCTGCTCAAGGCGGCGCAGGCTGAGGCGGAGAAGAAAGAGGCCGCTCTCCTAGCCGAATTTGAGAGCGAGCACTCCTCCTGGACCGACAGGGAAGCGCTGCTGACCTCCGGCTTCCACGAAATCGAGGATATCGTCGATGGTGAGTTTGCTTTTACTTTTTCTTTTGAGTCGCTGACTATGGGTCAGGCCGTCTCCTGTTTTTCTGACTTGCTTCTTCTTCTTCTTGGCAGACTTCTTCCCCGGTCACACGCAGGCGGCCAATCAAGCCATCGAGGCTGATCGCGAGGTGCGAAGGGTGGGTGGTGCTGAGATCGCAGCCAACGCCCCCCGGACCCTTGATGAGCAGCTTCTGAGCATCGAGGCTTGTCTGCGGCCGGCCCATCGGATGTTGCGTCGTCTTCAGCGTGTCGGCGCCCAGGCGATCGCTGCTCTGTGGCCGGACATGCCGATTCTGCGCACTTCCAGCCGGACCGCCGACTGGCTGGAGGTCGCGGCTTGCCGTCTTGAGGCCTAGAAGGGTTCCGCGGCTCGGCTGGAGCTCGCCGAGCCCTGGAGTTCGTCAAGGCGTGGTATCCAGGGCTGGATCTGGACCGGTTGGCCGCGTTCCGGTCAGAGGCCCAGGTGGAGCTGCTGGCCGTGGAGGACGCCCTCGTCGAGCGTGCGGCGGTGATCGCCGACTACACGGACACCAGCGTCTTCGTCCCTGAGCGGGCTGAAGACGGTGGGGAGGCACCGCCGGAGTGGTTCGGGATGAACCCGGACTACGGCGAAGACTCGGCGGAGGTGATCGACTCCAGCGCCGAGGATGAAGACGAGGCGGAGAACGGAGACGACATGGAGGCGCCAGAAGATGGAGCGGGCGACCAGCCTCGGCTCGACCGCGCCTCCAGCAATGAGCCGCGCCCGTCTGGGCCGGCTGCCGCTGGAGACGATCAAGCCGAGACCGCCCAGCCAGCCGCCTGACGCCGCCGCAGCCTCCGGCCTTCCAACCCCATCCGCTGCTTCTTAGGCTGCTGCCTTGCCTTTATTTTATCTGTTTGCTAGTCTTTTAAAAGAACTTGTTAATTTGCACAATTCTACCCGCGGGGTGTATTCTGAACCTCTGTCCGAAGATCCGGCCAAGGGCCTAAGCTTGTGTAAATATTATTCTAATTTTATCTTTCCTTGCTTATTGCTCTTATGGCTTTTTCCTTTGCCGCCTCCCTTAGATGCCGCCTTGCCCATCGGGCAACCGCTCTACGGATTGCCGTCTAGGTCAAGTGCTTGGCTACCTTTGAGAAGGCAAGTACTTGGCCATTTTTTAGAGTCGTTAAGCAAGTTGGGTAGAAAGCGGCAAGCCGACTACTTAAGAGTCGGTTTTACGAAACGGGATGGAAGCCGATTTTAAACTATGTTTATGCTTTGGGTCCTTAGTCATTTTTTCGTGTGGGCGCCCGTTCTACCTTACTCCTGCCCACCAAACAGTCGCTCTGCGAGCTGCGGCTTCTGATAGGAGACGGCTTAGGCACCGCACGTTACTTGTCTGACTGCAGGAAGCATTTCATAGCCCAAAGGCGGCGAGTCCCCGGGCCGACTAGTCGAGCCCGGTGCCAAACAGCATAATCAAAGAGTAACATACTCAAAGGCATAATTTCATCATCTGATAACAAAGAGGGCAGTCCCCGAGCTCGCCTCGGGGCCCGAGTCTTGGTACTTTAAATACAAAGGGTAGCGTGGTACATACTGCATCAAGCTGTAAAATCTTTGGAGTAGATTCAGCATTCCATGGCCGCCCGTCTCTTTGCCGGAGTCGTCCCTCTTGGCGTGCTCGGGGCTTCGAAAGGTCGATCGTAGTAGGAGTCGCCCAAAGACTTTGTCGATGATGAATGGGCCTTCCTAAGGTGCCGATAGCTTGTGCTGGCGGGCTGTTCGCTGGATCAGTCGGAGCACAAGGTCGCCTTCTAGGAATGATCTTGGCTTGACCTTCTTGTTGTAGTAGCGGCGCAGCTCTGCTGGTAGATGCTGGACCGGCGAAGTGCCAACAAAGCAGCCCTCTTCCAAAGCAGACGACGCCGTCTTGACTTGCTTCTTCTGCTTCCTCTTGATTGTACATGGTGACTCGCGGGAGTCGAACTCTATATCCATTGGGATGACGGCTTTGGCACCGTGAGACGAGGAAGAAGGTGTGAAGCCGTTGACTTGTTTGGAGTCGTCGCGCACTCCAGAGGACGGTAGGTAACTCCTCAAGCCAGAAGCCGGCGAGCGCTCAATGGTTCGACACATCAAGGCTTGATGCCGACAGATGAGGCCGTTCGCTTCGCTTCCACCTGGCCGCTTGATGCGGATGGGCAACGGACGCTAAGTCGATCGGATGCCTTGCGTCGCGCAGAACGGGCCAGGCGCTTTGGCAAAATTTGTGCCGTTGTCGGTGATGATGCTTTGTGGTACGCCCGCATCGAGTCGTGATGTCGGCGATGAAAGTCACTGCCGAGGACCTTTCAACTTCTTGATGGGTTTTGCTTCTATCCACTTGGTGAACTTGTCCACCGCGACAAGTGAGTTAGGCCACCTCGTGCCATTTTGAATGGTCCCACCATGTCCAGCCCCAAAACAGAAAGGGCCAGCGATGGGGATAGTCTTGGCCAAGCCGGTGAGCGGCTTGGAGCGGAACACACAGCACTCCTTGCATTTTGAACTAATTCCTTGGCCTCTTCTAGGGCAATCGGCGTAAGAAACCGTGTCGGAAGGCTTTGGCGACGAAAGTGCTCTTGAGGCTGCATGATGGCCGTGACTCATACGATGGATGTCGCCGAGAATTGCTTGGCCTTGCTCTAACTCGACGCCTTGTTGGTAGACACCGGTGACGCTGCGCCTGACCAGCTCTCTATTGACTATAGTGTAGGCTGCTGCTCGGCGTTGCACTTGCCGAGCCAAGGTCTCATCGGTTGGTAGCTCTCCGCTTACTAAGAACTTCAGGATGGGCTGGGCCCATGAGGGTGCTGCTATTTCTTCGATTTGCCAAGATCGCTACTTGGGCGAGGGCGGCTGGGCTGGGAGGCGGCGTGTTGGAGTCCGCAGCAGCTTGCTGGGTTGAAGAAGTCCCAGACCGACTGGCGCGAGTCCCCGGAAGAGTAATCGAGTCTCGCAATGGTCGCCAGCATCCCCGGGCGGGTTCAAGTCCCCGGCCGGCTTCGACCGCCGCGTTCTTGGGGCGCCTGCAAGGATTCTTGTGCCGCTTTTTGAGGCTTTGAGTCGGATCCGACTTCTTCAGGGGAGGGGGCACAAAAATGGAGTCGACTCGGTGACGGCTTGACAGATGGCTTGAGGAGGCGCTCAAGGGCGACGGATGGTATTGCTCGACGGGTGGAGCCGATTCTGCTGCCGGCATCTGCTTGGTCGTTGTCGCTTCTTGGCACGTGGAGGAATTCGCATCCTCAAAATATCCACTCAGCTCTTGTACCAGAAGCGGTAGCTTCGCCATATTTGCATCTTTACGCCCCGATCGCGGATGACTGTTGGACCACCAAGTCGGAGTCGCCATAGCACAGGATCCGGCGAATGCCAAGCTCTTTGGCAAGCCGGAGCCCGTGAATGAGCGCCTCGTATTCGGCGATGTTGTTGGAGGCGGCGAAATGGATCTGCATCGCGTACTTGAGATTGTTGCCCTTTGGGGAAGTGAGGACCACGCTGGCTCCCAAGCCGGTGCGCATCTTGGAGCCATCAAAGTGCATCCGCCAATGGTGGAGTCGGTATTTGGCGGCAGGTATCGAGTCTCGCCCAATGACGGCGAAGTCGGCGGTGCTTGTGACTTGATGGTGGTGCGGGCTGGTAATAGATGTTGTAGGGGCCAACTCTATGGCCCATTTGGCCACTCGCCGAAGCATCTTGGCTTCCGATGATCTCTGCTAGTGGGGCCGTGCAAACCACGGTGATTGGATGCTCTTGAAAGTAAGGCTTCAACTTCTTGGCGGTGAAGTGCACGCCGTAACACATCTTCTGGTAGTGGGGGTAGTTCTGCTTGGAGGTCGACAGTACTTCGCTCAGGTAATAAACCGGTCTCTGGACAGGTAGCGCCTTGCCTTCCTCCTTGCGTTCAACTACAATAACCGTGCTGACTACCCTGCTGGTGGCGGCAATGTACAGGAGCATGGGCTCCTTTGGAGTCGAAGCCGCCAGCACTGGGGGAGTAGTCAGCATTTTCTTCAACTGGAGAAAAGCTTCGTCGCTTTGAGTTCCATTCAAGAAGGTGGTCTTCTTCATGAGCTGGTGCAGAGGAAGAGCTTTCTCGTACCACCGATCGATGAATCGGTGATAGACGCCAAACAGCCGGTGAACTTTTGCACATCTAGCAGTCGGCGGGATACTTCCATCCTCTCGATCGCCTTGATCTTCACGGAGTTGCACTCGATGCCGCGTTCGGAGACCAGGAAGCCAAGGAGCTAGCCGGCTGGTACTCCGAAGACGTATTTCTCTGGATTGAGCTTGATCCGAAATCGGCGCAGATTTTCAAAGGTCTCCTTGAGATCTTCCAACAGCGTTCCTCGCTTCTCCGTCTTCACCACCACGTCGTCCACGTAAACGCATGCTTCGCCAAGTTGCTTGAGGAGGCACTTCGCATGCAATGCTGAAAGGTGGCGCCATGCGTTCCTCGCCGTAACGTCATGGTCGGTGCGAAGGCTCCAAATGGCGTGATGAAGGCGGTCTTCAATCTGTCGGCCGGGTTCAGCTTGATCTGGTGATATCCTGAATATGCATCTAAGAAGCTCAACAGCTCGCATCCGGCTGTGGAGTCTATCACCTGATCAATTCTTGGCAAAGCGAACGGGTCCTTGGGGCAGGCTTTGTTGAGGCTTGTGTAGTCAATAAACATCCGCCACTGCTTGTTCTTCTTACCAAGACCGGGTTCGCTAACCACTCTGGAAAGAACACTTCCATGATGAAACCGCTGCGAGGAGCCGGGCTATCTCTTCTCCAACAACTCTTCTTTTCTCTTGACGGTAGGGCGAAAGGGCTGCTGGCCAGGCTTCACATCGAGATCGGACATGTAACTTGTGCTCGGCGACCTCCGTCGGTACACAGCATGTCTTTGGGGACCATCGAAAATGTCCCGATTCTCACGGAGGAAATCGATGAGCTCGCCTTCCTATTTGGTTGTCGAGGTTGGCACCTCGACGAGCGTATCTCTCAGGTGCTCCGGGTCAAGGGTATCTTCTTGGTCTCTTTGGCCGGCTTGAGCGAGCCCTCGACCGACTCTTGGGGTCGGGCGACATCTCTGGCTGCTTGTCGGCCATGGCCACAACCGATCAAGGAGCCGCTTCTCACCATGATCACGGGGACTCGGCCAGCCGGCTGCTTACACCAAAGCGGACGACTTTACTGTAGTCGCCGGCTACGGTCGAGAATCCCTTGGTACTTGGCATCTTCATCTTGAGGTAGGCATAGTGGGGACCGCCATGGACTTGGCGAGCAGGTCGTTAAGCAGAGCATGGTAGGGCTTTGAGGTCCACCACTTGAACCTGACCGCTCTCGGCGAAAGTGATCTTTGTCCCCAAAGAGGACGTCTATCGAAATCTTGCCAATCGGTGAGCGAGAAAGGCTGGTTCAATTCCGTGGAAGACAAATCCAACTATCTCAAGCTGCCTTTGCTTGATTCTAACTTCTCCATCGTGATCCTTGTACATGATGTTGATGCTGCTGCCTCAAGTCTATCAAGACTCGCGAAAGCGAGCGCCCGCCTATCATGCTGCAAGGGTGGCTCCCAAGACCAGGGCGTAGGAGCCGGATTAACATCACCTCTGGGTGATCAGCTCGGCTCAACCGATGGGCTTCTCGGACCAAGGCATGAATTCTTGAGTATCGATGCTCTGCATTCACTTCTTCTTTGCTTTGCCCTTTCTGCTGGCGATCGTCAGCCACATTGGTAAACACTACATAGGCACCATGCTCTTACGGGTACTCGTCTTGTCTTTGGCCGACTAGCCCGACAGCCCGACTCTTTGGGGCGGTGGTGGGCGGCGGCCCGGCAGCGGAGGAGGGGAGCCGTCTCCTTGGCGATCTGGTGAGCCAGTGGTACTCCTGGGTGGTGTGATTCGACGGCGGCGCCGCTATGGAACTTGCGGGGTCCGTCCCAGAGTCTCGCTTTCGTGAGAGAAGGCCGACAACCAGCTTGGACTTGTCTCCTTTTGCCGCTTGGCAGAGGCTGCCCCTCACGCTGCTCTTGGTCTTGATCGCGCCACCGGCTGTTGGAAGCGGCTGTGGGGCTGGCGCTGTGATCATTCTGCTGTTGCCGCCGATCGGCGTCGCCACCGGAGTTCTGGAGCATAAGGAGCCACCTTGCGGTCGATCGACTTCAATCTCCGACTTCATGGAGGAGTCGGCTGTATGCATTTGTTCCGCTATGATCGGCAGCTCGTCGAGGTCTCCGCTCGTCGCCAAAGGAGCTTGTGCTTGAGGAGGGTGCCTTCTCTGCACCGGCGGTGAAGTACTCGATTGCTTGCACCTCATGCACTCCTTCGCAGGAGTTCCGGAGCTCGGCCCAAAGACGTGAGGTAGTCGCGAGTAGACTGCTGGGGACTTGCACGCACAAGGAAAGCTGACGAGGCTTGGGAGGTCGCTTGTATGTGCTCGTGAAGTTGCGGACGAAGGCCTCGGTGAAGTCGATCCAGCTGTTGATGCTGCGGGGCTTCAAGCTGTTCAACCATGTCCGGGCCGTGCCCTGGAGCATGAGGGGAACATACTTTACGGCAACGCGCTTGTTGCCGTTTGCTATGCTGACGGCCGTGGAGTAGTCCACTAGCCAGTCCTCCGGCTTCACGGAGCTGGTGTACTTGGTGTGTCTCGGGGGAGTGTGAATCCTGAAGGGAAGGGCCGTCTCGGATGCGAGGTCGAAACAGGCGGGCCTAACTCGTCTTCTTCTTCCAGCGCCAGGATCGTCGGATCGCTTCGATCTGGTGGCGGCGTCGTTTTCTCGACTCCCTCTCGGCGGCCAAGGCGGTCGCCGAGAGTCGGATGCTCGGCAGGTGGCGGGAGACTTCGCCTTTCTCTGCGGGGAGGAGGCGGATGGTCGCCCCGCCGCTTCCATCGCTTTCGGGCGGCCGTCTTCGTCGCTTCGATGGAGATGTGAGTCCGGCTATGGCTGACAACCGGATCCTTTTTTTTCTTCCACGGACGCCGCCACCGGCGTTGAGACATCGCGCCTTGATCTCGGCGGGGAGGTAAGTCGCCGTGTTGTCGTCGTGGCGCCTCCGGTGCGGCGCAGCAGCCGTCTTCGCGTGGCGGCGCGTCGCCGAGCTGTTGGACTCGCTCCGTCATCGGCGGCGCTCTCGCCCTCGAAGTTGTCCAGCTCTTGCTCGCCGCTGGCGGCACGGATGTTCTCCGCGGGCATGGCGTACACAGGGGCGGCCCCAACATATCTTGGCGATGGCTACGCTACGCTGCTGGACCGCGCTTAGCGGCGGTTAGGCCCGATCGGAGCGGCGAGCCGCCAGCGGTGCGATCCATCTCGCTGGTAGGCTTCCGACAAGCGTCTCATGCTTGCCCGCCTGTAGCGCCCACGGTGAGCCGGAGGCGGCGTGCTTCCAGCGTCCCAGTCGGCGTCTTCCGGAATAGGGCGGTCAGGTCTTGCGAACCGCGTCGAGAGGTCACGAGCTCCCTCGCCGGAAGGCTCGCTGTGACCGATGACGGCGCCTCGACGGTGCTTCCACCGTCTCCGCGAGGGAGAGGCTTCGTCGTAGACCACCACATTGGTGGGGAAACAGCGTCGGCGACGATGTCGGAATCGACCAGCATCGGGTCGGTGGAGCCTCACGGACTCAGTCAGGCCGGGCTCGCCCGGCGGCGTGAGGCTGCTCTAGGAGGCCCGCGAGGAGGCTTGGGGCCGTCCGTGCTGCGTCGGATGCAGGCTCGTCGGAGAGGCGAACCTCGCCCGACAAGTTCGGGCGAGGCAGCCGCCCGCCACAGGTGACCTCAGCGCCATGCAGCGCGTCGGCGCAGACTCCGTCTGGCGTGCCGGGCTGGCTGCGCTCGCGAGGGAGGAAGAGGGTTCCTGTCCAGAGCAGGTCTCCGGATGACGGTGCACCTAGTCCCACGGTGGGCACCAAATGTCGGGGGTTGGGTGCGACATATGCCAATGGATGGCTTATCATGGAGGGGGCGAGTAGAACGTCGCCGGTGCCTGGAAACGGGATGAGGCGAAGACATTTACGCCGGCGAATCTTACCCAGCTTCAGGGCTCTCCGAGGATATAACACCCCTACTGCTGCTCTGTGGGGTCTCCACATGATCACTATCGTAAGGTGAGTACAAGATTGCTCCTTGAGCTGTTCGGGGTGATGAAGGAGAAGGGCACGGCTAGCTCTTCTCTCCCTCTATGTGTGTGTGTCAAACTACTAGGTTCCAACCTTAGCATGGGTGCCCCGGGGGGTTTATATAGGCCTACCCCGAGGTACATAATAATCCGGCGGGCGCAGTCCCACTGCGTCGATCTCTTAAGTCGCCGTCTTCTCCGCCGACTCACAGGGCCCGCCGACTAGTGGGCCCCGCTTAACGGTCCAAAGATGGGGCCGACAGCCCTCGTCCGCCCATGGTAGTCTTGCCGGCTGCGGTTACTGTAGCCGCGCTTCTAATGACGCGAAGCTTGGTCGGTCGTTCGTGCAACAGATGCGCCAAAGTGGCGATCATCCTGTTGCCATTCCCTGTCTTGTCTGGTTAATGGCGCTTGGAGCCCGTGGGAGGGGCCGGCCGACTCCAACGGGCCCGTCTTTGGGGCGTTCTCGCTGTCTTCTGCACTCCCGCCGACAGACGGGTCCCGCCGTCTTCGGGTCGTACAGACAGCCGTCGTGGTGCGAGGATCGCCCATGAGGCTGACGCCGCCAGGGCAGCGTGGCTATTTTGCCGCCGGACGGAGATCTCCGTCGGTACGGCGCCCTGTGGCCATGCCTGCTCTTTATGAGCGGGGCAGGGACGGGCCACGAGGCGGCTTTATCCCATCCCGCTCGTAGTCGCTCAGGCGGGGAGTGGACGGAGTCGCGGGCCGACTCCCTGTAGCCAGCTTCGTCAGAAGCCGCTGGCTTGGAGTCGGCTTGACTTGAGGCCGTCTCTGGGACTCGGCTGGGAGGGGCAGTCGGCGACTCCGTCGCCGACTCTCAGAAGGCGGCTCGTAGTCTTGGGGTCTCGAGGGGCGCAGTCTGCCTTGATATTTTGAAAGGTTCTGCGGCTCGGGTTTGCCTACCCGTGGCCCATTACTCCGACAGTTTGTGAGAATTGCAGGATAACACAGGTAGTGTCCCTCATTGATTCGGTTTACCTACTGGAGATGACCCCTAAAAATGTATGAAGACATTGACGACAATGGTGGTATATGAAGATATTCATATTGAAGACTATGACATGAGAAGACATCGAGTGAAGACTATGGAGCGCGAAGACTGTGTTGTTTCGTTGTTTCCTTTTCTTGTTTGTTGAGTCATAGGAACCACCGTACTGTTAAGTGGGGTCCAAGTGAACAAAGTCGAAATGGTCAAGTGATGCTCAACCCAAATCCTATGTCTTGACGAAGACAATGAGAGCAAATCTTATCCAGAGCTGGATGAGTCAGCTTTGCTTGTAGCCCAAGTAAAGTTGCCGTGTGTGTTTGAAATCGACCGTTGGAACACATGTCAGTTCCTTAGTGACCCAGGGTCATTTCCGACATATCAGGTCGGATTGCCTAGTGGCTATAAATAGCCCACCCCTACACCATAAATTGGTGGCTGCTCAGAGTTAGTGCACGGCTTTTGTCGTTTGAGAGCATCCCACCTCGAAGCCTTTGAGAGAGAAATCCTTGCAGGACAAAGCCCAAACACCCAGAGCCAAAGAGTGTTAGGCATCATTGAAGTCTTTACTGCATGACACGAAGACTTATTACACTTGAGGACTATGAATCCTCCACCCGGTTAGGCGTCGCGTTCGAGCATCCAAGAGTCATTGTGGATCGCCGGTGAGCGAAGTCTGTGAAGGTTGAAGTCTACCTTGAAGACTTACGAGTGATTAGGCGAGGACTGTGTGTCCTTAGCTCAAGGGAATAAGGTGAAGACGCGGTCTTGAGTTGAATCTCAGCCTCCCTAACCCAGACGTGCAGTTGTCACAACAAGCTGGGCTGGTCCAACAAATCTGTGTCTT
This sequence comes from Aegilops longissima, assembly GCA_021605205.1. Lineage (NCBI taxonomy): Eukaryota > Viridiplantae > Streptophyta > Magnoliopsida > Poales > Poaceae > Aegilops > Aegilops longissima. The sequence continues at coordinate 393,253,521 of CM038680.1, forward strand.
CAACAAGTGACTGGTTCTATCCTCTCCTTCCCTTACTTAGTGTTTGTCTTCGTGAAGTTATTGCCTATTTGTCGTACCTGTTTGACTTCATTGCCTGACTACTATAGTTGGTTGGCTTCATACTATCTTCCATCCTGATCCTTACTACTAAGCTGCTATTAGTCTTTGTACTTTCACTTTACTGCATACTTGACTATGGTTTGCTTGTTGTAGTTTATCTTCTGTTGCATATCAATTAGGTCATTTCTATTAGTTGTCTTAGAAACTTCCACGTTTTGAAGACTTTCATAAAAATCGCCTATTCACCCCCCCTCTAGTCGATAGCTAGCACTTTCAATTGGTATCAGAGCAAGGTACTCCCTTGTTCTGTGTGATTCGTTTAACCACCGGAGTTTTAGCTATATCGATTGCAGGGATAATCAAAGTCTCCGCTGCTTGCCCCGTGTTCGATGGAACTGAATATCCCTACTGGAAGAATAAGATGCGCATGCATCTTGAAGCCATTGATGTCGACCACTAGTATGTCGTCAAGAACGGCGTTCCCAAAACTGGTGAAGGTGTCACCCCTGCTGATGTCAAGAAGTTCATTCAAGCTGGACTCATTGCCAAGAACATTATCTGTGGTCATCGACAAAAGGACAAGTATGGCGTGTGAGTGCTCTGAAGCGTCGAAGCTAGTGCAGGACTGGCTATCCAAGGTCAACGAAGGCGTCTCAACCCGGAGAGATCAAAGGATCGGTGTTCTTCGCAACCTCTTCAACGCTTCAAGAGAAGCGACAATGAAAATGTCCAGCTCACGTTTGATCATCTCACGACATCACAAATGAGCTTCGTGCTCTCGGCGCCACCGAGATTACCAAGCATGAAATCGTCAAGACACTCGAGATCACTTGACAGCTCCTTTGACACCCTTGCCCTCATGATACAAAAATGCCTCGACTTCAAGACACTCGATCCGTCGATATACTTGAGAGGCTCAACACATGAGTTCCACTTTACGAGAAAAGAGATATCTATGGTCCCAACTATGGACGAACTCGCTTTGAAGGCAAAAGTTGTTTCCTCATCGAAGAAGAATCATTGCGAGTTCGATGATCCACGAAGACATTGGAAAGGAACTTGCTTTGCTTGTGAAGAAGTTCCAAGTTCACTAAGAAGAAGGGCTTGAGAAAGTCTTCACGATCTAGCTCAAGAAATGATGAAGCTTCCACCATGACCACAAGAAGAGAACATGTCACAAGTGCAAGAAACCTGGACACTATATATCCGAGTGTCCACGATTGGGACAATGAGAAGAAGAAGAAGAGCAAGGAATATGATTACGATGACAAGAAGAAGAAGAAATCTTCAAAGTCTTCTTCCAAGTCCTCATCAAAGTCTTCATCTCATAAGAAGAGCTCATATGGCAAGGCTCGTGCTTTTGTTGGCAAGGAAATGGATTAGGGAGGAGTCTGCTTCTGAGGAGGCGGAGGTGGAGTCTGAGAGGAGTCCGACCCCTGGGTTGCAAGTCCGGCTCTAGCCACAGGCCTATGTTGCCAAGTCCATCTTCAACACTGAAGACAATGACTTCCACACCAACGCTGAAGCTGATGACAAGGACGACCCTGCTCCCACCTACTGCTTCATGGCACATGGTGCCAAGGTAAAATCACGTGATGCTTACTTTCAAACATCAAGTGAAGATGACTCTGATTGTGAATCCAAGCCCAGCTACAAAACACTTGCTAAAATTGCAACTGAACAACAAAAAGCTATGGAACATACTCAAAAACTGTTAGACAAAAGCGATGACCTGTTGGACGCGGAAATGACACGTTCACAGTCCTTAGTTGAAGACATAAAAAATCTTCATGCTAAGTACCAAGAACTTGAAAGTCGTCATGAATCGCTCTCAACCACTCATGAAAAGCTCTCCTATGATTATCTTCAAAGGAAGCAAGAGCTTGAGAAATTGAGAGCGGCTCATGAAGATCTTCAAAAAGAGAATGAGTCACTTCGCGCTCAACAGATCAGTTCCGCTCAGGATGGATTTGAACCACCATGTCTAAAATGCCTTGAGCGTGATATCGCTACCTCTGTTGCTGAATGTTCAACTGCTGCTATTGTTGCATTGTCTTCAACTACTGATGTGGTAACTAACCCCTCTGCGGAGGATACCACTGCTATTGCTGATGAAAATGCTAGGTTGAAGACATTGCTTGAAACAGGGATGTATAAAAGTCTGAAAGGACATCAAACACTTTGTGATGTCCTCAAAAGCAGATTCGAACCGAAACCCTAGGAAAGAGGTGTTGGGTTGAGAGGAAAATGAATGTTGATGGTTCCTCTCGGAAGCTGGCGGTATCCCAAAACCACATGGGTTGCTTTGCAAAGGGACCTTCAATGGATCCATCCACCTTATCTGGCTTTACCTGTACTAATCCTATTATCATTGATGAATCCTTGATGCAAACTATAAGCTGTTCAAGAATCAGAATGGTGAAGTGTTTGCGGTATATTGGTACTAAGCTGCAGGAATGGACCACCTATGAAGAAGATCTGGGTTCCCAAAAGTTGTCTTGAGAATCTTCCGATGAATGTGATCATGACACCACAGGAAGAAGACAAACCCTGGACCTAAGGCGTCATATGGTCCAAAGGCTTCAAACAGACAGAGGACTCACCTGAGTCACCCTAACGCCAATGTTTTGCAGGGAAACCGTACTCAAATTTATGAATATGAGTGTGTGTCTTCAAACCGCTATGTTCATAGAACTAAGAACTTTTCTGCTTATTCATATGAGTATCATTCATCTCCTGCAAGGCTATTTGCTAGGGCTCCAAAGCCGAAGTTCTCAGATGCTGCACTTAGACTCATTGCTTCTAAGCCACCCCTGAAGATGTGGGTGGTTAAGAAGAATTAACTTTCTTTTGCAGGAAGGGTCTCCAGCCGAAAATCAAAGGCGTCTGATGCTATTGCTGGGGACCTAAAACATCTTGTAGGGCACAAGATCAAATGCCCAAATGGTCTCACTATGTATTTTGTTCCTGAATTGTTTGCCATTCATCCTATCAGTCCTAATCTTGATCTGAGCTTCAATAATCCTCTTGCCCGTCAAATGTTTATGCTTCACAATACTCTTGGTGAAGCCTATCCCCCTAACTGTACTGTAGGGTATGACACCTCATGCTTCAGAATGGATTATGGACAGCGGATGCACTAATCATATGACTGGTGATCGAAGTCTTCTCATGGACTCAACCTTACGTCCATCCGACAAAAGTCACATCACATTTTGTGACACCTGGTAAAAGAAAGGTATTGGGTCTAGGTAGAGTTGCAATCTCAAAGGATCAACACATGGATAAAGTGATGCTTGTTGAATCCCTTGGTTTCAACAATGTCTGTCTCGATGCTTTGTGACTTGAACATGATTGTGCTATTCGGAAAATATCGTTGCCTTGTACTAATGGAATCGACAAGTCTCTAGTCTTTGAAGGGTATCGGAAGATGATCTATACATGGTAGATTTCTCGGCAGGTCCACAGCTTGCCGTATGTCTTCTTGCAAAAGCTTGAGAATCTTGGCTCGGCATCGGAGGTGGGGCATCTTGGCATGAGGAACTTACACACTTTCCAAGAAGAAGCATGTCATAGGCATCGAGGGTGTCAAGTTCAAGAAGGATCATCGTGTGGTGCTGCAAAGCTGGAAAGATGACTAGGCAAAGCACCCTCGAAGACAATCATGGCGACATCTCAACCCTTGAGCTGTTACACATGGACTTATTTGGCCCTACTCACTACTCTACCCTCACAACAACTGCTTGTCTCTATGGCTTCGTCATTGTTGATGACTACTCAAGATATACATGGGTGCACATAATTCTCTACAAGACTGAAGTGCAAGATGTCTTGGACGCTTCCCAATCGAGCCATGACCAATTATGGCGTCAAGATCAAGCATATCGAAGTGACAACGGCACCGAGTTCAAGAACACGGACTTGATCTTTATCTGGATACAATGGGAATCACTCATGAGTTTTCTGCTCCATACACACCTCGGCAAAATGGCATCGTGAAGCGCAAGAACAGAACCCTCATTGAGATGGCTCGAACAATGCTCGACAGTACAAGACACCAAGAAAGTTACGGCTGAAGCTATTGATACTGACATGTCACGTCATCAACCGTGTTTACATCCATAAGCTTCGAACAAAACATCCTATGAGCTCCTTCTTGGCAAGAAGCCAAATGTCGACTACTTGAGTATTTGGAGCTAGGTGCTGGATCAAGGATCCCCATCACAAGTCAAAATTTGCACCTAAAGCTCACGAAGGCTTCATGCTCGATTCTGGAAAGGACTCACACTCTTCTGAGTCTTCAACCTCTATCTCTACAAAATCGTCGAACTGTGGACGTGCGATTTGATGAAACCAATGGTTCACAAAGAGCTCCTACCAAGTACACTAGACGAAGCTCCGCCCAAATGAATCTATCAAGCTGATGGGAAATGGAGAAATCATGCCTTACAAGCACAGCTGAAGAGGAACTTATCATTTCGCACCTAACCAACTCAAGACAATGCTCGATCTGAAGACAATCCTCCCAATGATGACAATGATCGGCATGAGCAAGGTCTTCGTCCAGTTCATCCTCGAGTTGCAAATGAAGTACAAATTGAGAAGATAATTGATAGCATCAATGCACTGGTCCACTTACTCGCTCAAGAGCAACACAGGTTAGCAAATTTCATGGACACTTTTCTTTTGTGTCAATATCGAGAACCCAAGAAAGTTCTTGAAGCCTTTATGGAACCTGAATGGATACAAGCTATGCAAGAAGAACTTCAACAGTTCAAGCTGAACAATGTTTGGGAACTTGTAAAGCGTCGACCCTCATAAGCATAACATTATTGGCACAAAATGGATATATCGAAACAAGCAAGATGAGCATGGTCAAGTCGTCGAGAAACAAAACACGTCTTGTGGCTCAAGGATATACTCAAGTTGAAGGAATTGACTTGATGAAACATTTGCTCCTGTAGCTAGGCTTGAAGCTATTAGATATCGCTAGCCTACGCTAACCACCACAACATCTTGCTATATCAAATGGATGTGAAGAGTGCATTTCTCAGCGGCAAAATTGAAGAAGAAGTATACGTCGCTCAACCACCTGGCTTTGAAGATCCAAAACATCCTGATATGGTGTACAAGCTAAACAAAGCACTATATGGCCTCAAACAAGCTCCTCGCACTTGGTATGATACGATCAAAGACTTCCTGAAGAGCAAAGGCTTCAAACCTGGATCCCTCGATCCCACACTCTTCACGAAGACATATGATGGTGAACTGTTTGTGTGCCAAATATATGCGGATGACATTATCTTCGGCTGCACCAACCAGAAGTATAGTGATGAGTTTGGATACATGATGCAAGAGCAATATCAGATGTCCATGATGGGTGAATTGAAGTTCTTCCTTGGTCTTCAAATTCGTCAGCAAAGGAATGGCATCTTCATATCTCAAGAAAAATACCTCAAAGATTGTCTGAAGAAGTTTGGAATGCAAGATTGCAAAGGTTACACGACGCCAATGCCAGCCAAACACAATCTGGGTCCCGACAACAATGGTAAAGAATTTGATCAAAAGGTATACCGCTCCATGATTGGTTCCTTACTTTACCTATGTGCATCTAGGCGGATATTATGCTTAGTGTTTGCATGTGTGCTCGATTCCAAGCGGCACCAAAGGAATCGCATCACTTAGCGGTGAAGCAAATTCTTGATATTTGGCTCACACCCCAACACTCGGATTATGGTATCCAAAGGGCTCGAATTTGATCTGGTTGGATTCTCGGATGCTGATTATCTGGTGACAAGGTGGATCGCAAGTCTACATCAGGCACATGTCACTTTCAGCACGATCACTTGTCATTGGTCTTCAAAGAAGCGTAGCGTGTATCACTCTCAATGCTGAATCTGAATACATTGCTGCTGGATCTTGCTGCTCTCGGCTTCTATGGATGAAGCAAACTCTCAAGGACTATGGCATCAATCTGAAACAAGTACCTCTCTTCTGCGACAACGAAAGCGCCATCAAGATTGCCAACAATCCAGTCCAGCACTCGAAGACAAAGCACATTGAAATTTGTCATCACTTTCTGAGAGATCATGTCATGAAAAAGGATATTGACATCATTCACGTCAACACCAAGAGCAATCGGCGGATATCTTCACAAAGCCCTTGGATGAGAAAAGGTTTTGCAAGTTACGGTGTGAGCTAAATATCTTGGAATCCTCAAATGTCCTGTGATCAGGCACACATCCTAACACTTATGCATGTTGATGACTTAGATGTGCAACACACGAAGTAAAGTATATCTTCAATCAATGAAGACTTACATTCTAAGTGTGAATACATTAACGTGGAATTTGACTTCGGAGCGCCACGATAATTGTGCGCCGTGTATGCGGTCTAATACTTCCTATACGATGGGTAGCATACCACCAAATTTCTCTGTTTGAAGTGTTTCACTCATGGCGTTATTTTTGCTATGTCTTCGCATTTGGTTTGTCTTCAAATTTCAACTTATCTTCATGATTTTCTTCACTATGCTGATTTGATTGCTTTCGATATATATATATATACTAGTGTTCTGTCCTCTACAGATTCACTTATAGCTATGTCTTCCTAGTTGAATCTTTTGAACTAAGTGAATGTGATCGGACCCTAATCTCTCTATGCTTTCTATCTCAAACTCTATCTGTCCAAATCATATGCATTCTATTGAAGCGTCGAATGTCTTCTCGGCGTCCTTGTCGTGAGAAGACACGAGACAAACATTAAGACTGTTTTAAATGATTCATCCTTATTGTTTGAAATCCGGAGAAGCCGGAGCGACCATCCGACAAACACGGAGGCGTGGGAGCGTGGGACAGCTCGAGTATGTTGCATGCTTGCCACGTGCCCATCGAGATGTGAACCGCCAGGCACTGAGTAATTGTCTTGAGCCGCACACCTACTTATAAATACATGTCCCCTGCAGTAAAGAAACCTTCTTCCACCTCTCCACCTCGTCAAAACCCTAGCGCCACCGCTAGCTCGCGACGACGCCGGCGACGAAGCGCTTAACTGCCGCGACTTCTCCGACGCCGTCCTCACGCCGGCCGCGAACATCGTCCTCTCCGCCGCCGTGGTAGCTGTCCTCCTTCGCCAAGTTAGGGCACGGTGGATTGAACTGCTCGGTCTCCTACTCATCCCATCTAGCAGTTCTTCGTGTGGTAAATATAACTCTATTTTTACCATCTTTTTGATCCTGTTTATCAAAATTGGTTTCTGTCTATACAATGTTAGATCTATTCTGTCTGCATCTCATACTGCCTAGTATATTCACTTAAGCTTCATATCTAGTTAGATTCCTCACTTGTACCTATTCATGGATCCGTACAAATCTGGAACCAACTCTCAACGTATAAGTGAATGTCTTCGCATCATGAGGTCAATGTCTTCAACCTGATTTATCTTCAAAATCTTCTGAGAATGCATATGACCTCTTCCCTTCCTCGCATCTCTAATCTGTCACGGTACATGTCCGTGGGAGAATCCTTGGTTCTCATAGTCTGCATTCGTTTGCGAATTCTTACTGACATCACATTAACTCTCCGGCCTTGATTCTGTTTGTCCAGCAAGCGAAAGCTTTTGAAGCCTTTGAACGTGTTGAAGCCATTCAGTTTGAAGTTCATGGCTGCAGAGAAATCAGCAAGGAAGGGTGGCAGACAGCGTCGTGGGGGAACATCAAAAGATTTGCCTGATGACCTCGCAGAGCTTTACAAGACAGATCCTGAAGAGAATTACAATCAGCGCAAGACACGAATCCAATGGATTCGACGATATTGGGCTGAACAATGGTTCAAATACAAGTTCGTGACCCAGGAATACGCTGAGAAGAATGTTATCAAAAGTCCTTGGGATGATATTCTCTTTCGAGGCCTTCCACCCAAGAACAGAGCTGAAGCTATTGCACAAGGTTTCTATCCTTGTATGGTCCGTGGACCTCAGCCTGAAAATGCCGACCCATCGTCATTGCTCTGGTGTCGTGACGATAATCTCTTCAAGCGAAACTTCCAGCACGCAAAGGCATCGGCCAAGGAAAACAAGAAGTCATTGGGATTAGACTTCAACCCTGGTCCCTCTCCTCCCCGTGCTGACGGCTCCCGTGATGCAGAACCCAATGTCATCGGTCATTTCTACAACCTTGATGGCCTAATCACTCACATCTCGGTCCAAGATGCCAAAGTGGATCATTCTGATGATGACACTGACACTGATGAAGCCCCTGCTCCTACTCCAAAGCCGCAGAAGCCAAAGAAGGCTAAGGCTTCAAGATCAGCTGCTCCTCCAAAAGCTTCACGCGCGCGAAGCGCCATCGCACTCTCCTCGAAGACGATTATGCGATCGAAGATCAATCACGTATCTCCAAGAAGACGGAGAAGAACAAGAAAATCGTCAGACATTCTGATCAGACATTGACTCCTGCTGCCATTCTGCGAGAAGAGCACATTGATCTATCCAGCGATGAAGATCTTGCAGATGATGCTCTTGAGCAACTGATCAAGAGCAAGGAAGAAGCAGAGATCTTCAATGATTTGCCTCTCTTTGATGTGGCAATTATCCATCACTTCATTGATGAGTGGTTTGACAACCCAAATCTCAGCTTTGAAGATCTGCAACTTCCCATTGGCCTCAGCATCTCCTTCAATGGCGCCATTGCTTCTGAGCTAGCTCTTGCTCAGTGTCTCGTTGAAATGAAGCACAAGATCAACTATGAGAAAGCTCAATTCAAGAAGCATGTGGCAAAGCTCAGCGTGCAAGATGTCAAAAACTTCAAGACCATGCTGCACGAGCTCAAAGAAGCCTCTCACAAGAAGCGCGACGAAGCTAAAGGCTCTCGTGAGCGCATGAAGAGTCTGGCTGACAAGTGTGTGCTAGCCTACAATGAGGCTGATAAGCGCAAGGCTCTTGGTCGTCCTGGCATTGACCCTAGAATGGCTGCAAAGAAGAAGAAGCAATCAACTAACCAATCTGCACCTTCAAGGCAGGAAGAACCTCACATAGTCTTCCCAAGCAGCATGACTGGCTCGAAGCCAAAGATCAGGTCAACCGCTTCAGAACAGAAGAAGATGAGGGCCGCCGAGGCTGAAGCCAGAAAATGGAAAAATCCTAAAGCCTCTGATGCTGCTCCCTCCAAGAAGAAGCGCAAAACCAAGAAGGATCAGGCTGCTTCCACAGAGCCCTTAGTTGTTGAACCTATCTCAATGGTTCGACCTGCATCTGAACTCCAAGAACGATGAATGATAGTTCATGAGCCTGCTTCCTCCGAGGCTCATGAAGCTGAAGACATTCCAGCAGTTGATCCCATCGCTGTGAAGACATTGGTCACAATGACAATGTTGAAGATGATGAAGTTCTTCCTCAGATCGAACACAACTTGGTATCATCGCTTTGTTCCTACCTAACAGCTTAACTCATCAGCATTGGTCGTCCTCTGACGCCAATTGCTCAGGATGCATCATGGGCTGATCACCCACAACAACAAGACTCACCGAGTACTCCCCAACAACAACAAGTCACACCACCTGTGCAAGAAGTAGAAGAAGACCTTGAGGCCCAGCCAACTCCATCTCCAAAGGCGTCGCCAGCATTCCGCAGGCTTTCCAAAGGACCAAGGCCTCAAGTCCCTCTCTCGAGCGTTCCAGAAGGAGAAGTGCATCACCAATCTGTTGCACGTCAAGTGTTTCCAGAAGCCACTCCAACTGTGAATGTCTCCGTGTCTGAAGCTAAAGCTGCTGAAGACAATCCGGCTGCATCAGCCGATGACAACCAAGAAGAACGTGTCCCTACACCCCCCATTACTGAAGAAGTTGTTCCTGAAGTGAACGTGACAGTGCCCGACCCTCCAGCTCATCAAGTGGAGGTTGAAAATCTTGAGGCTGCCACCACCAACACAAGTGAAGCCAATGACGTAGTCACGGCTGAAGCAAATGTGGAGCCTGCACCAACCAATGTGCCCGAAGCCAATGATGCAACTGCTCCTGAAGCATCTGTTGTGCAACCTGAAGCCTCTGTTGTTGCCACTGCTCCTGTTCCGCCACCAAGGCCCTATACAATTGAGCAAGCTTACAACTATGGTCAGTTAGTCACTGTCAGATGGCCCGTTTTGGTCCCTCCGCCTCATGCCTCTGGTCCTCAGTTTGATTTTCATGTTGAGCATAGGCCTCTGATCCAGAAACCAAAGCCAAGACTGCCAAGGTTCCCAGGTACTGCCACCTCTACAGGATCCTTCAATGCAAATGGCTTCAAAGCCCATAACACTTTCTTTGACAGAGCAAAGAACCCCTATTCAAGGCCAAGAATATCATCAGATCGTTTCTGGAGCTATCAACAGCGAAGCTATTACTCCTGCGTTCTGTATGATCAAGGGCGCATTTTCCCTCATATGAGCCTCGACACTGAAGCCATTGCAAGATTGCCATGCTTAGAAGAAGCTCTTGACTGCTTTCGTGATGCAGGTCTGCTCAGCTTTGTGACAGACAAAGAACATTGGAATGAGGAACTCTTACTTCAATTCTATGCTACCCTCCACATTCGCGGCTACTACAGAGATACAAAGACATGGGTTCTCGAGTGGATAACAGGAAATGTTCATCATGAAGCCAAAGCTCTTGGCGTCATTGAGCTTACAGCCTACCCACCGGGAGAGCTGTTCAACCTAATTGTCAACTCCACCGCAATGCACTGGAGAGCATCTTCCATAAGCCAGAGCCCAACATGAGAGAGATGTTGAGCATGATGAAGCCTTTGCCACCTGACGCTGAATACCCAAAGGAGTTCTTTGTTGATGACCTTGAGTATCTGCCTCGCACAATATATCACATCATCAGGCGAACTCTATGGCCTATCAAAGGGCATTCGTCATCTACAAAACTTGAAGGAGCCATGAAGACATTGGTCTTTTACATCCTCAATGACATCAGCTTCAATACACAAGAATTCTTCATCCGGCAACTGGCTGCGTCTGGTTCTGAGCTTTTTGGCCTGAAATTCTATGCTCCATGGGTCATGCGCCTCATCATGCTACACTCTCCTATCAACTATCAGCCCTCTGCTCGCAATCATCTGATCTTTCTACCCAAGGTTGATATGTCAGTTGAAGCCATATACCCTGAGCCTGCAAAAACGCCTCTTTGTCTTCAAAATGCAGATCACCATAGCTTCTCTCAACCCATGGAAGGCGTCCAAGCAGTGACTCGTGTCTATCCCATGGCTGGGAACACTCGTATGCCTCACCGTGCGCAAACTAAAGCTACTGAGAGCACAATTGCCCAAAGGCCTAAGAAGCGCTCTCGCGTCCTAAATGACCGAGAACTTCTTGTGGCACTGCATCAGAAACAAGACAAGCATCACTTTTGGCTCAAGCGACAGATGCAAAGCCTCTTGGTGGACGTCAATCGCATTTGAAATCTTGTCACCAAGAATGCTTTTGTCACTCACGAGACCTGTCGTCGATCGTGGAAGAGTTTGACGCTGCTCAGTGCTGAAGCAGATCTTCAAGACGATGGGTTCACTGAAAGATTCAAGTTTGACTCCACTCCTCCACGGAATGCGGTCCTACGTCGAACTCCATCCCTTGAAGACTCCGACTATTCTTCCTCCGCGGCAACTATGAATGCCAGGGTGATCAATGATGAAGACGATGCTACTTCACCGCCCCCAACTTCTGCACGCATCAACACTGCACCAAGTTCGTCTGCACCGCCAAACAACAACGACAACCCTGCTGTTTCACCTTCTCCTCATGAAAGCGAGTAGATGCTCTATGTCTTCAAACCTTTTTGGTCCTTACTGACAAAAGGGGGAGAAGCATATGAGTTTTATAATCTTCAAGCGGGTTCATATGGGCGGTTGCCTTATATTTTGCCTAGTGTTTACAACTCTCGCTTTTGATACATTTGGTTCTTTGAGTTGTAACACTTAAACTCGATGGTCGTCTGCTACTTATTTGCTTTTCTGTGATGCGATGATAAATTCCGCATGTGCGATGATAACTTCCGCACTTAGATCATTCTACAGACGTCCATTTTTCATTATGCATGTCATTCTCTTAGTTATATCATTTCATGCATGATGAATTATCTTCATAAGTTGAAGACGATCTCCACAAGTACAACCTGCCATGTGCATTTGCATTCCAAAAGCAAATTACTTATATGCACATCTTCAGGGGGAGCCTTTGCCACTTATGAAGACAATACCTTATCCTTTAAAATTTCACATACTTTATCCCCGTTGAAAACTTCAACCAGTTTGTCATCAATACCAAAAAGGGGGAGATTGTAAGTGCATCTAGTGCCACCCCTAGTTGGTTTTGGAGTATTGACGACAAATTTGGTTGAGGGACTAATGTGTTTGTGAGAATTGCAGGATAACACGGGTAGTGTCCCTCATTGATTCGGTTTACCTCCGGAGATGACCCTAAAATGTATGAAGACATTGGCGACAATGGTGGTATATGAAGATATTCATATTGAAGACTATGACATGAGAAAACATTGAGTGAAGACTATGGAGCGCGAAGACTTTGTTGTTTCGTTGTTTCCCTTTCTTCTTTGTTGAGTCATAGGAACCACCGTACTGTTAAGTGGGGTCCAAGTGAACAAAGTCAGAATGACTGAAGTGATGCTCAACCCAAATCCTATGTCTAAGAGCGAAGACAATGTGAGCAAATCTTACCAGAGCTGGATGAGTCAGCTTTGCTTGTAGCCCAAGTAAAGTTGTCGTGTGTGTTTGAAATCTGACCGTTGGAACACGTGTCAGTTCCTTAGTGACCCAGGGTCATTTCGGACATATCAGGTCGGGTTGCCTAGCGGCTATAAATAGCCCAACCCCTACACCATAAATTGGTGGCTGCTCAGAGTTAGTGCACGGCTATTGTCGTTTGAGAGCAACCCACCTCGAAGCCTTTGAGAGAGAGAAATCCTTGCGAGGACAAAGCCCAAAAACCCAGAGCCAAAGAGTGTTAGGCATCACTGAAGTCTTTCTATCTATGTGACCTGAAGGCTTATTACACTTGAGGACTGTGAATCCTCCAGCCAGTTAGGTGTCGCGTTCTGAGCATCCAAGAGTCATTGTGGATCGCCAGTGAACGAAGTCTGTGAAGGTTCGGAAGTCTACCTTGAAGACTTACCAGAGTGATTCGGCGAGGACTGTGTGTCCTTAGCTCAAGGGGGAATAAGGTGAAGACGCGGTCTTCTGAGTTGAATCTCAGCCTCCCTAACCAGACGTATAGTTATCACAGCAACTGGAACTGGTCCAACAAACCCTGTGTCTTCAACAAGTGACTGGTTCCATCCTCTCCCTTCCCTTACTTAGTGTTTGTCTTCGTGAAGTCATTTCCTATTTGTCGTACCTGTTTGACTTCATTGCTTGACTACTATAGTTGGTTGGCTTCATACTATCTTCCATCCTGATCCTTACTACTAAGCTGCTATTAGTCTTTGTACTTTCACTTTACTGCATACTTGACTATGGTTTGCTTGTTGTAGTTTATCTTCCGCTGCATATCAATTAGGTCATTTCTATTAGTTGTCTTCGAAACTTCCACGTTTTGAAGACTTTCACAAAAATCGCCTATTCAGCCCCCCTCTAGTCGATAGCTAGCACTTTCACCTACAAACTGGAGCTACTGGCAAACGCCTCGGTGCACCCAGTCTTCCATGTGTCACTGCTCAGGAACGCTCTTGTGCTAGGTATGCCAGTTCAACAATAGCTCCCTACCACACCTGATGCACCCACAGTTCCAGTACAGATTTTGGCTTCACGCTAGCGTCGCAAGCGAGGTGCCATGATCGAGTAGGTCTTCATCAGGTGGTCTGATCCTGCAGCACTCGGGGACACTTGGGAAGACAAACAAGAACTCCAAGCTTGTTTTCCTGCTGTAGAGGTTTGGGGACAAGCTTCATCGCAAGAAGGAGGGGGTGTCAAGGCCACAGACAGCTCGGGCTCGACAAAGGACAGAGACTCGGCCTCGCCACCTACTCGGCCCATCACGCAGAAGCGGCCCAACAGCAGGGTCAGCGGGTCGGACTGGGTGTGAACCAGTTCGCCACCAGCTACTTAACGCCGACTCACATGCAAGCGCTAGGTATCCAGTGGATCACAGCGAAACCGGCGGCGGCTCTCTTTCCCTTTCCCTTCCTCCCCAATTCGTGTATCCAGTGATTGTAATCCCAATTGCCACCAGATTCGTGAGATACTGCAATAGATCGAGAGATATATCACTGGGTTGTTAACAACAAAACTCTAAAGCATTTTGATATCCGATTATTTTTATAATACTCCCTCCATTCCCTTATAGAAGGCCACTATGAAAAATACATTTTGCATCTATACAAGGCCACAAACAGTAATTGAGGCAAACATTAATGATGTTTCCTCGTACGAGCAACTTGTTTAATACTTGCATGCATGTAGTCATAATGACACTGTGCTACTTCCTTCTCAATCCTTCCTTGCATGCATGCAGGCCTAATGTAAGGGCATATTTATCCCTTAGTAGTTTTGGTGATTGATGACAATGCTTTTGTGGACTAATCGTGTGCATTAAGCATTTCAGATATATCATGTCTAAGCACAAGACGATTTGGTGCCCCTCGGAGCTTATTGAAGACGGCATTTCTCTACGTTTCTTTTCGGTGGATTTGAGTCGTAGGAAAGCCGTACTATTAAGAGGGGGTCCGCGTTGGAAAGGTTTGGGTAGAATCATCACGTACACGTCTATTCCTTTCTACACCACCTTTCCTTTGGCTCTTTGTTGCATCCTCCGTTTCTCCGTGTCTATGCAAAATAAAGGACTTCTAGTGTTGCTGAACTGGGGCATGCAATAGTACTGCTCTTCGGAGCAGTAGTACCGCAGGGCCTTGCGGTAGTACCGGCAATGGGCGCGATAGTACCGCAGGTGCTCACGGTATTACCGCTCCTTGGGCGCGGTAGTACCGTGGCCTCAGGCCAGGCACAGCTGCACGAGCGGAAGTAGGGCGGATGTAATTTTTTACATCCGCGCCCTAGGCAGTAGTACCGCTCCAGGCTTGCGGTAGTACCGTGGCCTCGGGCCAGGCACAGCAGCACGAGCGGAAGTAGGGGCGGATGTAATTTTCTACATCCGCGCCCTACGCGGTAGTACCGCGCCAGGCTTGCGGTAGTACCGTGTCGGATTTTTGCATAGATCGAACCTCGGCGTAAGTAGCCACGGATGTATTTATATATGCGTGCCTTCCCAGCCTAGACTAACCCTGCGTTGCGGTAGTGCCGCAAGGAGGAGCGGTAGTACCGCGCCAACGGTTCTACCGCTCTCTGCTTCTACGCAACAGGGCTGGTCTAGCTCTTGCCACGCCAGCGGTAGTAACGCAGAGCCATGAGGTAGTACCGAAGGCCCTCGCGGTAGTACCGCTTGTCTGGTGCGGTAGTACCGCTCTTTGCAGGCTGAGTTAGTGGATAACGGTTGGATTTGTTCTTTCACTATAAAAGGGGAGTCTTCTTCTCCGAGTTGACCACCTCTTCCACCCTTAAGCTCCATTGTTGCTCTAAGCTCCATTTTCACCCGATCTCTCTCCCGAGCCAATCAAACTTGTTGATTTTCTAGGGATTGGTTGAGGAGGCCACGATCTACACTTCCAGCAAGAGAAATTTGATTCCCCCCACTAATCCCTTGCGGATCTTGTCACTCTTGGGTGTTTGAGCACCCTAGACGGTTGAGGTCACCGCGGAGCCATATTCCATTGCGGTGAAGCTTCGTGGTGTTGTTGGGAGCCTCCAATTAAGTTGTGGAGATTGCCCCAACCTTGTTTGGAAAGGTTCGGTCGCCGCCTCCAAGGGTACCAATAGTGGAATCACGGCATCTCGCATGGGCTTGAGGGCATGAGGAGAATACGGTGGCCCTAGTGGCTTCTTGGGGAGCATTGTGCATCCACACCGCTCCAACGGAGACGTACTTCCTCACAAAGGGAAGGAACTTCGGTAACACATCCTCGTCTTCACCGGCTCTACTCTTGGTTATCTCGTCCCTTTACTTGTGCAAACTTATCTTGTATTACATTCCTTGCTTACTTGCGTACTTGTTGTTGTGGCATCATATAGGTTGCTCACCTAGTTGCATATCTAGACAACCTACTTTGATGCAAAGTTTAAATTGGTAAAGAAAAGCTAAAAATTGTTAGTTGCCTATTCACCCCCCCTCTAGTCAACTATATCGGTCCTTTCAATTGGTATCAAAGCCTCGTCTCTTTAAGGACTTTGCCGTCTGAAGAGTATGGTTGACGCTGTAAACGGTGAGGAGGAGCACCCCTGTGTGATTCCGTCCTTGTCTACGGCCAATGGGGGAACCTCGGTCTCACGTGAGGAGTTCAATGTGGCTTTGGACACATTGAAAACCACCATGACGGCCGAGGTTAAAGGCATGCTTAAGAACTTTCTTGATGGTCTCAAATTATCCACCGCACCGTTGGAAGTGGTCGATCCCACTAACAAGGTGACGGATGCTAACTCCGACAAGTGGGAAGCTACTAGTGAGAAAGTTCCTGTGTCTAGTGGTAGAAATGGTAGTGGCATCTTTGCCCATGTGGAACTCCTATTACTTATGGAGGACCTATTCCCTCCACTCATTTAAATCATGCCAGCTCTCCTCCTAAGATTGTGAAAAATGAGGATTTTGACGCTTGGGTTTATCGCTTTAAATGTCATTTGAATCATGTTAATACTAACCTTTGGAGAATCATTGAGCAAGGTTTTTATCCGCATGACCCAAGCAACTTCACCCCTAGAGAAGCCGCGGATCATCAATTCAACGAGAATGCTCTCTTCATCATCCAAGATGCAATTCCATCTGAAGATCTTGCACATCTCCGACCTTTCACCATGGCCAAGGAAGCATGGCACCATGTTGTCTCCCTTTACAAGGGAAGCGCAAGCATTCAATGCTACAACTATGTAGTGGTGCAATATGAAGCCGATGAGTTTGCAATGAATGAAGATGAAGAACCTCGCGAGCTTTACCGGAGGTTAACCACTCTCGCGGTTGTCGGTGTCAAAACTGGCGGAACACGGGTAGGGGGTCCCGAATTGTGCGTCTAAGGTTGCTGGTAACAGGAGACAGGGGACACAATGTTTACCCAGGTTCGGGCCCTCTCTATGGAGGTAATACCCTACTTCCTGCTTGATTGATCTTGATGAATATGAGTATTACAAGAGTTGATCTACCACGAGATTGTAATGGTTAACACCCTAGAAGTCTAGCATGTATGACTATGGTTATGATTCTTCATCCTCTGCGGACTAAGCCCTCCGGTTTATATAGACACCGGAGGGGATTAGGGTTGTACAAAGTCGGTTACCGAGAAAGGAATCTTCATATTTGGACGCCTAGCTTGCCTTCCACGCCAAGGAGAGTCCCATCCGGACACGGGAGAAAGTCTTCGGTCTTCATATCTTCATGGCCCATCAGTCCGGCCCATGTCTAACTGGTCGGACGCCCGAGGACCCATTAGTCCAGGAATCCCTCAGTAGCCCCTGAACCAGGCTTCAATAACGAGGTGTCCGGCGCGCATATTGTCTTCGGCATTGCAAGGCGGGTTCCTTCTCCAGATACTCCAACACAGTCTTCAGACGCAACGAACGTGTCCGGCTCTTCAAAACAAATTCCACACACAACCATAGAGAGTATAATATTCCACGAGTCCAATCCGCTGACAACTTTTGGTAATGCGACACCACGTCATCACATGGTCATTATTTCGAACCGTTTTTTGGCCTGCCGCTTCAAGATGCGGCCTCATTGGCACGTCTTGTCAAAGCAGAGATCGTGTCCCCTTATTGCGGGATTTCTCATCAACACGGGCGTGGGTAATCCTACCGTGCCGTTTGCACAGCCCTTGGGAACAGGCGAGTTTTAAGGCGAGTGGGGAGGCACTTGATATTCACTGCCTTTATAAGGAGATAAGGATTCCCTTCTTTCACCCATGCCTTCTCTCTATCCCTGTTCTCCCATTCTCGAGCTCCAGCGCTCAAGTCCTCATCTTTTCCGCCACAAGAAAGCGCTCGACCATGTCTGGATCCGGAGCGCAGGGCAAGTGGATGGCCTCCTCTGTCAAGGAGAAGGACATCACTGAGCTTCGGGAGGCCGGGTATCTGGTGAAATAAATCGCCCACCGGCTTCCGGCCAAGGGGCAAGTCGTCCCCACCCCGAAGCCCAATGAGAGGGTAGTGTTCATCCCCCATCTCATTCGGGGGTTAGGGTTTCCTCTCCACCCTTTCATCCGTGGACTAATGTTCTATTACGGGCTATATTTTCATGATCTAGCCCCAAACTCCTTCCTCAACATCTCGGCATTCATTGTCATGTGCGAGGCCTTCCTCCGCATCCCACCCCACTTCGGACTGTGGCTTAAGATCTTCAACGTGAAGCCGAAGGTAGTGGATGGCCAACACGCGGAGTGCGGAGGCGCCATGGTGAGCAAGCTTCCCAATGTCACATGGCCCAAGGGTACTTTTGTGAAGACCGTCAAAGAGTGGCAGAAACTATGGTTCAATATCACAGAGCCCCGCGGCTTCACCTGGGCCGCGGCTCCCAAATTGAAGTCTGGAGCTCCAATGCGGCTCACCTCCTGGGTAGAGAAGGGCCTGAATTGGTCTTCTCGGACGAGTTGATGGCGCTGCAAACACGCATCCAGAGCATGGTGGACAAGAACATCAAGCTCATCAATGTGATCCAGGTGATGCTAGTTCGCTGGATCCTTCCATGCCAAAGCCGGACTTGCCACTTATGGGAGTTTGATCCGGCCAAGCACCAGGCCTTGCTACAGTTCTACGGAACCACGCACGAAGATATCTGGAAGGTGCTCTTTAAGGGCAATGAGATGCCGCCGAACGTAGACTCGGACCGTGGGCATGATCTTGCCCATCCTGCCAGTGCGGTAAGTCCTTCACATCTCAAGGTGCATCCTCTACTTGTTTGATCAAGGAAGATATCTAAACTTCACCATTTATTTTTGAGGACTGGACAAAGAAGGCGGAGCGGATTCGATGTCCGGCTCCGCTGCCCGAAGAACCAGTCATCCCGCTCCTGGCGAAGATGCTGGTCCCGGCGCCCTATCAGGCGCCGAAGAAGAAGGCCAAGGGGGTCCGGAGTGGCCCCCGCCGCAAGGGAGCTTCGGACGTGTCGTCCGAATACAAGACTCACTCCTCTGCCGCCGAAGATGGTGACGAGGAGGAGGAATAAAGCAACTCTCCCCCTGATGGGGGAAGGAAGAAGAGGGCGGCCTCCCCAAATCTGGAGGCGGAGGCACCTAAGAGGGGGAAGGGCCCCCTCACGGATAACTCCACGTGGGACGTCGACAGCAGCCCAGAGCGACGCCCTCGAGAGAAGCCCCTAGCTGCATCGTAAGTACCGGAAAACCCTGATGCATCCCTATATCCGACCTCTCTACTTCGCAGTTTTAATATGTTGAATTATGCAATTGTAGTCCAGCCCGCGATAGCTCCCCGCGGTCCTCATCGGGGGATTCGCTGGATTCAAAGGCGATGGCCAGCGAGTCACCACCGATGGCTCACTCTCCCCAGGCCAAGGGTGACACCGAGGTGCTGTCCCGAAGGACCTTCCCCGGCCAGGGAGAGGTTCAGGAGGCTGTTAGGGTAGCGCCAGAGGACGGCTCCTCGGCAGCCGGACACATGGGGGAGAAAACCCCCATGGAGACTGGCGATGGGGGCCATATCCAATTTGGCCCCCAACTGGATACCATCCCGGAGACCTACACGGCTCCGGAGTCAAGCAAGCAGCCTCCTCTAAAGGGAGGAGGTGTGCCTATACCGCTGGTGGCCTCTGTCCATCCAGAGGCACCGGATAATCTGCTGGAAGCGCTACGAGGCGCTTCCATTATGGAGGAACATCGTATCCTTATGGGTACGGTGGTTGAGAGGGTTCGATCCGTCAAACGGATCGACCAAGCCTCGCACTGCATCGCTAACGAGGCTTTGAGGTAAATGACGCAAAAAAGAGAGCCATAGTATAGATAGTATCCCCTGAGACATTGTCCGGTGTTCGGAAAGAAAAGCCGGACAGAGGATAAAGATAATTTTCGCAGGAAACTAACTAAGTATGTCGTATGTGCATAAGCAGGCGTCGTTGCTGGCTGCAACCTCTCATGCTGCTGAGGTCTCCGGACTAAAGCAGAGTCTGGAGCGGGCCGAAGAAGAGCTCGGCCAGGCAAGGAAACAGCTGGAGGAGAAGCAAGGTATATTATGACTTGCTATATGTTCAGAAATAATAAATGATGTGTGCTGACCAAAGTGCCATGATATTTGTAGGAGCGGCGACCGAGGTCGAGGTCCTTAAGAAGGCGCTGGCCGAAGCCAAGGAGAAAGCTGCCAAGGAACAGGCCGCTCGTGAGAAGCACGAGGCCAGGCTTGATGAGGTCCAGCAGGAGCTCCAGGATGCCGTGAAGAAGTGCGAGTCCTTGGAACGCGATGTTTCGGCTCAAGAGACTGAACTCGCCAAGGCTCGGCAAAGCGCACAAGAGGCCCAGGCCGAAGCCCAAAGCGCCATCCAGGAGATCCAACAGGCCAAGAAAATTGCCACAGGTGAGGCTTTTATTATGCAAAGCAAGTATGTGAGGAAGAGGTATCTCTTACTGACCCGGATTTAGAGTTCTCCAGGGGCGTTTGCGGACCTGCCATGCTGCGTTTCTGACGCTGCCGAATTCTTTCGAGCCGAAGAGGGGAGCTCAACGGAGAAGCTGTTCTGGTCACAATACCTTGGTCGCAATACCTTGCCCTTTAGCGATAAGCTAAAACAGCTGGTCGAGCTGCATAGGGTGGCCGAACTGGCCATGAAGGACTTAATAATCCGGCTGTGGCCTGCCGAAGCCATACCCAGCAGCTACTTTGGTCTCATGAAGCGGCTAGTCAATGTCTGCCCTCGGCTTGACGCCAACAAGCGGTCGGTCTGTATTGAAGGTGCACGGTTGGCCTTCGCCCGTGTCAAGATGCAGTGGGCGAAGATGAACGCCGTCACGGTCGCAACCGAGGGACCACCTGCGGGGAAGGAGCACCGCAGGCCGGAGCGATATTTTAGCGATGTCCTGGAGGGATCCCGCATTGTGGCGGAGCAATGTGCGAAGGATGTAATCTTTGAATGAATATATTCATATTGTCTTGCCCTGTATTATGAAACAAGTTCGGCTATGTAATATAATGCCTGTTTAATATTTTACCTCCTGTGCGGCCGTGTTTATGAAATTTTGAGAGTTGGCCAGTCGTCGGCTTCATCCCCCACGTAGGTAGTACGGGGGTGTTCGGGATGTAATCTAAACACTCTTGATCCAATTGTTTGGTCCTTGAAGGAGGTGTTTAGCGCAACGAACGAGGCAATCGGACTATGTGGCTTTATCACCCTCACTTAGCCATAGAAGTTTGACAATGAAAATTTAGGCGCAACCCCTAGTATCCGAACTAGGGTACTGTAAACACCTGATGGGGTAAAAGCTAATTCATCGCATAATGCAAAAAAATCGCGAAAGATTTGAGACCTCCAAAGAGCTGACCGGCTCTCGCCGCATCATGACAGTCAGTTTTTGGCTTTCTCTACCGAGGTGCTCATCCGGATAAACCAAGACACAATCACAGTAGTTCTCCCTTTACTACCCTAGCTGATATAGCGGAACGTAAGGTAGTAAGCACAGGAGCCGGGCAACCCAACTATTGACCAAAGACATGATTCGGAGCCAATGCATACAATGCTAAATTCGGGTGCCGAACTACTATTGTAAAAAGTGTTCGGACTTTGTTGCCGTATTATGGGTCGCGATGAAGCCCCTGGCAGATTAAAGTGTACCAAAGTGTACATGCGCAACTTTGAGAAGATTACCAAAGAAGGAAAAAAAGGAGTAGTAAGCTAATGCCGCAGAGGTTGGTCCGCCAACTGTTTCCATTATAGTTTGATTAATACGTCAAAGCGTATTTGTACAAGTGGTGCGATAATCAACCAGGCTATTTAACATGCCACGACCAAGGGAGAGCTGCGTGCGGGTCCTGAAAACAGGTAGGGTGATTGTTAAAGAGACCACCTAGAGGTTCCCTTGTACGCCAGTGCTTCTTGCCATCTTGGTGTGTCCATCCTGTTAAGAGGACCGATGATCAGGTCATCCGAAGAAGCCTACAGAAAAGAAACCTGAAAAAGGATAAAAAAGAAAAATCGGAAGTATGTGTGTCCAGGAGCGGTCGAGCCGTATTATGGATCACAAGCTAGTTATGCCTCTGTCTATGCCCATGGTATTTTGAGTGCGTAGTTATGTACGCGCGGTACGAATGCCGCCACTTGGCTGGGATTGGGACGGAGGCCAAATTGCTAGTCGAGCTCCTGACGAGCTAGGCTGTCCTGCAGCAGAGTAGTCCGGACTCGTTTGATAGTGTCCGGGAGCTTGGCCGGCGAATTGAGGTTCTGCCTAAGAAGGCCGCTCTGTACTTCTGCTGCTAACGCAGAGATGTGCTCCTCGGTACGGAGGGAGCATTCCATGTTTCCATTGACTGTTATGACGCCGCGTGGTCCAGGCATCTTGAGCTTGAGATAAGCGTAGTGTGGCACCGCATTGAATCAAGCAAATGCGGTTCGTCCCAGCAGTGCGTGATAGCCACTGCGAACGGGGACGATAGCGAAGATCAACGCAACCTCTAGGGTGATTGAGCCCGTACAGCGGGCCTCTACACCTGGTATGACTCCTTTAAAGGTAGTCTTTGTGGGCTTAATTCTTGAGGGATTAATGCCCATTTTGTGCGCTGTATCCTGATAGAGCAGGTTCAGGCTGCTACCACCGTCCATGAGGACTCGCGTGAGGTGGAATCCATCAATGATTGGGTCGAGGACCAGTGCGGCTGAACCGCCATGACGGATACTGGTCGGATGGTCCCTATGATCAAAAGTGATCGGACAGGAAGACCATGGGTTGAACTTTCGGGCGACTGGCCCCATCGCATAGACTTCCCTGAGCGCGCGCTTGCGTTCCCTCTTGGGGATATGGGTAGCTTATATCATGTTCACCGTTTTAACTTGGGGAGGGAACTTCTTCTGTCCTCCTGTGTTCGGTGGCCGGGGCTCATCATCATCGTCCTTGCTTTGCAATCCCTTCTCCTTGTTTTCGGCATTTAACTTGTTGGCCTCTTTGAAAACCCAACAGTCTCTATTGGTATGATTGGCTGGTTTATCAGGAGTGCCGTGTGTAAGGGCATATTTATTCCCTAGTGGTTTTGGTGATTGATGACAATGCTTTTGCGGACTAATCGTGTGCGTTAAGTTCTTTCAGAGGATCATCCATTGGCACGAGACGATTTCCTCCCCTCGGTGTTTTTATTCAAGACGGTGTAGCTCCTTCGGTTCGTTGTTGGTGGACTAGTTTTGTAGGAGTCACCGTACTATTAAGAGGGGATCCGCTTTGGTAAGACTAGGGTGGAATCAACACGTACACATCCTTATCACACCCGTCGTCTTCCTTTCGCATCTTTGAGCTGCCCTCTCTCTTCGTTCTGTTTAGCCTGTGCGGTGATAGTACCGCGACCTACAGCGGTAGTACCGCCAAAGCCCCCAAGCGGTAGTACCGCTCACCAGAGCGGTAGTACCGCTCCTAGCGGTAGTACCGCTCGCAGGCTTCGGCTATACTACCTCAGTAGTACCGCGCCTACTACCGCCTCGATTCGAGACGATGTTTTCTCGTGTCGGGTTTTGCGGCACTAGTTGCGGCAGTAGGAGCGGTAGTACCGCTCTGAGTGGTAGTACCGCTCTACTCCCGCGGTAGTACCGCTCTGGGGCCAGTGGCCTGCCTCTCTCTTTCGCGTGGTAGTACCGCTTGGTAGGGAGCGGTAGTGCCGCCCTCAGTGGTAGTACCACCCTTCCCTAGCGGTAGTACCGCTCTGTGCGGGGCTGCATAGTGGGGTAACGGTTGGATGTGTTTCCCCACTATATAAAGGGGTCTTCTTCTTCCTTGTCGACCTACCTCTTTTCCCCCAAGCTCCATTGTTGCTCAAAGCTCCATTCTCGCCCGATCTCTCTCCCTAGCCAATCAAACTTGTTGATTTGCTCGGGATTGGTTGAGAAGGCCCAGATCTACACTTCCACCAAGAGAAATTTGATTCCCCCCACTTATCCCTTGCGGATCTTGTTACTCTTGGGTGTTGAGCACCCTAGACGGTTGAGGTCACCTCGAAGCCATACTCCATTGTGGTGAAGCTTCGTGGGGTTGTTGTTGTTGTTGGGAGCCTCCGGTTGTTGTGGAGTTTGCCCCAACCTTGCTTGTAAAGGTTCGGTCGCCGCCTTCAAGGGCACCAATAGTGGAATCACGGCATCTCGCATTGTGTGAGGCGTGAGGAGAATCTGATGGCCCTAGTGGCTTCTTGGGGAGCATTGTGCCTCCACACCGCTCTAACGGAGACGTACTTCCCCTCAAAGGAAGGAACTTGGCAACACATCCTCGTCTCCACCGGCTCCACTCTTGGTTATCTCATCCCTTTACTTGTGCAAGCTTATTTATGTTCTTATCCTTGCTAGCTCGTGTGCTTGTGTTGTTGCATCATATAGGTTGTCCACCTAGTTGCACATCTAGACAACCTTTATTATTGCAAAGTTTAAATTGGTAAAGAAAAGCTTAAAAATTGTTAGTTGCCTATTCACCCCCCCCCCCTCTAGTCAACCATATCGATCCTTTCACCGTGAATTTGGCATGGACGATCAAGTATGAGGTCTAGGCTGGATGGGCCCGAGTTGTTCCGATTGTATGGCTTCTTCCGCTGACCAGACTTGGAGCCACTGAATCCGGCGTTGACCATCGTGTCATCAGTATTGTTGCCGTTGTTTCGACGCTTGTGCCTGTTGCGTCGGGGCTTGCCGTTGCTATTTCTGGCTTCAAAGGTGCCGGCGTCGCTTGCATTGTTATGGCTACGTGCCAGCCAACTATCCTCGCCCGCGCAAAAACGGGTCATGAGTGTCGTGAGGGCCGCCATAGACTTGGGATTTTCTTGGCTGAGGTGACGGGCGAGCCATTCGTCGTTGATGCTATGCTTAAAGGCCGCTAGGGTTTCGGCATCCGGGCAGCCAACAATCTGGTTCTTTTTGGTTAAGAACCTAGTCCAGAATTTCCTGGCTGACTCTCCGGGCTGTTGGACTATATGATTAAGTCATCTGCATCTGGAGGTCGGACATATGTTCCTTGGAAGTTATCGAGGAAGGCTTCTTCCAAGTCTTCCCAACTGCCAATGGATTTTTCGGGCAGACTGTTCAACCAGTGCTGAGCTGGTCCTTTGAGTTTTAGTGGGAGGTATTTCATGGCATGGAGATCATCACCACGGGCCATATGGATATGGAGAAGAAAATCCTCGATCCATGCCGCGAGGTCTATTGTCCCATCATATGATTCAATGTTTATGGGTTTGAACCCTTCTGGGAATTCGTGATCCATCACCTCGTCAGTGAAGCAAAGGGGGTGTGCGGCGCCTCTGTATCGGGCCATGTCACGACGTAGCTCGGATGGAGTCCGTCTGTGGTTCTCGGCCCGGGCGTGAGTATGATTATTGCGTCCGGCTAGATAGCCGTTGTCGCGTGTCGGGGCGCGTCCCCGTGATCCATAGATCGATTTGTTCTGACTTTCTCTATTGTCCAAGCCATGTCGTAGGTCGTAGGTTTGTCCCCGAGCTGTTTTATCTCTGCCTTTACGGTGAGGTGGGGCGGGCTGGTGTTCGGCTTGAGTTGCCGCTTTGTCCCAACCACGTGGTGGTCATTTAGCCGCATTGCATGATGATGGTATGGGCTCCAGCGCCTCATCATCAAACTGAGGTAGCAATTTACGCTTCGGGTAACTTTTGGCTACGCGCTTGTGGCCGTATTCCTTGGCTGCCAGGACATCAGTCCATCTATTGTTGAGCAGATTTTGATCAACTTGAAGCTGCTGCTGCTTCTTTTTCAGGCTCCTTGTAATGGCTATTAGCCGGCGCTTAAAGTGCTCCTGCTCGAGAGGTTCCTCAGGCACGATTAAATCCTCATTGCCGAGGCTCACCTCCTCCTCGGAGAGCGGACGATAATTACTGTCCTCCGAGTCTTCATTTATGGCCTGTTCATCAGGGATAACTTGCCCATCTTCCCGTTTGTCCTGTTCAGAAGTTGCCTCAACGGGGTCTTCATTGTCTTCGGCACCGTCCAGAGTGTTATCATCTCCTGTGCCGGTGTTGCTGTCTTTGCTGCGGCGTGATTTAGAGCGGCGCCGCTGATGTCGGCGCTTTGGTTGTATCTTAGGAGGCTCATCCTCAACTGGATTTTCCTTGTCATCGTCGCTGTTATCTTTTGGTGCATCCACCATGTATTCGTCATATGAGGAGGTGGCCATCCATCTTTCGGTGAACGGTGGGTTTTGGGCCTCCTCTTCTCCGGCATCGTCGTCTACACCGTCGATGTCTTCGGAGCCGTAATCGAGCGTGTCTGTTAGGTCCTCGACAGTGGCTATGAAGTGGGCGGTGGGTGGGAAACAAAATTCTTCGTCATCAGCCTCTAGTTCGAACCGGATATAATTCAGCTGTGATTCCCGCGCTAAGGATAGATTTTTTTAATGAATTTAGCACATCGCCTAGGGGCGAGTGCCGGAAGATGTCCGCGGAGCTGAATTTGACAATCGATGTCTGATCAAGCTCGACGTATGCGGACGCACATGGTTCGGAACCTATAGCCGGAGTCGAGTCCATGGTTCCGGTGACACAGACGTCACTAGAAGTTAGGTCTGCGTGCGGCTCCAACGCCGCTGAGTCTGCGGCTTCCGTGGAGGGGTTTAGCTTCCCGTCCTCGGATGGCGCGATCTGCTCCGGATCTAAGGCCAGAGCAGTTACAAGTGCTATCTCCTGGGTATGGTCCGATGACAGATTTACGTCATGTTCATCGTGGTGGCACGGAGCGGCTGCTGCGGTCTTGAATCCGTCGAAGATCAAGTCTCTACGGATATCTGCAACGTAGTTCAAGCTTCCAAATCTGACCTGATGGCCAGGGGCGTAGCTTTCGATCCGCTCCAGATGGCCAAGCGAGTTGGCCCGCAGTGCGAAGCCGCCGAATACGAAGATTTGTCCAGGGAGGAAGACTTCCCCTTGGACTGCATCATTATAGATGATCGAAGGAGCCATCAAACCCTTTGACGACGGCACATCGGAACTCTTAATGAAAGCACCATTGTCGGTGTCAAAACCGGCGGATCTCTGGTAGGGGGTCCCGAATTGTGCATCTAAGGTTGATGGTAATAGGAGACAGGGGACACAATGTTTACCCAGGTTCGGGCCCTCTCTATGGAGGCAATACCCTACTTCCTGCTTGATTGATCTTGATGAATATGAGTATTACAAGAGTTGACCTACCACGAGATCGTAATGGCTAAAACCCTAGAAGTCTAGCCTGCATGACTATGGTTATGATTCTTCATCCTCTATGGACTAAGCCCTCCGGTTTATATAGACATTAGATGGGACTAGGGTTGTACAAAGTCGGTTACAGAGAAAGGAGTCTTCATATTTGGACGCCTAGCTTGCCTTCAACGCCAAGGAGAGTCCCATCCGAACACGGGAGAAAGTTTTCAGTCTTCGTATCTTCACGGCCCATCAGTCCGGCCCATGTCTAACAGGTCAGACGCCCCAGGACCCCGTAGTCCAGGACTCCCTCAGCGGTCTCACTCCGAGATCATGGGAGCAAGGATATGGATGACAATTGGATCAAGCGCAAGTTCCTTGCCATGATGCCTTACCACAAGGCCATGTCCTCCGTCATCCGTCAAAGGCCGGACTTCCACACCTTGTCCTCAAGTGAAGTGTTGGATGAGTTTGTGGCAATGAGGATCTTGGACAAGACCGCCGACAATGCGGTGTTACGTTCTTAAAGAGCTAAGAAGCCCAACCTTGCTTTAAAGGCCAAGGTTAGTGTGGAAGAAGAGGATGAAGAGGAAGAAGAGGAGAGCAATCCCGAAGATACAGAATATGCTTATCATGAGCACATGGCTCTCACTTCAAGGCAATTTTGGAGCAAGAAGAACACGAGCCCAACTTCAACAAGAACAACTCAAGTGGCACAAAGGGCAAGCAATGAGTGAGGACTTGCTATAATTGTGGCAATGTAAGACACTTTGTCGCAGAGTGCCCATATGAGAAGAGGAAGACAATGGTGGCAAGCTCATCCGAAAAGACTAGGCCAAGTCCTTCCCCAACAAGAGCAACTTCACCAAGAAGACTCCTCCCAAGGGGTTGGTGGCACAAGAAGAGTACAATGAGGATGATGATGACGATGAATACGGTGAGTCGGTTGCCATGGCCTCAGTTGCCATTGCGACAACTCCAAGGGTGTCTCTCTTCGGCTCACCCGACGAGAACATCACCGCCAAGTGCCTCATGGCTAAAGCCACCAACAAGGTAACCCCCAACATCAAGACTACCATCATTACTAATCCTTCTTTGACGGATTGCATTGATGAAAATGAGGTGCCTAATTAGGAGGAAAATGAATTTGAGTCTTTTATGAGTAAGCTCAAGGGTAAATCCAAGAAGCACTTTGTTGCTCTCTTGGAACAACTTGGTGAAGCCAATGACATGATCGAGGCTCGTGAAGAAACCATCTCTAAGATGGAGGGGCATAGTCGTGACTATACCAATGAGATATCAGATCTCTCTAATGCGCTTGAGGAAGAGCACGGTCACCGTATGGCTCTTGAGGAGTCACACAACGATGACCATGCTAAATTAAAGAAAGATCTTTATCATGCTCTTGTTGTATCTCGTGTGCTAAATTCCAAGAAGGCCAAACTTGTGGTTGATCTTGCTAATCAAGGAGGAGTTTGATATACTTGACAAGGCTCACAAGGCCTTGAAGGGTACTCATGCTAGTCTTAAAGAGTCTCATGATCAACTCCAAGTGAAGCTAACCAAGGAGAAAGCCACTTTTCCTCATATGGTTTTAATTGATAATGGAAATGCTACTAACCCTTGTTGTGAGCATGTGCATCTTGTTGAGGAGAATTCAAAGTTGATGGAGCAACTTGAGAAAGGCCTCGTGTCATGCATACAAGGTGAGAAGAACCTCAACGACCTTTTGAGCAATCAAAAGGAAGTTGTGGCCAAGGAAGGGATTGGGTTCGCACCCAAGTCCAAGAACAAGAAGAAGAATGACAAGGCCAAACGAGCTCCTCCTCTCAAGCAAACTTTTTTGAAAGAGGGAGAGGGTGCTTCTAAGGAGAAGAAGAACAATGTGAAGGATGGTGGTGTCAAGAAAGGCAATGCCACCCCTCCAACAAAGCTGGTGGCTTTAACCCTTCCTATGTGTTATGCCGTGCTAGTGATGGACATGTTTATGCTGAATTTGCTAGTTCTCCTTATGAGTACATTGAATGGTCTATTTGGATTCCTAAGACCCTTGTCACTAACATCAAAGGACCCATTACAAAATGGGTACCTAAAACCATGGATTGATCTCTTGTAGGTGTTTGCTTCCGGTGGGGGATCATGGTTGCTCGATAGTGGAGCCACTAATCATATGACCGGAAGCAAGGACTTGGTGGTGGACGTCCACAAGATTCCATCTATGCCCACCAATGTCGAGTGGGGTGATGCCTCGTCCTCTAAGGTATTGGGACTTGGCAAGGTTGTCATTTCTCATGATCTCACGGACGAGAAGTTCATGCTTTTTGAGTCCCTTGCATACAATTTACTTTCCGTTCGTCAACTTGCCATCATGGGCTTTGCCACTTTCTTTGATATCGATACCGTGGCCCTCTTGTGGAGCAAGACTCTTAAATTAGCCTTTGTTGGGCATGTCGAGAACGGTCTCTATGTAATTTACTTTTTGGAGCGACCCACTAAGACCGCGACATGCCTAATGGATAAAGTTGACGTGGGATGGCTTTGGCATCGCCGTTTAGCCCATGTCAATCTGAGATCTTTGCAAAGTCTTCTCAAGGGGGACCATGTCCGTGGACTAACAAATGTTAGTTTTACCAAAGATCATGCTTGCAGTGCTTGCATCGAAGGAAAGCTACATGAGAAGGCTCACCCTCCGATGACTATCATTTACTCAAAGAGGCCTTTGGAGCTCCTTCACTTGGATCTCTTTGGGCCTCCATCCTTTGATAGTCTTGGGGGTAGAAAGTATTGCTTGGTGATTGTGGATGGCTATTCAATATACACTTGGGTGTACTTCTTCAAAAGGAAGAGTGAGACTCAACAAACCGTCATTGACTTTGCAAATGAAGCTCATATTATTTTACATCATATTATTTTCCTATGAATTTGCTATTTCTACCGCCGTTTATTTTGCAATCTTTACTTTCCAATCTATATCATAAAAATACCAAAAATATTTATCTTATGATCTCTATCAGATCTCACTTTTGCAAGTGGCCGTGAAGGGATTGACAACCCCTTTATCGCGTTGGTTGCAAGGTTCTTATTTGTTTGTGCAGGTACAAGGCGACTTGCGTGTAACCTCCTACTGGATTGATACCTTGGTTCTCAAAAACTGAGGGAAATACTTACGCTACTTTGCTGCATCACCCTTTCCTCTTCAAAAGGAAAACCAACGCATGCTCAAGAGGTAGCAAGAAGGATTTCTGGCGCCGTTGCCGGGGAGGCTTACCCCAAGTCAAGTCAAGATTTGATCTCCCAGCAACTAGCCATTTCTGGCGCTGTTGCTGGGGAGATCTATGCACAATTCAATACATACCAAGTACCCATCACAAACTTTTATCCCTCGCATTACATTATTTGCCATTTGCCTCTCGTTTTCCTCTCCTCCACTTCACCTTTGCCGTTTTATTCGCCCTCTTTTTTCCTTTCGTCTCTTTTCACTTGCTTCTTGTGTGTCCGTGTGTTAGATCGTTGGTTTTACTATTATGTCTAGTCTTTCTATCATCGTTAGTACTCCCGATCATGAAGTTCTTAATTTTAAACAAAGGGACGGAGAAAATTTAAAAGATGTTTGGTATAGAATTTGCAGTGCTCAGAATAGATCCAATAGGAAGCAATCCACTTCCGTTCTTCTTCGTAACTTTTATGTATTCATCACCCCTTGGAATAGATATATTCTTGATACCATTACCGGAGGGAATTTCTTGGGTAGCCATATTTTTGATTCTTATAATGCTATGATGGATTTGTTTGGCCCACCACCTCTTTTGGTTAATGGAACTATTTTAACTTTGGAACATGTGATGCAAAGGCTTGAAATTATTGAAAATAAAGTTGCCACTATAGAGTTGATTGAAAATTTGGATAAAAAGATCCACAACCAGATTACCCAATATGGATCTAAGGTAGGAGTTACTCTGAATTTTTTTAAAGAAAAAGAACCCTTAGTTAATCAAAAGATAGATCAAGATTCCACAAGAATTGATAAACTTGAGGATATTATTACCAACTTAGGGTCTGCCTTTTCTTCCATGAGAAATACTCCAAATCCTCCTGATGCCAAAGTTGCCAAATTGATGTATGTTCCTAAAAATAAGGGTGAATCTTCTAGTAATGAAAATGCGGATCTCAAATCCATAAGTGTTCACCCCAACTTTCTCGCTATCATTAAGGAACCTTTTGCTACAAATGAATTTCTTGATTTATTGCCTAGGAGTTTGATCATTAACAAAAAGAAGGAAACTCCTAAGGTTTATAAGTGTTCTATTGAAGAATTGCCACCCAAAGATGACAATACCTAGATCTATTCTTGCCTTTATGCCTAGCTAGGGGCGTTAAACGATAGCGCTTGTTGGGAGGCAACCCAATTTTGTTTTTGTTTCTTGATTTTTGTTTCTGTTTAGCAATAAATAATTCATCTAGCCTCTGGTTATATGTGGTTTTATGTTTTAATTAGTGTTTGTGCCAAGTAGAACCTTTGGGAAGACTTGGGTGAAGTCTTTATGATCTTGCTGTAAAAAAACAGAAACTTTAGCGCTCACGAGATTAGCTGCCATTTTTTACTGGAGAGTGCTTTTAAGTTGATTCTTTTTTCAGATGATTAGCAGACAAATTCCTCACGTCAACCAATTTATTTCAGAATTTTTGGAGTTACAGAAGTATATGTTTGATACAGATTACTACAGACTGTTCTGTTTTTGACAGATTCTGTTTTTCGTGTGTTGTTTGCTTATTTTGATGAATCTATGGCTAGTATCGGGGGGTATGAACCATAGAGAAGTTGGAATAAAGTAGGTTTAACACCAATATAAATAAAGAATGAGTTCATTACAGTACCTTAAAGTGGTGATTTGTTTTCTTATGCTAACGGAGCTCATGAGATTTTCTGTTGAGTTTTGTGTTGTGAAGTTTTCAAGTTTTGGGTAAAGATTTGATGGATTCTGGAATAAGGAGTGGCAAGAGCCTAAGCTTGGGGATGCCCAAGGCACCCCAAGGTAAAATTCAAGGACAACCAAAGCCTAAGCTTGGGGATGCCCAGAAGGCATCCCTCTTTAAATCTTAAATCTATCGGTAACTTTACTTGAGGCTATATTTTTATTCACCACATGATATGTGTTTTGCTTGGAGCGTCTTGTATGATTTGAGTCTTTGATTTTTAGTTTACCACAGTCATCCGTGCTTTACACACCTTTTTGGGAGAGACATGCATGAATCAGAATTTATTAGAGTACTCTTTGTGCTTCACTTATATCTTTTGAGCTAAATAATTTTGCTCTAGTGCTTCACTAATATCTTTTAGAGCACGGCGGTGGTTTTATTTTATAGTAATTATTGATCTCTCATGCTTCACTTATATTATTTTCAGAGTCTTATAGAACAGCATGGTAATTTTCTTTGGCTATAAAATTAGTCCTAATATGATGAACATCCAAGATGGGTATAATAAAAACTTTCATATAAAGTGCATCGAATACTATGAGAAGTTTGATACTTGATAATTGTTTTGAGATATGAAGATGGTGATATTAGAGTCATGCTAGTTGAGTAGTTGTGAATTTGAGAAATACTTGTTCTGAAGTTTGTGATTCCCGTAGCATGCACGTTGTCGGATCCGGGATTCCGGCAAAACCCTTAAGGTTCGAACTCTGGGGTGCGCGCGAAGTTCTTTCCCTCCTACCGATCTACGCCCTAGCTCACTAAGATATCGTGGATGAACTCGACGAACTCGCAACAAAGAAAGACACGAGATTTTTACTGGTTCGGGCCACCGATGTGGTGTAATACCCTACTCCAGTGTGGCGGTGCATGGATTGCCTCTTAGGCTGACGATGAACAGTACAAGGGGAAGAACAGCCTCTTGAGGTTGAGGTGCTCTTATGCTTGGTGAACTTGTGCGGGCGCGGAGTCGATGCCTCTCCATGACTTGTCCCTACGGTGGTGGCTAGCTCTACTTATATAGGCCCTGGTCCTCTCCCCGAATATTAAGCGGGAAGGGAGCCAACAACGGCGGGCAATTTGAAAGGGGACAACTAGTACAAGCTATCCGGACAAAAGCGGTCTTTGCCTGCAAAAGGCCCTGGGGTGACGCCGTCTTGGGCTCCACGGTGACCTCCATCCTGCTGGCCTGCTGGTCTTGGTCTCGTTGCACCGATATGGGAACCTTTGCCTGATGCCTCGGTACTCCGCGCCTGCGCTTGCCCCCTAGGCACCAATGAGGAAACAAGGACGCTGCGCGCGCTAGCGCCCGCCTGGTGTCGATCGTCATGGCTCACGTCATGGGAGCCTCGCGAGGTTTGCCCTGCCTTGATATCTCCGCTCCTCGTGAGCCTGCCTGGAGAGGCAGCTTCTGAGGAGGTCTCGCGTCGTCTGCCTCGCGAGGCTTGGCCCCTCGCGAGGGTCTGGAATGCCTTGTTGATGAAGATGGGCCGTACAGGCCCGCTAGCAAAGCCACGCCGTGGGCCGCAGGCAGGCAAGTCTGGGGACCCCCATTCCTAGGACGCCGACAGTAGCCCCCGGGCCCAAGGTGCGCTCGGGCTTGGCTTCGAGGCGAAGCCAAAGGTCAAGTACGGAGCGCCGCGGGCCCCAAAATCCTGCGGCCCCGGTCGATGCGTGGCGGTTGATTGGACGTGGGCGTCTCCGCTTCCCCACGCTGCCTTTGAATCCGCCTGGCTATGCGGCCCCCGCAGCCTACACAGTTATTCCTCCGCCGCCCGCGCCTTGCTTCCCCAATCTCTCTGCTTCCTCGAGACTCTGCTTTTCCTCTCCGATCTGACCTGCCTCCTGCCAGCTCCATCGCCATGGCGCCAAAACAAGCCGACAAGGGGAAGAAACCCTTGTCTTTGCCGAGCGCGCCTCCGGCCGTCGAGCCGGTGCTCAGCCGACCCCGGGTGCTCAACGACGAGGCCACGGACAAGGTGCGTCCAATGCTCGCTTCCAGCTTCAACGAGTGGGAGAGATGGTCGCTTGGCCCGCGTCTCGCAGTCGCATGGCTCGGGCAGCCCCTAAGGTCCCAATCTTCATAGATTCCCTCTGGGCTGGCCTGATTCCTCCCTTCTCCGCCTTCTTCAACGCGGTTCTCGAGCATTATCAGATCCACATGCTGCATCTCGACCCTCAATCTGTGACCCTTCTCGCCATCTTCGCCTTTTTGTGCGAAGCCATGGTGGGCATCGCTCCTTCGGTGGCCCTCTTCCGCCATTTCTTCTCATTGCATCTAACTGACCCTCGTCAAAGCTCTGGGTGCGTGAGCTCCCAGGACATGGCCGCGACGGCGGGTGCGGGGATTGACTTTGAGCTTCGTTCATCCACGAGCGAGTTCTGGACACGATGGGTGTTTGTCGACGCTGGTGTGCTCAACCCTCTGCTCCATGCTCCGGCGGGGCCTGCTGTTCCAAACTCTGGTTGGGGCCATCAGAAGCTCACGAGCCCCCATCTCGCTCCCGTCTGGGCCAGGCTGAGGGGTTGAAGGACCGCGGCCTGACTGCGCCTATGGTGGTGAAGGAGTTCGTCAAGCGCCGAGTCGCTCCGCTTAGCGCCATTCCCGCCTGATGTGGGCCTTGCTCAGCAGTCAGGACCACATGAGGTTTCAAGAGGAGGGGCTTCCTCTTAAGACGTGGGAGACAGTGCTTATGGTCCTGATGGGCGCCCCTCTGCCGGACGACATGCCCAGGAAGAGTTGTCTGTTGTACCGTTGCGAGAAGAAGGTC
Organism: Aegilops longissima; assembly: GCA_021605205.1. Classification (NCBI taxonomy): domain Eukaryota; kingdom Viridiplantae; phylum Streptophyta; class Magnoliopsida; order Poales; family Poaceae; genus Aegilops; species Aegilops longissima. Next base: position 393,288,710 of record CM038680.1, read on the forward strand.
AAATTTGCCGAGAGCATGCCCTCCTTTGATGAGCGGGGGTTGCGCCCGATCGGCCTGGTGGGGCCCGCGAGAACCCCGTCGACGTGGTTTCCTTCCTTGCCGCCGGTGCCGAGCTCGCCCCAAGTGAGGGTGCAGGAGGGCGAGCTCCGACGGAGGCCGGTGGCTCAAGTGCTGAGGAACACTTGCCGTGCGGTGATCCTGGGGCGTCGGTTACTGAGGCGACGCAGCATGCGGTTCCCGAGGTCAAAGCCCCGGAAGCCTCGGGAGGTCGTGGTGAGACGGCACCCGACTGTTCACCGCACCCGGGCGCCCCTGAAGTCGTCCCTCCAAGCTCTTCTTCGGCCTCGCCTCGCGCTGGCTGCCACGTCCAGCGCTTTGGTCGGCTTTGCGTGGACTTCAAGGAGCTCCGCAAGAGGAAAGGATCCCCGAGCGGCAACAGCATCTTCGGGCCGTTGAAGCGAAGGAAGTACATCACTGTCGACGTGTAAGTGCTGCACCTTGTGGTTTCTTGATCACTGCTTCCCTTCCTGACACTAGCTCTTCAGGACCCCTTCTGCCAAGGCCATTGAGCCTTCCGAGAAGCAATCCTCGCCTTCCTCGGCACCCCCATTGGCCTTGTGCACCCTGAGTTTGCATGCTGCTCCTGGAGCCGGGCCGGCTGAGGGGGTGTGCTTGCCTTCATGGAGCCTCGAATCCGTGGCTTCGTTGCCCTTCCTGCACGGTTTGGCTTGGAGCCTGGCAGGCATTCCCCGGTCTCCTCCTCTGGTTATGGACAGCAGCTGGTTGGCTTTGGCCTTTTGCTCCTCCTCAAGTAGCAGGACTCGACCGGCCGGGGCCCCTCGTGAGGTCGGGCCAGCACCTGGAGCGGCACCAGCCCCCTGCTGAGAGGGGGTGCGCCGCTTAACGCCCCGCACACAGCCCCCATGGTGGAGGACGAGGTGGGGCGTGCGCTGGAGATGGAACGTGGGCAGAGCGTCGTTCGTCATGAGCTCTTCCAGAAGGCGATGGACACGATGATCCCACTCGGCGAAGAACTCACAGATGTTGACTCGCGCCTTGAGGCTGAAGTTCTTCGGCTGGTGGAGGAACGGCGTAAGCTGAGGGTGGCCATCAACCTTGGCCGCTACCAGCGTGATCTTGACAATGCGAAGGCCGAGGCGTCCCTCAAGATTTCCCGTGAGGCTTGCTCCCGGGCCTTGGAGGAGGCTCGCGAGGCTGACTGTCGTCGCGAGGCTGCAGAGAAGCGCGCGTGGGAGCACCAAGCTTGGAGCGCGTCCCTCGAACGCCAGGTGGAGACGCGCAGAGCCGCCTTTGCATCACCGAGGGGGATGCCCGCGGAGGAAGAGGAGGTCCGGAAGCGCGAGGAGGCACTGGCTCTGGAAGCCGTGGAGCGCAGCCTTGAGCTCGAGCAACTAGAGACGAGGGAGCGCCAAGTCGCTCAGGCGGAAGATGTCGTTGGGCTCGTGAGGCCAAGGTCCAGGAGGAAGTCGAACACCGGGTGGCCCAGGTTCGTGCGGATCTTGAAGGCCGGTACGACCTGAAGCTGAAGCTTGCTGGAACTGAGGCGGCGGGCAGGACCGCTGCCCTCAGGCCCAGGTTAGACGAGGCGGAGAGACGCGGGGAGGCCATGGCTTCCGCCTTGGCCACGGCGTAGGCGGACTTGGCCTCCGCCTGGGCCGAGCTGCTCTTGCTTCAGAGACGGGTTGATGACGCCGAGGCTGTTGCGCGGCAAAACAGGGAGGAAGTGCTGGAGAGGCGGACACTGGAGCGTGTCCACGCTCCCATGCTTCGGGATCTTCGGAACAGGGCCAACACTGCCCTAGGTCATGTCTGTGACGCAAACGCGCCCCATCCTTAGGTGAATGACTACGCCAGTCATCTCCGCTTCTTCACCAATGTGGTGTCACGCCTGGAGGCCCGACTTGACGAAGCTCGCAGGCTCGTGGAACAGAGGAGTCGCGGCCTGCTCGAGCGCACTTTCTTCCGTGTCTTCAGCCATCTCCTGAACGCCAACCCCGACTTCGATTTCGACGCCGCGATCGCCCCAGTACCTACGGTCATCCGGGACGACCTGGCGCGGTGGGTAAAGGATAACGTGGATGCGTTGGTCAGGGCCATCACTTCAGAGGACGACGCGGTGGTGGTCGCCGTAGACGAGGGCGACGTGGTCGATGATGGGGACGCCGGCACTGGTGATGGTGGCGCCGGCGCCAGCGACGACGTCAGCGATGCGAGCAGCGTGTCCGAAGATGACGCGGAGGACGCGGCGAGCGACATATCCGGCTAATCCCTCGTCCCTTTACTGCTCCACCCTGTATGCAAAAACTCGGGCGTGGCCCCTAAAAATTGTGAGAGAATTTTGGGAGGGGGAGCCCCTCATGTAAATGAATCATGATTTCTATTCTCTGTGCTGAATCAAGGGTACGTTTCGGCCGGCCATGAGTCTGATGGCAGGTCTTGCCGATGTAGTTTACCTTAGCTGGGGCAGGCCCTGAATCGTATTGTAAGGTCGAGAGTCGCCGCGGGGCTCCTGAAGGGTCTGCTGACCCGCCCGAGTGGGCCTCGCAAGGTTCTGGCGCCGATCGGCGCGCGTGGTGCACGTGATGTGCCCAGCCCCGCTCGCAAGGGGCCCACGAGGGGGAGGCAGCGAGCATGAGCTCCAGAACAAGGCAAGAACCAGATGGCAAGAAATCGCTTGAACGAGAAAATTCACCGCCCGCACGCATCGACAAAAGCTCAACTTCAACTTAAATCCAAATCCAAGAGGCAAGGCTACAGAAAAGAGATCCAAAGCAAATGGCCGCGTCCGGCACCTAGTCTAGTCTTCTAGTCTTCGAGTCTTCTCACCAGCGCGGAGCTAAGTGCTGCCACTAGGCGTGGGAGGGAGCCCCAGGGCCTGAGGCTGGCACCCCTGAGACTCCGGGGCGTGTACAACCCCACTCATTATTACGTGACAGTGTCACGGGCGGCGAGCTTCATAGGCACTGGGCCTTCTTCACGGAAACGGCCTTGCTTCATATCGCCAGACGAGGGCCCCGCCTTGCGCCGCCCTCGACCACCTTTGAGCCGACCGGCAACCTGGATGACACAAAGGGGGGAAAGGGGACGCCAGCGGTGCCCTCGGCGACCACGGGTCCTCTGCCGGGGGAAGGCTCGCCGGCACCTCCCCGGCAGAGGGCCTACCTCCGGGCGTTGCTGGCTTTGCGCGACGTGGGGAGGGGCCTTGCTCCTGGCTCCCTCCTCGTGGCCCCCAGCGTGATTCCCCCGGCGGAAGGGATGCTACTGCGCCGGGGTCGTTGACCGACGACGTGACCTGATTCACTTGCAGCCCATGGTTAGTGTAAGCCTGCTCCTGAGAGATTAGTGGTACCCTGTAGTCGTTGTCGCTGGCGCGATCGTTGCGGTCCTCCGTTGGTTTCTGGAAGGCTTCAACTTCCAAAGATCCCTTCTTCCACTCTTCTCGAGGAAGGCGGTGCGTCCTCCGGTGCGTACTCCTGGTCCATCATGCGGGGCACGTAGGCTTCCGGGGCTGTTACCCTGAACACCTCACTGTAGTGCCCCACACTCCATGTTGCCCGGCCTTGCGCAGCGTCCGGAGGAGAGTAGCGCGGCATCTCACTGGGACCATGGGAGGCAGCGCTTGTGCCCATGCTTGTTGCTGGCGGCATGGGGGCTGCGGAGCCCCCGGCGCCGCCGGCCGTTCTGGTGTTGACGAAGCCCCCGGGGCGCACCTGATGGCACATGGTTGCAGTGAGGCCCGCCGTGAGACCCTGTAGTGGCCTGAGAAGGAAGCTGATAGCAGAAGGGCAGTGCTCCCGCCGCCGCCGCGTCCAGCAGCTTGGCAACGCGTTCCAGCAGTGCATCTCAGCCGCTCTCCATCAGCCGGCACCGCAGCAGCTCTCGCGCCACCGTGGGTGCTGCGCGTATGTTTGCCTGCTCCCGCCATGAGTGTGGCGCTATTGCTGCGACATGGCTTGCTGCCCTTGGAGCGGCCCGCACTTGCCGTGGAGTGAGGGTGGACGATGCATGGCCACGCCGCCCGCGCCCCGCAGCGTTGGATGGCGCTCGCGTCGCCTGGAGCGCGGGGTCGAGGTCTTCATGGGCAGGTGACACCGCTCGGGCTAGCCAAGCTACCCAGCGGTCGGAGTCTGGCCTTGGATTTCCGGACATCGTGGCATGGAGCGTCGGTGGATCGGTCGGCGAGGAAGAGGCTCCGGCGCACCCCTACCTGGCATTCCAAATGTTAGATCTGGGGTTCCGACAAAACCCTTAAGGTTCGAACTTTGGGGTGGGCGCGAAGTTCTTTCCCTCCTACCGATCTACGCCCTAGCTCACTAAGATCTCGCGGACGAACTCGACGAACTCGCAACACAGAAAGACACGATATTTATACTGGTTCGGGCCACCGATGTGGTGTAATACCCTACTCCAGTGTGGTGGTGGATGGATTGCCTCTTGGGCTGATGATGAACAGTACAAGGGGAAGAACAACCTCCTGGGGTTGAGGTGCTCTTGTGCTAGGTGAACTTGTGCGGGTGCAGAGTCAACGCCTCTCCGTGACTTGTCCCTACGGTGGTGGCTAGCTCTACTTATATAGGCCCTGGTCCTCTCCTCGAATATTGAGCGGAAGGGAGCCAACAACGGCGGGCAATTTGAAAGGGGACAACTAGTACAAGCTATCCTGACAAAAGCGGTCTTCGCCTGCAAAAGGCCCTGGGGTGACGCCGTGTTGGGCTCCACGGTGACCTCCGTCCTGCTAGCCTGCTGGTCTTGGTCTCGTTGCGCCGATATGGGAGCCTTTGCCTGATGCCTCAGTACTCCGCGCCTGCGCTTTCCCCCTAGGCACCAAAGAGGAAACAAGGACGCTGCGCGCGCTGGCGCCCACCTGGTGTCGATCGTCATGGCTCACGTCACGGGAGCCTCATGGGGTTTTCCCTGCCTTGATATCTCCGCTCCTCGTGAGCCTGCCTGGAGAGGCGGCTTCTGAGGAGGTCTTGCATCATGTGCCTCGCGAGGCTTGGCCCCTCGCGAGGGTCTAGAATGCCTTGTTGATGAAGATGGGCCGTACAGTCCCGCTAGCAAAGCCACGCCGTGGGCCGCAGGCAGGCAAGTCTAGGGACCCCCGTTCCCAGAACGCCGACACACGTATGGTGAACCGTTATGTGATGAAGTCAGAGCATGATTTATTTATTGATTGTCTTCCTTACAAGTGGCGGTCGGGGACGAGCGATGGTCTTTTCCTACCAATCTATCCCCCTAGGAGCATGCGTGTAGTACTTCATTTCGATAACTAATAGATTTTTGCAATAAGTTTGTGAGTTCTTTATGACTAATGTTGAGTCCATGGATTATACGCACTCTCACCCTTTCACCATTGTTAGCCTCTCTAATACCGCGCACCTTTCACCGGTATCATACACCCACCATATATTTTCCTCAAAACAGCCACCATACCTACCTATTATGGCATTTGCATAGCCATTCCAAGATATATTGCCATGCAACTTTCCACCGTTCCGTTTGTTATGACACGCTCCATCATTGTCATATTGCTTTGCATGATCATGTAGTTGACATCGTATTTGTGGCAAAGCCACCTTTATAATTCTTTCATACATGTCACTGTTGATTCATTGCATATCCCGGTACACCGCTGGAGGCATTCACATAGAGTCATATTTTGTTCTAAGTATTGAGTTGTAACTTTTGAGTTGTAAGTAAATAAAAGTGTGATGATCATCATTATTAGAGCATTGTCCCAAGTGAGGAAAGGATGATGGAGACTGTGATTCCCCACAAGTCGGGATGAGACTCCGGATGAAAAGAAAAAAAAGAAAAAAAAGAGGCCATAAAAAAAGAGAAAAAAGGCCCAAACAAATAAAAATGAGAGAAGAAGAGAGAAAGGGACAATGTTACTATCCTTTTACCACACTTGTGCTTTAAAGTAGCACCATGGTCTTGATGATAGAGAGTCTCCTATGTTGTCACTTTCCTATACTAGTGGGAATTTTACATTATAGAACTTCGCTTGTATATTCCAATGATGGGCTTCCTCAAAATGCCCTAGGTCTTCGTGAGCAAGCAAGTTGGATGCACACCCACTTAGTTTCTTTTGTTGAGCTTTCATACACTTATAGCTCTAGTGCATCTGTTGCATGGCAATCCCTACTCACTCACATTGATGTCTATTGATGGGCATCTCCATAGCCCGTTTATACGCCTAGTTGATTTGAGACTATCTTCTCCTTTTTTTTCTTCTCCACAACCACCCTTCTATTCCACATAGAGTGCTATGTCCATGGCTCATGCTCATGTATTGCGTGAAGATTGAAAAAAGTTTGAGAAAATCAAAAGTATGAAACAATTGATTGGCTTGTCATTGGGGTTGTGTATGATTTAAATATTTTGTGTGGTGAAGATAGAGCATAGCCAGACTATATTATTTTGTAGGGATAGTTTTCTTTGGCCATGTTATTTTGAGAAGACATGATTTCTCTATTAGTATGCTTGAAGTATTATTATTTTTATGTCAATATTAAACTTTTATCTTGAATCTTTCGGATCTGAAAATTCATGCCACAATAAAGAAAATTACATTGAGAATTATGCTAGGTACCATTCCACATCAAAAATTCTGTTTTTATCATTTACCTACTCGAGGACGAGCATGAATTAAGCTTGGGGATGCTTGATACGTCTCCAACGTATCTATAATTTTTGATTGTTCCATGCTATTACATTATCTGTTTTGTATGTTTAATGGGCTTTATTATGCACTTCTATATTATTTTTGGGACTAACCTACTAACCAAAGGCCGAGTGCAAATTGCTGGTTTTTTGCCTATTTTAGTGTTTCGCAGAAAAGGAATATCAAACGGAATCCAAACGGAATGAAACCTTCAGGAGAGTTATTTTTGGAACAAACGCAATCCAGGAGATTTAGAGTGGATGTCAAGGAAGCAACGAGGCAGCCACGAGGTAGGGAGGCGCGCCCAGGGGGGTAGGCGCGCCTGCCACCCTCGTGGGTGTAACGCCCACGATGCGGCTATATCTCTCACGTGTCGAGGCACGACTTAGAGGCATAACCGCATTGTAGGTTTTGTCGCAAGAAGGGACATCTTCAGACAATCCCATGTAATGAATAGGAATGGGATAAAGAGAGTTGGCTTACAATCGCCACTTCACACAGTACTTAAATAAAACATACATCATTCAAAATACACACATAGACCGACTACGGTCAAATCCAAATGAAAAGAAGATAACCCCAAATGCTACATCCCTGATCGTCCCAACTGGGCTCCACTACTGATCATCAGGAAACGAAACATAGTAACGACCAAGGTCCCCATCGAACTCCCACTTGAGTTCGGTTGTGTCACCTACACTGGTATCGTCGGCACCTGCAACTGTTTTGGTAGAATCTGTGAGTCACGAGGACTCAGCAATCTCACACCCGCGAGATCAAGACTATTTAAGCTTATAGGAAGGATGGGGTAATGATGTGGAGCTGCAGCAAGCACTAAGAAAATATGGTGGCTAACATACGCAAATAAGAGCGAGAAGAGGAGCAACGCAACGGTCGAGAAGCTAGACGTGACCAAGAAGTGATCCTGAAACTACTTACGTTCATACATAACACAAGGCCGTGTTCACTTCCCGGACTCCGCCGAAAAGAGATCATCACGGCTACACACGCAGTTGATGCATTTTAGTTAAGTCAAGTGTCAAGTTCTCTACAACCGGACATTAACAAATTCCCATCTGCCACATAACCGCTGGAGCGGCTCTCGAAAGTTTATACCTGCGAGGGTGTCCCAACAGCCCATCACAAGCTCTCACGGTCAACGAAGGATATTCCTTCTCCCGGGAAGACCCGATCAGTCTCGGAATCCCGGTTACAAGACATTTCGACAATGATAAAACAAGACCATCAAAGCCGCCCGATGTGCCGACAATCCCGATAGGAGTTGCACATATCTCGTTCTCAGGGCAACACCGGATGAGCACTACGTACAACTAAAACCAAACCTCAAGTTTCCCCGAGGGGGCGTTGCAAGTGGCTCTAGTTCGGACCAACACTTAGAGAAGCATTGGCCGGGGGTTAAAATAAAGATGACCCTCGGGTTGACCGACCTAAGGGAAGGGTAATAGGTTGTTAGGCAAATGTAAAACCAAGGTTGGGCCTTCTTTGGAGGAGTTTATTCAAAGCAAACTGTCAAGGGGTTCCCATAACACCCAACCGCGTAAGAGCATAAAATCAAGGAACATAACACCAAGATGGCGGAAACTAGGGCAGCAAGAGTGGAACAAAACACCAGGCATAAGGTCGAGCCTTCCATCCTTTACCAAGTATATAGGTGCATTAATTAAAATAAGAGATATTGTGATATCCCAACATATCCATGTTCCAACATGGAACAAACTTCATCTTCACCTACAACTAGCAACGCTATAAGAGGACTAAGCAAAAGCGGTAACTTAGCCAAACAAAGGTTTGCTAGGAAAGGATGGTTAGAGGCTTGGCATGGCAATATGGGAGGCATGATATAGCAAGTGGTAGGTAGCGCGGCACAGCAGTAGAGCGAACAACTAGCAAGCAAAGATAGACGTGATTTCGAGGGTATGGTCATCTTGCCTGAGATCTCGCAAGGAAGAAGAACGAGTCCATGAAGAAGAGAAACGGACGAAGTCGAACGAATCCTCACAAACGCGACGTTATCGGAACTAACCCGAAGAAGCAATACCGGAAAGAAGCAAACAACATGGTAAACAACCAACACATAAGCATGGCAAGATGCACAATCAAGTATGATGCATGTCCAGTTTAATGAGGCATGGCATGGCAAGGTGCACAAACAATACTACAAATTAAGTGAAGCTCAATATGCAACGACTTGCATATTGACGAAACACTACATTCAAGTTATTTAGTTTGCTCTCGTTTAGGAACAAGACAAGATTAAATGTTGGTTAACATGGCAAAAGGTGAAGCATAATTAAACAACCTATCTAGGCAAGTTTAAATGAGGCCGGAAATAACAAACAACAATTCCGGAAAATCCCCATATGCATAAATAGCAATTTAAAGGAAACAACAATTATAAATATTTTTAAATGTTGTTATCATGATGCGGATGACAATGCAAGTTTTATGCCATTTTATGAAAATGTTGACATGAGCATGTTATGAAGCATTTGTCATCGTGGTGGAAGAAAGAAAGGGGTACCATGGCAACGAATCCGAAAATGATAACACGACAACATATCGGCTCCGCTAGCTCATGGAGATACCTGCGCAAAAGGAAGCGTGGCATGAGCGTGTCATGCAAGATGGTGGGGTGATCCCAGCGACCGGGTTCCCACGTGTCGATGGCAAGGCAATGAGGAACGCGCAAGGAACAACTCGGACACGGTGCAAACACGAGCATCTCATACAACAAACATGCATTCGGTCCACGGGAGGTCGTTCCGACGGTTATACCTTCGAAGCGTGCAATCGGGGCGGTTCAGGTTCGATGGGATGTAGTTGTTCACGGGCCGTCGTGGGAAGTAGTGGTACTATCAGTCCTCGGGGACGGAAGTGGAAGTAGTCGTTCATGTTCGGGAAGCGGTAGAGGTACTTGGTGAATCCTGAAACGGTCTTGGCGTCTTCGCATGTCGGGGAACTTGGCGTTTCCGTGTTGTCGGTCTTGCCGGTCCCGGTCTCGGCAACGTAGTTGTACAAGAGCATCATCGGACTTGTAGAATCCGAACTCTTCGAGGGCCGTCGTGGTACTTGGCGCTTGCGGTCTTGACAGCTCGAAGGGGGTGCTTGGCGTTCTCTGTCATGCGGGTCGTGGTACTTGGCGGGGAGGTAACCATCAGCCTGCCGTTTGTTGGAAACGAGCTGCACCGGGGAAGATCAAAGCAGCGGCGGCAGCAACAGAGTTGGCGCGAGGGGCGGCTCGGCGGGAGCTCCATAGCGATGATGAGTCAGCGGAGATACAACGAGGATGGGCGCGGAGGAGGCAAGAAGGCGCGGTGGCGACGGACTTGGGGTGCAGGGGCGCGCGGGGTCTGCTGGCGGGGTCGGACGCGGAGGAAGAGGAGCGCCTTGGCGCTAGCGAGCAGCCGGAGGCGCGCAACGGAGAAGGATGGCAGGGACAGGCGAGCTCGCGGCTGCCAGCGAGCTTGGCGAGGCCAAGGCGGCGAGGCGGGGCGCGACGGCCATGGAGGTGGGCGCAGCTCGACGGCGGCTGCAGGGCGCCGCCCGGCGGTGTCTTGTCTGCCGGCGCCATGGGAACAAAGAGGAGGTCGGGCGTGGGCCTTGCCTTGGAGAGATGGGGATCGGGCGCGAGGAGAGGGAGAGGGGGTCGGGCGCTGCAGCGCTGGAGGGAAGGAGATGGGGATCGAGAGGGGGGTTCGACCGGGCTAGGGTTAAGGGCGCCGGAGGTGGGCCTTGCTGGATACAAGTTGCGGCTGGGCTTCTCTTCTCTCTCTCACTCTAAAGAAAAATAAAACAAAACGGAGATAAGAAAAAAAGAAAAAGGAGGTTAGGAAAAGAAGTGGGACACGCGGATAATTTTCCCAGACTCACAAAAATATGCTTGTTCCGAGAAAATAGAAAAGGCCATGATTGAAAGATTTAAATTCAAACTCATTTGATTTAAATTCAAATGATTTGAATAGGAAATGAGGGTTGCGAAGGTCCAAAAATGTTCGGATTTTTGGTGGAGCTCCGGAATATGATGAAAGAATATATGACAAGGTTGGAGACCAAGAATTAAGATAACAAAGGCATTGGGATAATTTGCAAGTGTTTTATGGTGATTTCCAAATAAAAGAAATACTTATAGCTCCCTAATATTGGGAGGATATGATATAAAGAGAAGTCACCATATGAATTCCCTCGATTTAAATAGATCAAAAATCTATGCAATTTATTTAGTTGAGTTTTAAAAACTAAATGAGATGACGGCATGATGCAATGCAAATTAAAAGAGCAAGCACACAAGAAACACACGGTGATCACGAAATATATGGAAGTCTTCTGGAGCGTCGGTCTTGGGGCGTTATAGTGGGCCCCTCGTGGCTCCACCGACCTACTTCTTTCGCCTATGTATACTCATATACCCTGAAAACATCGAGAGCACCACGAAACCCTATTTCCATCGCCGCAACCTTCTGTACCCATGAGATCCCATCTTGGGGCCTTTTCCGGCGATCTGCCGGAGGGGGAATCGATCACGGAGGGCTTCTACATCAACACCATAGCCTCTCCGATGATGTGTGAGTAGTTTACCACAGACCTTCGGGTCCATAGTTATTAGCTAGATGGGCTCTTCTCTCTCTCTCTCTCTAGATCTCAATACAAAGTTCTCCTCGATTCTCTTGGAGATCTATTCGATGTAATTCTTTTTGCGGTGTGTTTGTCGAGATCCAACGAATTATGGGTTTATGATCAACATTATCTATGAACAATATTTGGTTCTTTTCTGAATTATTATATGTATGATTTGATATGTTTGCAAGTCTCTTCGAATTATCAGTTTGGTTTGGCCTACTAGATTGATCTTTCCTGCAATGGAAGAAGTGCTTAGCTTTGGGTTCAATCTTGCGGTGTCCTTTTCCAGTGACAGCAGGGGCAGCAAGGCACGTATTGTATTGTTGCCATCGAGGATAAAAAGATGGGGTTTATATCATATTGCTTGAGTTTATCCCTCTACATCATGTCATCTTGCCTAATGTGTTACTCAGTTCTTATGAACTTAATACTCTAGATGCATGCTAGATAGCGGTCGATGTGTGGATTAATAGTAGTAGATGCAGAATCGTTTTGGTCTACTTGTCGCGGACGTGATGCCTATATACATGATCATGCATAGATTTTCTCATAACTATGCGCTTTTCTATCAATTGCTTGACAGTAATTTGTTCACCCACCATAGATTATGCCATATTGAGAGAAGCCACTAGTTAAACCTATGGCTCCCGGGTCTTCCATCATATTATTTTCCTATCAATTTGCTATTTCTGCCACCGTTTATTTTGCAATCTTTACTTTCCAATCTATATCATAAAAATACCAAAAATATTTATCTTATTATCTCTATCAGATCTCACTTTTGCAAGTGGTCGTGATGGGATTGACAACCCCTTTATTGCATTGGTTGCAAGGTTCTTGAGGGAGTCCTGGATTAGGGGGTGTTCGGATAGCCGGACTATAACCTTTGGACGGACTCCTGGATTCTGAAGATACAAGATTGAAGACTTCGTCCCATGACCGGATGGGACTTTCCTTGGCGTGGAAGGCAAGCTTGGCGATACGGATATGTAGATCTCCTACCATTGTAACCGACTCTGTGTAACCCTAGCCCTCTCCGGTGTCTATATAAACCGGAGGATTTTAGTCCGTAGGATGAACAACAATCATACCATAGGCTAGCTTCTAGGGTTTAGCCTCTCTGATCTCGTGGTAGATCTACTCTTGTACTACCCATATCATCAATATTAATCAAGCAGGAGTAGGGTTTTACCTCCATCGAGAGGGCCCGAACCTGGGTAAAAACATCGTGTCCCTTGTCTCATGTTATCATCCGCCTAGACGCACAGTTCGGGACCCCCTACCCGAGATCCGCCGGTTTTGACACTGACATTGGTGCTTTCCTTGAGAGTTCCTCTGTGCTGTCGCCATCAGGAAGGATGCCTCATCCCGTCTTTAAAGGCGACACTGTTGCTAAAGGAGCTTTGGCTATCGGCCAAACTCTCCGGTTAGGCAGTTTTCTTATGACCGCCTCTTCGGCCGCCGCGCCGACGGTGACTTCTCGGGTCATCGAAAGCAATCTTCACATCAACTTGGAACTCGCCGAGCAGTTGGATCTGATGGATCTCTCTTCCTTAAACGAGCTCTTGGATCGCGCCATCGCCATCACAGGAGTCGCTACAGACTACGATCATATTGGGCCTAAACCCGATCCGAGAGATTAACTCTCCCGGTCACCCATCACGTTGCGGTGGTGGAGGAACAATCTGGCAAGCCTTCATCTATCTTAAGGACTAGTTATGTCCGGTTCCGATCCTCAAGCGGATACCCGCGGAGGAGGGCGTCCTCAAGCCACGAACCTAAAGTCGCAGCGGGCTAGATTCATTGGACAACATCCAAGAACCCAAGCTTCGAGTTGAAACCCCTTGGCCCTGAGTCTCAGATTGGGCGAGGTTCGGTTTAATTCCACCGCCCACCCAAACATAAGCGATCTATCCCAAATTCGGCAAGAGCCCGCAGAAACAGTACACCATTACTGGGCCAGATTCCTCCTGGTCATGAACATGATAAAGGACTGCCATGAGGAGGATGCGATTTCATTCTTCTGCAATAATTGCATGGACAACGGAATCCTCAACGCCATAAGTCGCCGTGAAATTACACGCTTCGCTGACTTGGCATCCATAGTACAAAAGTACCGTGCGATGGAAAGCGCCTGGAAAACCGAAATAAAATTTAGGGACAATCCGGCCCTGAATACAACCCCAGTCCAAAATAAAAGGGTGCATTATCGCCAGCACAGGTTAAACACCAAAAAGCAAAAACCCTCTATAGGGCATGGAACCGTACTGGAGGGATGGCTCAATGGACCCTGCAAAATTCATAGTACGGAGGGCGCCACACCAACTCATAGCCTTAGAGCATGTTGGATACTCCGGCAGGTGGCCAGAAGTGGCGAAGAGCTTCTAACTCCACAATTCATAGAGCACCAATCCAGGGATACCAGTACGGTATTAACAGTGTTCGAGACTTTTGCATCAAATAATATGCCGAAACAAACACTCCGCAGCCTTACCGAAGTCTACCAAGTAGCAACAATAAACCCATGGAGTGACACGGCTATTACCTTTAATGCCAGTGATGAAACTAAATTCCGAACAGCCCGAGCACCAGCCGCATTGGTCCTCAGTCCAATAGTGGGCGACTTCGCCTTACCAAGGTACTCATGGGCGGTGGTAGCGGATTGAACCTCATTCGAGAAACCCTTCAAAAATGGAAATAGACTGGAGCCGCGATGGCGAAGCAGCACATCCTTTAGAGGAATAATCCCGGTCGGAAGCATGCTGTATAGGAAAAATCACACTGGATGTGGTGTTAAGCGCGCCGGATAATTACAGGTCCGAGGAGGTCACGTTCCAAGTGGCCCCGTTCAGCAGCGGATATCACGCTCTATTAGGGCGAAGGCATTCACAATTTTCAAGCTATACCCCACTACGGGTACATGAAGCACAAAATGCCCGAGCCCAGCGGTATCATCACTCTTGCTAGTGACCGGACATAGCACTCCGCTGCGAAAATAAGACAGCCGCCTTGGCCCTTGAGGCACTATCCAAAGCCCTAGCGGCCGAGGCCGACGCACTCGCTCCACGGTGAGCAGGGGCGGCGTGATACTCGATAAAAGATCCAAGTCCACCTCCTTTAAACCGGCGGACGAAATAGTCAAATTCAAGTCCATCCAACGGACCCTACAAAACGTCCTCCATCGGGGCACAATTAAACCTGATGTAGGCGCCGCCTCTGAAAATTCTTCTGCGAAAATTGGGACATTTTGCTGGCACCCTTCAGACATGCCAGAATCCCTCGTCGGCTGGCGAGCACAGCCTAAACATCCTAAAATGATTCAAGCCGATCAAGCAGGCCCTTGGCGTTTCTCGAACCTAAGAGACAAGCCATGGGAGAGGAGCTAGCCAAACTCTTGGAGGCGGATTCATGAGAGATATAAAACATCCGGACTGGCTAGCAAACCTGGTGATGGTACCAAGAAGGACAAATCCTGGCGCCTATCGTCGATTTCAAGGACCTCAACAAGGCTTGCCCAAAGGATCCCTTCCCCTTCCCCCGCATCGATCAAATTATCGACGCTACCGCATGACACGATTTATTGTGTTTCCTCGACGCATACTCCGGCTCCCATCAAATTAAGATGGCAGAGCTAGACCAAGCCGCAACGGCATTCATCACCCCATATGGCCCATTCTGCTTCAACACAATGTGACACCCCAAAAATTTAACCATGTTTTGTTTATTAAAATTTTGCCAGGAAACTTACACGTTTAGTTTCTGGATTTCCATTTGATTTCAGAACCATTTTTTTCTTTACTATTATGGAGTTTTAACCCCAAGTGAAAACTTTCCAATAATTATTGACTCATTACTCTCTCAAATAAAACAATTATTTTATCAGTAAGATTATTTATATAATTATCTTTTTCTGAGCCCTATTTCTCCAAAATGGTTTTTCATAAGTTTAGGGTCCCTTTTGCACTGTAACCCTTTTATAAATTCATTCAAAAATCCCACCAAAATTTGGGGATGTCATGTGATATTTTTAAATCACTTTTATGCAAAAATATATTTCATTCATTGAATATTTTGAGTTCTACACCAAGTTTTCAAATCTGGTCCACTGGGCAATTTTGCACTACAACCTATTTAAATATTTCTTTAAAACCTCCACCAAAATTATGGGATGTTAACAGGAGTATATTATTCAACTTTATGCAAAAACCCAGTTTGGTTCTTTGAAAATTTTGAGTGAATCATCCTCACTTTCATTCTGGTCCAACTTGGTCATTAGTACTGCAACCATATTTTAACTTGCTCCTATACCCATGATTGTTTCTCCTACTTATAGACCACCCTGCCAAACCCTTAAGTCCAGAAGAGTGGACCCATTGGAGGATTTTAAGTGCATGCAATTATGCCCTTTTCTTTCTGTCCAGAATCAGTTTTCTCACAAACTTGCACTAACAAGTTTCTAATTTTGGCAAACTAACCCTGCCACCCTCTTTACCTTCCAAAGAGACTAGGATCTGGGGATTTTGGACACTCCAAGAACTGCCTAGATGCCCATAGCCTTTTGTCGAACACCTTGAGTGCATGAGCAGATTTGGCTTAAGTTTTTGGTTTGTTTTGTGAACTTGATCCTCTGATCAAACTAGCTTGTCCACTAAGCCTCTAGAATATCCTAGCCCAATCCTGTTAAACCCCAGCTCCACCCTAGCCTTCTAGAATGCACTGGCATTTCGCCGAACACTTGGCATGCACGCTCTAGGAGCGGCCAGAGCGCGCGTTTGGCACGTGCATGCGCACGGGTCGCCGCGTCGCGTTGCCGCCTCCCCCGCGCCCGTCCTGGCCTCTCTCCTCTCCCAGCCACCGCGCCCGACTCCTCCCTCACCGCAGAGCCTCCTGGACCCCCCCCCCTAGCGCTCCACAGCGCCACCGACGCATGCCGCCACCACCGCCCGACAACCTCTGCCCTGGTCGGCGCCGCCCAAGCCACCCGCGCTCGCCAGCTGCCCCTTTGAGCAGCCCGAGCTCATCTACGAGCCTGTCCGCAAGCGCCCGTCGCCGCCACGCTGCCCTGCTAGCTACAGCGAGGCGGTTCGCCGGCATCCTTATCCACCGCCGCGGAACCGACCTCGTGGCGCTATAAAAGGAGGCCCCCGAGCTCATCCGAGCACTCAGGCGACCACATGCCACCCCCAGAACACCCCCACAGCCAGCCATCGTTGGTTGGAAGCCATCTTCCCCGACTCCGGCCGGTTCGGCCACCGCCACGCTCCTGTGCCGTATGTCACAATCAGGGACCCCCCCTGCCCGTCCAACGCCACCATCCTCCTCCCCTCAACCCTGCGGAGCTGCCCAGCCATTCAAACACGGTCGGGAGCCACCATAGCCCAAATCCCCAATCGTGCCCGAAGCCACCTCCGCCGCGGAGCTCGCCGCCGGCGACTCCCTTCACCCCCACCGACCCAATAACCACCGGGAGGACCGCCCCGGCCTGGCGGATCCATCCCTGCCCTTGGGTCCCCGTGGGGAGCCGCCGTTCGTCGGCGGCAATCGCCGGAACCCCGCCCTCGCTCGGACAGAGGAAGGAGAAGACGCGGGCGACTGGTCAAACCCGACCAGTGGGCCCCGCGGACCCACTGTCAGCGACCAACCCTGCCGCCACGTGTTTTAAGTGAAAGCGCAAACGACCCGAGTACGTCTCCTCTGCTTCGAAACGTATTCTCCCCAAAACGTTTTCCTTTTTCTGGTTTTTTTTTAAAACAGAATATTGACACAACTTTGACTGGCTGTATCTTTTTAAATAAAACTCCAAATGACTTGATTCTTTTTCTGTTGTTTCCCAAATATTGTCTAGTTTATTTTCATAGTTATTTAAAAAAAATTCAAGCAACTTTTTTGTACTGTTTTTAAAGTATGTGTTATTTGAATATTTTTGAAAATAGGAATTTGGAGGGGAGATTATAACTTTCAAAAGCTTTGGAGTGCACCCTGCCTCTCCACACCTTGAAGGCAAGCATTCTGGACCCTGGCGTAATATTTTTCATGCATCATTTGACATGATTATAACACCACCTCAATACGTAGAACTCGTTATATTATGTGGTGATATGATCTTTTGCATGAATGCATATTGGAGATTTCCTTGCTATTGGAAATGGTCAAGCCTGTGACAGTAATCATCCTCGAATGCTTTTAGTGCTGCCGGAAGGAAGCGGGAAAGTCACTTGTCTTGATGAACTGAGCTTGTCCCTAGTTCCTCGTCGAGGCAGTGTGTCCGACATGTACGAGGGGTATGATGAGTAGGTGATTACATGCATTGGATGAAATATATTCGTTGTGCTAATCATGCGGGAATACTTAAACCTCTGAGTCGACCATTGATCGAGTCTTGTTCGATAACCCCCATACTTGTTTCGTACTACCACTGGTCATTACAACAAGTAGGTGCGATTCGATAAGTCGTCAACCCCTTTCTAGCACACACCGTCTGGAGAAGCCATGGTGGAAGATACGGTTGTAGCGGTGGCGAGCCACCTAGTCGGGGGCATGGGTGTTCGGTTGGGACCGAGAGGAGGCCACCCCTTAGGCGCGATATAAATTTGATCCCATGCTACAGCGAGTTGTAGCCTCCCACTTAGAGTTTTGCTTGACAGGTGTCTTGGGTGATTCAAGACACCGGTAAGTTAAGCTGGTGTGTGCAAGTTAGGTGTGTTTTCAACTAAAAGGCCGTAGACGGAATTAGTCCCGATGGGCTAAAGGAATCCGTTACTCGTGGGTAAAGAGTACACCCTCTGCAAAGGTTAAACCTATTCGAATAGCCATGTCCATGGTCTACAGTCTGGGATGGTTCAAGTGTCGGTCTTAGTGTCGGTCTTCGGAGGAGAAACTGTTAAACCAAACTTGGGGCCTGACTTGTGACTTGTGAGGACCATGATTATTATTTTGTTATGGACTAACCCGTTATATTATTTGAATTATCGAGTATCCACAGGATGGTTCTACCTCTGGATATTCACTTGTGATTATTTATAAGCCCTTTATGTGGTGCATTTGAGATGCCCATTGCGGCATGCTTGATATTATTTACTTTATAAGCCCTTTATGTGGTGTCATTTGAGGCCTTGATTGTAACATGCTTGTTATTTATTTACTTTATAAGCCCTTTATGTGGTGTCATTGAGGCCTTGATATGGCATGCTTGTTATTTATTTACTTTATAAGCCCTTTATGTGGTGTATTTGAGGCGCCTGATATAACATGCTTGCTATTTATTTACCTTATAAGCCCTTTATGTGGTGTCGCTCAGACGCCCGACTGAGGCATGCTCGTTTTTTTACTATCATTTCGGGACGTCACTTCGGACATCCGAGTGGTGCATTTTATTTCTACTCTGTCATTACATATTTATTGTTACATATAAATAACCTCCTTGCATGCATCCGAGATTTTATTTGATGATTGACGTGGTGATCATAGAATATTTTCCGAGCATATTCGTCATTCGTTATATTATACCTGTGTTCATAATGTTTGCGAGTACATTCAAAGTACTCACTGGCTTGTCCCTGGCTATTGTCTTGGCCAGATTTCTTGCTTGGAGAGGAGCGTTGCAACCACAGCCCCCGAACCTAAGCAACGGTGATAGCAGCCTCGCGAAGATAGGAGTTAACCTGGTCAGCTGTTCCTGTGGGAAATGGAGTCCCATAGACGCTGATGATCCACAAAACGCTTTCACCATCAACCACTAGAAACCATTTGTTGTACTCACAGGCCAGAAGGGTCTTGTACTACATATCTGTATTTTTGCTTGGAATTTCTGTATCAAGTTGGTGCCTCATCATTCTTGATAATCCTGGGGCTGGTGAGCACAAGGGCGTTTTACGAAATCAATACCGGAAAACCGGTCATGACACACAATGCCCTTCCGGGCTCAAAAGCGTCGGCACAACATATCAGCGCATGATTCGGACATATGCGGCAAACCAAATCGGCAAAACAGTGGAGGCATCGTAGATGGCGTGGTCGTCAAAACCAAGCATGTCGAAACCCTAGTAGGCGACTTGAGGCTCACATTCGACAACCTCGAACATATGGCATCAAGCAACCCGAAAAATCGTTTTGCGTACCAGCGGAAATCTCTTGGGCTTCATAGTATCCGGTGAGGAATACAAGCAAACCCAGCCAAGATCCGAGCTCTGTCACAATTGTATATCCCAAAGGACCTCAAGCAAATACAAAATTGACGGATGCGTGGCGGCTCTAAGCCGCTTTATCTCCGCTTGGGAGAAAAGGCATTACCTCTTTATCACCTCCTCCGATTACGAACACTTGGTGGGCCGGATGCATATGGCGGACTCGAAGAAATAAAAGCCATATTGGCAACAAACCCGGTCTGGCGCGCCTAACATGGGCGAACCAATGCTATTATACATCACGGCAACTCATCAAGTTGTAAGCGCGATGCCGTCGTCGAGCGAAAGCGGACGGACACAAATTCCCCCTTCAAAAGCCAGTTTACTACGTGTCCACTGTCCTCACTCCATGCAAGTCGCGGTACCCACATTATCAAAAGATAGCGTACGTGGTATTTATGGCATCTCGGAAGCTGCGACACTACTTTCAAGAGTGTTCGATAACAGTAGCCTCTGAAGTACCTCTTAACGATATTATAAACAACATGACGCGACGGGCGGATTGCCAAATGGGACATTGAGCTCCTCCGTTCGACATAACCTATAAGCCACAGCGAGCTATTAAGTTGCAAGTTTTGGCCGACTTAAATCGCCGAATGGTGAAGCCGAACTCCCTAAAGAGTCGACACATATTCAAGCTGGATCATGCGCCCGACGGCTCCAAAATGTTGGCTGGTGCAGGGGCTGGCGTCGTTCGGCGTCCCCAACGGAGATCTGATTCAACACATACTCCATATAATGTATCGGACTCCAACAACGCGGCGAATCTGAGGCCCTTCTACATGGTCTCCGGATGGCGGTCTCCATGGGCATTCAACGCCTAGAGGTGCGCGAGGATTGAACTTCACGATATCCCAAATAAATGGAACTTTGATGCCAAGGATCCGAAAATGGCAGCTTATCATAGCGCCGTCCTAAAATGTCAGCTCGGTTGAAGGGCTCGAATTTCACCATATAGCTCGGAAAACAATCGGCAGCGAGCGTCTTGGCATTGGCGCCAAGCGCGATGCCCCCCCAATATCTTCTTGGAGAGGTTGTTCAAGCCATCCATATTATGGGAAGGAGTCCAGAAATAACAGCCGGACCCAACGCCTTTGCCCGACACGAACATTACGACACAGCGGGAGGCTACGCCAGCAGTAACATCTTCAGCCCACATAATAATGGCAGTCATTGCCCGTGGGCAGAACCATTCCTAGCCTACCTAACCAGGCAGGAACTTCCCAAGGACCAAAACGAGGCACGCTGCATAGTGCGGCGATCTAAAGCCTATAAAGTCCATGAGGAGAGCTTTATAAGAAAAGCACCACGGAGTCCTTCAAAGGTGTATCTCCAAAGAGGAAGGTGGAATCTTACGGCTGAAATCATCTTTGGACTCGGCGGGCACCACGCCGCAGCCGGGCCCTTATGAAAGGCCTTCCATACATGATTTTATTGGCCGACGGCCCGGGCAGATGCTCAGGACTTAGTCCAACGATGCGTCTGTTGCCAGCTCTTTGCTAACCAAAGCCATATGCCACCCACCACCTGGCCCTTCGCGGTCTGGGGGCTTGACATGGTTGGACCCCTTAAAGGAGGAACCCACAAGCAAAAATACCTACTGGTCATGGTGGATAAATTCACCAAATGGATAGAGGCCAAGCCTGTTAAGACGGTCGAATCCGGACCGGTGATAAACTTCATATCAGGGGTCGTACACTGTCGTGGTTTTGTCACGGCAGATGTCCTCATGAAAGGGGTTAAAGCAGACACAAGGACGCAAGAGAGTTTATACTAGTTCGGCCCCTTCGATGAAGGTAAAAGCCTACGTCTAGTTGTGATGGAATTGATGGGGGTTTCGACGACTAGGGAGCAAACAAGCCGCCTAAGTCTCGAGTTGTTATGCATTCTCTGAATCGCCGCCGGGTCGTCCCCTTATATACATGGGTGACACCCATCAGTTTGCAGAGTCCCGAGACCGGCTCATAGACGTGTCCGGCTCGGTCTCTAGTATTTCTAACTTACAATACAAGTTACATACTAAGGCGGTTCTGGCTACAACCCTTAAACGGTCCTGGGCCTTGGGCCCTCATTGAATATCCTCACGGGCTTCAAGCATGCTTGGCTCTTGATGAAGTTAACCCGGCCTCTCCTGGCCGGTTTATGCCCAGTAGTAATATCCCCAACATTAGGCCCCAGATTGATTTGAACAGGTTCATGTCAATCCTTAGTAAAAAACTTCGTCTTCAATCATCTTCTTAGTTGAACCGCCGTGGCGTCATCTTCTCAGTTGTGGTGAGCGGCAGCGTCATCTGTCATAAAGGATTATATCTAACATCTTTGTTTAATAGACCTGCGACAATCGAGGCGACAACTCCGTTTCCAAACTCGCGGCTCCTTGATTCTCGCGCCTGACACATGTCCTTTGCCTTTATAAGTAGACCGAAGGGTCATTTCCTTTTTCCGCTTTGTGCCCCTCTGCTTCGTCTTCCTCACGCTGCCCAGCTTTGGAGCTCCGCCGCCGCCGTCAACCTCTGTACCAGCGTTGGCCGCTGCA
The DNA here is from genome assembly GCA_021605205.1 of Aegilops longissima. NCBI lineage: Eukaryota > Viridiplantae > Streptophyta > Magnoliopsida > Poales > Poaceae > Aegilops > Aegilops longissima. The sequence continues at coordinate 393,310,755 of CM038680.1, forward strand.
TCACCCTGAACGCACCAGAGCATCGCGGCGACCTTCCGCTTCTTCCTCCGCTCCGATAAATCTTCTATCCTTTCACCGTAGATCTGTTCTTAGGGTTTCCATGTTCTTCGGTGTTCATCGTTTATTTGTTGCTCATATGATAACTGTCAGTTAAATCTGTGAATCCTTGTTCTGCGTAGCGGTAGTTTTTTAGCATCCGCTGTTACCTGCGCATCTCAAGGTCTTAGATCTCCCTGCGTCTTTGCTCGTTGATTCAGTACCGCTCTATTTTGTACCTTGAATATTTATTTCTTTTCTGAATATGCTCCAGATCCAAAGATGTAACAAGTTTTCATGAAACCTGTTTTCGCACCTCCACACTTTATTCCATGTTTCAGACCTGGCGGTTTAACTTTGTAGAAAAACTGACAACTCGGCATATACCATTAGTCCCCTTATTGAACCGCCAAGGTTTTTCCGGTTTATATATTGTCACCTTGCAGAACTCCGATTTGTAAACAAAACTTCTGGTTTAACAATGAACGCACCAATCTATAGCCTTCCAATGTGTTCTTGAACCGGTATTACTGCCTTGCAGATTGCATCATGGCCAAGCAAGTGTATGAGTGTAACTGGGTCCCTTCTCGAGTGACTGAAACCCAACTGGAGAACTTAGTTCGCACCGGCGCTTTAGGCCAGAAAGATGTCATTCACTGGAGGGTCCCTGGTCCGGAGAGTTCTCCAGAACCTAAGGATGGAGAAGTTCTCGTTTTTGCTGACCACCTAGCCCGGGGTTTCAGTCTGCCCGGTTCAAAATTTTATCGAGACGTCTTGGCCAACTTCCAACTGCGTCCACAAGATATTGGGCCCAACTCCATAACCAATATTTGTCATTTCCAAGTGCTCTCTGAGGTGTTCTTTCAGGAGGAGCCCTCAGTTGAACTGTTCAGAGATTGCTTCCATCTAAATCGCCGCACTGAATTTTCTGACGGTCCCAACACCGAATTGGGTGGTGTGGCAATTCAAAAGCGGAAAGAGGTCACTTACCCTCACGCCAAACTGCATAGACATCCCAAATAGTGGAACTCAACATGGTTTTACTGCAAAGATATCTCTCCTGAAGGAGAAAATCCTTTACCGGGTTACCGTCCGGAACGGCTAAGCAATACACACCCTCTCCCTCACAGACTGGCTGCTAGGGAAAGAAGCAAATATGCACCCCAACTATCCAAGCTCCGGGCCTTCATGGCCAACGGGTTGACAGGAGTTGATCTTGCTCGATGCTGGATATCTTGGAGTATACTGCCCCTAAGCCTGCGCTCCGGTTTGATGTGCAAATACACAGAAGATGTAAAAGACCCTCTCCGGCATATCGAGATCCAACTGACAAATGATGAAGTCACTAAAGCTACTAAAAGGATGTTGAATGAACCGGAAGATGCTTGCGCACAAACCGGCCTGGCTCCCTTTTCTGCCATTAACAAACCGCCAGCTATAAGACTCATATCTTATTCATTTATAAAATCTGATTATGTTCAAATACTCTTTGCTGATGTTTAACATCTTTCCAACAGGGTGATGATCCATTTTGGAGCAGGAAGACTCCACAAGAGAAACCGGTGGCAATAACCCGGCCCAAGACCAAAGTTGTGAAGAAACCAGCTTATAGAAAGAAAACCACTGCCTCCTCCGATCCACCAGCTGACTATGATGTGGGTAATCCGGACCTTGCGGTAGAACTTGATTCACTTGGTCTATTTTTTACACACCTTATTGATAATGATTATTGCGGGATGATCTGAAGCTAGTCATCTTGATGTTATAGAGTGTCGCTCTTTCTTCGATTCAAACCCTTTACCTTCAGTACAAATCCGTCGGGCAAACCGGAAAGTTAAATTTTCTCATCCTCTTGCTTACTTGGATCGAAACTTTCTTATGAATACACAACAGCATGAAGCTCGTCGCGCAACCCGGCACAGCGGCCAGGTAGTCACATCCACCGGTTTACCGAACAGTCCGGTTCGGAAACGCCGTTCAGAGGTCTCTAACTATTTCGACAATGCTTATCCTAAAGCGGGCTGCTTTCGTCAACCTCTTAATCCATCTGACTCCGATTATCAGGTGCCTTCTCATTCTTCTTCTGGCGAGTCAACAAGCACCCAACTCCCACCGCTTAAAACAGTGCTTGGGTAAGCCATATTCCTGATAATGTTGTTTGATATAGCACTTTCAATATTCATTGGACTGATCCATCTTTTTCCTTTCAGAGCCAAGCCCAGGCCAAGCAAGAAAGCTCGCCTGGATAAAGCGGCAGAAGACGAATCTCCTGAACCGGCCGAAACACCAAACCCTGAGGAACACATTCAGGAGGATATACTGACTGATCCACCATTGCAAGGTCAGGATGTTACTGTTGAAGAGGCATATGTTGATACCACCGGTCCTCCAAGTCAACCCACAAGTCCTGCCCAAACTGGCAAGACAGCGAGTCCACCAAAGCAGAAGGATAAACCAAAAACCGGAGACCCCAGCGCGAACCGGCAAAGCCAAGGATGATGATGTTGTGATTACTGGATTTGGCCATTCCGAGCCAGGTAATCCTGTCGCCTTGTCCAAGCATACTCCCAAGGAGGAATTTACTGCCTTTGGTAAAGGCAGGTGGAATGCCGATTTGGCAACTTACCCGCTTTGAATCCACAAGAGCTTCATTCCGGCTACTTGAACTGGTTATATACAACCCGTGACTATGAAGCCGGTTTGGTGAACATGATGAGGGACAAATATGAGGTAAACTCCATAACTCTCTGCTTGTATATTGCAAACCGTCAACTCTGATAGCCCCCAAGGGCTGGTTCAACTTAATATGCATTAGACCCCAATTACCAAGGGCATAACTTGTTGTGGGGTTGGTACTCCAACTCTGCATCTCAATCCTTAAATGATTTTTTGTATGTAGGCTGATGTGAACAAGAAAGATAGTCAAATTGCTGATCTTCAAGAGAACCTGAAATCCCAGCAAGCTGAAACCTCCAAAGCAAAGGATGAATTAACCAGTGCTTTAAGCGTCATGGAAAAGCTTAAGGAGGGCTTCAACAAGGAGCGGGCGGATTGGGCGACTAGGCCGCTTTAACTCAGCGGGCAGAACATGCTGAAGCTGCCCTTAAACCGGTGGTGGATGAACTGACCAACGTAAAGCGGCAAGTACATGCCATGACCGCTGCTGTCTTTGGTAAGTCCTTTTTGATTTTTGCCGTAATAAAGCCTTCTCATAAAATTTCTGGTTTAATAATCCTTTTAATGACACAGGGACACGCATTGGCCACTTGGGATCAGACGTGCGGAAAAAGTTGAAAGCTTCTTATACATTGATAGAGCAACTCTATACCGGAGTGCAACGGATCATCAACACCGCTTCTCACAACAACCCGGCCCCGACCTTGATCTAGGACACCCTTAAAAGATTGTCAATGCTTCCTGCCCGGTTTGAAGAATTAAAGAAACCTGCTGCTAGAACCGACGGATAAATGCCTTAATCCGGGCTAAAGCGTGGGTGCCGGATTTTGATCCCGTTGAAGCGGCCCAAGGCTTCCCAAGCTTGAAAGAAGACGGGACAGAATTCAACGAAGAAGATCTTCGAGTTATAAACCAGGAGGTGCGCCCTTTGGCCTGTCAGCTGGTTGAAGAAGCAAATCTGTCTCACTATCAGGCCCAGTATGATGGAGAAAACAAATGAGTGTCTGCCCCGATTCCTGAAGCGGAGAACCTTATACCGCCAATTCGTAAGCATACTTACGCTCCTGATATTGAACCGTCGTTGCTGATCAATGATGAAGCTGTATTCCAAGCATTAATGGGAATCGACTGGACGACTGTTGATTTCCAGCCGCTGGGTAGGGAATCAGAAGTTGAAGCAGCGCAGGATGACCCGCAACCATCAGGCCAAGCTGGCGATCAAGCATAAACCAGAGTCCGGTTTACATTACTGCTTCATGCTGTTAAAACAATTATCTTATCTGGGCACTGTGTTGCCTCGTAATAGACTAGCTGCCACACTTTGTGTTGATATGCCTTCGTGCATATTTATTGCAACTTATGCTTTTGTTGAATTATCAACTTTAAACTGTTATCTGCAGCCAAAAAATCTTAAACCGCCATTGTGGTTGTACCACCAGACAGGTCATCATATCCATGTATATGAAACTAAAGATAGTACTTTAGATCAAACATATAATAAATATATGGGAATATATGATACCTGCCATCATAGGGCATGAAGTTTGGTTGTGCCAATCTTGAAGCGGTATTATAAACAACCCGCTCTGCTGAAGGAGAAAACAGCTCCTGCATATATAAGATCAGTTTACTAGGTAAACCGTTCCGGGTTAAGATGAACACCAGTGTTACTCCATAATAGGATGTTTATTAAAAATCAAACCGGGCAAAATTATCTCTGGATGAAAAACAACCGTATCTCATCAACTGACAGTCGAAAACGGTTTAACATTTGTCGGTATAAGAACACAACAAAAGAAATATGCAAAAAGACAAATAAATTGCAAGCAAAGGCAAAGACAAAATCTTTTTGCGACATAGAGGCTGCTTGAGCCGATCAAGTGGCATTACCATGGTCGAACATGACCAAGCCCCCAATAAGGCGTAGCTATGGTTCATGTTAGCGGGTCCCCAAATGATCTCGTGGCATTCGCCCGATCAAGAGGTGTAGCGATGGTTGGGTTCGACCAAGCCCCAAGTGATTACGTGGCCTTAGGCCGACCAAGAGCGTGGCTGGTTCAGGCGTGACCAAGTCCCCAAGTGATCTTGTGGCTTTCTTTGTCAAAAGGTGTTGCATTGGTTCGGATCGACCAAGCCCCAAGTGACATAATATAAAGCTTTGTTAAAAAGCTAACTCAAGGGTAAACCGGAGACCGCTTTAAGACAAAACTCCGTGTAACCACTCATGATGTAAAAATAACAGAGACCCCGCTTCAGCTAAGGCTCCAATTTATTGTATTGATCATAATATATACATTGTCATAATATGTACATAAGTATAGCCTATGGCTTAAGTATAATAGGGCCAAAGATGAGCTATGTTCCACGGCCTGTTGGTCTCCTCCTCTGACGTACGTGAGTCTTTATGCTCTCGAATATCAATCAGATAGTACGACCCGTTGTGCAGATTCTTGCTGACCACAAAAGGTCCTTCCAAAGGTGGGGATAGCTTATGCATATCAGTCTGGTCTTGAATGAGCCTGAGCACCAAATCTCCTTCTTGAAAGGTTCTGGTTCTAACTCGACGACTGTGATAGTGACGAAGATCCTGCTGTAAATCACCGAACGGGCAGCTGCAATGTCACGCTCCTCATCCAACAGGTCCAAAGTGTCTTGCCGAGCTACCTCGTTGTCGGCTTCAACATAAGCTGCTACACGAGGTGAGTCATAACGGATATCGCTGGGGAGAACCGTCTCTGCTCCGTAGACCATGAAGAACGGCGTGTATCCTGTCGATCTGTTGGGTGTAGTGTTGATGCTCCATAACACATATGGTAACTCCTCAACCCAACAACCCGGCGTCCGTTGCAAAGGAACCATAAGCCGGGGTTTGATGCCTCGTAAGATCTCCTGGTTAGCTCTCTCTGCTTGGCCATTGGACTGTGGGTGAGCTACTGATGAAACGTCAAGCCGGATGTGCTCACGCTCACAGAACTCCTTCATAGCACCCTTAGACAGATTGGTACCATTATCAGTAATGATACTGTGTGGAAAGTCGAACCGGAAAATCACCTTTTTAATGAATTGAACCGTCGTGGCTGCATCACACTTGCTGACGGGCTCCGCTTCTACCCACTTTGTAAATTTGTCAACTGCCACCAAAAGGTGGGTCTTCTTGTCCTTGGACCTTTTGAAAGGTCCGACCATATCCAGCCCCCAAGTGGCAAACGGCCAAGTAATTGGAATCATCCTCAATTCTTGAGCCGGCACATGAGCGCGTCTTGAGAACTTTTGACAACCGTCACATCGCCTAACCAGGTCCTCCGCATCAGCATGAGCAGTCAACCAATAAAAACCGTGAAGAAACGCCTTAGCCACCAGAGATTTTGAACCGGTGTGGTGACCACAATCTCCTTCATGGATTTTGTGCAAGATCTCACAACCTTCCTCTGGCGATACACAACGTTGAAATGCTCCTGATACACTGCAATGATGCAACTCGCCATTAACAATAGTCATGGACTTGGATCGCGGATTATCTGTCGGCGACATCTCATCCTCTAGGTAACTTCGCCCGGTTCATGTACATAAGGTAAGGAACCGTCAATCGGAATGACATGCGGTCTGCCACCAAGCGAGCCTCCGGATTAGGAATAGCCAAATCCTCTTCGCCGGGAGCTTGACCGACGGGTTATGCAGGACATCTAAGAAGACATTAGGTGGGACGGTTTCTGGCTTGAGAGCCTAGCGGCTTAAAGCATCCGCCGCTTCATTCTTCCGTCTATCCACATGATCCACGATATCCCTTGAAGTGGCCTGCAATAACATCCACCTCACGACGATAAGCTGCCATGAGCGGGTCCTTAGAATCCCAAGTACCAGACACTTGTTCGGCCACCAGGTCCGAGTCACCGAAGCATTTGATTCGGCTGAGATCCATCTCCTTAGCCATCCGGAGACCATGGAGTAAAGCTTCGTACTCAGCTGCATTGTTAGTACAAGGGAACATTAAGCGGAGAACGTAACAGAACTTATCACCTCGTGGGGAAGTTAATCGACTCCAGCCCCGAGCCCTCAATTGCCTAGACCCATCGAAATGAATAGTCCGATGGGTGTGATCCGGTTTTCTTGGTAGCTTGCAGTTCCGTCCAATCATTGATGAAATCCACAAGTGCTTGAGATTTGATCGCCGTCCGAAACACGTATTTCAAACCGTGTGGCCCAAGCTCTATAGCCCACTTGGCAATCCGGCGATTGCCTCCTGTTTTGAATTATATCTCCCAAAGGAGCAGAACGACCCTTTGTGATGGGATGTCCTGGAAGTATTGCTTGAGCTTCCGACTTGCCATGAAAACTCCATACACCAGCTTCTGCCAATGCGGGTATCTTTGCTTGGACTCAATAAGCACCTCGCTGATATAGTAAACCGGACGCTGAACCGGATATTCCTTGCCCGCCTCCTTGCGCTCTACCACAATAGCTACGCTGACTGCACGAGCATTAGCTGCCACATATAGTAGCAATGGTTCTTTGTCAATCAGAGCAGCAAGAACAGGCGGGTTGGCTAGCTGCCGCTTTAGGTCCTCCAAAGCTTTATCAGCGGCCGGACTCCAAACAAAGGGATCCGCTTTTTCAGCATCTGATACAAAGGTATTGCCTTCTCACCTAGGCGACTGATAAACCGGCTCAACGCGGCAATCCGGCCTGCCAAATGCTGGACATCATTGATACACTTGGTTTAGCGGAGAGGTGATAGCTGTGATCTTCTCGGATTAGCCTCAATTCCCTATTGGACACGAAAACCCAATAACTTGCCTGCCGGTACACCAAAAACACACTTAGCCGGATTGAGCATCATCTTGTATGTCTGTAGGTTATCAAAGGTTTCCTTCAAGTCATCAACCAGAGTCTCCTTCTCTCTTGACTTAACCACAATATCATCCACATAAGCATGCACATTACGGCCGATCTGCTTATGAAGGAAGTTCTGTACACACCGTTGATAAGTTGCGTGGGCACTCTTGAGCCCAAAGGGCATAGAGACATAGCAGAAGGCTCCAAAAGGAGTTATGAACACCGTCTTCTCCTGGTTCTTAGCCGCCATCTTGATCTGATGATAACCAAAATATGCATCCAGAAAACTCAAACGCTCACAACCTGCCGTAGCATCAATAATCTGATCAATGCGGGGGAGGGCAAAAGGATCTGCTGGACAAACCTTGTTAAGATCTGTATAATCCACACACATGCGCCAGGTGCCGTTCTTCTTAAGGACCAGCACCGGATTAGCCAGCCGTTCAGGATGAAACACTTCAACAATAAAGCCAGCCGCTAAGAGCCTGGATACTTCCTCTCCAATAGCTTTGCGCCTTTCTTTGTTGAACCGGTGGAGAAACTGCTTTACCGGTTTATACTTAGGATCAACATTAAGAGTGTGCTCAGCTAGTTCCCTCGGTACACCTGGCATGTCAGAAGGCTTCCATGCAAAAATGTCCCGGCTCTCACGGATGAACTCGATGAGCGCGCTTTCCTATTTTGGATCAAGTTGGCGCGATACTAAACTGCTTGGATGAATCGCCAGTCTGAAGTCAACAAGCTTGGTCTCGGCTGCCGATATGAACTTTAGAGCGGATCATGTTACGTGGTTGGCTTTTCAATGGAGTCATGTCGGCCGGATCAACATTATCCTTGTAATACTTCAACTCCTCCGTGGCACAAACCGACTCTGCATAGGTCGCATCACCTTCTTCACACTCCAAGGCAATCTTGCGACTTCCATGAACGGTTATGGTCCCCTTGTGACCCGGCATCTTGAGCTGCAGATAGATATAACAGGGCCGTGCCATAGACTTGGCATAAGCCGGCCGCCCAAACAAAGCGTGGTACGAGCTCCGGATCTTAACCACCTCAAAAACCAATGTTTTTGACCTGGAATCATGATCATCTCCAAAGGCTACCTCCAGAGCTATCTTGCCAACAGGATATGCTGACTTGCCCGGTACCACACCATGGAGCACCCTACTAGACGGTTTAAGATTCTTGTCTGTTAGCCCCATACGGCGGAAGGTATCGTAATACAAGATATTAATGCTGCTTCCTCCATCCATGAGCACCTTGGTGAACTTATAACCTCCCACCTGAGGTGCCACCACCAACGCTAGCTGACCCGGATTGTCAACCCGGGGCGGGTGATCCTCTCTACTCCATATGATTGGCTGTTCGGACCAGCGTAAATAACGAGGCACGGCCGGTTCAATTGAATTCACTGCTCGCTTATGAAGCTTCTGGTCCCGCTTATCCAGGCTAGTGGTGAATATATGATATTGCCCACTATTCAACTGTTTCGGATGGCTCTGATAGCCCGACTGCTGCTGCTGCTGGTTGTAACCATCCACAGCTGTTACGATTATTTTGATTGTTATGTCACCACGATCTCCATTGAAGCTTTGAACGGCGTTTCCTCCACCGTGACCCGGCCCATGGAATCCGGATCTGAGCCACCACGATCCATGATCATCTGGAAAGCATTAGACTTTTTAAACTCCTGCATAATATAACAATCCTTCCAAAGGTGGGTGGCTGGCGCTTCCTTCGTCCCGTGCTTCGGACAGGGCTGGTTTAATAGATAAGCCAGGTGGTCCGGATTGGGACTTGGAGCTCCACCACGATTTGGCGGTTTACCCTTCCGTCGCTTACCCCTGTCCTGTGCGTTGGTATTAGCCACAAAGTCCATGCTACCATCCGCTTTACGCTTGCCTCCGTTACCATGACCTGTCGTGTTGTGCTTCTGCCCCTTGGAGTTGCCGTTCTTCTTTCCCTTCCCTGTCTTGTCATCATCAGACTCGGGATCCTTGGTACCATCAGAATCAGCATACTTCACTAACGCAGTCATGAGGGTTCCCATATCGTTGCAATGGCGCTTCATCCTTCCCAATTTCAACTTCAGAGGTTTAAACCGGCAGTTGCTTTCCAAAGTTATAACCGCGGAGTCGGCGTTAATGCGGTCTGAGGAGTGCAAAATTTCCGAGACTCGGCGTACCCAGGGGGTTGTTGACCCTCCTTCCTCCTGGACACAGGCCGCTAAGTCCACTATCGACATGGGCTGCTTACATGTATCCTTGAAATTCTGGATAAACCGGGCTGCATAGCTGGGCCCATGAACTGATAGAATTGGTTGGCAAGCTCTTTAACCAAATCTGGGTTGTCCTTCAAGCATCATGGTAAAATACTTTGCACATGCCGCTTCATCTACATCAAGCATCTCCATGGCCATCTCATAGCTCTCTACCCATGCTTAGGAACAAATCGGCCATGTAATTTGGTACCTTCTTGCGGGCCCTTGAAATCCTTGGGCAGGCGCGCATTGCGTAAAGCGGGGACAAGACAAGGCACTCCCAAAGAACTAGAAGTAACCCCTGGCTCAATTGTGGTGGTTGGACGAACCAGCGTAAGTAGACGAGCCTCATGATGCGCTGCTAACTCGGCGTCCCTGCGTGCTCGGGCCCGGTCCACCACTTCCTGAGCACCACCTGCCGGGTTACGGCCACGGGGTGCTTCATGGTTCCGTGCATTACTGGATACGGCCGGTTCATCCATCCACCTGCTATAACTCTGGCTTGGGCGGGGGGTGGAATGAATCCGGTCACGGCTATATGAATATGCTTCCTGCTGAACCAAAGCTGTTCGAAGAAGTTCCTTAACCCGGCATGTCTCCACCGCTTGCAGAGAATCTCCTTCAATTGGGATGGCCTCCAGCCGTGAAGCGGCGGCAATAAGATTGTCCATCGGTTGGAATAATGACACGGAGGTGTGCGGACAGGTGAGGCATGATGTTATTACGTCGAGGTGGCTCCATCGGCGAGGTTGAACCGGCGCACCGTCCCGGTGCCTCCGCCCGGTTTAACCACGGCGGGTTACAAGTCCACAGTCTGGGGTGTTAAAGAGGTTTACGCCGCCGAAGGCTGTCGGCAGGCGAGACCGATGCTTCCTTTTCAGGACTTCATGAGATGCGGTCTGGTCTAGCATAAGCCTATAGGCCTGCGCGTCCAAAGCGGCCCGCTCCGCGGCCATCCTGTTGTTCTCGGCTGCCAAATTGGCCTTGGCCTGAGTGATCTGTTCCCTCACTTTTGCAACCTCCACATTGTGGGCGTCCTGATCCGCCGGGTTAGCTTCTGCCATAAGCACAGCCAACGCATCAAACAGATCAGACAAAACTTGAGCCGGCGGGCGCACAGAGCCTCCTGCCTCGGCCGCCGCCGCCGCTGCTGATCCGGAGAACATTGCTGCTGCGGTTGAAGAGTGGACCGCCGCTTGTGTTCCGGCCATGAATATCCCAACCCGATTGGGCAGATCAGAGGGGTCCGGAATACAGTCGCCATCAGAACAGCCCCCAATCCGGCCGTCCTGCAGCTGATACAATGATTCGGTTTCTTCGGTCGAGGACTCGTCGCCAGAGTAAACAACGGTCTCGCTACCAGATGCCGATCCACCTTCATACTCTCCTCCGTGGATGACTCCCATGAAGGCACGCTTCACGGCCGGTTTAACTGGGCGAGATCTCGCCGCGCTTAGCCGTTTCGGCGAGGTCGGTGCGGATGTCGGCTCGGGGCCCGGTTCACCGATCTTGCCAATAAAGGCGTGTATGCCACCAAAGGGATCCGGTACCCGTACTCAATCGAGCGGCCTCGGGGCCCGCCTGAATCGTCGATGTAGAGCTTGCGCGAAGACTCTTGGTCATCCGGCCTGGCGTAACCCTTGAGTCCTTGAAGTTGCCCTCTAAGAACTTGAAACCATCGTGCGATAGCCCCACAGTGGGCGCCAACTGTCGTGGTTTTGTCACGGCAGATGTCCTCATGAAAGGACTTAGTCGTGGAGCCATCGCTACGGGTTAGCTTAAAGGGGTTAAAGCGGACACGAGGACGCAAGAGAGTTTACACTAGTTCGGCCCCTTCGATGAAGGTAAAAGCCTACGTCTAGTTGTGATGGAATTGATGGGGTTTTGATGACTAGGGAGCAAACAAGCTTCGCCTAAGTCTCGAGTTGTTGTCTGTTCTCCTGAATCGTCGCCGGGTCGTCCCCTTATATACATGGGTGACACCCGTCGGTTTGCAGAGTCCCGAGACCGGCTCATAGACATGTCCGGTTCGGTCTCTAGTATTTCTAACTTACAATACAAGTTACATACTAAGGCCGGTTTACGGCTACAACCCTTAAACCGGTCCTGGGCCTTGGGCCCTTATTGAATATCCTCACGGGCTTCGAGCATACTTGGCTACTGATGAAGTTAACCCGGCCTCTCCTGGCCGGTTTACGCCCAGTAGTAATATCCCCAACATACACCGTTACGGTGTCCCCCACAGCATCATCACTGATAACGGCACAAACTTTACGGCCGATGAGGTCAAACTCTGGTGCAAAAACATGGGCACCAAGCTTGACTATGCTTCAGTCTATCACCTACAAACTAACGGTCAGGTCGAGCGAGAAAATGGTCTAATCATGAGCGGCATCAAACCCAGATTAGTGCATTCCCTCAAGGAATCCAACACACACTGGTTAGAGGAGCTCGACTCCGTACTCTGGGGGGCTGCGGACCACGCCGAATCGCACCACCGGATACACACCATTCTTTATGGTATCTGGCGCGGAGGCGGTTACGCCTGCGGCATAATTCATGACTCACCTCGGCGTGCGCATGTACGAAGAAAGAAGCCGAACTTCGATCGGCGGGACAGTTTGGGCGCCTTGGAGGAGGAGCGTGGCGTGGCAAAAGCCCGTTCCGCATTCTATCAACAACAGGCTTGAAGATATCAAAGCGATACGGGCCAAAACTTACAATGTTGGCGAGTTAGTTCTCGCTGCGCGGACAAGAAAAGGACAAACTCAAGCCCAACTGGAAGGTCCCTTTATTATTGACCAAATCTTGGTGGTGGGGCGTCCGTCTGCGAGATGCATCGGATAACCGACTCGAGCGAACCCATGGAGCATAGCCCGTCTCCGAAGATTCTCGCCTAGCGCGGACTCTGTATTCGTCTCCTTCCTCTGTCCTTTTTTTACACATTAGTTGTCTTATATTTCTCTCCTTCTCCTCCCTTTCCCTTACAGCCTTAAGGGCTCGTTCATGGCTTGTTACTTTTTAACCCGCGCTATCCGTGCTCGATATGCACAGGGGCTTCTTTAACGAAGCTTGGGCTTCATGCCCAACACATGTGTCACACTTCCGCATGTACCTTTTATTCACCATTATATGCATCGATATGACTTAAGTTTTGGCCAAGCTGGGTTGCTGGCTCTGTGCTTACCCCTCGTTCCCGATTGTTCGGCTAGGCGGTAAAGAGAGCACCTCTGTGATTATTCTTGCCGGTCAGCCGGATGTGTACCTCGAACTAGGTAAAGCCGAAAGCTAAGCGTTCTTAAGGGAATATTGATTCGGTGAACTAAAGATGATTTCTCACTTGTTTATTTATCTGCCCCAGATGCTTTTACCTTTTTTCGCAGATTCGGACATGCACTTTAGGGCATGCCTCCCGAAAAGGAACCCCTAACGGAACTATTCTCCTGGAAGATGTTTCTTACTAACCATGTAATATAACATAACTAGTTGGGCACTTATGCATTCAAGCACTAATGACCCCTATGCCTGGTCTCCATGCATGCCCCGGTTCTTACATAACCGAGAGGGTATTCGGACACACTCCGGACTATCGGGTCCCGAGGTCGAAGCGAAAAGGTCCGCCATGACAAACGATCTACAATCTGGCTAGATGGCATTTTACATGTCATCTTAAATTACATAGTCAATTTGACTGGGCATATTCCTCTTCCATACCATCCAATAGGCTGTCTAGTTTACAGTCCTGTTGGGAATATTTGGCGGCCAACTCTACTTGGCCGTACACTAAGCTCACAGGGATCTCCTTCCCATCGGCCCCCATAGGTCCGACCTCGGCCATGTGGTTTGGGTCAGCCTTCGTGTACCGCGTCTTCACCATGGCCCATGCCTCCCTGGCGCCTTGGCGGCAGGCCGATATCTTCCATAATCGGAAGCGCCGCTGCGCTCCCTTAAGCCTCTCTACAAGCTCTCCAAGGCCTTCGGGCATGGAGACAGATGGCCACAAGGCACAGGCGCGCTTTTCATCACTGCCGAACTTCGTTAAATGCGGTTATAAACTTCGGGAAGAAGGTCACCCGTAGAACCGGGCATTTCCTCTGCGGGGCGACCTATGAGCATACCTACGAGACATAACTCGTTAGTTGACTTCCTCGCCGAACTCTTTTTCAAAGTTCGTTCAAGCACTTACTAAACATGCGGCGCCCGAAGCCGCCGATTCTCCTTCACGGAGTCCGGCAACCGAGCACGAACATCCTTTAGTTCCTCGCCCGGTGGCTGTTGGCATCTTGGAATTATTCTTCTCCTGCCTCACCTTCGTAAGCACGCTCTCGCTGGCCTTTAACGGCGCAAGAGTTGTTGCTTGTCGGATCTACTCGGCGCCATCTGCAATGTTATTGTCGATTTGCACACACGCCGTGACTTCACAACATACTTATCTTTGAAGCATATATTACGGAGGGGTCTCCTTGGCCTCCCCTATCGCGGCTAGTGCGGCCTCAAATTGGGCTTTGCACTCTTTCAGCTCCTGGGACAGTTGGGTATTCTTTTCTGTAAGATCCTGCATAACAAATGATCCTTAAATCAGTATTCTAACTGTTTCAAGTCTCGGGGGCTACTGACATATATAACCATCAAATTTTCTTACCCGTATGTCTTTCACATCTTTGCTCCGTGGCTCAGCTAGACCATTTTGGCGGCACGCAGTGCGCATCTCTGAATTAAAGGCGCCCAATGCCTCTTGGGAGAAACAAGCGTTGCGAAGAACTGTCCGGTGGCGCCTGTGATTCATGGCACTCTCCACCTCGGAATTGGTGGCGGTCAGTCTGTCCGCATCCTCTGTCGGAGGCGTTTGGCCTTGCGCCTCGTGTTCGCCTCACTTCGGACCTAGCTTTGGAGCCTGGCTGGTGGAGGCGTGATTGGCAATCTCTCCGGATATAGTCCGGCGAGCCCTCTTTTTCCTAAAAAAAAGAGAGCACGGGCGTTAGTATTTATCGTAAGAATAATACCTTGGAATAAGGCAGCACGCCTTACTGCTGCGCCGGTGCCTCGACCCGGACTGCTTGTCTCTTTAGCCTACCCGCCCTCGCAGTCCCTTGTTGGCTAGTCGCTGCAGGCTCGGCATTCCGCCTCGAGATCCTCCCCTGCGAAACACCATTGGTATACGGTGATAAAAAATAAGCACGGATGGATCATCTTGATATTAGGACTTGATCGATTACTTGTGAGGCGGGAGCAGCCCAGATAATCGGCTGTAATAGCCACCAAGGCATTGTCGATGCTCAGTTGGTAAAATACCCCATCGATCAGCTCCACGGATATGTCCGGATCCTCTTGGGAGGCCGGATCGAGGGACCGTTCCGGATCCTCGGGTTGTGGAGGAGGGCTATTTATATCCTTTACGGATCGGCACAATTCCTGCATCGAAATCACAAGATAAGGTACTTGACTATGGGAATATGGAACGGATGGGCAAAAAGAAGTGTCCGCTTACCCAGCTTGGAGGATTGTACATAGAAAATCCGCCCAGAGAATTGACGCGGAGGAATTCCTCCTCTTCTCCCTTGTACAATGCGGACAAGATCTTCGTCGGAGCGGCAACCGATTCCGGCCCCTTCCGGCCGCAGCGGGTGGCATCATCCTCCCCGTTGAAATCCCACATGGGGTGGCCTCTATACTGAAGCGGCTGCGCCCCCCGCATAATGCATGTGGCCATGACCTCGATCATGGTCAGTCCGGAATGAGCTAACAGCCTTATCCGGCTCGTCAGATAAAGAACGTCCTTGTCATTTTCCTTCTGAGGGCTCCGTGGACGCCGGCTCAGGTGCTTCTTCAAGGGAACGTTATCAAACTCGGGGAGGCTGATCCGAACAGGATCCGGCAGGGGGACATCTTCTATGTAAAACCATTCTGAAGGCCAGTCTTCGGACGCTTCTTTGGGGTTCGGATAGATATCCGGTCCCGCGATCGCCATACTTGCTCCGCCCACTTGATATATTGACCCCTTCTGAGAACGGGGCACAAGGCAGAATAGCTTCTTCCACAGCGCGAAATGAGCCTCGATGCCCAAAAACAGCTCGCAAAGGGCTACGAAGCCCGCAATATGCAATATGGAGGCAGGCGTAAGGTTGTGCAACTGGAGGCCGTAGAACTCCAGGAGCCCCCGGAGAAATGGATGAATTGGAAATCCGAGCCCTGTTATCAAATAAGGGACAAGGCAGACCTGCTCTCCTTTGGAGGTATTGGGGACGCTCTCCACTTGCTCTCTACCATTATAGGTGGCAAGCACAGCTCGAACCGGGACCATGTAGGCTGGGGGGAGAAACCCCTTGGCTTGGAGCGTCACTAGCTCATTGTCTTGGATTTGACATCTCTCCCAATCTCCAGGCTGAGGCTGGGAGGCGAGAGGAGGAGCTGCGTCGGCCCGCCAAGATGGAATGGATCTCTGTCGGATCGCTCGATGAATGCTCATGAAGGGAAGATGGTGTGATTTGGATCTAGATCCTCGTCTCTTTAAAAGGCAGCTCATTTACACAGCTAGGGGGTAAATGTAAAACACACCTGGCTTTTCGCATTAAATCGACACGTGGAAGATGGCCATTATTAGGCGTGGAAGCCAAGGGCGCAATATTCATGAGAAGCCGGACACTATTCAACAGGTACACGGAATTTGGAGAAGAACCCGCCTTGCAATGCCGAAGACAATCTGCGTGCCGGACTCATGGTCATTGAAGCCTGCTTCGGGGGCTACTGAGGGAGTCCTGGATTAGGGGTTGTCCGGATAGCCGGACTATAACCTTTGGCCGGACTCCTGGACTATAAAGATACAAGATTGAAGACTTCGTCCCTTGTCCGGATGAGACTTTCCTTGGCGTGGAAGGCAAGCTTGGCGATACAGATATGTAGATCTCCTCCCATTGTAACTGACTCTGTGTAACCCTAGCCCTCTCTGGTGTCTATATAAACCGGAGGGTTTTAGTTCGTAGGACGAACAACAATCATACCATAGGCTAGCTTCTAGGGTTTAGCCTCTCTGATCTCGTGGTAGATCTACTCTTGTACTACCCATATCATCAATATTAATCAAGCAGGAGTAGGGTTTTACCTCCATCGAGAGGGCCCGAACCTGGGTAAAAACATCGTGTCCCTTGTCTCCTGTTACCATCCGCCTAGACGCAGTTCGGGACCCCCTACCCGAGATCCGCCGGTTTTGACACCGACAGTTTTTATTTGTTTGTGTAGGTACAAGGTGACTTGCGTGTAACCTCCTACTGGATTGATACCTTGGTTCTCAAAAACTAAGAGAAATACTTATGCTACTTTGCTGCATCACCCTTTCCTCTTCAAGGGAAAACCAACGCATGCTCAAGAGGTAGCAGCCAATGGGGAATCGTAATGTCATTGGAATCAAGTGGTGTTGGGGAACGTGGTAATTTGAAAAAAATTCCTACGCACACGCAAGATCATGGTGATGCATAGCAACGAGAGGGGAGAGTGTTGTCTCGTACCTCGTGAGACCGAAAGCGAAGCGTTAACTGTAGCGCTGGTTATGTAATCGTCGTCTTCACGATCCGACCGATCAAGTACGAGCATACGGCACCTCCGAGTTCAGCACACGTTCAGCCCGATGACGTACCCCGAACTCCGATCCAGCCGAGTGTTGAGGGAGAGTTTCGTCAGCACGACGGCATGGTGACGATGATGATGTTCTACCGACGCAGGGCTTCACCTAAGCACCGCTACAGTATTATCGAGGTGGACTATGGTGGAGGAGGGCACCGCACACGGCTAAAAGGTCAAACGATCAATTGTTGTATCTATGGGGTCCCCCCCCACCCCCGTATATAAAGGAGAAGGGGGGAGAGGCGGCCGGCCAAGGAGGGTGCGCCAAGGGGGGAGTCCTACTCCCATCGGGAGTAGGACTCCTCCTTTCCTTGTTGGAGTAGGAGAAGGGAAGGGAGAAGGAGAAGAAAGGAAGGGGGCGCCCCCCTCCCTAGTCCAATTCGGACCAGATCATGGGGAGGGGTGCGGCCACCCTTTGGGGCCTTTCCCTCCTTTTCCCGTATGGCCCATTAAGGCCCAATAAGAATTCCCGTAACTCTCCGGTACTCCGAAAAATACCCGAATCACTCGAAACCTTTTCGATGTCCGAATATAGTCGTCCAATATATCGATCTTTACGTCTCGACCATTTCGAGACTCCTCGTCATGTCCCCGATCTCATCCAGGGCTCCAAACTACCTTCGGTACTTGAAATCACATAATCTCATAATATAACCGTCATCGAACTTTAAGCGTGCGGACCCTACGGGTTCGAGAACTATGTAGACATGACCGAGACCGTCTCCGGTCAATAACCAATAGCGGAACCTGGATGCTCATATTGGCTCCCACATATTCTCGAAGATCTTTATCGGTCAAACCGCATAACAACATCGTTGTTCCTTTGTCATCGGTATGTTACTTGCCCGAGATTCAATCGTCGGTATCTCAATACCTAGTTCAATCTCGTTACCGGCAAGTCTCTTTACTCGTTCCATAATACATCATCCCGCAACTAACTCATTAGTTGCAATGCTTGCAAGGCTTAAGTGATGTGCATTACCGAGTGGGCCCAGAGATACCTCTCCGACAATCGGAGTGACAAATCCTAATCTCGAAATACGCCAACCCAACAAGTACCTTCGGAGACACCTGTAGAGCACCTTTATAATCACTCAGTTACGTTGTGACGTTTGGTAGCACACAAAGTGTTCCTCCGGTAAACGGGAGTTGCATAATCTTATAGCAATAGGAACATGTATAAGTCATGAAGAAAGCAATAGCAACAAACTAAACGATCAAGTGCTAAGCTAACGGAATGGGTCAAGTCAATCACATCATTCTCCTAATGATGTGACCCCGTTAATCAAATAACAACTCTTTGTCCATGGTTAGGAAACATAACCATCTTTGATTAATGAGCTAGTCAAGTAGAGGCATACTAGTGACACTCTGTTTGTTTATGTATTCACACGTGTATCATGTTTCGGGTTAATACAATTCTAGCATGAATAATCAAAATTTATCATGAAATAAGGAAATAAATAATAACTTTATTATTGCCTCTAGGGCATATTTCCTTCAGTCTCCCACTTGCACTAGAGTCAATAATCTAGTTCACATCACCATGTGTTTTAATACCAATAGTTCACCATGTGATTAACACCCATAGTTTCACATTGTCATGTGACCAACACCCAAAGGGTTTACTAGAGTCAATAATCTAGTTCACATCGCTATGTGATTAACACCCAAAGAGTACTAAGGTGTGATCATGTTTTGCTTATGAGAGAAGTTTAGTCAACGGGTCTGCCACATTCAGGTCCGTATGTATTTTGCAAATTTCTATGTCAACAATGCTCTGCACGGAGCTACTCTAGCTAATTGCTCCCACTTTCAATATGTATCCAGATTGAGACTTAGAGTCATCTGGATCAGTGTCAAAATTTGCATCGACGTAACCCTTTATGACAAACCTTTTTGTCACCTCCATAATCGAGAAACATATCCTTATTCCACTAAGGATAATTTTGACCGATGTCCAGTGATCTACTCCTAGATCACTATTGTACTCCCTTTCCAAAATCAGTGTAGGGTATACAATAAATCTGGTACACAGCATGGCATACTTTATAGAACCTATGGCTGAGGCATAGGGAATGACTTTCATTCTCTTTCTATCTCTCTGCCGTGGTCGGGCTTTGAGTCTTACTCAATTTCACACCTTGTAACACAGGCAAGAACTCTTTCTCTGACTGTTCCATTTTGAACTACTTCAAAATCTTGTCAAGGTATGTACTCATTGAAAAAACTTATCAAGCGTTTTGATCTATCTCAATAGATCTTGATGCTCAATGTGTAAGCAGCTTCACCGAGGTCTTTCTTTGAAAAAACTCCTTTCAAACTCTCCTTTATGCTTTGCAGAATAATTCTACATTATTTTCGATCAACAATATGTCATTCACATATACTTATCAGAAATGTTGTAGTGCCCCCACTCACTTTCTTGTAAATACAGGCTTCACCGCAAGTCTGTATAAAACTATATGCTTTGATCAACTCATCAAAGCGTATGTTCCAACTCCGAGATGCTTGCACCAGTCCATAGATGGATCGCTGGAGCTTGCACATTTTGTCAACACCTTTAGGATCGACAAAACCTTCTGGTTGCATCATATACAACTCTTCTTAAATAAATCCATTAAGGAATGCAGTTTTGTTTATCCATTTGCCAGATTTCATAAAATGCGGCAATTGCTAACATGATTCAGACAGACTTAAGCATAGATACGAGTGAGAAACTCTCATCGTAGTCAACACCTTGAACTTGTTGAAAACCTTTTGCAACCATTCTAGCTTTGTAGATAGTAACACTACTATCAGCGTCTGTCTTCCTCTTGAAGATCCATTTATTTTCTATGTATTGTCGATCATCGGGCAAGTCAACCAAAGTCCACACTTTGTTCTAATACATGGATCTCATCTCAGATTTCATGGCCTCAAGCCATTTCGCGGAATCTGGGCTCATCATCGCTTCCTCATAGTTTGTAGGTTTGTCATGGTCAAGTAACATGACCTCCAGAACAGGATTACCGTACCATTCTGGTGCGGATCTTACTCTGGTTTACCTACGAGGTTCGGTAGTAACTTGATCTGAAGTTACATGATCATCATCATTAGCTTCCTCACTAATTGGTGTAGTAGTCACAGGAACAGATTTCTGTGATGAACTGCTTTCCAATAAGGGAGCAGGTACTGTTACCTCATCAAGTTCTACTTTCCTCCCACTCACTTCTTTCGAGAGAAACTCCTTCTCAGAAAGATTCCAAATTTAGCAACAAAAGTCTTGCCTTCGAATCCGTGATAGAAGGTATACCCAACAGTCTCTTTTGGGTATCCTATGAAGACACATTTCTCCGATTTGGGTTCGAGCTTATCAGGTTGAAGCTTCTTCACATAAACATCGCAGCCCCAAATTTTAAGAAACAACAACTTTGGTTTCTTGCCAAACCACAGTATTGTCTCAACGGATTTAGATGGTGCCCTATTTAACGTGAATGCAGCTGTCTCTAGAGCATAACCCCAAAACGATAGCGGTAAATCAGTAAGAGACATCATAGATTGCACCATATCTAGTAAAGTACGATTACGGCGTTCGGACACACCATTACCTTGTGGTGTTCCGGGTGGCATGAGTTGCAAAACTATTCCGCATTGTTTCAAATGATGACCAAACTCGTAACTCAAATATTCTTTTTGATGATCAGATTATAGAAACTTTATTTTCTTGTTACGATGATTTTCTACTTCACTCTGAAATTCTTTGAACTTTTCAAATGTTTCAGACTTATGTTTCATCAAGTGTATATACCCATATCTGCTCAAATCACCTGTGAAGGTCAGAAAATAAAGATACTTGCCGCGAGCCTTAATACTCATCGGATCGCATACATCAGTATGTATTATTTCCAATAAGTCAGTTGCTCGCTCCATTGTTACGGAGAACGGCGTTTGATCATCTTGCCCATGAGGCATGGTTACGCAAGCATCAAGTGATTCATAATCAAGTGATTCCAAAATCCATCGGCATGGAGTTTCTTCACGCTTTACACCAATATGACCTAAGCGGCAGTGCCACAAATATGTTGCACTATCATTATTAACTTTGCATCTTTGGGCATCAATATTATGAATATGTGTATCACACGATCGAGATCCAACAAACCATTTTCATTGTGTGTATGACCATAGAAGGTTTTATTCATGTAAACAGAACAACAGTTATTCTCTAACTTACATGAATAACCGTATTGCAATAAACATGATCAAATCATATTCATGCTCAACGCAAACACCAAATAACACTTATTTAGGTTCAACACTAATCCCGAAAGTATAGGGAGTGTGCGATGATGATCATATCAATCTTGGAACTACTTCCAACACACATCGTCACTTCACCCTCAACTAGTCTTTGTTCATTCTGCAACTCCCGTTTCGAGTTACTAATCTTAGCAACTGAACTAGTATCAAATACTGAGGGGTTGCTATAAACACTAGTAAAGTACACATTAATAACATGTATATCAAATATACCTTTGTTCACTTTGCCATCCTTCTTATCCGCCAAATACTTGGGGTAGTTCCGCTTCTATTGACCAGTCCCTTTGCAGTAGACGCACTTACTCTCAGGCTTAGGTCCATACTTGGGCTTCTTCACTCGAGCAGCAACTTGCTTGTCGTTCTTATTGAAGTTCCCCTTCTTCCCTTTGCCCTTTTCCTTGAAATTAGTGGTCTTGTCAACCATCAACACTTGATGCTTTTTCTTGATTTCTACCTTCATCGATTTCGTCATCATGAAAAGCTCGAGAATCGTTTTCGTCATCCCTTGCATACTATAGTTCATCACGAAGTTCTACTAACTTGGTGATGGTGACTAGAGAATTCTGTCAATCACTATTTTATCTGGAAGATTAACTCCCACTTGATTCAAGCGATTGTAGTATCCAGACAATCTGAGCACATGCTCACTACTTGAGCTATTCTCCTCCATCTTTTAGCTATAGAACTTGTTGGAGACTTCATATCTCTCAACTCGGGTATTTTCTTGAAACATTAACTTCAACTCCTGGAACATCTCATATGGTCCATGACGTTCAAAACGTCTTTGAAGTCCCGATTCTAAGCCGTTAAGCATGGTGCACTAAACTATCAAGTAGTCATCATATTGAGCTAATAAACGCTCATAATGTGCATATCTGCTCCTGCAATAGGTCCATCACCTAGCGGCGCATCAAGGACATAATTCTTCTGTGCAGCAATGAGGATAAACCTCAGATCACGGATCCAATCCACATCATTGCTACTAACATCTTTCAACTTAGTTTTCTCTAGGAACATATCAAAAATAAAATAGGGGAGCTAAACGCGAGCTATTGATCTACAACATAGATATGCTAATACTAACAGGACTAAGTTCATGATAAATTAAAGTTCAATTAATCATATTACTTAAGAACTCCCACTTAGATAGACATCCCTCTAATCATCTAAGTGATCACGTGATCCAAATCAACTAAACCATAACCGATCATCACGTGAAATGGAGTAGTTTTCAATGGTGAACATCACTATGTTGATCATATCTACTACTAGTTGACCCGTTGCGCCAAATGGCGCAGAGACCCGTTAAATCCATGTTGTCGATGAAAATAGTTTCAATTTGCAAGGACATATTCTATATTGGTAGTAGAAAGCCCATGCGTTAAATCATGCTCTATTGACAATATGTTTATCACGCTGAGAAATCTGAGTTTGAAAAAAAATTGTATAAGAACATTACATGGCAGAATGACCCAGTGACAACATGTAGTGCTAAATGTTAATTAAAAATCTGTTGGTTTGGGCATCCTTCTTATTTTTCTAAGTTTTGGAATTATAATATACTGGTATGCTTTCCGATTCTTGGTTACATACATCGCGACATGAAGCAACAAATGAACACCTTAGTTTATCTAACAAAATAGGAAACACTTCAGAAACCACATTCTTTGGTCTATACTTCCCATGCCTCAACCGTAAAACATTTTTCCTTTTTTTCGAAGGGTGGTATTTCAGCAGTCAGACCAATGTAGCACTCGCTAAAGTTTTGTTACAGGATATTTGCCTATTATCAGGATCATCACTATACATCTCTTGTAGGAATTGTGCAGGGCAGCATGACTATAAATGTTGACCCTTCATTCTCTTGCAGGGCTTCACAATTTGGCAATACTCAGGACCCTTTTAACAATTAAAATTTAGGAAAATGTAAAGGTACATTATATGATGGGAAAGAAAACTAAAGCCACTCAATGCACATTCCTTTTTTTCTCAACACTGGATTATTAACCATTAGTCCAGTTGTTTGTCATAAACTGGGTTTAAAATATGTGAGATTACAATTAAAAAATTTGTTGGGTGAACACAATTACATGAAAGGGTGCAGAGTCACACCCACCAAAGCTATCACTGCCACTGAATGTTATACCAAGAGGAAAGCACAAAGGATGTCATTGGGCGAAGCGAGAGCTATAAAACGTCATTCTTCTCTGGATCATAACTTCTACCAGATGCCGTAAGGAGAGGCTAATCATAAAGGATCTTGTAATACAATGAATCAAATTAGAATCACAAATTCTAATTGTTATAAAAACTGGAGCTAGGATCCTGTAATACAATGAATCAGATTAGAATCATAAATTTATAAAAGCTGGAGTTGAGTGTCGGATAGCAGATCGGCATACCTATCACATAAGCATTGCTGCATGCATAACATAGGATAGCTACATCTGTGCTTTCTTCTCAGACCAAGGTAATTCCCATAGAAGCTTATCACAAAATATTTGGCTTATCTGAAGCTTAACACGTTAATGTTATTTCTAGCATGGTTCAGCTAGCCTTCTCTTTGTTATACATTCAACCTAACCAAGCATTTAAGCAAGGCACTTATATAGAGCAACATCACAATAGTTGTAGTTATTAGGACAAGGTTCAAGTGTAGCCTAAAATTTGAACAAGTTGTAGTTATTAGGACAAGGGTCAAGTGTAGCTTAAAATCTGAAAAATTAACTGTACTTCTCTTTCTCTTGCTGAAAATCACAATACTGCATCGGTGCCTACTTATTTTGAGTTCAGTGGCCATGTGCATGCCTAAACCTGAGATTGCAATTCTTTTTTCGCCTCTGCCTACATACCTAAATCAAACCAGTAAGTTCGCATGTCATCTATTTATAAAGCAACACCACATCAGTCTAATCTTCCAAGAGCAAGGGCCTAAAATATTCAGAGATGCACAATTAAGATCATGCAGTCACAAATGAATGATATGATACTAAATCTATAAAGTTTGTCATCCAATCATTTCCCTTCAATAATGATGTTGCCAGTTTAATTGGGGATCTTAATTGGGGATTGACTTATCTCCTCCCGTCCAACGCAAGGCGACCATAGCGGCAACGCAAGAGGGCACCACGCCGAAGGGCTGCGCCACAACCGGGCTCCCAATAACGTCGCTCAACCAACGATGCACACTATTTCTAAATTTGTGTTTTTCTTCTCAGATTGTGCCTTGCTCAATCTGCACTGATGCACACCATTGAGAAAACTATGTTGTAACTTTATCACTTTTCATAGAAGGAAACAGCTCATGATTTCTCAAAATCACCCTCCACCACCAGTTGTTAGCCCTTGTCCTTTGTTGGCCCTCTGCCGGCCACGATTCGTCATTTGGAGCGCTAGGATCTCACATCTCGCTTCAATGCCTTCGAACTTGACCACTGCTCTTCCATCACGCAACACCGAGTCGGAGGCTGTGGCACTACACAAAGGCGATCCTGCGTCATGGCGCTGCCCATGCGACATCGGCTCCCTACGGCCATGGCACTACCTCAATGCGACGGTGTCCCAAATGACCTCGGTTACGCTAGCCATTGAAGCTTCCATTCGAAGCGAGAATGAGTTGTCTTGATTCTTGAGCGAGTGTGGCAAAAGTTGAATGAGGAGCATAGCTTTAATCTGTATCTCCTTCTACTGAATGTACTGCTCCCATGTAACCTTTCGGTCTCAGTGTTCCGAGGCCATATCTACATATGCTAGGCTCGTCAAGTTTAACCTGAGTATTCCGCTTGTGCAAAACTGTCTTGCACCCATTGTAGATGGACGTAGAGCTTATCACACCCGATCATCACGTGGTGTCTGGGCACGACGAACTTTGGCAACGGTGCGTACTCAAGGAGAACACTTTTATCTTGAAATTTAGTGAGAGATCATCTTATAATGCTACCGCCGAACTAAGCAAAATAATATGTATAAAAGATAAACATCACATGCAATCATAATATGTGACATGATATGGCCATCATCATCTTGTGCCTTTGATCTCCATCTCCAAAGCATTGTCATGATCTCCATCGTCACCGGCATGACACCATGATCTCCATCATCTTGATCTATATCAATGTGTCGTCACATGGTCGTCTCCCCAACTATTGCTCTTGCAACTATTGCTATCGCATAGCGATAAAGTAAAGCAATTATTTGGTGCTTGCATCTCATGCAATAGAGAGACAACCATAAGGCTTTTGCCAGTTGCCGATAACTTCAACAAAACATGATCATATCATACAACAACTTATATCTCATCACGTCTTGACCATATCACATCACAACATGCCATGCAAAAACAAGTTAGACGTCCTCTACTTTGTTGTTGCAAGTTTTACGTGGCTGCTACGGGCTGAGCAAGAACTGTTCTTACCTACGCATCAAAACCACAACGATAGTTTGTCAAGTTGGTGTTGTTTTAACCTTCGCAAGGACCGGGCGTAGCCACACTCGGTTCAACTAAAGTTGGAGAAACTGACACCCGCCAGCCACCTATGTGCAAAGCACGTCGGTAGAACCAGTCTCGCGTGAGGCGTCTGGCGTAATGTCGGTCTGGGCGCTTCATCCAACAATACCGCCGAACCAAAGTATGACATGCTGGTAAGCAGTATGACTTATATCGCCCACAACTCACTTGTGTTCTACTCGTGCATATGACATCTACGCATAAAAACTGGCTCAGATGCCAGTGTTGGGGAACGTGGTAATTTCAAAAAAATTCCTATGCACACGCAAGATCATGGTGATGCATAGCAATGAGAGGGGAGAGTGTTTTCTACGTACCCTCGTAGACCGAAAGCGGAAGCGTTAGCACAACGCGGTTGATGTAGCCCTACATCTTCTTGATCCAGCCGATCAAGTACCGAACGCACGGCACCTCCGAGTTCAACACACGTTCAGCCCGATGACGTCCCTCGAACTCCGATCCAGCCGAGTGTTGAGGGAGAGTTTCGTCAGCATGACGGTGTGGTGATGATGATGATGTTCTACCGACGTAGGGCTTCTCCTAAGCACCGCTACAGTGTTATCGAGGTGGACTATGGTGGAGGGGGGCACCGCACACGGCTAAAAGATCAAACGATCAATTGTTGTATCTATGGGGTCCCCCCCCCCACCCCCGTATATAAAGGAGCAAGGGGGGAGAGGCGGCCAGCCAAGGAGGGCGTGCCAAGTGGGGAGTCCTACTCCCATCGGGAGTAGGACTCCTCCTTTCCTTGTTGGAGTAGGAGAAGGGAAGGGAGAAGGAGAAGAAAGGAAGGGGCGCCCCCCCCCCCTCCCTAGTCCAATTCAGACCAGATCATGGGGAGGGTGCGGCTACCCTTTGGGGCCTTTCTCTCCTTTTCCCGTATGGCCCATTAAGGCCCAATAAGAATTCCCGTAACTCTCCGGTACTCCGAAAAATACCCGAATCACTCGGAACCTTTTCGATGTCCGGATATAGTCGTCCAATATAGCGATCTTTACGTCTCGACCATTTCGAGACTCCTCGTCATGTCCCCGGTCTCATCCGGGACTCCAAACTACATTCGGTACATTAAATCACATAATCTCATAATATAACCGTCATCGAACTTTAAGCGTGCGGACCCTACGGGTTCGAGAACTATGTAGACATGACCGAGACACGTCTCCGGTCAATAACCAATAGCGGAACCTGGATGCTCATATTGGCTCCCACATATTCTACGAAGATCTTTATCGGTCAAACCGCATAAGAACATATGTTGTTCCCTTTGTCATCGGTATGTTACTTGCCCGAGATTCGATCGTCGGTATCTCAATACCTAGTTCAATCTCGTTACCGGCAGGTCTCTTTACTCGTTCTGTAATACATCATCCTGCAACTAACTCATTAGTTGCAATGCTTGCAAGGCTTAAGTGATGTGCATTACCGAGTGGGCCCAGAGATACCTCTCCGACAATCGGAGTGACAAATCCTAATCTCGAAATACGCCAACCCAACAAGTACCTTCGGAGACACCTGTAGAGCACCTTTATAATCACCCAGTTACGTTGTGACATTTGGTAGCACACAAAGTGTTCCTCCGGTAATGGGAGTTGCATAATCTCATAGTCATAGGAACATGTATAAGTCATGAAGAAAGCAATAGCAACAAACTAAACGATCAAGTGCTAAGCTAACGAAATGGGTCAAGTCAATCACATCATTCTCCTAATGATGTGATCCCGTTAATCAAATAACAACTCTTTGTCCATGGTTAGGAAACATAACCATCTTTGATTAATGAGCTAGTCAAGTAGAGGCATACTAGTGACACTCTGTTTGTCTATGTATTCACACATGTATCATGTTTCCGATTAATACAATTCTAGCATGAATAATAAACATTTATCATGAAATAAGGAAATAAATAATAACTTTATTATTGCCTCTAGGGAATATTTCCTTCAGTCTCCCACTTGCACTAGAGTCAATAATATAGTTCACATCACCATGTGTTTTAATACCAATAGTTCACCATGTGATTAACACCCATAGTTCACATCGTCATGTGACCAACACCCAAAGGGTCTATTAGAGTCAATAACCTAGTTCACATCACTATGTGATTAACACCCAAAGAGTACTAAGGTGTGATCATGTTTTTCTTGTGAGAGAAGTTTAGTCAACGGGTCTGCCACATTCAGATTCGTATGTATTTTGCAAATTTCTATGTCAACAATGCTCTGCACGGAGCTACTCTAGCTAATTGCTCCCACTTTCAATATGTATCCAGATTGAGACTTAGAGTCATCTGGATCAGTGTCAAAATTTGCATCGACGTAACCCTTTACGACGAACCTTTTGTCACCTCCATAATCGAGAAACATATCCTTATTCCACTAAGGATAATTTTGACCGCTATCCAGTGATCTACTCCTAGATCACTATTGTACTCCCTTGCCAAAATCAGTGTAGGGTATACAATAGATCTGGTACACAGCATGGCATACTTTATAGAACCTATGGCTGAGGCATAGGGAATGACTTTCATTCTCTTTCTATCTTCTGCCGTGGTCGGGCTTTGAGTCTTACTCAATTTCACACCTTGTAACACAGGCAAGAACTCTTTCTTTGACTCTTCCATTTTGAACTACTTCAAAATCTTGTCAAGGTATGTACTCATTGAAAAAACTTATCTAGCGTTTTGATCTATCTCTATAGATCTTGATGCTCAATATGTAAGCAGCTTCACCGAGGTCTTTCTTTGAAAAAACTCCTTTCAAACTCTCCTTTATGCTTTGTAGAATAATTCTACATTATTTCCGATCAACAATATGTCATTCACATATACTTATCAGAAATGTTGTAGTGCTCCCACTCACTTTCTTGTAAATACAGGCTTCACCACAAGTCTGTATAAAACTATATGCTTTGATCAACTCATCAAAGCGTATATTCCAACTCCGAGATGCTTGCACCAGTCCATAGATGGATTGCTGGAGCTTGCACATTTTGTTAACACCTTTAGGATCGACAAAACCTTCTGGTTGCATCATATACAACTATTCTTAAATAAATCCATTAAGGAATGCAGTTTTGTTTATCCATTTGCCAGATTTCATAAAATGTGGCAATTGAAGGAAATATGCCCTAGAGGCAATAATAAAAGTTATTATTTATTTCCTTATATCATGATAAATGTTTATTATTCATGCTAGAATTGTATTAACCGGAAACATAATACATGTGTGAATATATAGACAAACAGTATGTCACTAGTATGCCTCTACTTGACTAGCTTGTTAATCAAAGATGGTTATGTTTCCTAACCATGAACAAAGGAGTTGTTATTTGATTAACAAGGTCACATCATTAGTTGAATGATCTGATTGACATGACCCATTCCGTTAGCTTAACAGTTGATCGTTTAGTATGTTAATGCTTTCTTCATGACCCATACATGTTCCTATAACTATGAGATTATGCAACTCCGTTTACGGAGGAACACTTTGGTACTACCAAACGTCACAACGAATCGGGTGATTATAAAGGAGTACTACAGGTGTCTCCAAAGGTACTTGTTGGGTTGGCGTATTTGAGATTAGGTTTTGTCACTCCGATTGTCGGAGAGGTATCTCGAGGCCTTCTCGGTAATGCACATCACTTAAGCCTTGCAAGCATTACAACTAATGAGTTAGTTGTGAGATGATGTATTCTGAACGAGTAAAGAGACTTACCGTAACGAGATTGAACTAGGTATTGGATACCGACGATCGAATCTCGGGTAAGTAACATACCGATGACAAAGGAACAACGTATGTCGTTATGCGGTTTGACCGATAAAGATCTTCGTAGAATATGTAGGAACCAATATGGGCATCCAGGTTCCGCTATTGGTTATTGACCGAGAATGGTTCTAGGTCATGTCTACATAGTTCTCGAACCCGTAGGGTCCGCACGCTTAACGCTTCGATGACAGTTCATAATGAGTTTATAAGTATTGATGCACCAAGGTTGTTCGAGTCCGGATGTGATCACGGACATGACGAGGAGTCTCGAAATGGTCGAGACATAAAGATTGATATATTGGAAGCCTACATTTGGACATCGGAAGTGTTCCGGTGAAATCGGGATTTCTGAGTACCGGAGGTTACCGAACCCCGGGAAGTCTATGGGCCTTAATGGGCCATGGGAGAAGAGGAAGGGCAGGCCAAGGTGGGCTGCGCCCCCTCCCCTCTAGTCCGAATAGGACAAGGAAGGGGGGGCGCCTTCCTCTTCCCTCCTCCAATCCTAGTCCAACTAGGAGAGGGGGAGTCCTACTCCGGTGGGAGTAGGACTCCTCCTTGCGCGCCTCCCCTAGGGCCGCCACCTCCCCTTGGCTCCTTTATATCTGGGCGGGGGCACCCCAGACACACAAGTTGATCTACGGATCTTGCCTTAGCCGTGTCGGTGCCCCTTCCACCATATTCCACTTGGTCATATCGTCGCGGAGCTTAGGAGAAGCCTGCGCGGAGAAGTCATATCGTCGCGGAGCTTAGGCGAAGCCCTGCGTCGGTGGAGCATCAACATCGTCCACCACGCCGTCGTCTTGACGGAACTCATCCCGACACTTTGCTGGATCGGTCCGGGATCGTCATCGAGCTGAACGTGTGCGTAACTTCGGAGGTGCCGTCGTTCGGTGCTTGGATCGGTCGGATCGTGGAGACGTCGACTACATCAACCGCGTTGTTATAACGCTTCGCTTTCGGTCTCACGAGGGCGTGGGCGGACACTCTCCCCTCTCGTTGCTATGCCATCACCATGGTCTTGCGTGATCGTAGGAAATTTTTGAAATTACTCGCTCCCCAACAATGGCATCCGAGCCTGGTTTTATGCGTTGATGTCATGTGCACGAGTAGAACACAAGTGAGTTGTGGACGATACAAGTCATACTGCCTACCAGCATGTCATACTTTGGTTCAGCGGTATTGTGAGATGAAGCGGCCCGGACCGACATTACGCCAGACGCTTACGCGAGACTGGTTTCACCGCTCGAGCACTCGTTGCTTAAAGGTGACGGCGGGTGTCTGCTCTCTCACTTTAGTTGAATCGAGTGTGGCTCGCCCGGTCCTTGAGAAGGTTAAACGGAGTCTATTTGACGAAGTATCGTTGTGGTTTTGATGCGTAGGTAAGAACGGTTCTTGCTCAGCCCGTAGCAGCCACGTAAAACTTGCAACAACAAAGTAGAGGACGTCTAACTTGTTTTTGCAGGGCATGATGTGATGTGATGTGGTCAAAACGTGATGCTATACTTTATTGTATGAGATGATCATGTTTTGTAACCGAGTTATCGGCAATCGGCGAGAGCCATATGGTTGTCGCTTTATTGTATGAAATGCAAGCGCCATGTAATTGCTTTACTTTATCACTAAGGAGTAGCGATAGTCGTAGAAGCAATAGTTGGCGAGACGACAACGATGCTACGATGGAGATCAAGGTGTCGCGCGGTGGCGATGGTGATCATGACGGTGCTTGGCGATGGAATCACAAGCACAAGATGATGATGACCATATCATATCACTTATATTGATTGCATGTGATGTTTATCCTTTATGCATCTTATCTTGCTTTGATTGACGGTAGCATTATAAGATGATCTCTCACTAAAAATTATCAAGAAGTGTTCTCCCGAGTATGCACCGTTATGAAAGTTCTTCGTCTTTGAGACACCACGTGATGATCGGGTGTGATAGGCTCTACGTTCAAATACAACGGGTGCAAAACAGTTGCGCACGCGAAATACTCAAGTTAAACTTGACGAGCCTAGCATATAACAGATATGGCCTCGGAACACGAGACCGAAAGGTCGGCGTGAATCATATAGTAGATATGATCAACATAGTGATGTTCACCATTGAAACTACTCCATCTCACGTGATGATCGGACATGGTTTAGTTGATTTGGATCACGTAATCACTTAGATGACTAGAGAGATGTCTGTCTAAGTGGGAGTTTTTAATATGATTAATTAAACTTAAATTTATCATGAACTTAGTACCGATAGTATTTTGCTTGTCTATGTTTATTGTAGATAGATGGCTCGTCTGTTGTTCCGTTGAATTTTAATGCGTTCCTTGAGAAAGCAAAGTTGAAAGATGATGGTAGCAATTACACGGATCGGGTCCGTAACGAGGATTATCCTCATTGCTGCACGAAAAATTACGCCTGGAAGCACCGCTGGGTGACAGGCTCTGCAGATCTTGAGCGAAGTTGTGAGCGTCCTGCAAAGCAGAGCTGATGACTACTCTATAGTTCAGTGTGCCATGCTTTACGGCTTAGAACCGGGTCTTCAACGACGTTTTGAGCGTCATGGAGCATATGAGATGTTCCAGAGTTGAAGTTAATATTTCAAGCAAATGCCCGGATTGAGAGATATGAAGTCTCCAATAAGTTCTATAGCTGCAAGATGGAGGAGAATAGTTACGTCGGTGAGCACATACTCAAAATGTCCGGGTATAACAATCACTTAATTCAGCTGGGAGTTAATCTTCCGGATGATAGTGTCATTGATGAATTCTCCAATCACGCCACCAAGCTACAAGAGCTTCGTGATGAACTATAATATGCAAGGGATGACTAAGACAATTCTGAGCTCTTAGCGATGCTAAAAGCATGGAGGTAGAAATCAAGAAAGAGCATCAAGTGTTGATGGTCAACAAGACCACTAGTTTCAAGAAAAGGGCAAAGGGAAGAAGAAGGAAACTTCAAAAAGAACAGCAAGAAAGTTGCTGATCAAGAGAAGAAACCCAAGTCTGGACCTAAGCCTGAAATCGAGTGTTTTCTACCGCAAGCGATCGACATCGAAGCGGAACTGCCCCAAGTATTTGGCGGATAAAAAGGATGGCAAGGTGATCAAAGGTATATGTGATATACATGTTATTGATGTGTACCTTACTAATACTCGCAGAGTACACAGGTATTTGATACTGGTTACATTGCTAATATTTGCAACTCGAAACAGGAACTACGGATTGCGAAGATTGGCTAAGGGCGAGGTGACGATCGCGTTGGAAATGGTTCCAAAGTCGATGTGATCGCAATCGGCACGCTACCTCTACATCTACCTTCGGATTAGTTTTAGACCTAAATAATTGTTATTTGGTGCCAGCGTTGAGCATGAACATTATATCTGGATCTTGTTTATTGCGAGGACGGTTATTCATTTAAATCAGAGAATAATGGTTGTTCTATTTATATGAGTAATATCTTTTATGGTCATGCACCCTTGAAGAATGGTCTATTCTTGTTGAATCTCGACAAGAGTGATACACATATTCATAATGTTGAAGCCAAAAGATGCAGAGTTGATAATGATAGTGCAACTTATTTGTGGCAATTGCCGTTTAGGTCATATCGATGTAAAACGCATGAAGAAACTCCATCTTGATGGGCTTCGAATCACTTGATTATGAATCACTTGGTACTTGCGAACCGTGCCTCATGGGCAAGATGACAAAACGCCGTTCTCGGAACTATGGGCGTGCAACTGATTTGTTGGAAATCATACATACCGATGTTTGTGGTCCAATGAATGTTGAGGCACGCCAGGGTATCGTTATTTTCTCACCTTCACAGATGATTTGAGCAGATATGGGTATATCTACTTAATGAAACACAAATCTGAAACATTTGAAAAGTTCAAAGAATTTCAGAGTGAAGTGGAAAATCATCGTAACAAGAAAATAAAGTTTCTACGATCTGATCGTGGAGGAGAATATTTGAGTTACGAGTTTGGTTTACATTTGAAACAATGTGGAATAGTTTAGCAACTCACGCCACCCGAACACCACAGAGAAATGGTGTGTCGAGCGTCAGTCGTACTTTACTAGATATGGTGCGATCTATGATGTCTATTTCCGATTTACCGCTATCGCTTTGGGGTTATGCTTTAGAGACGGCCACATTCACGTTGAATAGGACACCGTCAAAATCCGTTGAGACGACGCCTTATGAACTGTGGTTTGGCAAGAAACCAAAGTTGTCGTTTCTTAAAGTTTGGGGCTGCGATGCTTATGTAAAGAAACTTCAACCAGATAAGCTCGAACCCAAATCGGAAAAATGTGTCTTCATAGGATACCCAAAGGAGATGTTGGGTACACCTTCTATCACAGATCTGAAGGCAAGATTTTCGTTGCTAAATTCGGGTCCTTTCTAGAGAAGGAGTTTCTCTCGAAAGAAGTGAGTGGGAGGAAAGTAGAACTTGATGAGATAATCAGATCTGCTCCCTTATTGGAAAGTAGTTCATCACAAGAAATGGTTCCCGTGACAACTACACCAATTAGTGAGGAAACTAATGATGATGATCATGAAGTTTCAAATCAAGTTACTCTTGAACCTCGTGGTCAACCAGAGTAAAATACGCACAGAGTGGTACGGTAATCTTATTCGGAAGTCATGTTACTTGACCATGGCGAACCTACAAACTATGAAGAAGCGATGGTGAGCCCAGATTCCATAAAATGGCTGGAAGCCATGAAATCTGAGATGGGATCCATGTATGAGAACAAAGTATGGACTTTGGTTGACTTGCCCGATGATCGGCAAGCCATTGAAAATAAATGGATCTTTAAGAAGAAGACCGACGCCGATGGTAATGTAACTGTCTACAAAGCTCGACTTGTTGCAAAAGGTTTTCGACAAGTTCAAGGGGTTGACTACGATGAGACTTTCTCACCCGTGGCGATGCTTAAGTCTGTCCGAATCATGTTAGCAATTGCCGATTTTATGATTATGAAATTTGGCAAATGGATGTAAAACCGCATTCTTGAATGGATTTCTAGAAGAAGAGTTGTATATGATGCAACCAGAAGGTTTTGTCGATCCAAAGGGTGCTAACAAAGTGTGCAAGCTCAACGATCAATTTATGGTGCAGTGCAAGCCTCTCGGAGTTGGAATAAGCGCTTTGATAGTGTGATCAAAGCATATGGGTTTGTATGCACTTTTGGAGAAGCCTTGTATTTACAAGAAAGTGAGTGGGAGCTCAGAGCATTTCTAATATTATATGTGGACGACATATTATTGATTGGAAATGATATAGAATTTCTGGATAGCATAAAAGGATACTTGAATAAAAGTTTTCAATGAAAGACCTCGGTGAAGCTGCATACATATTGGGCATCAAGATCTATAGAGATAGATCAAGGCGCTTAATTGGACTTTCACAAAGCACATACCTTGATAAAGTTTTGAAAAAGTTCAAAATGGATCAGCAAAGAAAGGTTTTTACCTGTGTTGCAAGGTGTAAGATTGAGTCGACTCAATGCCCGACCACAATGCAGAAGATAGAGAGAAAATGAAAGATGTTCCTATGCTTCAGCCATAGGCTCTATCATGTATGCAATGCTGTGTACCAGACCGACGTATGCTTAGCTGTAAGCTTGGCAGGAAGGTACCAAAGTAATCCAGAGTGGATCATTTGGACAGCGGTCAAGAACATCCCGAAATACCCGAAAAGGACTAAGGATATGTTTCTCGTATATGGAGGTGACAAAGAGCTAGTCGTAAATGGTTACGTCGATGCAAGCTTTGACACTGATCCGGACGATTCTAAATCGCAAACCGGATCGTGTTTTTATTAAGCGGTGGAGCTGTCGGTTGGTGCAGTTCTAAACAAAGCGTCGTGGCGGGATCTACATGTGAAGCGGAGTACATAGCTGCTTCGAAGCAGCAAATGAAGGAGTCTGGATGAAAGAGTTCATTTCCGATCTAGGTGTCATACCTAGTGCATCGGGACCGATGAAGATCTTCTGTGACAATCTGGTGCAATTGCCTTGGCAAAGGAATCCAGATTTCACAAGAGGACCAAGCATATCAAGAGACGCTTCAATTCCATTCGGGACCAAGTCCAAGTGGGAGACATAGAGATTTGCAAAATACATACGGATCTGAATGTTGCGAGACCGTTGACTAAGCCTCTTCCACGAGCAAAACATGATCAATACCAAGACTCCATGGGTGTTAGGATCATTACTTTGTAATCTAGATTATTGACTCTAGTGCAAGTGGGAGATCAAGGAAATATGCCCTAGAGGCAATAATAAAAGTTATTATTTATTTCCTTATATCATGATAAATGTTTATTATTCATGCTAGAATTGTATTAACCGGAAACATAATACATGTGTGAATATATAGACAAACAAGTATGTCACTAGTATGCCTCTACTTGACTAGCTTGTTAATCAAAGATGGTTATGTTTCCTAACCATGAACAAGGAGTTGTTATTTGATTAACAAGGTCACATCATTAGTTGAATGATCTGATTGACATGACCCATTCCGTTAGCTTAACACTTGATCGTTTAGTATGTTAATGCTTTCTTCATGACCATACATGTTCCTATAACTATGAGATTATGCAACTCCGTTTACGGAGGAACACTTTGGTACTACCAAACGTCACAACGTAATCGGGTGATTATAAAGGAGTACTACAGTGTCTCCAAAGGTACTTGTTGGGTTGGCGTATTCGAGATTAGGTTTTGTCACTCCGATTGTCGGAGAGGTATCTCAGGCCTTCTCGGTAATGCACATCACTTAAGCCTTGCAAGCATTACAACTAATGAGTTAGTTGTGAGATGATGTATTACGAACGAGTAAAGAGACTTACCGTAACTAGATTGAACTAGGTATTGGATACCGACGATCGAATCTCGGGTAAGTAACATACCGATGACAAAGGGAACAACGTATGTCGTTATGCGGTTTGACCGATAAAGATCTTCGTAGAATATGTAGGAACCAATATGGGCATCCAGGTTCCGCTATTGGTTATTGACCGAGAATGGTTCTAGGTCATGTCTACATAGTTCTCGAACCCGTAGGGTCCGCACGCTTAACGCTTCGATGACAGTTCATAATGAGTTTATAAGTATTGATGCACGAAGGTTGTTCGAGTCCCGGATGTGATCACGGACATGACGAGGAGTCTCGAAATGGTCGAGACATAAAGATTGATATATTGGAAGCCTACATTTGGACATCGGAAGTGTTCCGGTGAAATCGATTTTTACGAGTACAGGAGGTTACGGAACCCCCGGAAGTCTATGGGCCTTAATGGGCCATGGGAGAAGAGGAAGGGCAGGCCAAGGTGGGCTGCGCCCCCCCCCTCTAGTCCGAATAGGACAAGGAAGGGGGCGCGCCCTTCCTCTTCCCCTCCTCCAATCCTAGTCCAACTAGGAGAGGGGGAGTCCTACTCCCGGTGGGAGTAGGACTCCTCCTTGCGCGCCTCCCCTAGGGCCGCCACCTCCCCTTGGCTCCTTTATATCTGAGGGCAGGGGCACCCCAAGACACACAAGTTGATCTACGGATCTTGCCTTAGCCGTGTCGGTGCCCCTTCCACCATATTCCACTTCGTCATATCGTCGAGCTTAGGAGAAGCCCTGCGCCGGAGAAGTCATATCGTCATGGAGCTTAGGCGAAGCCCTGCGTCGGTGGAGCATCAACATCGTCCCACGCCGTCGTCTTGACGGAACTCATCCCGACACTTTGCTGGATCGGAGTCCGGGATCGTCATCGAGCTGAGCGTGTGCGTAACTCGGAGGTGCCGTGCGTTCGGTGCTTGGATCGGTCGGATCGTGGAGACGCGTCGACTACATCAACCGCGTTGTTATAACGCTTCGCTTTCGGTCTCGAGGGTGCGTGGGCGGACACTCTCCCTCTCGTTGCTATGCCATCACCATGGTCTTGCGTGATCGTAGGAAATTTTTTGAAATTACTACGTTCCCCAACAGCAATAGCTAACATGATTCGGACAGACTTAAGCATAGATACGAGTGAGAAACTCTCATCGTAGTCAACACCTTGAACTTGTCGAAAACCTTTTGCGACAATTCTAGCTTTGTAGATAGTAACACTACTATCAGCGTCTGTCTTCCTCTTGAAGATCCATTTATTTTCTATGTCTTGCCGATCATCGGGCAAGTCAACCAAAGTCCACACTTTGTTCTCATACATGGATCTCATCTCAGATTTCATGGCCTCAAGCCATTTCGCAGAATCTGGGCTCATCATCGCTTCCTCATAGTTCGTAGGTTCGTCATGGTCAAGTAACATGACCTCCAGAACAGGATTACCGTACCATTCTGGTGCGGATCTTACTCTGGTTTACCTACAAGGTTCGGTGGTAACTTGATCTGAAGTTACATGATCATCATCATTAGCTTCCTCACTAATTGGTGTAGTAGTCATAGGAACAGATTTCTGTGATGAACTGCTTTCCAATAAGGGAGTAGGTACTATTACCTCATCAAGTTCTACTTTCCTCCCACTCACTTCTTTCAAGAGAAACTCCTTCTCCAGATAGATTCCAAATTTAGCAACAAAAGTCTTGCCTTCGGATCTGTGATAGAAGGTGTACCCAACAGTCTCTTTTGGGTATCCTATGAAGACACATTTCTATGATTTGGGTTCGAGCTTATTAGGTTGAAGCTTCTTCACATAAGCATGGCAGCCCCAAATTTTAAGAAACAACAACTTTGGTTTCTTGCCAAATCACAGTATCGTCTCAACGGATTTAGATGGTGCCCTATTTAACGTGAATGCAGCTGTCTCTAGAGCATAACCCCAAAGGATAGCGGTAAATCAGTAAGAGACATCATAGATCGCACCATATCTAGTAAAGTACGATTACGGCGTTCGGACACACCATTACGTTGTGGTGTTTCGGGTGGCGTGAGTTGCAAAACTATTCCGCATTGTTTCAAATGAAGACCAAACTCGTAACTCAAATATTCTTTTCCACGATCAGATCGTAGAAACTTTATTTTCTTGTTACGATGATTTTCTATTTCACTCTGAAATTCTTTGAACTTTTCAAATGTTTCAGACTTATGTTCCATCAAGTAGATATACCCATATCTGCTCAAATCACCTGTGAAGGTCAGAAAATAACGATACTTGCCGCGAGCCTTAATACTCATCGGATCGCATACATCAGTATGTATTATTTCCAATAAGTCAGTTGCTCGCTCCATTGTTCCGGAGAACAGCGTTTTAGTCATCTTGCCCATGAGGCATGGTTCGCAAGCATCAAGTGATTCATAATCAAGTGATTCCAAAAATCCATCAGCATGGAGTTTCTTCACGCGCTTTACACCAATATGACCTAAACAGCAGTGCCACAAATATGTTGCACTATCATTATTAACCTTGCATCTTTTGGCATCAATATTATGAATATGTGTATCACACGATCAAGATCCAACAAACCATTTTCGTTGCGTGTATGACCATAGAAGGTTTTATTCATGTAAACAGAACAACAATTATTCTCTAACTTACATGAATAACCGTATTGCAATAAACATGATCAAATCATATTCATGCTCAATGCAAACACCAAATAACACTTATTTAGGTTCAACACTAATCCCGAAAGTATAGGGAGTGTGCGATGATGATCATATCAATCTTGGAACTACTTCCAACACACATCATCACTTCACCCTCAACTAGTCTTCGTTCATTCTGCAACTCCCGTTTCGAGTTACTAATCTTAGCAACTGAACTAGTATCAAATACCGAGGGGTTGCTATAAACACTAGTAAAGTACACATCAATAACATGTATATCAAATATACCTTTGTTCACTTTGCCATCCTTCTTATCCGCCAAGTACTCGGGGTAGTTCCGCTTCCAGTGTCCAGTCCCTTTGCAGTAGATGCACTTAGTCTCAGGCTTAGGTCCAGACTTGGGCTTCTTCACTCGAGCAGCAACTTGCTTGCTGTTCTTCTTGAAGTTCCCCATCTTCCCTTTGCCCTTTTCCTTGAAACTAGTGGTCTTGTCAACCATCAACACTTGATGCTTTTTCTTGATTTCTACCTTCATCGATTTCATCATCATGAAAAGCTCGGGAATCGTTTTTGTCATCCCTTGCATACTATAGTTCATCACTAAGTTCTATTAACTTGGTGATGGTGACTAGAGAATTCTGTCAATCACTATTTTATCTAGAAGATTAACTCCCACTTGATTCAAGCGATTGTAGTACCCAGACAATCTGAGCACATGCTCACTGCTTGAGCTATTCTCCTGCATCTTTTAGCTATAGAACTTGTTGGAGACTTCATATCTCTCAACTCGGGTATTTGCTTGAAATATTAATTTCAACTCCTGGAACATCTAATATGGTCCATGACGTTCAAAACGTCTTTGAAGTCCCGATTCTAAGCCATTAAGCATGGTGCACTAATCTATCAAGTAGTCATCATATTGAGCTAGCCAAACGTTCATAACGTCTGCATCTGCTCCTGCAATAGGTCTGTCACCTAGCGGTGCATCAAGGACATAATTCTTCTGTGCAGCAATGAGGATAAACCTCAGATCACGGATCCAATCCGCGTCATTGCTACTAACATCTTTCTACTTAGTTTTCTCTAGGAACATATCAAAAATAAAACAGGGGAGCTAAACGCGAGCTATTGATCTACAACATAGATATGCTAATACTACCAGGACTAAGTTCATGATAAATTAAAGTTCAATTAATAATATTACTTAAGAACTCCCACTTAGATAGACATCCCTCTAATCATCTAAGTGATCACGTGATCCAAATCAACTAAACCATAACCGATCATCAACAGAAATGGAGTAGTTTTCAATGGTGAACATCACTATGTTGATCATATCTACTATATGATTCACGCTCGACCTTTCGGTCTCAGTTTTCCGAGGCCATATCTGCATATGCTAGGCTCGTCAAGTTTAACCTGAGTATTCCGCGTGTGCACAACTGTCTTGCACTCGTTGTAGGGAGAGGATGCGCGGCTCGCCGGAATTTAGGCAGAGCACCGCGGCGGCCATGGTGGCGATGGTGGACAAAGAGAGCTCCTCAAGCTCGAATGAGAGGCTGGGAAGGGGTAGTGGAGTGCGGGCAGGCTGCTGGTGTGCTCGAAAGGCTCGGGGGAGGCCTATATATAGGCGCGGGGCGAGGTGCCGAGCTGTCGTTGCCGCGGACGCGTGTGCGTGCGCATGAGCTCGGAGGCAGGCAACGAGGGAGGCACAGGGGAGAGCTCACGGGGAGGAGGAGGCCAAAGGAGGCGCAGGGAGGAAGAGACGAGGAGGAAGACGACGGTCTGCGCACTGTGCTCCCGTGGGTGTTCGGCGGCGAGCGTCGGTGTGGGAGCGGACGGTGGGGGCACTACAAAAAAAAGACACATCCGTGACATTTTGGGCCGAACGAATTTTTTTTCTGTCATACATATGACACTTCTATGACGATAATTGTGACAAAACCAGGTATCATCATAGATGTGGTGGGCTCCTACTTCTATGACAAAAAATCATGACAGAAAATGGGCTTTTCGTCCTGGGCGGGCCGGAGACGCAGCTGCATGACATTCTTTGGGCCGTCCATGATGGAAAAAACCGTGGTAGAAGCGAGGGGGAGGAAAATTTCAGGGTGTTGCCGTTTATGGTGCGAGGTCGGGGGCTGAGCGATGCGCGTTTCTCTCGTACACGTACGCGCGTGTGTGCGAGGCGTTGGCTCTAACTGAACCCGAGCGAGGCGTTGGGCTCTAACTGAACCCGAGCGATTGCGCTGCAGGCTACGCGTTACTTAACCCGAGCGATCGATCGATGGATGTTAACTAAACCCGATCGAGCGATTCGCCGCTCTCGCCGCTAATCGAAGCCGGTCGATTGGATGAACAGTGAGCGTTGCGGGGGGTTTGGATGAACAGTGAGCGATGGCGTTGCCTATGGATGAACAGGACCCCGTGGTGTGGAGGACTGGATGAACAGTAGACGGTGGAGGGGTGCTGAGGGAGTCCTGGACTAGGGGGTGTCCGGATAGCCGAACTATCATCTTTGGCGGACTCCTAGACTATGAAGATACAAGATTGAAGACTTCGTCCCGTGTCCGGATGGGACTTTCCTTGGCGTTGAAGGCAAGCTTGGCAATACGGATATGTAGATCTCCTACCATTGTAACCGACTCTGTGTAACCCTAACCCTATTCGGTGTCTATATAAACCGAAGGGTTTTAGTCCGTAGGACAGAACAACAATCATACCATAGGCTAGCTTCTAGGGTTTAGCCTCTCGATCTCGTGGTAGATCTACTCTTGTACTACCCATATTATCAATATTAATCAAGCAGGAGTAGGGTATTACCTCCATCGAGAGGGCCCGAACCTGGTAAAAACATTGTGTCCCTTGTCTCCTGTTACCATCCGCCTAGACGCACGAGTTGGGACCCCTACCCGAGATCCACCGGTTTTGACACCGACATTGGTGCTTTCATTGAGAGCTCCTCTGTGTCGTCATCAATAGGCCCGATGGCTCCTTCAATCATCAATAACGACGCAGTCCAGGGTGAGACTTTTCTCCCGGACAGATCTTCAGATTCGGCGGCTTTGCTGCGGGCCAATTAAGCAGCCATCCGGAGCAGATCGAAAGCTACGCCCCTAGCCATCAGGTCAGATTTGGAAGCTTGAACTATACGGACGATGTCCGCGGAGACTTGATCTTCGACGGATTCGAGCCACAGCCGAGCGTGCCTCACTGTCTCGATGGGTACGATC
The DNA here is from genome assembly GCA_021605205.1 of Aegilops longissima. Classification (NCBI taxonomy): domain Eukaryota; kingdom Viridiplantae; phylum Streptophyta; class Magnoliopsida; order Poales; family Poaceae; genus Aegilops; species Aegilops longissima. The sequence goes on from CM038680.1 coordinate 393,353,530, forward strand.
TAGCTCTGCCGCGAAGCGAGGCTCTCGGAGGCCGCACTCGTGCCGCTCCGACCCTTAATCCGGAGCCGGTTCCCTCGATCGAGGACGAGTGGTTGGACACCGCCTCGGGGGCTACGATCTCAACGGTAATTGAGCCGAACTCCATCCCTATCCTTTGCGAAGACCGTGACTCCAAGGTGTCGGACTCCTCTCCGGACTCCGAACCCTCCGCCCGCCAATCGAATCCGATTGGGCGCCGTCATGGAGTTCATCGCCATGGACATCTTTCAAAGACTTGCCCTTTGGCGACATCCTGAATTCACTAAAGTCTCTCTCTTTATCTGGAGAGCCCTGGCCGGACTACGGTCAGGAAGGTTGGGAGGCGGACGACGAAGAAATTCAACACCCACCCACCACCCACTTTGTAGCCACTGTCGATGATTTAACAGACATGCTCGACTTCGACTCCGAAGACATCGACGGTATGGACGACGATGCTGGAGACAACCAAGAACCAGCGCCTACAGGGCACTAGAAGGCCACCTCGTCATACGACATATACATGGTGGATATCCCAAAAGATGGGAACGGCGATGGAACAGCGGAGGATGACCCCTCCAAGAAACAGCCTAAGCGCCGGCGTCAGCGGCGCCGCTCTAAATCCCGCCAGAGCAAAAACGGTGATTCCGGCACAGGAGACAATAATACCCCGGACAGTGCTGAAGATGACCCCTCCAAAGAAGACTCAAATAAGCGGGGCGAGGAGAAGCAAGACCGCACGATAGTGCGGCGAGAAAAGAGGTAGAGGACGATAATTATGCGCCCCTCCGAAGGCGAGTCAAGCCTCGACGACGATGAATTAAATCGTGCGAGGACCCGTCGAACAAGAGCGTTTTAAACGCAGGCTCATGGCCACGGCAAGCAGCCTCAAGAAAAAGTAGCAACAGCTTAGAGTGACAAAGACCTGCTAGTCGACAAATGGATCAAGTCCTTGCAGCCAAGAGTATGAACTCGACGCCCCTCCAAAAGCTACCCCAAACGCAGGCCGTTGCCTCGATCACGGAGGAAGCACCCACGTCACCAGCGACGACATGGCAGACCGCCACCCGTGGCATGACGACAGAAGCCTCTCGGCCCTCCGCTCAAGCCACGCCCGACGCCGCTCGAGAAAGTACCAAGGCACGGGAAAACGCGCCGGACTTGCGAGATATATTGGAGGATAAGGCAAAGCATACAAGATCAATCTATAGATCGTGTGGGCGCCCAACGACTCGGGGTGATTACCGTCATGCCGTATACAACAAACCCGCCGGGCGAACACAATAGACAAAGCTCATATGAGCTACGCCGTGATATAGCCCAATCTGAGGCGCCAAGACACCCACTATGCTTCACGATGAAGTAATGGATCATCAAATCCACGAGGGCTTCAAACCCGTAAACATCAAATCATACGATGGTACCACAGATCCTGCGGTCTCGGATCGAGGACTATCTCCTCCATATCCACATGGCCCGCGGTGATGATCTACATGCCATCAAATACCTCCCACTCAAGCTTAAAGGACCAGCTCGGCATTGGCTTAACAGCTTGCCGCCAGAATCAATTGGTTGTTGGGAGGACACGGAAGCCGCATTCCTTGATAACTTCCGGGGCACATATGTGCGACCACCGGCGCCGATGACCTTAGCCATATAATTCAGCAGCGTAAGAATCGGCGGACAATTACGGGCGCGGTTCCTAACAAAGAAAAATCAGATCGTCGATTGTCCGGATGCAGAGGCGCTAGCAACCTTCAAACACAACATCCGCGACAAGTGGCTAGCCCGCACCTAGGACAGGAAAAGCGAAATCCATGGCAGCCCTCACCACACTCATGACCCGCTTTTGTGCGGGAGAGGACAACTAGCTAGCTCGAAGCAACAACTTGGCCAAACACCTTGGTAGTTCGGATACCAAGGACAGCAATGGCGGGTCGCGTCGCAATAAGCATAAACGCCGCGTGCGGGTGATAATGCTGAAGATACGGCAGTAAATGCCGGATTCAGTGGCTCTAAACCCGGTCATCGGAAGAAGCCATTCAAAAGAAATATCCAGGGCCCGTCCAACTTGGACCGAATACTCGATCGCTTGTGCCAAATACATGGCACCCCTGAAAAACCAGCCAACCACACAAACAGGGATTGTTGGATCTTCAAACAGGCAGGCAAGTTAAATGCCGAACTCAATGACAAGGGGCTACATAGCGATGACGAGGAGGAGCCCCGGCCGCTGAACAATAGAGGACAGAAGGGCTTTCCCACACAAGTGCGGACGATGAACATGATATACGCAACCCACATACCCAAAAGGGAGCGGAAGCGTGCTCTAAGGGGCGTATATGCGATGGAGCCATCGCCTGAAGTTCAATCCATGGTCCTCCTGCCCGATCACCTTTGATCAAGGACCACCCACTAGCATCCGTCACGCCGGATTCGCCGCATGGTTCTTGACCCAATCATCGGCGGATTTCACCTCACTAGAGTCACGATGGGCGACGGTAGCAACCCGAACCTGCTTTATCGGGATACAAGTCGCAAAATGGGCATAGACCCTCAAGGATTAAACCCACAAAGACGACCTTTAAAGGCGCCATACCAGGTGTAGAGGCCAATTATACAGGCTCGCCATACACTCGGTGGTCGCCGGATCCCGAATAACTTCCGGCGAAGAGATAATCTTCGACATAGTCCCGTTCATGGCGGCTATCACGCCTTCGCTTGGACGAACCGCATTTGCAAAGTTCAATGCGGTGCCGCACTACGCATACCTCAAGCTCAAGATGCCAGGCCCTCGAGGAGTAATCACGGTCAATGGAAACACCGAACGCTCTCTCCGAACGGAGGAGCATACGGCCGCCCTTGCGGCAGAAGTGCAGAACAGCCTCTTAAGGCAATTCTCCAGTCCGGCCAATAAACAATCGGACACTGTCAAGCGCGCCCGGAGTAACCTACAACAGGACCGCCTCGCATGATTCGAGCACGCGTAGCAATCCGGCCCCAACCCCAGCCCTCGCGAAACTGCGAAGCGATTACTACAGCGTACATAACTACGCTCGAGATACCATGGGCCTAAGGGAGGGCCACGACCACAGCTGCGCCGAGAATGCGGCTAGACCGCACTAGGGGCTCCCATTTGTGTCATTCCCTTTTTCTTTTTCTTACTTTTACTTTCAGGACTCTGTTCTCCAGAAGCCATGTCCGGCATTTGCGCCGAACTCATGGTGCAACAGCCGTGGAAGCGTAGTTACGTCGAGTGTCCGTGGTCTCTACTACGATCATTATACCTGTTTTACATACCATCCCGCAGCTTACCCAGGGGGACATGTTAAATAGTCCCATCCCTTGCTTATCGCACTATTTGTATCGTTCTGCTTCCATTGCAGTACCTTTTTGAATAAACAATGCATAGCTTTCGCCTATTATTGCACTCCTTTCTTCATCTATATATATGTTCATTTCATGACATGGTGCACCCGTACACTTTGGTACGGCCAATACACCAGGGGCTTAAGTTCCCCATAATATGGTGTTAGAAGTCTGAACACTCTCACGAGTGCGGCACCCCGAACTTATAGCATTCTATGCATCGGCTCCGAATCATGTCTTGGGTCAATAGTTGGGTTTGCCCGGCTCCCATGTTTTGCTACCTTACATTCCGTTATATCGGCTAAGGTAAGGCTGGGAGAACTCCTCTGCGATTGTGCCCGTGTTGAGCTGGGTTGAGCACCTCGGTGGAGAAAGCTAAAACTGATTGTCATGATAGGGCGAGAGCCGATCGCTGTTCGAGAGGTTTTTGGGTCCCTAAAGACTTATGCCGCTTAGAGTGAGGAGTCGGCATTGTCCGCCAAAGGCGTGGATAGCGCCCGAACTCGGTCTTCCGAATACTAGGGCTTCACGAAATTTAAAATTATAGAATTCTATGGCTAAGTGAGAGTGTTCAAGCATTATAAGTCCGGTTGCCTTGTTCATTGCGTTGGCGCCTCCTTGACGGACCCAAGAATGGGAACAAGAGCGCTCAAGTTTATCCCGAACACCCCAAAGACTTTCGTGGCATGGGGCCTGAAGCCAACGACTTGCCATCTCTCAAATTTGATGAACGACCGCCTGAGAAGGTAATATTTTAAATTAACAAGTGTTGCTTAGCGATATGAACAAGTTTTCAGCGTCAGATAACAAATGCGAGTCTATCAAAATTACATATTTGGAGCACTCATCCGCTATCTGGCGGGCACCCTTCAGACGCCCTCATAGTTTATTTCGGCGTCGCGATGCTCCTTGCCCTTCGGTGGCCCGTCCGTCACAAGCTTCTCCGCATCCAGCTTGCCCGATGCACTTTAGACGGGCAAGGGCCAACAGGCACCTTCAATGCAGATGGCGCTTGATGACTTCAATCAATGGACAAAGGCCCACCAGCACCGCACTAGCCTAAAGTAGCTCCGTGCATGGCTTCCAATAGCCACACCCGAACTATAAGGCCCTTCATGGCCTGTTCGGTGACCTTGTGGAGCTCGACCAGCTGCTTCAGCTGGTCGCTTAGGGGCACCGGATGTCCGCCTCGACATCTCGAGACTAGAACACCTTCTCCGTCGAGCTCCCCTCCTTGGCGCGGTAGAACGCGCGGCGAGATCGTATACACCACGGGCAGATCTGTGAATGCTCCTGGAGAGCTCCGAATCCGGGTAAGTAATAGGTAATTCACTTTCACATGCTGGCTTTGCATAAAGAATGCCTTACCCTGCCACTATCTTCTTTAATGAATCTATTTCTTGGAGGGTTTTTTGGGCTTTGGCCTTAGCGGCTTTGGCACTCTCAAGAGCCGAGGCGAGCTCGGACTCTCGAGTCTTCGAGTCACGCTCCAAACTCTCGTGTTTTTCCACGAGAGCCTGGAGCTCTTGCCGCACCTCCGCCACCCGCTCCTCCTGCTTCTCTCACTCGGTGCGTTCCGCGGCCGCTTTGCTTTTGGCCGCGGACACCGCTTCCTTCAGGGTCGCCACCTTGTTCGTGGCCCCTACAATACCCACGTTATTCCTGTCATTTTTTTTGCAACCGAATCCTTTCTATAAGGTATTTCTTTAATAAGGTATTACTTACCTTCTTTGTCCTCGAGCTGCTTCTTGGCAAGGCCAAGCTCGTTCTTGGACCGCTCGAGGCTCTGCTTCAATGCATTGACCTTCGCAGTCGGTCTTGGCGAGGTCAGCAAAGCGCCTGCATTCCCATATTGACATACTTATGTTAGACTCCTGCGTATATCTTTTTAGATCCTTAGTCCGGCTTTTCTTTCCGAACACGAACTAAGCATCGAGGCTACTGTCTATGCGGTAATATTTTTACATATTCTAAACTTACCTCAAAGCTTGTTAGAAGGCTGGTACAGGCTTCACCAGCCCGCTCTTGGCGGATCGAACTTTCGGATCACCACACTCATAACAAGGCGGTGCTCCACCTCGATGGAGGCGCCGTTAAGCGCCTCGATGCTATCCGGTGCCTCCGGTTGGGCGGAGGACACGGCGTCTTACCCTTCCTGAAGGGCCGCTTGCGGACTTCGAACCGCTAAAGGTTCCGGTATGGAGTTCGGACAAGGGTCGGGCTTAGAGCCCCGGGGTCTCGCTCCCCTCGCGCCTGGAATCCGGGAGGCTGCCTTGCGGGGCCTCCTGCGCCACCTCCTCTTGACCAGGCCCCCCTTGGGGCGGTCGGAAGTGAAGTACTCTCCACTTCCGACGAATTCACGGACCCGCTCGACGAAGTGGCGAGCTCGTCCTTGGGCGGGCTGCATAATTGTTCGGCATTAGAGAACACTATGCAATGGAAAAAAACCATGGGTATCCGGACACTTACGATCTCGCCAGGGCTTGGTCCTTGTTGGCCCTCCTCCTCGTCATTGTCGGCGTTGGCGGAGAAGTCCGGAGGAAGGTCCTTCCTTCTTGACCCTCCGGCCTCCCGGTTAGGGGCGGCCTTCCTTTCTTCTCTCCACTGGGAGAGGCTTTTTTCCTCCTCCTCTTTCTCGGAGGAGGATTCCGCCTCAGGTTGTCAGCGATGAGTCGGACAGCCTCTGCGCCGGGAGCTCCTTGAGTTCCCGTGGCCTCCTTCTTGGCCTTCTTCTCCGGCACCACGTGAGGTGCCGGAACCAGCAACCCCGCAATCAAGGCGTCAGCTGGTCTTCGGCAACGGGCCGACAGTTAATCTGTCCGGACGTCTTCAACCAGATCTGTCAAAGGTTAGGGAGTTTTGGATCCCGCATAGAGTCAAACTATGAAAAAGAGTCCCATAAAGGGTAAAATAACTTACCTCGCTAGCTTGACGCTGCGAGCTGAATCCGCGATCTTGATGGCGGATGTAGAACCTCGGCGCCCTTGAACAGCACCTTCGGGCATCTTCGTGCGTAGTGTCAAAGAGCCTTTTCAGGGTTGGGTGTTGTGCCGGATCGAACTCCCACAATTTGAAGGCCCGTTGTTGGCATGGGAGAATCCGGCGGATGAGCATCACCTGGATTACGTTGACAAGCCTGAGATTCTTGTCCACCAGGTTTCAGACGCAAGTTTGGAGTCCGGACAGCTCATCTGAATTCCCCCACGCCTGGCCCGTCTCTTTCCATGATGTGAGCCGGGTGGGGAAGCCAGATCGGAATTCGGGAGCCGCTGCCCATTGAGAGTCGCGCGGCTCGGTGATGTAGAACCACCCCGATTGCCACCCCTTTATGGTCTCCACAAAGGAGCCCTCGAGCCATAGGACTTTGGCCATCTTGCCAACCATGGCACCTCCGCACTCCGCTTGGCGGCCGCCCACTACCTTCGGCCTGACATTGAAGGTCTTCAGCCATAAGCCGAAGTGGGGCTGGATGCAGAGGAAGGCCTCGCACACGACGATAAACGCCGAGATGTTGAGGATGAAATTCGGGGCCAGATCGTGGAAATCTAGGCCGTAGTAGAACATGAGCCCCCGGACAAATGGGTGAAGTGGAAACCCTAGTTCGCGGAGGAAGTGGGGGAGGAACACCACCCTCTCATGGGGCCTGTGTTGGAAATATGCCCTAGAGGCAATAATAAAAGGATTATTATTATATTTCCTTGTTCATGATAATTGTCTTTTATTCATGCTATAATTGTATTATCCGGAAATCGTAATACACGTGTGAATACATAGACCACAATATGTCCCTAGTGAGCCTCTAGTTGACTAGCTCATTGATCAATAGATAGTCATGGTTTCCTGACTATGGACATTGGATGTCATTGATAACGGGATCACATCATTAGGAGAATGATGTGATGGACAAGACCCAATCCTAAGCATAGCACAAGATCGTGTAGTTCGTTTTGCTAGAGCTTTTCCAATGTCAAGTATCTCTTCCTTAGACCATGAGATCGTGTAACTCCCGGATACCGTAGGAGTGCTTTGGGTGTACCAAACGTCACAACGTAACTGGGTGACTATAAAGGTGCACTACAGGTATCTCCAAAAGTGTCTGTTGGGTTGACACGGATCGAGACTGGGATTTGTCACTCCGTGTTACGGAGAGGTATCACTGGGCCCACTCGGTAGTGCATCATCATAATGAGCTCAAAGTGACCAAGTGTCTGGTCACGGGATCATGCATTACGGATGCGAGTAAAGTGACTTGCGGTAACGAGATTGAGCGAGGTATTGGGATACCGACGATCGAATCTCGGGCAAGTAACATACCGTCGACAAAGGGAATAGTATACGGGTTGCTTGAATCCTCGACATCGTGGTTCATCCGATGAAATCATCGAGGAGTATGTAGGAGCCAACATGGGTATCCAGATCCGCTGTTGGTTATTGACCGGAGAGCCGTCTCGGTCATGTCGCATGTCTCCGAACCCGTAGGGTCTACACACTAAGGTTCGGTGGCGCTAGGGTTATTAGGAAGACTTGTATGTGATTACGAATGTTGTTGAGTCCGGATGAGATCCCGAGCGTCACGAGGAGTTCGGAATGGTCCGGAGGTAAAGATTTATATATGGGAAGTTGTCAAACGGACACCGGAAAGTTTCGGGGTCATATCGGTATTGTACCGGGGCCACCGGAGAGGTTCCGGGGGTCCACCGGGAGGGGCCACCCCTCTCGGAGGGCCTCATGGGCCACAAGGGGCAGGGAACCAGCCCCTGGAGGGCTGGGCCCCCCTTGGGCCCATGCGCCTAGGGTTGGGGGGAACCCTAGTGGGGGGCCCCTTTGCTTGGGGGGCAAGCCCCCCTCCCTGGCCGCCGCCCCCCCTCTAGATCTCATCTAGAGGGGCCGCCCCCCCTTGCCCCTTCCCCTATAAATAGAGGGGTGAGGGGAGGGCTACAACACACATCCAAGGCGCAGCCCTCCCTCCCAACACCTCTCCTCCTCCGTTGAGTGCTTGGCGAAGCCCTGCCGAGATCTTGTCTCTCCACCATCATCACGCCGTCGTGCTGCTGTTGGAGCCTTCTTCCTCAACCTCTCCTTCCCCCTTGCTGGATCAAGAAGGAGGAGACGTCGTCCGTTCCGTACGTGTGTTGAACGCGGAGGTGCTGTCCGTTCGGCACTTGGTCATCGGTGATCTGAATCACGGCGAGTACGACTCCATCATCACCGTTCCCTTGAACGCTTCCGCACACGATCTACAAGTGGTATGTAGATGCAATCTCTCTCCCATGACTCGTTGCTTAGATGAACTCATAGATGGATCTTGGTGAAACCGTAGGAAAAAATTTAATTTTCTGCAACGTTCCCCAACAGTGGCATCATGAGCTAGGTCTATGCGTAGTTCTCTATTGCACGAGTAGAACACAATTTTGTTGTGGGCGTAGATCTTGTCAACTTGCTTGCCGCTACTAGTCTTTTCTTGCTTCAGCGGTATTGTGGGATGAAGCGGCCGACCGACCTTACACATACGCTTCGTGAGACATGTTCCACCGGTGACATGCACTAGTTGCATAAGGTGGCTAGCGGGTGTCTGTCTCTCCTACTTTAGTTGGAGCGGATTAGATGAAAAGGGTCCTTATGAAGGGTAAATAGAAGTTGACAAAATCACGTTGTGGTTATTCGTAGGTAAGAAAACGTTCTTGCTAGAACCCAATTGCAGCCACGTAAAAGATGCAACAACAATTAGAGGACGTCTAACTTGTTTTTGCAGCAATTGTCATGTGATGTGATATGGCCAAAGTTGTGATGAATGATGAATGATATATTGTGATGTATGAGATCATGTTCTTGTAATAGGAATCACGACTTGCATGTCGATGAGTATGACAACCGGCAGGAGCCATAGGAGTTGTCTTAATTATTGTATGACCTGCGTGTCATTGATTCAACGCCATGTAAATTACTTTACTTTATTGCTAAGCGTGTTAGCCATAGTAGTAGAAGTAATAGTTGGCGAGCAACTTCATGGAGACACGATGATGGAGATCATGATGATGGAGATCATGGTGTCATGCGGTGACAAGATGATCATGGAGCCCGAAGATGAAGATCAAAGGAGCTATATGATATTGGCCATATCATGTCACTACTTTATATAATTGCATGTGATGTTTATTATGTTTATGCATCTTGTTTACTTAGAACGACGGTAGTAAATAAGATGATCCCTTAGAATAATTTCAAGAAAGTGTTCCCCTAACGTGCACCGTTGCTAAAGTTAAATCGTTTGAAGCACCACGTGATGATCGGGTGTGATAGATCCTTACGTTCACATACAGCGGTGTAAGACAGTTTTACACATGCATAAACACTTAGGGTTAACTTGACGAGCCTAGCATGTACAGACATGGCCTCGGAACACAAGAGACCGAAAGGTCGAACATGAGTCGTATGGAAGATACGATCAACATGGAGATGTTCACCGACGATGACTAGTCCGTCTCACGTGATGATCGGACACGGCCTAGTCGACTCGGATCATGTAACACTTAGATGACTAGAGGGATGTCAAATCTGAGTGGGAGTTCATTAAATAATTTGATTAGATGAACTTAATTATCATGAACTTAGTCTAAAGTCTTTGCAAAATATGTCTTGTAGATCAAATGGCCAACGCTCATGTCAACATGAACTTCAATGCGTTCCTAGAGAAAACCAAGCTGAAAGATGATGGCAGCAACTATTCGGACTGGGTCCGAACACGAGATCATCCTCATAGCAGCCAAGAAACAATATGTCCTAGAAGCACCGCTAGGTGATGCACCCATCGAAGAACCAAGACATTATGAATGCTTGGCAGTCTCGTCTTGATGATTACTCCCTCGTTCGGTGCGGCATGCTTTACAGCTTAGAACCGGGCTCCAAAGCGTTTTGAGCAACACGTAGCATATGAGATGTTCGAGGAGCTGAAAATGGTTTTCCAAGCTCATGCCGGGTCGAGAGATATGAAGTCTCCGACAAGTTCTATAGTTGTAAGATGGAGGAAAACAGTTACATCGGTGAGCACATACTCAAAATGTCCGGGTTGCACAACCGCTTTGTCCCAGTGGACATTAACCTCCGGACGAGGCGGTCATTGACAGAATCCTTGATCGCTCCCACCAAGCTACAAGAGCTTTGTGATGAACTACAATATGCAGGGGATGGTGAAGACCATTCCTGAAGTATTCTCAATCTTGAAGTCGTGAGAGGTTGAAATCAAGAAAGAACATCAAGTGTTGATGGTCAATAAAACCACTAAGTTCAAAAGGGCAAGGGTAAGAAGAACTTCAAGAAGGACGGCAAAGATGTTGCGCGCCGGTAAGCAAGTTGCGGGAAGAAGTCAAAGAATGGACCCAAGCACGAGACAGAGTGCTTTTATTGCAAAGGAAGGGCCATTTGAAGCGGAACTGCCCCAAATACTTAGCGGACAAGAAGGCCGGCAACACTAAAGGTATATTTGATATACATGTAATTGATGTGTACCTTACCGAGACTCGTAGTAACTCCCGGGTATTTGATACGGTGTCGTTGCTCATATTTGTAACTCACAGCAGAGCTGCGGAATAAGCGGAGGCGGCGAAGGGCGAGGTGACAATGCTGCGTCGGGAATGGTTCCAAGGTCGATGTGATCGCCGTCGACACGCTACCTCTACATTTACCTACGGGATTAGTTTTAAACCTCAATAATTGTTATTTAGTGCCAAGTTTGAGCATGAACATTGTATCGGGATCTCGTTTAATGCGAGATGGCTACTCATTTAAATCCGAGAATAATGGTTGTTCTATTTATATGAGAGATATGTTTTATGGTCATGCTCCGATGGTCAATGGTTTATTCTTAATGAATCTCGAGCGTAATGTTACACATATTCATAGTGTGAATACCAAAAGATGTAAAGTTGATAACGATAGTCCCACATACTTGTGGCACGCCGCCTTGGTCACATTGGTGTCAAGCGCATGAAGAAGCTCCATTCGATGGACTTTTAGAGTCTCTCGATTATGAATCATTTGACACATGCGAACCATGCCTCATGGGCAAAATGACCAAGACTCCGTTCTCGGAACAATGGGCGAGCAACCAACTTATTGGAAATCATACATACCGATGTGTGCGGTCCAATGGCGTTGAGGCTCATGGAGGATATCGTTATGTTCTCACTCTCACCGATGACTTGAGTAGATATGGGTATGTCTACTTGATGAAACACAAGTCTGAGACCTTTGAAAAGTTCAAGGAATTTCAGAATGAGGTAGAGAATCAACGTGACCGAAAGATAAAATTCTTCTGATCGGATCATGGAGGAGAATATTTAAGTCACGAATTTGGTACACACTTAAGAAAATGTGGAATTGTTTCACAACTCACGCCGCTGGAACACCTCAAATAAACGGTGTGTCCGAGCGTCGTGTCGCACTCTATTGGATATGGTGCGATCTATGATGTCTCTTACCGATTTACCGCTATCATTTTGGGGATATGCACTAGAGACAGCTACATTCACTTTAAATAGGGCACCGTCTAAATCCGTTGAGACGACACCGTATGAATTATGGTTTGGGAAGAAACCTAAGCTGTCGTTTCTAAAAGTTTGGGGATGCGATGCTTATGTCAAGAAACTTCAACCTGAAAAGCTCGAACCCAAGTCGGAAAAATGCGTCTTCATAGGATACCCTAAGGAAACCATTGGGTATACCTTCTACCTTAGATCCGAAGGCAAGATCTTTGTTTCCAAGAACGGATCCTTTCGGAAAAGAGTTTCTCTCAAAAGGAGTAAGTGGGAGGAAAGTAGAACTCGATGAAGTACTACCTCTTGAACCGGAAAGTAGTGCAGCTCAGAAAATGTTCTGTGGTGCCTACACCTCGGAGAGGAAATTAATGATGATGATCAAGGTACTTCGGATCAAGTTGCTCTTGAACTTCAGAGGTCCACAAGGACACGTTCCACACCAGAGTGGTATGGCAACCCTGTCACGGAAATCATGTTGTTAGACAACGGTGAACCTTGAACTATGAAGAAGCGATGGCGGGCCAGATTCCAACAAATGGCTTGAAGCCATGCAATCCGAGATAGGATCCATGTATGAAAACAAAGTATGGACTTTGACAGACTTGCCCGATGATCGGCGAGCGATAGAAAACAAATGGATCTTTAAGAAGAAGACGGACGCGGATGGTAATGTCACCATCTATAAAGCTCGACTTGTCGCTAATGGTTATCGGCAAGTTCAAGGGATTGACTACGATGAGACTTTCTCTCCGTGGCGAAGCTTAAGTCCGTCCGAATCATGTTAGCAATTGCCGCATACTATGATTATGAGATATGGCGATGGACGTCAAAACGGCATTCCTTAATGGTTATCTTAAGGAAGAGCTGTATATGATGCAGCCGAAGGTTTTGTCGACCCTAAGAATGCTAACAAGGTATGCAAGCTCCAGCGATCCATTTATGGGCTGGTGCAAGCATCTCGGAGTTGGAACATTCGCTTTGATGAGATGATCAAAGCGTTTGGGTTTATGCAGACTTATGGAGAAGCCTGCGTTTACAAGAAAGTGAGTGGGAGCTCTGTAGCATTTCTCATATTATATGTAGATGACATACTTTTGATGGGAAATGATATAGAACTCTTGGACAACATTAAGGCCTACTTGAATAAAAGTTTTTCAATGAAGGACCTTGGAGAAGCTGCTTATATATTAGGCATCAAGATCTATAGAGATAGATCGAGGGCGCCTCATAGGTCTTTCACAAAGCACATACCTTGATAAGATTTTGAAGAAGTTCAAAATGGATCAGTCCAAGAAAGGGTTCTTGCCTGTCTTGCAAGGTGTGAGATTGAGCTCGGCTCAATGCCCGACCACGACAAAAGATAAAGAAGAGATGAGCGTCATCCCTATGCCTCGCCATAGGATCTATTATGTATGCCATGCTGTGTACCGGACCTGATGTAAACCTTGCCGTAAGTTTGGTAGGAAGGTACCAAAGTAATCCCGCAAGGAACACCGGACAGCGGTCAAGAATATCCTGAAGTACCGAAAAGGACAAAGGACATGTTTCTCGTTTATGGAGGTGACGAAGAGCTCGTCAGTAAGGGTTACATCGACGCTAGCTTCACACAGATCTGGATGACTCTAAGTCACAAACCGGATACGTGTATATGTTGAATGGTGGAGCGAGAAGCTGGTGCAGCTGCAAGCAGAGCGTCGTGGCGGGATCTACATGTGAAGCGGAGTACATGGCAGCCTCGGAGGCAGCGCATGAAGCAATTTGGGTGAAGGAGTTCATCACCGACCTAGGAGTCATACCCAATGCGTCGGGCCGATCAAACTCTTCTGTGACAACACCGGAGCTATTGCACTTGCCAAGGAGCCCAGGTTTCACAAGAAGACCAGCACATCAAGCGTCGCTTCAACTCCATCCGTGAAAATGTTCAAGATGGAGACATAGAAATTTGCAAAGTGCATACGGATCTGAATGTCGCAGATCCGTTGACTAAACCTCTTCCGCGGGCAAAACATGATCAACACCAGAACTCTATGGGTGTTCGATTCATCACAATGTAACTAGATTATTGACTCTAGTGCAAGTGGGGACTGTTGGAAATATGCCCTAGAGGCAATAATAAAAGGATTATTATTATATTTCCTTGTTCATGATAATTGTCTTTTATTCATGCTATAATTGTATTATCCGGAAATCGTAATACACGTGTGAATACATAGACCACAATATGTCCCTAGTGAGCCTCTAGTTGACTAGCTCGTTGATCAATAGATAGTCATGGTTTCTAACTATGGACATTGGATGTCATTGATAACGGATCACATCATTAGGAGAATGATGTGATGGACAAGACCCAATCCTAAGCATAGCACAAGATCGTGTAGTTCGTTTTGCTAGAGCTTTTCCAATGTCAAGTATCTCTTCCTTAGACCATGAGATCGTAACTCCCGGATACCGTAGGAGTGCTTTGGGTGTACCAAACATCACAACGAATCGGGTGACTATAAAGGTGCACTACAGGTATCTCCGAAAGTGTCTCATTGGGTTGACACGGATCGAGATCGGATTTGTCACTCCGTGTCACGGAGAGGTATCACTGGGCCCACTCGGTAGTGCATCATCATAATGAGCTCAAAGTGACCAAGTGTCCGGTCACGGATCATGCATTACGGTGCGAGTAAAGTGACTTGCTGGTAACGAGATTGAGCGAGGTATTGGGATACCGACGATCGAATCTCGGGCAAGTAACATACCGTCGACAAAGGGAATAGTATACGGGTTGCTTGAATCCTCGACATCGTGGTTCATCCGATGAAATCATCGAGGAGTATGTAGGAGCCAACATGGGTATCCAGATCCGCTGTTGGTTATTGACCGAGAGCCGTCTCGGTCATGTCGCATGTCTCCGAACCCGTAGGGTCTACACATAAGGTTTGGTGGCGCTAGGGTTATTAGGAAGACTTGTATGTGATTACCGAATGTTGTTCGAGTCCCGGATGAGATCCCGGACGTCACGAGGAGTTCCGAATGGTCCGGAGGTAAAGATTTATATATGGGAAGTTGTCAAGCGGACACCGGAAAGTTTTGGGGTCATATCGGTATTGTACAGGGGCCACCGGAGAGGTTCTGGGGTCCACCGGAGGGGCCACCCTCTCGGAGGGCCTCATGGGCCACAAGGGCAGGAACCAGCCTGGAGGGCTGGGCGCCCCCTTGGGCCCATGCGCCTAGGGTTGGGGAACCCTAGTGGGGCGCCCTTGCTTGGGGGCAAGCCCCCCTGGCCGCCACCCCCTCTAGATCTCATCTAGAGGGCCCCCTGCCCCTTCCCCTATAAATAGAGGGGTGAGGGAAGGGCTGCAACACACTTCCAAGGCGCAGCCCTTCCCCTCCCCAACACCTCTCCTCCTCCGTTGAGTGCTTGGCGAAGCCTGCCGAGATCTCGCCTCTCCACCATCATCACGCCGTCGTGCTGCTGCTGGAGCCTTCTTCCTCAACCTCTCCTTCCCCCTTGCTGGATCAAGAAGGAGGAGACGTCGTCCGTTCCGTACATGTGTTGGACGCGGAGGTGCTGTCCGTTCGGCACTTGGTCATCGGTGATCTGAATCATGGCGAGTACGACTCCATCATCACTGTTCCCTTGAACGCTTCCGCACGCGATCTACAAGTGGTATGTAGATGCAATCTCTCTCCCATGACTCGTTGCTTAGATGAACTCATAGATGGATCTTGGTGAAACCGTAGGAAAAATTTTAATTTTCTGCAACGTTCCCCAACAGCCTGGGGGTGGGGATGAGCTGCCCTTTGTCGGGCAGCCGATGTGCGACGTCGTCGGACAAGTATCCGGCCTTCCGCAGCTTTTTTACTTGGCCCTCCGTGATGGAGGAGACCATCCACCTGCCTCCCGCTCCGGACATGGCTGGAGATGGTTGAGGAAGAATGTGCGGACTTGGGCGCTGGAGCTCAGAGTGCGCGAAAATGGATGAACCAGGGAGGAGGAAGGCGTAGGTGAAAAGGGTGGATCCTTATCCCCTTATATGGACGGACGGTTATGCGTCCCCACCAACTGATAAAACTCGCTTATCTCCCAAGCGCCGCAATCAATGGCGCGGTTGGGTTACCCACGTCCGTATTGATGAGAATCCCGGAATAAGGGGGCACGATCTACGCTTTGATAAGACGTGCCATGGAAACCGCCTCGCTGAACATGCTGAGGTGGGACAGTAAAAAACGATTCAAATAAAGGCCTGGCCGTGGTGTGATGTCACGCCCGCGGAATACGTCAATGGATCTGTGCAAAAGTTATTCTCTCTCGGTGGTATGTGGAACTTGTTTTGCAGAGCGGACACTATCCTTGTGTTCAAAACTTTATATGAAGTATTCGAGGAGGAACCCGCCTTGCAATGCGAAGACAATATGCGCGCGGGACTCGTCGTCATTGAAGCCTGGTTCAGGGGCTCCGAGGGAGTCTTGGACTAGGGGTGTCCGGATAGCGAACTATCATCTTTGGCGGACTCCTAGACTATGAAGATACAAGATTGAAGAATTCGTCCCGTCCGGATGGGACTTTCCTTGGCGTGGAAGGCAAGCTTGGCGATCACGGATATGTAGATCTCCTACCATTGTAACCGACTCAGTAACCCTAACCCTATTCGGTGTCTATATAAACCGGAGGGTTTTAGTCCGTAGGACAGAACAACAATCATACCATAGGATAGCTTCTAGGGTTTAGCCTCTCTGATCTCGTGGTAGATCTACTCTTGTACTACCCATATCATCAATATTAATCAAGCAGGAGTAGGGTATTACCTCCATCGAGAGGGCCCGAACCTGGGTAAAAACATCGTGTCCCTTGTCTCCTGTTACCATCCGCCTAGACGCACAGTTCGGGACCCCCTACCCGAGATCTGCCGGTTTTGACACTGTCAGGTGCCCTTGGAGGGGTGGTTGAACAGGACCCCGTGGTGTGGAGGGCTGGATGAACAGTAGACGGTGGAGGGGTGCCCGTGGAGGGGTGGTTGAAAAGGAGCCGGTGGAGTAGCGCGCGGTGGAGGCTGGATGAACAGGAGCCCGTGGAGGCTGGAGGAGGTCGACGGTAGCCCGTGGAGGCTGGAGGAGGTCGACGGTGGAGATGAAACAGATCCCGTGGAGTCCTGTTTGTAGTACGCCACACCCCTCCCGATGAACAGGACCCCCGTTTTGACCGTAGCGCTCCAACACAAGTCCGTTTCGTCCGTTTTGCGGTACGCCACACCCCTCCCGATCAACAGGACCCCCGTTTCAACCGTAGGAGGTCCGTTTCATCCGCTTTATGGTACGCCACACCCTCCCGATCAACAGGACCCCGTTTCGACCGTGGGAGGTCCGCTTCCTCCGCTGGCGGATCGCCACACCCTCCCGATCAACATGACCCTGTTCCGAACGTAGGAGGTCCGTTTCCTCCGTTGTGCGGTACGCCAGGCCTCGTTTCCATCGCCTGTTCCGTCCAAGCCCTCCCGATGAACACGACCACGCATTCCGTTCCGACCCAGCCAGTTGGCTCCCCATGAACACGACGACGACGTTGTTTCTCCGTTCCGACCCAGCCATGTACGTATGCGCGAGTAGGCGTTCGAGACCCGGCCCGTATGTGCACATACGTGGCCGTATTTTCTTTCTTGCACCATGGCCGTTGTACGTACGTGTACATGCTACGTGTGCGCCTCTACTACGACACATGCGCGCCTCTACATCGACCAGTATATATATACGCATACCGTTCGCAACCAGAATGACAACGCCACGTGCGCTTGACCAGGTGGGTCCCGACCGCCGAGCACTTCCTTGCTCGAAGATGTAGCTGGTGGGTCCCAGCAGTCGGGGCGAATCGTTTGTTTTTTTTGCGCGACGCACTTCCTTGCGTCGCGAAGATGTAGCTGGTGGGTCCCAGCGATCCGCGGGGAAACGTTTTTTCACGAAATACGGTGGCCCGTCCGATGGGTCCCTGCTGTCAGGTGGAGGAATAATTATTTTGCGTGTAATAAGGAGGCACTTCCTTGCGGCCGCCATGGACCAAGTTGTCAGCCTCTGCACGCACAGTACTCTTCCGATGGAAGTCGGTCATTGACCACATTGACTACGCCGCGCCGAGAGCACCACGGCGGTGGACGACAGCGAGGCCTAGGAAGGGGACGACGCGAAGCCGGGGAAGACGCAGCAGTGGATGCCCACACGAAGAGGAGTACGAGGGTGAGGCTGCCATCGCCGCAGAATAACAGGGGGTGTGGGTGATAGAGGGATGGCCTGGCCAACAGTGGGAGTAGTAGGGGCGGTGAGGCCTCCGCGGCATCACAGCCGGCCACGGGAGGCAAGAGCACGCGGCACGACCGACGCTGCTTTGGGCGGCTGGAGCACGAAGACCAGAGGTTGAAGAAGCACTACGGCCGTTGGATGGACATCGTATGGTCACTGGAGCTAGAATCATTCATATTGACTAAGTCGACAAAGCCCTCCGTGTAACGCCCCGGATTCGATGCGCCAGATGTCATTCAGTTATTCGTCGGTGTTGCCATGTCATGTGCTTGCGTGTTGCACTTTGCCATGTCATCATCTGCATTTCATATCATGTCATCATGTGCATCACATTTGCATACGTGTTCGTCTCATGCATCCGAGCATTTTCCCCGTTGTCCGTTTTCCAATCCAGCACTCCTATGTCTCCGGCGCCCCTTTTACCTCTTTTTCGTATGCGGGTGTTAAACGGTCTCGGAATGGACCGAGGTTTGCCAAGCGGCCTTGGTATAGCACCGGTAGACCGCCTGTCAAGTTTCGTGCCATTTGGAGGTCGTTTGGTACTCCAACGGTTAACCGGGTAACCGCAAAAGCCTCCTTCTCTTTGCAGCCCAACACCCTTCCAAAGTGGCCCAAAACCCAGCAAACTCCCCTCCATGCTCTCGGTCGTTCGATCACGATCGCGTGGCCGAAAACCGCACCTCATTTGGACTCTCCTAGCTCCCTCTACCTATATAAACACCATCCCCTCCAAAAATCGCAGTCCAAATCCCCCGAAACCCTAAAAAAATCGACCCCGCGCTCGCCGGACACGTCCGCCGCCACCGGACGTATCTCCGCCGTTCGCCGCACCCAACCGGGGGCTGCCACGGGCGCCGCCGCCTCCCCCGCTGTCGGCCGCGGACACGGATCGGGCCCATGAGCCTCCCGTCGCGCCGTCGCCCGGACCATGACCCCGCCGCGTTCGCCGCGCCGCCCGGCGGTGCCCGCGCCCTCGTCGAGTTCCGCGCCGCCCGCCGCTCCTCCGTCGGCCCGCCGCCGTCCTCCTCTGCCGCTTCCGCTCTCTGCCGCCTCCGCCCGGCAATCGCCGCCCGCCAGCTCGCCTCCCGGCAGTCGGCCGAGCTTCCCGCCCAGCGCCTCCCGCCGCCGCCCGGTTGCTCGCCGCCCGGCTGCGCCCGTCTTGTGGCCCTCCCGTCCCCGCGACCCCGCGCCGCCTCCTCGCGACCCAGCGCCCGCGCCTCACCTCGCCGGAGCCGCCCGCATCCTCGCCGGATCCGGGGAAGGTGGATGAGATCCACCAACCCCGGGAACCAAACACGCCTCCCCGTCCCGGATCTCGCCATCCCGCACCGCTTCATCCCGTTGACTTCTCGGAGGGGTATATTTCCACTAAGTCCCAGATTTCATGTTATTTTCATGCATTTTCATCGCATCATAACTCTGCATCCGTAGCTCCGTTTCATGCGTGTAATATGTAAAATTGTTCGTCTCGAAGAGTAGATCATTTCATCTCATTGCATCATTTGCATTTGAGCTCATCTTGATGCCCGAAATGCTGTTAGAAGAGTGCTATGTGATGGTAGTTTCAGATTCTTATCAGAACATGCACTTTTGTCATTTTTTCCATGATTGATGTGTGCACCCTATGAACTTGAGTCCTACATGTGTTTTGTAATATGCCATGCCATATTTACAGGGGTGTATGCCATGTATTTTTGTGATCTATGTGGTGACTAGCACAAGCATGCAAACTAGGCTTCATGATGTTGCTGATTTCAGCCCTGTTCTGCTGATATTTTCATGCCATGTTAACTTGATGCTACAGAGAGTTCCATGCATATTTTGAGATACTTCTGTAAGGATGTTTTGAACATATGGTTATGATCTATCCATTCATTCCCTTGTTTGCAATTATGGAGTGCCATAGCTTGTCTCAATCGAGCTCTACTTTTGCTATAAAATGTTTCCTGGCAGGTTGTTTACATGTTATTCAATTTTGCCAAGGTTGTTGTAGTTGATCCTTGCATGCTATGATGTTGTTCTTGCCATGTATAGCTTCTATTCCATGTCTTCTTGATGGATGTATGCTTATATTATCATGTATTGCTCTGTGATGAGTGGTTCAAGCTCACCAACATGCCTACTTATCATTGTTTCTGCCATGTATGAATCTGTAATATAACTTGTCATGTTTACATGGGTGTCATCATATCTTTTGATCCTTTTTGGATTAGGGTCAGTAAAGGACTTTTGTTCTATGAAATTAGTAGGTTCATGCCATGCCTTTGTTTTCCATGATAAGATCCTGTAGCATGTTTTTAGATAGCTCTAAACATTGCAACCTGATGTTATTTCTGCTAAAGCCTGAAACAGTTATTATTTGCAATCTTGCCATGTGTGTTTGAGCATGTTCTAGTGATTTCTGGAGATAGCTCAGTGTTCATGTTTTGTAATGCTTTACTTGTACATCATTCCCATGCCTTTTGTTATTGCATTGTGGTACTGTAGCATGTTGTTTTGATGCTTGCAATATGCCTAGTTGCTGTTTTGGACAGATTGTTGTTATGACTTGTGTAGAGTGTATGTGTTGAACCGTTGCTCCGTTTTGTGTGTGCTCTATATGAAACTTGCTTGATTTTGCATGTAGTTGCATATTATCATGTTGCATCCTTGTTTTGAGGTGTTTGCTTGATGTTTGGGTGCATTTTGCATCAATGTCATGTTTAACTTGTTTTGCTCATATCTTCTAGGCCGTAGCTCCGAATCTAATGAACTTTATATGTAACTTGACTAGAATTTCGTGTAGATCATCGTGGTGCATCTTAACTTGCTGTTTAACAACTTGAACATAAGGTTTATTCAGATCTGGACCAATTTCGAAATTTGCATATGAGGACTTACCGGAATTGTTATATGTTGTTCCCGGCCTCATTTAAACTTGCTTTGATGTGTTGCTCTTGTTTGCATCATCTCTTGCCATGAGTAGCTTCATGTAGTCTTGTCATGCATCATACTTGGTTGTGCATCATGTCTTGTCTATGTGTGGTGTGTTTACTATGTTGTGTGCTTCTTCTTGTTAGTTCCTGTTTGCTGCGATCGTGAGGATTCGTTCGCTCACGCTTGGTTCGCCTTCGTGGCTTCATCTTCTTCATGGACTCGTTCTTCTTCCTAGCGGGATTTCAGGCAAGATGACCGCTACCCTGGATCTCATTACTATCATTGCTATGCTAGTTGCTTCGTTCTATCGCTATGATGCGCTACCTATCACTTGCTGCTCAAGCCTCCCAAATTGCCATGTCAGCCTCTAACCTTTTGCATCCTTCCTAGCAAACCGTTGTTTGGCTATGTTACCGCTTTGCTCAGCCCCTCTTATAGCGTTGTTAGTTGCAGGTGAAGTTGAAGTTTGTTCCTTGTTGGAACATGGAGATGTTGTTCCTTGTTGGAACATGTTTACTTGTTGGGATATCACAATATATCTTATATTATTAATGCATCTATATACTTGGTAAAGGGTGGAAGGCTCGGCCTTATGCCTGGTGTTTTGTTCCACTCTTGTCGCCCTAGTTTCCGTCATATCGGTATTATGTTTCCGGATTTTGCGTCCCTAACGCGGTCGGGTGATTTATGGGACCCCCTTGACAGTTCGCTTTGAATAAGACTCCTCCAAAGAAGGCCCAACATTGGTTTTACCATTTGCCTCACCTATGCCCTTTTTCCCTTGGGTTTCGGAGCCCAAGGGTCATCTTTATTTTAGCCCCCGGACCAGTGCTCCTTCGAGTGTTGGCCCGAACTAGAGCCCTGCAGCGCCCCTCAAGGAAACTTGAGGTCTGGTTTTAGTTGTACGGACTGCTCATCCGGTGTGCCACGAGAACGAGGTACGTCGACTCCTATCGGGATTTGTCGGCACATCCGGCGGCTTTGCTGGTCTTGTTTTATTGTCGTCGAAATGTCTTGTAGCCGGATTCCGAGACTGATCGGGTCTTCCGGGAGAAGGAATATCCTTCGTTGATCGCGAGAGCTTATCATGGGCTAAGTTGGGACACCCTGCAGGTTTAAACTTTCAAGAGCCGTGCCCGCGTTATGTGGCGATGGGTATTTGTTAATATCCGGTTGTAGTAAACTTGAAGCAAACTCTTCTAAAATACACCAACCGTAGCGTAACGTGAGTGTCTCTTTTCGGGTTGATCGAGAGGAGAACACGGTTTCGGGTTATGTCGGACGTAAGTAGGAGTTCAGGATCACTTCTTGATCATTACTAGTTGGCGACCGCCTTTGTTTCCTTCTCGCCTCATTTGCGTATGTTAGCCACCATATATGCTTAGCATTGCTGCAACCTCACCACCTTACCCCTTCCTTTCCCTTTAAGCTTTGCTAGTCTTGATACCCATGGTAATGGGATTGCTGAGTCCTCGTGGCTCACAGATTACTACACCACCAGTTGCAGGTATAGGTTATGCGATGATCATGACGCGAGAGCGATGCCTGCTTGTTTTGGAGTTCTTCTTCTGCTTCTTCTTCGATCAGGGGA
Source organism: Aegilops longissima (assembly GCA_021605205.1). NCBI lineage: Eukaryota > Viridiplantae > Streptophyta > Magnoliopsida > Poales > Poaceae > Aegilops > Aegilops longissima. The sequence continues at coordinate 393,376,237 of CM038680.1, forward strand.
TAGGTTCCAGGTCGGCAGCCTGGGCTAGCAGGGTGGATGTCGTTTGAGCTTCTGTTTATGTTTCATCCGTAGTCGGATGTTGATCTTGTATTTGATGTTGATGTATTATTGTGGCATTTGTGCCTTATGTATGTATCCCCACTATTATGTAATGTTGATGTAACGATATCCACCTTGCAAAAGCGTTTCAATATGCGGGTCTATCCTTGGTGGGACCTTCGAGTTCCTTTTGGATAGGGTCGCATATTGGGCGTGACAAGTTGGTATCAGAGCCTCGACCGACCTTAGGAGCCCCCTTGATTGATCGTGTAGTTTGGCCGATGTCGAGTCTAGAAAAACTGGTTTCTGAGTCTAGTTATATCGGAGAGTAGGAATTTTTTTTACTCCTGAGCCCCTTCGTCGCTCTGGTAAGGAATCTTGACGTAGGTGTTTTGAACTACTTCTCTTCCCCTTCAAATTTTTCTTTAGGATCACGCAGTTGGTTTTCCGATCGTTGTTCCTCAGCTCTTTGCATCCGGTGCATTTCTCGTCTAGTCGACTCGAGCATCTTCATCTTTGCCAAGTTCAATCCTCAGTTCTTCCTCCGACGTCGTTGTTTTTCCTTGTCCGAAGTTGTCCTTGTTTTTCCCACCCACCCACCCTTCTTCTTCTCGGAACCGGAGTCCGTAATTGAGTATCCATCCTACTCGTGCGAAGTCTTTGCTTTCTTTCCTCAATGATTTCAACCGGTGTTTCCTCTTGAAGTCATTCGTTGGTTCCCCTTCCAAGTTACCTTTGTTTTTCCCGCCCACCCACCCTTTTCTTCCCGGAGTCTGACTCTCTCTCGACCAGCTATCTCATTCGTGCGGAACCTCTTCAGTCTTCCGTAAATTGTTTCAACCGGTGAATTCTCGTGTTGTTTGCAATTCATCATCTCTTTTTCTTCCCCGGTGGATCCAATTCAAGTTTTTCGTTGTCGATCGTATTCTTTCCCTTAGCTCAAATATTTCCATTTGCTCGTTCGCCTCTCGCCAGTTTATCCTTCCGGAGCGTTCAAGACATCTCGGGAGATTCGTCTGTGTTCCAATTAATTCGAGGTTGTCACCTCATTCAAATATTTCAGTTCTTCCGGTGCATCATCTATCTGTTCAACATCCCTTTCCAACGGTGTTTTCTTTTAGTGGGCCCTAACCCACAGGTCTTTTCCCAGGATCTTACCTGACTCTTCTAATTCCCCCGGAGTTATTCTCAATTCTTTTTGAAATTTGACGTAAGTATGAATTTCATCAGTCAGATGTTTTTCCAAGATCGATTTCAAATCATTTTCATTGTTGACTCAACGTCTTTGTTTTTCATTCTCCCGGAGCGTCTCAACAATTATGCATGGTGGTTCTCGTCGTCATTCTCAACATTTGAAGACCGTCGTAGATTTTTTTTCCTTAAATCTTGTCCGTTCTCCCGGAGGTTCATGGTGCTAGTTCGATGTTATCATATCTAGTTGTTTCCAGTTGTGCAATTCTTTTCATCCATCCGGAGTACTTCAGGTGTTGCTTTCGCTCTCGATCATCCGGAGGCCATCTTTTCGGAATATCTCTCCATTCTAAGTTTTTCAAATTCGTTCTCCAATTATTCCATATTCGTGCCCCTTCGTTCGTCTCAATATTCTTCCGGTGCTTCTTTCAAGTATTCTTCTATCAGTTCACGATCTCTTTGTTCTCTTGCATTTTAATTCCTCAAGTATCTCCGCTTCTCTAATTCTTCCCGTGATTATTTCTTTTCATCACCATTTCAATTCTTACGGTGGTTCGTTCAACATTCTTTTCCTTCATTAGCATATCAATCCATTCGTTCTTTTCAACCTACCGGTGATTCATGAAGTCCTTCTCAAGTTTGCGATATGTCACTTCTCAATCCTTTTCAAGAAGAATAAGTAGTATGCAAAATCTATTGCTTGTCATCAATTAAATTTGATGAAGGATAAGCATACAATAAATCTTATTCTTATTTCATCCAAGTGATTTCCTTCGGAGATTGTTCTTGATGAATAATCTCTTAGTTCCAAGTGTTTTCATCTTTTCTTTTCCGGAGTTCAATTATTTCCTCGGCCATCTCGTCGGAACCTCCATCTAAATCAACGCAAGGCTTTAGTCTTATTCTTTCATCCTTCATTCTATCTCACCATCCTTTTTGTTACCGGAGTTCTTCACGGTGGTTCTTCATGATTTAATTCATTCTTCAAGAGTTCATCAAGATTCTGTTGGTGGAGTTCAAATATCTTTTCTTCTTGCATCTCGAAGTGTAGTTAATTCTCCGTATTCTTTAGAATTGGAGTTTTGCATTTCTTCGTTCTTCTCAGCTATTTAATCTTTCCTGCTTGTGGTCGGCGATCAGCTCATAATTTTGAGAGGTTTTCCATAAGTCCATAACAAGCTTATTCTTTCGTTGTTGATTTTCTCAACAACTCCATTCAATCCTTCCTTCTAAGTTTATTTCATTCCATTCTTCAATTCTTCCGGAGGCTTTGCGTTGTTTATCTCGTCAAAGTGTCATCCCATCTTGTGAAGCTCATGTTCTATTCTTTCCTTGTTCAACCGGTGTGCTGCCTAAATCCTTTCAGTCTTATTCGTTTCTTTTCTCATTCTAACCGCTCCGGTTAGAACGAGTGGTTTCATAGTCTATCTGATTCCGTGAGCATTTGATTCTCGCCATTCTCGTCGTTCCTTTCGTTTTCTCGAGTGCTCTCGATTCCTTGCTTCTTCTTTGAGTTCTTGTTTCACCTCATCCCTTTTTCCTTCCGTCTCGGTCCTAAGATCTCGGGACGAGATCTCTTGTTAGTGGAGGAGTGTTGTAACGCCCCGGATTCGATGCGCCAGATGTCATTCAGTTATTCGTCGGTGTTGCCATGTCATGTGCTTGCGTGTTGCACTTTGCCATGTCATCATCTGCATTTCATATCATGTCATCATGTGCATCGCATTTGCATACGTGTTCGCCTCATGCATCCGAGCATTTTCCCGTTGTCCGCTTTTCCAATCCGCACTCCTATGTCTCCGGCGCCCCTTTTACCTCTTTTCGTATGCGGGTGTTAAACGGTCTCGAATGGACCGAGGTTTGCCAAGCGGCCTTGGTATAGCACCGTAGACCGCTGTCAAGTTTCGTGCCATTTGGAGGTCGTTTGGTACTCCAACGGTTAACCGGTAACCGCAAAAGCCTCCTTCTTTGCAGCCCAACACCCTTCCAAAGTGGCCCAAAACCCAGCAAACTCCCTCCATGCTCTCGGTCGTTCGATCACGATCGCGGGCCGAAAACCGCACCTCATTTGGACTCTCCTAGCTCCTCTACCTATATAAACACCATCCCTCCAAAATCGCAGTCCAAATCCCCAAAACCCTAAAAATCGTCCTCGCTGCCGGACACGTCCGCCGCCATCGGACGATCTCCGCTGTCGCCGGCCCAACCGGGCTGCCACGTGGCGCCGCCGCCTCCCGCCATTGCCGGCCGCGGGACCCGGATCGGGCCCGCGAGCCCGTTCGCGCCTGTCAGACGGACCACACTTCGCCGCCGTTCGCCGCGGTGCCGCGCCCTTGCCGAAGTCGGCGCGCCGCCGCTCCTCCGCTGCCCCCGCCGTCCTCCTCTGCCCGCCGCCCTCTGCCTGCCTCCGCCAAGGCAATCGCCGCCGCCAAGGCTGCGCCTCTCCGGGCCGCCGAAGAGCTCGCCGCCCAGCGCCTCCCGCCGCCGCCGGTTGCTCCGCCGCCCGCTGCGCCCGTCTTGCGCAAGGCCGTCCGGCGACCCCGCGCCGCCTCCTCGCGATCATGGCGCCCTCCGCCGCGCCCCACGCCACCTCGCCGGAGCCGCCAGATCTCGCTGGATCCGGGAAGGTGGATGAGATCCACCAACCCCGGGAACCAAACACGCCTCCCCGTCCCAGATCTCGCCATCCCGCACCGCTTCATCCCATTGACTTCTCGGAGGGGTATATTTCCACTAAGTCCCAGATTTCATGTTATTTTCATGCATTTTCATCGCATCATAACTCTGCATCCGTAGATCCGTTTCGTGCGTGTAATATGTAAAATTGTTCGTCTCAAAGAGTAGATCATTTCATCTCATTGCATCATTTGCATTTGAGCTCATCTTGATGCCCAAATGCTGTTAGAAGAGTGCTATGTGATGGTAGTTTCGATTCTTATCGTAACATGCACTTTTGTCATTTTTTCCATGATTGATGTGTGCACCCTATGAACTTGAGTCCTACATGTGTTTTGTAATATGCCATGCCATATTTACAGGGGTGTATGCCATGTATTTTTGTGATCTATGTGGTGACTAGCACAAGCATGCAAACTAGGCTTCATGATGTTGCTGATTTCAGCCCTGTTCTACTGATATTTTCATGCCATGTTAACTTGATGCTACCGAGAGTTCCATGCATATTTTGAGATACTTCTATAAGGATGTTTTAAACATATGGTTATGCTCTATCCATTCATTCCCTTGTTTGCAATTATGGAGTGCCATAGCTTGTCTCAATCGAGCTCTACTTTTGCTATAAAATGTTTCCTGGCAGGTTGTTTACATGTTATTCAATTTTGCCAAGGTTATTGTAGTTGATCCTTGCATGCTATGATGTTGTTCTTGCCATGTATAGCTTATATGCCATGTCTTCTTGATGGATGTATGCTTATATTATCATGTATTTCTCTGTGGTGAGTGGTTCAAGCTCACCAACATGCCTACTTATCGTTGTTTCTGCCATGTATGAATCTGTAATATAACTTGTCATGTTTACATGGGTGTCATCATATCTTTTGATCCTTTTTGGCTTAGGGTCAGTAAAGGACTTTTGTTCTATGCAATTAGTAGGTTCATTCCATGCCTTTGTTTTCCATGATAAGATCCTGTAGCATGTTTTTAAATAGCTCTAAACATTGCAACCTGATGTTATTTCTGCTAAAGCCTGAAACTGTTATTATTTGCAATCTTGCCATGTGTGTTTGAGCATGTTCTAGTGATTTCTGGAGATAGCTCAGTGTTCATGTTTTGTAATGCTTTACCTGTATATCATGCCCATGCCTTTTGTTATTGCATTGTGGTACTGTAGCATGTTGTTTTGATGCTTGCAATATGCCTAGTTGCTGTTTTGGACAGATTGTTGTTATGACTTAGTATAGAGTGTATGTGTTGAACCGTTGCTCCGTTTTGAGTGTGCTCTATATGAAACTTGCTTGATTTTGCATGTAGTTGCATATTATCATGTTGCATCCTTGTTTTGAGGTGTTTGCTTGATGTTTGGGTGCATTTTGCATCAATGTCATGTTTAACTTGTTTTGCTCATATCTTCTAGGTCAGAGTTCAATCTTATGAACTTTATATGTAACTTGACTAGAATTTCGTGTAGATCATCGTGGTGCATCTTAACTTGCTTTTTAACAACTTGAACATAAGGTTTATTCAGATCTGGACCAATTTCGAAATTTGCATATGAGGACTTACCGGAATTGTTATATGTTGTTCCCGGCCTCATTTAAACTTGCTTTGATGTGTTGCTCTTGTTTGCATCATCTCTTGCCATGAGTAGCTTCATGTAGTCTTGTAATGCATCATACTTGGTTGTGCATCATGTCTTGTCTATGTGTGGTGTGTTTACTATGTTGTGTGCTTCTTCTTGTTAGTTCCTGTTTGCTATGATCGTGAGGATTCGCTCGCTCACGCTTGGTTCGCCTTCGTGGCTTCATCTTCTTCATGGAATCATTCTTCTTCCTAGCGGGATTTCAGGCAAGATGACCGCTACCCTGGATCTCATTACTATCATTGCTATGCTAGTTGCTTCGTTCTATCGCTATGCTGCGCTACCTATCACTTGCTGCTCAAGCCTCCCAAATTGCCATGTCAGCCTCTAACCTTTTGCACCCTTCCTAGCAAACCGTTGTTTGGCTATGTTACCGCTTTGCTCAGCCCCTCTTATAGCGTTGTTAGTTGCAGGTGAAGTTGAAGTTTGTTCCTTGTTGGAACATGGAGATGTTGTTCCTTGTTGGAACATGGAGATGTTGTTCCTTGTTGGAACATGTTTACTTGTTGGGATATCACAATATATCTTATATTATTAATGCATCTATATACTTGGTAAAGGGTGGAAGGCTTGGCCTTATGCCCGGTGTTTTGTTCCACTCTTGCCGCCTCTAGTTTCCGCTATATCGGTATTATGTTCCCGGATTTTGCGTCCCTAACGCGGTCGGGTGATTTATGGGACCCCTTGACAGTTCGCTTTGAATAAGACTCCTCCAAAGAAGGCCCAACATTGGTTTTACCATTTGCCTCACCTATGCCCTTTTTCCCTTGGGTTTCGGAGCCCAAGGGTCATCTTTATTTTAGCCCCCGGACCAGTGCTCCTTCGAGTGTTGGGTCCGAACTAGAGCCCTCAGGCGCCCCCTCAAGGAAACTTGAGGTCTGGTTTTAGTTGTACGGACTGCTCATCCGGTGTGCCTCGAGAACGAGGTACGTCATGACTCCTATCGGGATTTGTCGGCACATCCGGGCGGCTTTGCTGGTCTTGTTTTATTCGCTGTCGAAATGTCTTGTAGCCGGATTCCGAGACTGATCGGGTCTTCCGGGAGAAGGAATATCCTTCGTTGATCGCGAGAGCTTATCATGGGCTGTTGGGACACCCCGCAGGGTTTAAACTTTCGAGAGCCGTGCCCGCGTTATGTGGCGATGGGTATTTGTTAATATCCGGTTGTAGTAAACTTGAAGCAAACTCTTCTAAAATACACCAACTGTATGCGTAATCGTGAGTGTCTCTTTTCGGGTTGATCGAGAGGAGAACACGGTTTCGGGTTATGTCGGACGAAGTAGGAGTTCAGGATCACTTCTTGATCATTACTAGTTGGCGACCGCCCTTTGTTTCCTTCTCGCCTCATTTGCGTATGTTAGCCACCATATATGCTTAGCCGCTGCTGCAACCTCACCACCTTACCCCTTCCTTTCCCTTTAAGCTTTGCTAGTCTTGATACCCATGGTAATGGGATTGCCGAGTCCTCGTGGCTCACAGATTACTACACCACCAGATTGTGTACAGGTTATGCGATGATCATGACGCGAGAGCGATGCCTCGCTTGTTTTGGAGTTCTTCTGCTGCTTCTTCTTCGATCGGGGATAGGTTCCAGGTCGGCAGCCTGGCTAGCAGGTGGATGTCGTTTGAGCTTCGCTTATGTTTCATCCGTAGTCGATGTTGATCTTGTATTTGATGTTGATGTATTATTGTGGCATTTGTGCCTTATGTATGTATCCCCACTATTATGTAATGTTGATGTAATGATATCCACCTTGCAAAAGCGTTTCAATATGCGGGTCTATCCTTGGTGGGACCTTCGAGTTCCTTTTGGATAGGGTCGCATATTGGGCGTGACACTCCGTCCCCGTAAACTTAGTAGGCCCACAAGTCAGCCTCCCACCAAGGTGAGTCCCAGCTAGCAGGGGGAGTATTCATTTTTTTTGTGCGTAATAAGGAGGCATTTCCGCTGGGTCCGAGCTGACAGCAGGGGGAACGTTTTTTCGTGAAATACAGAGACCCTTCCGATGGGTCCCAGCTATCCGGTGGAGGAATCATTATTTTGCGCGTAATAAGGAGGCATTTTCCTGTGTGGGCCCCTCTTTACCGCCCCTCTTCCGATGGCTGTTGTTTGTTGACCATGTTGACCTCGCCGCGCCGAGAGCACAAACGCGGTGGACGAGGGCGAGGCCCAGGAAGAGAACCACCCGGGGCCGGCGAAGCCACCGCAGCGGATGCCCACGCTAAGGGGAGGAACGCTGACTAGTCGGCTGCGGGGTGAGGCTGACGTCGCCGGAAAATAACAGGATGTGTGGGTGGTTAGAGGGATATGGCTGGCGGCAAGACAAAGAAGCCATGGGAGGAGGGAGCAGTAGTCCGCTTGGCGCTGGTTTGGGCGGCCGGAGCAGAAGATCGAGATTGAAGAAGCACGGCGGCCTTTGGATGGACATCCAACAATCACTGATGTGTGTTGACTAAGTTGACAAAGCCTTGCATACGCGTCAAAAAAAATTAGGACAGCGTCATCGTCAACCTAGTAGGCCCAGAAGTCAGACTCCAAATCTGTGGAAAACAGCATGCAAACCATTAGCCATTATTTGCAATAATTTACAGCCCATTTGCTAATTCTTAAGGATATTTGAAGCCCATATTCTTTTTATTAGCATTACAGACCATATATTCTGGGCACTGCTAAAAAATTCAACGAAATTTTGCATATTTCGGTGGGGTCCGAACTCTTTTAATCACGAAATTTCGAGTCACGTTAAAAATAATTTTCAAAAAATTATATCAAAATAAAATTCAAAAAACAATTCTCCGCAAAAAAAATGAATGAAATTTAGAATCTTAACTAGCAAGATGCCCGTTCGTTGCACGGAACATGAAGATGCATTTGTATGAGTAGTTTATCTTGTGGGAGAAAAGATGATATTTTAATGTAATTGCCAGTTGGCTTTGGTTTCTATAAGAGTAGAGAAATCCTGAAAAATGATATTTTAATGCAATTGTCGGTTGGCTTTGGTTTAAAAATTTACAACCCATTTCTTACAACTTATAGCCCGTTTTCTGGGGAAGCCCATGTCTTACTACTTACATCCCTCTTCGTCTTGAAAGATTTGCAGCCCGGCAGGGCTGAGAAAAGCAAGTAGGCCTCGGTTTTCGTGTTCTCCAAAAATAAGAACTGGGCTAGCCAATTTCAGAAAGAAAAAATATATCAACTGGGCTCATCATGTGCTTAATAAAAGCGTAAGCGTGGGCTAGACGGGCCATAGCCCTCAGACAAATACAAGACTTGAGCTCCGGCTCTCAAACTGAAAAACAACTGGGTGAGCTGCTGGGTCCCCGTGTTATCTCGCTCGTTGTAATTTTCTCGCTTATTGACTACATTGACAATGGCATGGAACCTAGTTGTCAAACAATTAGGAGGAATTATTTTTTGGCTTTTAATAACGAGGCACCGCTATAAATGCAATGACCCTGGTGGGTCCCTACCGTCGACCTCCTCCACGTCAAATCATCTCCCGATTCCTCTTGGTTGTTGACCATGTTGACAACGCCGACGGCAAGCGGGCCAGGGCAACGAGCTAACTAAGGCGGAGAACAACGGCAAGGCCTCGGACGGGAACGAACAGCAGCCATGGAAGATGCGGCAGTGTAGTGGCAGGTGGAGGGGAGTACGAGGGCAACAACATGCAAGTCAAGCATACAAATGGTACAAAAAGCCCAAGGATTAATTGTTCATCAAATTTTTAGACAAAACCCAGATTGAACATGACAGTAACATCTAACCCAACCACTCTTTTTTGCAGTCACAAACAAATGGATCGGTCTGATCCATAAAATCAACATCCTGTGCAAAAAAAATTATTTCAGGATGTCTAGAACTTATTGTAAATATAAGCCGAGCACGTTTAGAAGCCCATTTGTCCACCCGAAACTTCTTTTTTTGCTGTTCAACATGTTCGTCCGTGAGAAATCTCTTGCTGTAAAAATTAAGCCTCATGGACAATAGTAACCTCGTGTTCAAGAGGAAGAATGTGACAAAGCTTCTGTTTGCCTGGTTGGACGCATATCGTCCCATCGTTATCGTCCTCAAACGAATGTCATGAGAACTAAGAAAATCCTTGTGCTTATTACACCAACGATTGGTTATATGTTTTTCTCCATGTGGTTCTCTCTAAGTAGACATGAAGATTGAAAACAGTTAAGGTCTGAAAAAAGAGTATGTCGAAAGAACGACAGCTGAACAGTTAATTCCAGTAAAATATATACGGGCTTTCAATGTGCATGAAATCATCACCTCTATGTATAAATTCTCCAGAGATTGAAAGCATCGCAGCAAGCCAATAATTATGTCCAGACCAAAACTATACATTCTGATATATATGATCTTGACAGAATTCAGCAGCATTGATAGGCTATCAATGGACGAACTCTTCATTGAGCATATAACATAATATTAGTACCCAAAGTGTACTCCAAGATGATATAAAACTTATGCGCACAAATGAAAAATGCAGCATATGATTACAAATGTGTAGATGATAATATACGGTACCTGAAAAAGTGAGGAGCCAAACACCAACTCCTTGTGATTATTAAACGGGTCACGAATTACACCCAAGGTCTCCAGTTTGGACGCAGAGACGACAGTTATTTCTGAAGGTGTATAACAACTATGAAGGAGCAACCTTTCAAGTGAAGGGGCATCTTCGATGATGAGCCGTTGTCCTTTAAAACAAATTCCAATGCTTTTAAGGTGAGGCGAATTTATTTGGAGACAACTGATACCGATTTCTATTCCCAAAACAATCAGCAAGCGCTCCAGGGCAGGGCAATTGGAGTGGATGATGTTGTGCAGTGAGGCCTCCGATAGAAGAACCACCACAAGCGAAAGTTTTTTTAGCAGTGGGAGTCGAAGCATTTGTACCAGATCGTCTGGTAGATGGCACCGGGTGAAGGTGGCGGTGTGAAGAGAGGAGGAAAACCACGAGATGGACAACGGTGGTGTGGGCACGAATTCTTGGTATGTTCGTGGTATGAAACTTTCATGGTAAGGGTAGAACTCAAACTGCTGGAGTTTTCCGAATTCAGGGGATGTCAGCCAAGTGTCCACCTTGCCGGGTATGGACAGCAGGTAGCTTGTTGGGATGTAGAGGCATTGAACAGGGCCCTGCTGGTGAGAAGAGACGATGGCTATGATGAGATCAAATTTAGGAAGGACAGATATCTGACGACAATCGAGATTGAGGGGTGCGGTGCGCCATAGAGGGCGCCACCGAGTTGAGAGGACTTGTGTGCGGCAGTAATCCTTGGTGGGGAGAAGCGAGATGATCTCCTCAAGGATGACGCCCGGGAGATCGCTGATGCGGTCCACCGGAGATTCTACCGTTCCTCGGATCTGGGTGGGGGGGCTCACGATTCTCCCAGCTACTGGGTCTGGGATCTACAACCGCGCCACCGCAAGCGGAGCCTCATCTTCTTGGTGCTAGGGCCAGCCGACTCCATTTTCCTTGTGGGCGTCGCACCGAGCTCACGGGTTTGAGCAGAGTAGCCAAAGACGAGCCTAGTGGCAGTGCAAGTGGGGAAGAAGGAGGGTTGGGGATTTCTGTAGGAGTGGAAGAAGAGGAGCAAAGTTTTACACGCAGTGAGGAAGAAGGTGAGCGGGTTTTCGGACGAGTGAGGAAGATTGGGGAGCGGGGAATTGGGTGGGGAGGCAGGCGGAGAGCGAGTTGTTCGTGTTTATAAGGCCCGCTGCACTAACTACTCGCTTTTTCCCAAGAATCGATCTCTTCTTTTGCATTGCTGCATTGGAGCTGGCGCATGGGCTTGGCTGACTAGCCATGCATGCAGGATGCATGTGCCCGCCGGCCACTGCATGTGCCTGGTTTGTTACTAGGCCTATTTAATAGGGTGGTTATGGAGTAAATTAAGGAGATTTATTTTCTCTGTGTGCATCCACCAAATTAGAGGATGCGGTCTCGATGCGAACACTCACATTAAACTAACATTCAAGAACAAAAGTTCAGCATGTCTATGCATCTCAATGATTCACCATACTATAACCAATATACAAAGTTGTGAGAAGGTGTGTAAATAAAGAAAATCGGTCGATGCTTCTCTCGAGCAAAGGGCCTCCCTGCATGACGCATTAATTTCTGGGCATGCTTGTTTCTTCTCAATGTTGCGAGCACTTTGAGCATGTTGGCAACTCCACAGCTAGCTAGCTGCCTCATCTTGCAATTGATCTTGACACATTTGCTGCAAACACATGAGGCAATAGAGATGACTCAACATGGGTCCATATTGTGCAGTTCCCGATATCATATTCATTGTCCTGAATCTGAAAAGATAGGAAAACAGTAGCTATACTTAAACGGTGTTGCAAAACAGTAGCACATATCAATAGCTCGGCATGACAAAACACGATCATCCGGACGAAGGGATACCGACCTGCCCGAGGAAGATTACATATAATTTCATAAGTCCTTGGTTGATTTCCACCTTCGCTGCACCGCTTGTTTGCTCCTCCACATGACAGGATCGTTCAAGACCGCATTCAGCAAGTCAACGCGTTTAATAAGCTAATTTCATCTTGCGGTGGTCATTGTACCTAGTTACGAATGTAGGGATACCGAGCACCATGAGGTTAGCCGACAGCAGTAGATGCAGCCATATAAATTTTGTGCGGTGCTACCAAAATTGAGGTTTGTATCCTTCCCATTATGAGAATTCTTCTTGAAGTTGGTAGAATGTGACGGCTTGTTCTTTGCATCAAACTTGCCTTTCCCCTGAGATTTGTTCTTGTTGTTTTTGGGGTTGGTTGGGCTGGAAGTTCTTCTCGTGTACCATGTGGGCACTAGAAGCTCCCTCGGCGACCGAGCACGTGTGTCTTTTGCTCTCGCCTTCTCCTCAAAATCAAGAGTGCTAATGAGATCCAAAACAGAAAACTCATGTCTCTTGTTTTTCGGGAAGTAGCAAAATCGCTCCACGAAGGTGGAAGCTTGGCAATGATGGTCCCAAAGAACAAATTTGTCCGCAACACACACTTAAAGTACTCAAGTTCCTTAGAGAGTGAATGTATCTCATGAGTCTGCTGAACAACAGAGCGCTAGTCAGTCATCTTGTAGTCACAGAATTGCTCCATGACGTACAACTCGTTGCCAGCACCCGAGGGCCCAAACATGGCCTCGAGCGCAGCCCACATGTCTTTGCCGCTGTCAAACGACATATATGAATCCACAATGGAATGGTCAAGAACACTCAAACAGGCGGCTTTGAAGAGGGTATCCATGTTCAAAAGCTTCTGCTGTAGGATTAAGATCGCCTCGGGCTTACCCTTAGTGGCGTCATAGCGAAGACATGATCTGAAACCAATATACTACTCTTGTGCGCCACCTTTATATTGCACCCCTTAAAAGTAGGCGGCTTCAAAAGCGCAGCAAAACCACTCGGAGTAAATTGCCTGTGATCAGGTTTTTGGATTGGATTGTTGAATATATGAGAAATTTAGTATGAGATTTAATCTGAAACGGCAGTAAATAGATCATGCCGACAATTGCAAACATCAAAGTAATGATGCGGACTAAACCAGGAGGACAGAATCACATCTTTATAAAGGGGAGCAGAACCGATGTGGTTGATGTTGTCACTCATCTCGTTGATGAAGAGGTTACCGAGGTTAGGGAAGAAGGCTGTCGTTGAGGAAGTCGTCACTGGCACCGATCACGGAGTGTGCTCCCCAAAACCTGATCGCCCTCTCCCGTCTGTGATCACGAAAGGCGGGTTCGAGGATCGTTGTCCCTTCTCGCGGTGCACGCGGAAGGAGGGCTGGAGAAGAATTGCGTGGCAGCGCTAAGATCTCGAACGGTGCGAAACCATATGATACAACAAGGCTAGGGTAGAGCATGTCGGTCGGTCGTATGCGAGTATAATAGTAGGCCTTTGGCCCCAAACCCCACGCCCAAGTCAATAATAGCTTAAAAAGTCAATAATAGCCCCACCAAGGTTTGTCTCAAAAAACGGAGTAATTAAGGCGTCCGTTAGTTCCTTTAGTATAAATACAATATCATTAATAATGGCCCCACCTTTTGTCTCACAAAGTATGTTGGAATACAACCGGCTACACGCCACAATCCGCTTTCTTCTCTCTCCTCTTATCTCTCCTTCAACTAAGCACAAATACTATATTTAAATCCTTATAGCCTGCTTATGTCATCTAATTGTAGTACTTGCTCTAAAGTTACTATCCACTGTAGTCTGAAATGCCGGGCGTCAGCGGCGGTGCCCTCGGTCGGCGCGCCGCTCAACGGCGGAAGCGAGGAGAGGTCGCGTCGCCTGACTTGCCATCAATGTGGGCGGCGGGCTCACCGGCACCGGGCGGGAAGCGCAGGAGGGGGAGGGTTTTGTTGGGCCAAGAAGGTGAGAAGCCAACTTGGGATCGGTCCGGACGGGAAATATCATGTGCTCCCATACTCTGATATGACACTAGTCTAGTATGTTACTACTCCCTCCTTTCCGGATTATAGAGATGTTTAGAGTAACATAGTAATATGTTACAGTACAAGTTACTCCCCACTATGACCAGCCTTGGCCTCTCCCAGTGCTCCACCATGTATAGCTGCTAAGCCTGCCACGTAGGCATAAAATATGATGTGGCACCAATAAACTAAGCACCTATGCATTGAAGACTTGAGTTACTAAGCCATTTAATGCACTTAGCACCTCAGCTAAAGAGCATTAATAGTATAGCCAGCTATTGGCTATAAGCCAGTGCCATGTCATCTACCGCCCATCTTATAGTCAACATGTACAATAGTAGATCAAAAGAGTGTAATACTACTTTTTTGTTCTGTGGCCCACTTTTCATTCTCACGAAGTGCCTAGGAGCACGTGCTAGAGCTGGCTCTTCACGAAGAGCCTGCTTACCTTCTCTCTCCTCTTCTCTTTCCTCCAACTAAGCAGAAATATACTATAGTTTATTCCTTATAGCCCGCCGACTCAGCTCTATTGTACTTGCTCTAAGCACGTCTAAGCACTTACTAGCACCCCCTTGACCGTGGACCTTGACGGTGTACGTCACCTTGCGTTTCATAATTTTCCTCGTCATCATCTGAGTCCTAGAAGATCTCACCCACATCATCATTAGCATGCAGCCGCCTTGATAGACAATGTGCGCAGAAGGAGTAGAGGCGACTGGGGATGCACCACCACCACGTCGTGGGCACTCCGTATGTGCTCGTGTGCGTCCAGCGAGCGTGTTTTTTCATCGGTGCTAGCTCTAAGGCCGAGGTTGCGGTCGTCTTCGTCTCCGACTAGTAGTTGAGCAATGACGGCAAAGAGGTGCTGCAAGAGATGCGTATGCAGCGTTGCGTGCGAGCTTCGCCGTAGCACGACGAACCGGACGTCGCCGCGGATGGCGCCGCCTCCATGCAGCCGAGTGTGTGCGCATGCATGTGTTATTCACGTGCATTCTGCGGCCGAGCGTGTGCGCATGCACGTCTTGTGTACGTGCGTTGTGTGCTCCAAGCTATGCGCGTATGTGCATGAGTTGGATCGGATGGAGTTAGTGCGTTGTCTTGTGTACATGTGTGGCTGCATGCGTCCTGTACATGCGTGGCTTGTTGCGTGCTTATCAATAATTCCATATAAACTACTCCCTCCCTTCCTAAATATAAGTCTTTCTAGCCATTTCAAATAGACTACAACATACGGATGTATGTAGACATATTTTAGAGTGTAGATTCACTCATTTTGTTTCGTATGTAGTCCCTTATTGAAATATCTAAAAAGACTTATATTTGGGAACGGAGGGAGTATAAAACATCTTCAACTTAGCATCCTGATGTACCGTTTCTAGTGGTTAGCGAAAAGTTCATGTTCTTTTAGTTGTTTATAGGTGGGCAAAGGCAAAAACAGGGGAAAACGCAAGGTTCCTTGCAGACGCTCCACCGCAAGGTTCCTTGCTCCTCCTCGGTCGTCGGGAATCTATGCTCTTCAACTCTTTTCTGTTACGTGAGCTTTGTTCATCCTTTTTCCAACACACGAGACATCTAGCATCAAGGTGCATGTGTCATGCAAGAAAATGGAGATAATCAGATAAGCAGTGCGTAAGTGAGTCGTGCGGGGGGAAAGCGGGGGGAAACCCTTTTTCATAAGTGAGTCGTGCACTTCGATGGCACATACGCAATATTTTTTCTCCTCGATGGCACGTGAATAGTGCACGTACTCAACGACGGAGCACGGGATGGTAGAAATGACATGGTCAACCCTTTTTTGGAGAGAGTACGTACTACTAGTAAATAACTTTGATGTGTCCCGTCAACTCGCAGAACGACAAGAAGCTTGATTACGCCTTCTCCCTCGCCAACGCGTGCGCGGTGGCTCGCAACACGAGGAGAAACTTTTGCTTACAAGCGGTGGACGTGCAGCAGTTCATTTGGTGTCGATTGCGGAAGCACTCATCAGAGAACCATCGACTTTCGAAAGAGGCGAAGAGCCAAGCGCAAGGTCACCTACTAACCTTAGGATAGGCGTAGTGGGAGTAACATAAGTAGGGGTACCTCCTTTTTTTATTCTAGAAACAACCACACGCCAATATCAAGGTGCTGGTTACGTAGAACAAATTTCCGCATCCGTGCTCAGCCCTCCTCTATCTCTCTTCTTAGCCAGCCAGCGGACGCATGAGCCCATCGTCTGCTTGCTCACATGCGCCCCACATGTCGGTGAAAACGCAAGAGGACCCATCGAACCTGCACATCTTTCACCTCGACGTCTTTGGTGATGAAAAAAAATCAATAAAGATCTTCGGTGGCGCTTTTGGAGTTACTAAAGAGTAGTAAGATTCTATTTACAGTTTAACCTAAGATGCACATCTCGTGGCTTCAACTACCACTCTATTTTCTTTCATGACACCACCTGGATGCTGGATGTCCCACGGTCGGCAAAAGGAGGAAGAACCCACCAAATCTTCTACAGTGCTCTCGGATTAGACTAGTTGTGCTAACTTAAAAATTTATTAGTACTCCTCCGTTCCAAAATACTTGACTTCCATTTGTCCAAAATGGATGTACCTATATACTAAAACATGTCTAGATACATATATATTTTGACAAATAGAAGGCATGTATTGTGCAACGGAGGGAGTAGAATGGATGCAAGTTTTTATATTGGGAAGAAGAGTACATCCATATATTGATAGAGCGTTGGAGTTGGCCTTACAAGTGGGACCGCAGTTGAGGAAACCGACTATCGGCAAACCCCACCTCGCTTTGCCGCGCGATGGCTAAGTTAGAGAAACGATGAGGTTGAAGAGATTGCTCTAGCACGGACTCCAAGAAATATGGTGTCGATGGAAGTCGTCTTTGGTGGCGTGTGCAGCAGTACTCGACGTGAATGATTGTTCTGGCCCATGCCACCCTACTACTCCTACTCCTTTCTGGTTTATAAGGCTTATCTTAAAATTTTAGTTTTTCCATTTTATAAGGCTCAATTTGGTTGTTCCCCATCACATTTTCAGATTCCAAGGTGCATTAAATCATTACATGCAAGTATTAAGAGAAAATCGACCAATGCATGTACTTTATGCATGCATGCATTGCAATTAATGCATTGGTAAACATAATTTTTTGAGGAAAACAAGAGCATTAATTGGATGCTTTTGCAAACTACAAAAAGTATTCCACCACTCACCATCTACCTTGGTTGGTGAGATTTTTGAATTGAGCCCTATAAACCGGAAAGGAGAGAGTACTACTTACTAATATAGTACTAGTATCGAGGATTCGAGGTGCTGGTTATGTAGATATGGCTACAGTAAAAACACCCGCACGACGCGTGAAGCAAGTGAAGCTAGTACAAATAGTGTACTACTTCCTCCGTTCCTAAATATAAGTCTTTCTAGAGATTTCACTAGGTGGACTACATACAGAGCAAAATGAATGAATCTACACTTAATATGCATCTATATACATCCGTATATGGTTCATAGTGAAACCTCTACAAAGACTTACATTTAGGAACGGAGGGAGTACTATTGTTGATTGGCCTCATCCGATAACCTGTTGCAATGCACGTACAATTATGGAGGAGGGAGAGGAAGAGTGTGCAACAACAGTTCCAAATCGAGAGGGAAAGGCGAAGAGTCGGTGGAGGGTTGCCAGTTTGCCACGGTTCATGAAGGGGCGCCACGGTCTACACGTCGGTTCGGAAATACTCCTACTACTCGTCGTCGTCTTACTGATATGTTGGAACGGGACCACATGTCAACGAAACATGATGTGTAATTTCTCGTGCAAAATGTGATCTGGCCGCGTTGGCCCGAGGTGCCGCATTAGGTTTTTTTTTTTAAGTTTGCCGCATTAGTTATCGACCTTTATTTTTTTAACATGCAATCTGAATGGATAGCTCCTGTGGTCATCACACGTGAGCGGATATAGTGATGGTTGATTCGCCGAGCAACTTATTACTGTGGGAATATGGGAGTACCAGTGATTCAAGGAACAGAGAAATGATGGTTGCTTCATCCGAGCAACTTCTTCGTGGCGAAGGTGGGGCTCTGTGATTTGACTGCTCACGGGGTCAATCTTTCCCTGAAGTTGTGTTGTGCACTCAATATTGCTGCATGGCAGGTGGAGCGGATGAAGGATGTCCAACATGTCGGTGAAACAAAGTTGAATAGTTTCGCATTGCTATCAATCCTTCGTGATTTGTTTATATGTACGCATAATTTTGATGAAATTGTACTGTGATGCTATGAAGGTTTCAACTTCGGTTCCCGCAGGAAAAAAAGGTTTCAACTTGGGATTCATGTGTCTTGCCTCGAGATTATCTCGTTACAACATTCCATCAAATACAAATGAAACTACCATGGCTAATGCATCTCAATGGTTCGTAGATCAGCGCCAATATTCACATCACAACTGAAGACAAAGTTGTGAGAAGGTGTACAAATAAAGAAAATATATATAATTGATCGATGTTGTTCGTAGGCATGGCTCCATTTCCTTGGCACAGTGTTCATTGCTTGGCAGCTAGTTTCACCCATCTCTGTAGCCAAAAAAGAGGTGTATGAAGGACACCACAATCCGATCATTTTGTGCAGCTCCACTAAAATCGAGCGGACCATCCCTGTTTGCAAAGATATCCAACGGTGTGATTACAATAATAGTGGAACTAGATGATGAAACATAACACACATAAATAGAAGCCGATCACCTCTCGATCTCTCTTTAGGACTAACTTCTTGTTGGAGAAAGATTAGGCACGAGTTGGATGAGGAGGATAGCAAAACCAATCTCCCTTTCCCAGTCCCGAGAATGTAAAAGCGTTGCCCGTGTGACATTTTGGCGGAACTGCACAAAACACTCTTCGTAAAAGTGATTTGTGCAGTTCACCAAAAGGTCGCAATAGCAACGAGGTGAAAATGGATAGCCCTGTTTGCAAAAGGAGGTCGAAAGGAAACAATTACTGCCCAATAACACGAGTTGAAGACACATACGCCGACAAAAAAGAAGCATGTTCCATGTAAAAAGGGAAAGATAGCACATGGTGGTTTATCAAAAATGGTTTGAGGACGAGATTGCAAGATGGAAAGTACGCCGGCCGAGATACGATTTAAGCAAACAACTAAAGAAGATCCACATGCAGCAATGTGGGAAGATGGGTAGTGGAGCAAGGCCGAGGAAGCTGTACCGAGGGTCGTCGGGATGTTACTAGGAGGCGCCGGCGGCGGGATCTGCCCATACTTGCGACAGCGAGCAAGTGGCGAAGGCCCTACCGCGCCGGAGCTTGGTCAGAGAGAACGGCGGGTACCGCAGATCGGGACGAGCTGCCTCAACGCCGTCGAACGGAGAGACGATGCACATCCTCCCTTTCCGCCGGCGGACGGGATGCGGCCGGATCACTGACCAACGCTGAGAGAGAGAGGCCACGGCGGCCTTGTGTGAGATGGTGTGACGAGAGACAAACCCATTTTTCCATTTTCCCCACGGCAATCGTTTTATATTCTAGGCGTGGTACCCGACCCTCCTTCGAGTAAACAACCGCTACACACGTCAAATTATCACGTGGGCTGCCTTTTCGTACAGAAACGAACTCCACCGTGTACCCGCGCGGGTGTGGCCGGGAACGAGACGTGAGTACGTGCGTCCTGCGTGCACTTCTTCTTTAGGTGTAGGTACGTATGTGGGTGGGTGTGAGAGAGATGGTTTGTGCGAAACAGAGGCAATGTGTTGATGATATCTCAATCAGAAAAACATAACATATGCAACGTGTGTGAAATGGAGTCATGGACGTGAGATATCGATAGAATTGAAAACAGGGATGAAGTGTGTGGCTGCGCGATCGATAAAGAGTGCCATCGAATTTGTTTTTGCCCACGTCAAAGATACAGGGCGGCTGGCCTACTAGAATTTGAGAGGGCAGAGGTGCAGTTCTTCTCCATGGCATGGATACCTACCTACAACGTTCGACTATATCGGTGTGTGTGGGGGGTAGAGACCGGTCGACTAGTATATGTGTGGGGAAGGAGAGAGACCTAGCTATGTATTGAGGGAGATCGATCGACATCCATGGATATGTGTAGCAGAGGAATAAGGTTGGGGAAAAGACAAAGGTAGAGCGTCGGAGGGTTGGTGGTGGAGTGACGTCTCACAAATGGTGGGAGAGGCCTGCTAGACAAACGGAGGGTATGAGTGCAATATCAATAAGAGAGGCGGGGATGTCTGTCTGTCTATGCACGCGTGCGTGTGAGAGACGGGTCGGGAGGTATTCAAGGATGATGAGGGGAGAAGATATGGTTGTGGTAAGCATGCGTAACTACATAGGAAGATCAACCGTCGTGTGTCCGAGAAAAGGAGAGACATAACTAGCGAGGTAAGTGTATCGGTGCTTGGTGAAACGAATTATAGTCGACTGGCTATATGTAGGGAGATCAGTTCATATACACGCCTGCATGTGTTAGAAGCAAATAAGGTCCGGAGAGGCGGGCAGGGGAGAGGGTGTGGCTAGGAGGTGGTGCGAGAGGCCTACCATGTCGAGGGGGAGGAGTGCGAGCATGTGATTAATGAAAAGAGGCGGGAGTGTGCACTGCGTGGAATCGATGGGACATATGGGGGCATGGACGGTGAGAAGAGAAGAGGGGAAGTATATATGTGTTTGTTGTAGGCACACTTGGCTAGAGAGGTATATCGACCGGTGTGTGCCAGAAAGAAGGAGCCGGGGGCCTACACACACCGCTGGTGGACGACCTAAAGAGAAATAATGAACGTGCGTGATGGAGGGGTTGCTAAGGGTGTGTGAGGGGGGCGGGCGTGTGCATGCATGATATAAAGTTAGCGCTACCTAGCTACAAATAGAAGAGGATCGTGAAGGTGTAAAAGACGAACAAAGATCATAATTCATTATAAAAAAGTGGATACGGATACTTGAAGAAGATGTCATAATGTAGAACATTGATTATAATTTGGGCTAATGTGTGGCTTTTGCAACTCAGGTCTAAATACTTGTCATAATGTAGGGGCGGGCACTATACTTTGTGTGATAAACACGGTGTATGCGTATGGAACATGGTTTAGATTATGAATATATAGTTAGTACATCAAATGTACTATTATTTGGAATCAACATCAAGTGTATTCAAAAAATAGAATTCGAGTTCATGTAGTACACATAGTTCATATCTATCTCTATAGCAATCACATGGTGTGTTATTAAGGTAATACACGAATGATGGTTGAAGTTGTCAACAATCATGATTGAAGATTCTTATTGAAATAGAGAAACGAATTCAAATTTAGTTCGAGTTGCAGCGGTAGTATAGACATTTGGAATGCACTAAAATGTTGGTATGAGTAGGTTACATGCATTATACAGCAAACGAAAAAATGTAATCGGACATAACATGGATTCATACTTCCTCCTTCCATCTATATAGGGCGTAATGAGATTTTTAAGACCGCCTTTGACTATTGACAAGATTAATAGTACATGACATGCACAATGTGAAAATTATATCATTGAAAGAACCTTTCACAGACGAAGTTAACGGTGTGCTTTGTGTAAGTTGCATGTCATATATCATTGCTCTAATATTTGGTCAAAGTTAGCATCGAAAACGCATTAGGCCCTATATAGATGGAAGGAGGGAGTAGCTTTGAATAGCATTTGTATAGTAAAACGGGCAAGACTCTCTCTTTGTGTGGTGTGAATAGTTTTATTTTTTCGTTTTCTTTTTGGTTGAGGAAGTGCGAATTGATTTGGTACGCATAAGTACAATATTACTACACGTTAGGCTTGTCCATAAAATTCAACCCGTCTTGTTATATCCCAAAATTCAGATATCGTGCTCCCAAAACTGGCGCCTTCACAACCCGCCTTTGCTATCCCGAAATTACAACGCGCGAAAACTCCCTCAAGCTGCCAAATCCCGACATGCGAAATCCCCCTCCTAACCCTGAGCCGAAAGGGCCGCTAGTTCAAATCTGTGGGGGTACTTTTGTAACACACCCTACATTTTGGACAAGCGCGTCCCTAAGTCATGCTTCACCCTCCCATCGCCTTTTTAGCCATTCAAATCCCAGCCGCCATAACCTCTCCGCTCCAGCCGCGAAACCCCACCCTCCTCCGTCCGCCACGTCACCGCTGCCCAGCCGGAGCCTCTTCCCCGACGACGTCGTCCACCGCAACAGCTCGACGTCCCTCGTCCACCTCCCCGGATGAGGATCCATCGTCCATCTCGCCGTCCCGCTGGTTCAGCCGCCCCATCCTCCACCTCCAAGGAGCTGCTCCGATGATCGCCTCGTCTATCGCGGCTGCTCCATCCCCACAGCGCCGCCTTAACCTGCAACACCGGAACCGCAACATCCTCACCGACTCCTCAGACGAAGCCGAGGCCTATTCGGCGCCACCAAAGATGTTGTACACTCATCGCATCGCACCTTCTCCTAAACTCGACCTCCCGGCGCCGACGGTGCTCCATACCGCACCCCCATGGAGCGGCTACCTTGAAGCCGGCGCCCATGGCGCATCTCCACATCGGCTCTCCCCGGTCGAGGCCCCTTGGCGGGGCGGCCATACCAGCCGGATCTGCTGCTGCTGCTCCGGCTATCGCCGATCGCCGCTTCGCCTCGCCAGCTGCTGCTCTCCCCTCGCTCATGCTGCTGCTCTGCTCCGATTAAGCCACACTTGATCGATCGAATCGACTTTTGGGTCATCGATTTTCAGGGGTTGGGGGGCTCACGGAGTTAAGGAAGAACCACCCACAGCGGGACGGGGCTCACGGAGAGGTACCCCACTATCTATCTTAGGGTTCAGGGTGGGGGGGGGGCCTAGAGGGCTGGCCGGGCGGTGGTGGTGAGTTGTTTGAGCGGCGAGGCGGCGCTGGGGCAGCGGTTCGGCGGTGGTGGTGGCGGCTCGAGGGGTGCAGGTTGAAGATGAATTGCAGGCCCTCCTAAACTACATGTCAAGTGCCTCTCTGCTACCATTGCGTTCAGTTTCCACAAGAGTATTGATTCCATAGTAAATTTCAGTTTCGACAGTTAAGTTCAGAGTCAATAGTTTTTACCTCATCTGTTGTAGTCAGGTGGTTTTTTGTGATGTTAATTTTACATCCATTTTACATCATCTATTGGATATGCTATTAGAATCCCACTTGAGATTGACGATGCCTGTCTTGTGCTGCTTCAGCCTTGACGTCTTACGGCTCACCGGAGCTACTCCAACGACAGAACGATCCATCACAACATAGCAATGCCCTGGACGCCGTCTACAAATTCCTCAGATCTTCCTCCACACCTCCGACAGCCACCTCGCTTCAATCGCTTCAAATGACCAACCCAATGATGTTGAGGTCGACACGGCTACGGCAAAGAGGTTGTACACTTGTTGCATCACTTATTACTATACATTCACGTCGATCCATTAGGGCTATTTTGGTTCAACGGAAAAACATAGCAATAGGGAATTTTCCAATGGCACTCTACTATTCAATTATTCATGCATTTTGTTGAAAGGAATGAAGCAAAACATCCACCTGGACCTACTTTTCAAAATCCTATGCATGAAAACAAGACCAAGTGCATTAGTGCCAGAATAACATTCTAACTGTACACGCTTTCATATGGTTTCACTTTATTTTGGCCATGTTTCTTTGCATTCCTCTGCTCTTCCAATTCACGTAAACCAAACACCCAAGTTGATGAAATCCTGTGTTTACAAATGCTCATTTACCATGTGCATTTTCCTATCCTATTCGTGTTTTTCCTATCCCTGCGTTTTAAGAATCATGCAAGCCAAATAAGCCCTTACAGAATTACTTCAGTTACAGGTACGTGTCGAAGGGAACTTTGTGTGGTTTGTCCTGCTCCTGCCGCAACGTCGTCCACCTCACCTGAGCTTCTCCATCGACAGAAGCATCCACCAAACCAGACATCACGACTCCTGACCGTCTTTCGCCGCCTCATATCTCCTTCCCCGCCGCCGGCACCCACCGCAACGGCATCACCATCATCAACTCAGCGGATGAACCTAAGGAGTACACGGGTCCACAAGAGAGCTCACACTCTTTTGTTTCTGCTTTATGTTATGCATTGCTTAAACTTACCTGCTACTTTATCGTCCTGTTCAGCTCTTGGACTCCCAAGTCAGGTCCAAATTAATGTTCAAACTTGAGTTCTAAATTAGTTGTGGGGCACATATGAGGCAGCAATGAATAGTATGTCTGTCTAATATCTGGTTCACCTAGGGTATGCCGATGTTGTTCATCTTGGGTGGGAAACAAATAGTAAAGCAATCATCATCTATATTTTTATTAATTTAAAGCAATCATCAACCTGCTATCATTATTTTTGGATCCATCCACTGGTTGTTACCATCACTCTAAATTTCTGCATGCTCTCCTTACATAATCTCACCATATTTTTTCGTATGCATGTCAGATATTGTACACAGTCATGCTGAACATGTAGAGAAAAGAGAAGAGTTTTGCGCGCAATACAATGTCATGCGACATCGCTCCATGGTGGGTTCAATGGCAAACCCTCCCCACCCTCTCCGCAGTTGTAATCCGAGGAAGATATCTGTTTGAGGTGGATTCGACGTCACGACCACTCCTATTTACCCCCAAGGTGTTTGCTCTACCTTGGCATGATGATGTTAGTCATATCATGCATATGTTGCCTTGCAAGGCCTACTTTTGACATCATATATGTCATCTGCTTAGTTTAGACATGTTCGTAATGCCACCTGTTTAGTTTCTATATCATATATGGGAATTATGCGCCTCATGTCTTTTAGCCAGCCATAATATATGTGAAATGTGCAATGCCATCCTGTTTAACCAGGCATCATATATTTGAATGATATCTTGCCCATCCTTTTCTTCATTACATTTCCATTTGTCGACAATGTTTGTACATTAAACTACTCTTCCCGTGAATCAGCCATTTGGGTGGGAGATGGAAAATCTGGAGGAAAACAAGGCCTTGAGTAGACAAGTACTACAGTCAAGCAGATCTCTTGTTGGGTCCCGATAGCTCCTCGTAGATGGATTCAGAGACAGATGACCAGTCCTATTCCCCACCGAGGTGTATGCTCTAACTTGGCACGTTATATCTGCTCATATCATGCATACGGTGTCTTGCATTGCATAGTTTAGACATCATATACACAATATTCAACACCATGTTCTTAGTTAAAACATCATATCGAATGCCCTCTGTTTAGCATATAAATCACATATGTGAATTAAATGATGCGATCCTGATTACTTAGATAACATGTAGGTGAATTATGTCATGCAATCATGTTTAGTTATTCATCATATCTTTGAATTGTGTTATGCTATGCTATCCAGTTTAGATAGACATCATATATGTGAAATTATGTCATGCTATCCGTTTTAGTTAAACAATATACATGTCAACTATTTCATGCCCTCTTTTTTCCACACTATCTATTGCATTTGTCTCTCATACAATGTCTGTACATTCAACTATGTTTCCTGTTTATCAGCCATTTGAATTGGAGCGGGTGATGCCAGTATCTAGCGGACTAAAAACACGGTCTTCAAATAAAACAGTGCTACCTCTTGGTGGAGATAGCACCCCGGTTGTACATGCACAAGAACCAGCCCTACCACACATAACCTAAACTCTCGCAGATTGTACCCCTACTGTGATGGACAGAGAACCAGCTTCACCCAATCTAACCCCAACCCCAGCCGATAGTAACCCAGTTCCTGTTGACACAACACCATCTCCACCACAGAGCTCCCAAACAAGAGCAATTAGTAAGGCAGCTCCGGTGCCCAAAGGGCCAAGACTATCACGGCGAACCCCAACTCCACCATTTAGTACGCCTATTCACGTGGAGGAAGCACAACCAGCTAGTCGTAGTTTAGCATCTATCGCATTTGATGTTGTTAAATCGTATGTGCGTATCTTCCCATCTTGGAAATATTATCTCAAGATGAAGGAAAATGCGATTGCAGGTGTTTGTCTAGGAGTTATGTGTAAGTAATGTTATTCATGGCAATTACTTTGCTTCGTCCCATACATCCTACCTCCATGATGGTTATAATACAACAAATTTTCCCATTTTCTCTATAGAGAAGGACCAATTTCGAAACTCAGGATGAGGTAACCTGTGCTAATACCTCTGCTATCTTCAAGAATGCTTGGTGCGATGTCGGAATTACCTCAAGAAAACGTACTTCACCGCCAAAGAAACTCATCAAATTCCCTTACGTTCTCCCGAGACACATTCTTCGGACGATGACCGGGAACGCTTTGTTTTGTCTTGTCCCGAACCAAGAATGTGGTAAGGTCTATGAGCTCATTTTCTATTTTTAAGTATTATATTCTTGCGTCTTATTGTACTCTGTTCATGTAGAACAAGTGCCTAAACATGAAGAACAACTGTTCTAATTTAAGATTCCATTGCTATCATAGTTCAAAAAGCGCTAGGCGTTAATTGTGCGTTTGCCACCGCTTTGCGCTTCTTGACCAAAGCGCATGCTTATGCGATTATGCATGATTAAGCGTAGTTATGCGCAATGCGTTTTAACGCCTAGAGCCTAGGCGCGCTTAAGCGCTTCGCTTAGGCGCGCTTTTTTAACTATGATTGCTTTGCTCTTGTATCACTGTATTTACTGATACAAACTTATTTTTAAATTGAAGGATCCAATTGAAACTCCAATGGCACAGCAGGTATGTTCACGAATGTTTCTTTAACAGGTTTGCTCTTATCAGTAGCTCTTTTGATTTCAATTTCAATTGTGTGTATAGTTGACTTTCATATCATGCACATTACTAGCATCATAACAGAGCCAATAGTGTTGTTGTACATGTAGACCCGTGGTACCCATCTGAAATCTTGTTGTGTCGTGTAGTTTCCCACGCTTTGTATTCTTTCACTGCTACTTTGTCTTGAACTGATATGATTTGAACCATGTCTCTATTTTGATTTGGCAAGACAATGCAGTGACCATAGGACATAGATATATGTTTGTTTGATGCTTTTATTATGTACTAGTACTTGGCAATGGAAGACTTGGTAGTTTAATCATGTCCACCTTACTAATGAACTGGTTCACCGAAATGAGTTTCATATACTAGTACATGCTAAACTTGTTATGTGTCCCTTGTTTCTTCTTTTAGAATCTTGATGAATATTGGGAAGAGTGCCTTATTAAGCAATGGTAAAGGAAGTAATGCAGATAAGGTTTAGGATAGTGACACATCCTTGTTGGTCTCCAACAAAGCTGATAAAACAGCTAAGGAAGACTATCTTGAAGACAATGAGACAACCCCAAAGTCCTGTCTTGGTTTAGTGTTCGAGTTCTCGCCACTACCGCTTGCACAAGCTATTCAAACTCCTTTGCTGAATCAGTTCGGTTTCTTGAGTCTCAACTACAAGTGAAAGACATCGATCAGCCGTCTTGCGACAAGAAGCGAAGGACTGCGGAAGTCCTTGGAGCATTCAGATGCATACTTTACGGTGCAACAAAAAGCGTTGGAGGATTTTAGCGCCAAACAGGACAAAGCTAATCAGCTTGCTAAGCTTATTGCCGATGGTGGATACCGGGATAACGTTTCTTGAGCTCTTCCGAAGTTGTTTCATTATGCTCTTGTTTTGCTGCAGCGTTTATTTGCCTTTGGTGGCCAATTTTGACGGCGGTGTATGTAATATGCTGCTTTGTTCCCTATATTTGCACCGGTGGCGAACTTTGATGCCCAAAGGATGTAATATGTGTAATAGCGGTAATAGGCTAGCGTTAATTGCTTGCTTATTTATTTCCTTATTGTCTTGTTTAGTTGTTTGCTTGTAGTCACTGCAGTTCTTTTTACGTGTTTTTCTAGTGGCCACAATAGCCTATTTTTGGTAACTAGGCCAAAATAATCATGGCAAC
Source organism: Aegilops longissima (assembly GCA_021605205.1). Classification (NCBI taxonomy): domain Eukaryota; kingdom Viridiplantae; phylum Streptophyta; class Magnoliopsida; order Poales; family Poaceae; genus Aegilops; species Aegilops longissima. Next base: position 393,404,172 of record CM038680.1, read on the forward strand.
ACACAATTTGTTGTAACCATGGGCCTCCTGCAGGCCGTATGATCCATGGGCCTTCTTCCGGCCGTAGGATCCATTGGCCTTCTATACGGGCCATAGGATCCATTGGCCTTCTATACGGGCCTTAGGGTCCATGGGCCTTCTATGGGCCGTAGGGTCCATGGGCCTTCTACGGGCCGTACGACCCATGGGCCTTCTACGGGCCGTACTATCCATGGGCCTCATATGGGCCGTAGGATCCATGGGCCTTCTACGGGGCGTATCATCATTTCGCCAATCATGGGTCGTACAATTCGTGGACCATAACGGGCCGTTAATAGGCCATATTTGATAACTCTATGAAAATAGCCCAACAGGTTTTTTTGACATGAAAACGGCCCAACGTATTAACGGTCCGCAAACGGGCCGACTGTAACGACGGGCTGAATTTGGCCCACAAGCGAAAATGACGATGTGGGCGTATGTAACCAAATCTTGCAAATGAGCCCAAGAATCAATGGGCCCCGAGAAGGCCGAAGATAACTTAATGAAGCGCCCAATAGAATAACGGGCCGTTAATGGGTATAAAGTGATACATCGTTCATTACCGACCGGTTTCACCACGGGCGTTAATGGGCCAAGAGTTACAAAGGGCCTCATAGGGGCCGAAGAAGTCATGGGCCACACATGGGCGAAAGTTAAAACGGGCTAGAATCATATTGGGCGGCCCGATGACGCCATCGGGCCTAATTCGGATACGGCGTACGGGCCCCGGGTTAGCGGCTGTAAATGGGCTATATGCGAGCAGGCCGTTAACGGGCTTCAGGGGCGCCCGCCACCTTTGACCAAGTCAAACGGGCGGCCTTTTCACGTGAATGGGCCTCTGTTGGCCTGCCACGTGTCGCCAGATCATAGGCGCCTTCGTCCAATGAGCGGATGACATCTGTCCCAACGGTGAGGCGACACGTGTTTCCTCCGGCCAATGATGATTTTACACGTGGAAAATCCCCATTGGTCGGGCTGTTAACGGGTTATCGGATCCAAAACCCGACCCGATAGCTTAACGGCGTTCGTTACGGTGGATGCCACGTGTCGGTGACCCTTGACGAAAGCACTTCGTGACGCGATTTATCGTCATGGAAGTGGACACTTCGTGATGATAATTTTGGTAATGTCATGGAACACTTCTACGACAAAGACATGTATGACTATCTTGATTACATCACAAAATTGTCATGGATGTACATGCATGACAAAAAACGCGACCTACTGTGACAAACACGTATCATCACGGAAGTGTATTTTTTTGTAGTGGGGAGAGGGGTCCAGGGGAACAGCGACGACGAGAGGAAGCTAGGGGACATGCCCGTGCTCGTTGAGACACCGCGCAGAGGAGGGGCCCGAGCAAGAAAACGCTCTGGACACGGCCAACGCCAGCAGAGCGCGCACATTGCATGCCAAAACTCGTGATCACCGCGTGCACACGGCCTGCCAAACGATGTCTGGGGGTTTGTCCTTCCTAGGGAGGTTGCAACTGAGGTGGTAGTTCGGTTAAAACTGCTCTGGTTAAACTGTAAGCAACCTCTAAAGTTTACTGCACTAAACTTGGCCGTGAAACAGTACTCAACCGAGGTGAGATTAGAGCCAAATGAGTTGTCTGGGGTGTTTGGGCTAGGAAGGACTACCATACTGGGGAGTTTGGCAGGAAATGGACCAAGATTTAATGCACTTGCTTTGCAACTGCATAATCTGGTCCAGAAACTTGATCAGGAAGGTGCACTCACATGGAGTGTAAAATTGATCTCAAACTGGGCAAGGTAGATTCATTTGGTCCTATGAAGATGCTCAAAAAGTCTCATACCAATTGGCAAAGCCAAACTGGTACTTGCTTCACAAACATCTCCTCTGGACAGAAACTTGCAAAAATTCTAGAGGAATAATGTCTTGATGAACCATGCCCAAAATGGGTGGAGGTAGGTTATATGGATAATAGAAGGCCTAGAAAAATTGGCAGCCATAACGGAGCAAGATAAAATATACTTGCTTCACAAACTGAAGTTTTGGACAGAATCAAAGAATTGAATATGAGCTCACATGGAGGAATAACATGAGCTCTACTTTTGTGGAGGTCTATGATATGATGATATGAGGGATCATGCAAAATGGCAACTCATTTGGATATTCCTAGCTTGCACCTCCTTCACAAAGCTTCTTTCTGGATAGAAACTTTGGAAAATCATCATTAAATAATTACTAGGCAAATGAGGTTGCATTTTGCCATGTGGCAATGATATGGACAGGAAAAGGTGTCCAAGGAGTTTGAGGTTAATTGGTAAAAGGAAAATAGCACTTGCTTCACAATGTGCCATTTAGGGCAGAATAGGAAATGAATTATTTGGGCATGATGATAAACATGACAAATGAAATATTTTGCCATATTTTAGAAAGATATGACTCAAACAATTTATGAGAATTATTTGGGAATTATATGAGTGATGGAAATAAAGGTTGCTTCACAACCTAGGGCAATTTGAGTTATTCCTTTAATAGAAAAGGAATATTCCCAATGAAAAGAATATTGGGATTTGGGCTAGGATGAAAATGACAGGGTCTAGGGAAGGATTTGGGAATGACAAGCCACTCTGGAAACAAAGAAGAGGGCGTCTTCTTCAGTTTCCAGACCACAAAGCCACGAAAAAAGAAGACCTCAGGCAAAAACCTCAGATAATCAAAAGAAAAGGAAAGGGCCAAAAATCAGGCTGTCACAAACCTTACCCCCTTAAAGAAATATCGTCCTCAAGATTTGGTTGCTCAGGGAACAAGTATGAAGATACTGACTTAAGGAAACCGTTTCCAACTCGGGTATCCTTTTTCTTATTTTTTTTCCCACTAATTTTTTATCTGACTGGCCTTGGGGTGGTTTGCTTTAATATATCCATATTTTGACAGAGCTTACCTTGCTTGTTCATGCTTATACATGCTCCAATTTCTTTTTAGATCTGCTGACTTGGCTGACTGTGATTGATTCTCACGACTGAAATATATGTCGGTCTCACAAATCCAAGAGTGATTTCCGCTGGGTGTGTCATCCGGCACTGACAATCTTTCATGAAGTGGTGATCAGATTTTTTCTAGTGGACACCCAAGCTCTAACTCCTTGCATTGGGTTTCTCCACTAAATGCAATTCCTTCGGGTTCCCAACAGTGAGTTGGGTCATAACCACTTTCCTGACAGATTATGGCTTATCGCGGAAGTTTCTGAATCATCTTAACTGGTTCCACTGTCTTGAGTACCGGATCCGTACCAAATATTTGATTATCGCCTGTCGTGGCTAGCATAAGAGTTTGACCTGTATGATAATATCTGCACACTTGATTGACGGTGGTTTTGCACCACGCAGGTCTTGCAACAATTTTCATACCTGCATCACTGGTCTTGCTCCTTTACTATTGTTTTCTTGGTCTGTATCCTTGGCTGAAAGAGCTGAGTCATATTGCTTCTTCGTATTACCATAGGTACTGTCGGTGCAATTTTTCGGCAATCGTAGCTTATCCTCATTTTTCTGATAGAGTACCCCATTAAATGGCAGGTTCAACACCCCTCAAGTTCTGACCATAGGAAAATGATCATCCGAACCTTTAAAAGAAATCGGCAAATAAATCAGTAGACACCAGAACGGTCTTTACGACTCAGATCTGGGACATTACTGAAATAACTCAACCACGGCTCAGGACGGCCGAAAAGCAGCTCAGAACATGAGACCAGGTTGATAAGAAGAAGGTGGCAGCTCCCTAAAATAGCAAAAAAGCAGCTATAGGGCTACTCTCACAAAAAGAAACTCGACAGCTGTACAAGACGGCCGAAAAGCAGCTCAGAACTCGTGACAGTCATTGAAGAGAGAAATAAAAATCGGCATCCACCCCGGATAGCTAAAAACAGCTTAGATCACAGGCGCGGTGTCGTCATTGGATAGAAAAGGGGACAAGGGCTCATCAGGTTCATTTTCCAGGTTCACAGGTACTTGTATTGAGCTTATTGATGTCGTCAATCCTCGTAATCCTTTGTCACACTGCGGTGTATACTGGTTTTCTTCTCTTAACCATCCTCACGTGGTTGTCAGATCCTCATCCGAGTGACTTGTAAAATCTTGGTAGTATGCTCACCGCATATATATATGAGAATCTGATTCCCGAGACAGACGTGTAATCTGACTGATTCTTGCTTCTGACCAAAATGTTGCGGATCTGATTCTTGGGATTCACTGCCATATGTTTTCAATTCACAGCATACTACCTTGTACCAATGTCTTACTGAGGAATATTGGCTGGCTTGTGCTCGAAACTTTCATCGGACAGCTTGTTGAAGAAGACTGGGTATCGTGCTTCAGAAGCTTACCCCCTTAAAGACTTTGCTGGGGAAAGACTCGGTACCTTATGCCGAAAGCTTTTGCGGTTGCTTACTGAAGAAGGCAGAGTACCTTGTACGGGAAATCATCCATGTATCATACTAAGGAAGATAGATGAATCTTCCTTGGAAGCTTCTCGGGTATCTTGCGAGGGAAGATTGGGTTGCTTACACCAGAAGCTTCTTATTGTGATATGTGGACCGATTTCCACATATATAACCGTCTTAATATTTTTGTTATTGATTTCTTGTATGAAACGGGGTTTTGCAAGACTATCCTCCTTTCTGAGTACATGCCATATTTTTGCTTGCTTCTAGGTACATCGGGTTCCAAAATCATCCTCAATGGAAAATTTAACTTGTATCTAAGCCATACCTTTGATAATATTTTGTCAACCTTGCACAAAATTTTATCTTCTTGCTGATTTGATCATTTCTGCTATGAGGAGTGCACGTTGAGAGAGACTTGACACTCAGTAACATGATCCGATATCCCCCTATCTGAATGCAGTCGACTGAGAATTCCATACTGTTGTGAGGAGTGCATGTTAATGCAAACTTTATACTGACATTCCATCAAGGATTTCTTTTGTATTCAGACGAGCTATTTCCAATCTCACTGCAGTCTGCTGAAAATTCCATTCTGTTTAGCTGAGTTTCCAAATATATGTATTTCTTGCTGACTCTTCGGGTCCGGTGTCGGTTGACAAGCAACTTTAATAGGGGAAAATTTGTAACACCGAAGGCCCAAAGAAAGAAACAAAAGAAACGACTAAAACAAAAGCACACAAGCATAATACTAATATAATTAATCAAGCAATCATCACATATTACTGCTACTCACACCATAATATGCATGCACACCTAAGCACACAAATCGCGTGGAAACTCCGGTATTACAGTCTAATATGTTGTGGCGGTGTGCACGAAAATTATATCCATGTGTGGAAGGAGTTGGCGTAACCGAAGCTACACCAAGCACTGGCTGAACAGTGGCTGGATCTGGATGGATACACTGGTGAGGACGGACTTAACGATCAAGTAGCGAGACACAAAAGTCACGACCACATCATCATCAAGTGTACGAAAGGGATTCGTACACGTACAAAGAATGGAATGACTGGGTAGGGTAGCGGTGGAAAAACAAGGCTCGTTGGCATTGCCCTTTTCTGATAACCGAGATCAGTAAGGGTTGCTAGAGGGACGAGATGGATGGCATGATCCGGGATAGAAACAAGTCTATCACCGAAATAATATGGGTGGGTGGCGGAAAAATATACACGATACCTGAGCATAACTCCTGCAAATGGTGTCTGGAACTCTGGGTACCAGGGCATCACTCTGCTAGGACAGAGATGACACCAAACACCAAAGAGCAGACATGCTAAGAAGGAGGGTGCAGGCGGTGGACCGAAAACGATGCCACCTACACTCACAAGATTAAAAGTTAGTGACAAAATAATAATCTATATGCATGCTATGCGACAAACGAATGCAACAATCAAGTGCAACAAACCAACTAGGGTCTATACTACCGCTTTCTAACGTTCGCGCAGCTAGGGCATCCTATAGCCATACCTGCTCTCATACCAAGCGTTGTGGCACCCCGGCTCAGAGAAACCGGAACGCCCCGTATTCTAGCCCAGAGATCGAGGTGAAGTCTTCTGGAATACGACACTGCTTAGCATAGAACAAACCAGCTTTCTATTATTACACGAATATGAATACAAGGTCTCCGATATTACAATGAATAACATCGACACGGCGACACTACGCCATCCTCAGTTGCTCTATGCAAGCAGCAAAACAACTTGAAGCAGCGGAATAACTCTAGCAGCGGAACAACGACGACGGTGGTGAACTCCACTCCGCAGGGACTCTGGCTGGAACGCTTATCCTAGCTCGCAAACAAAGAATCCACGGCAAACAAGCATTCAAATCTGGCATGACCTGCAAACTGGCATGACACGCTAGGTCAGTACATTGAATGTACTTGCAAGCTCACAATAACCAGAAGCATTCAAGACAAACAACAGCATGACAATTACAGGTTAAGTAGGAATTATCATGAGATCATTAGTATAACATGGCATGAACAACATGAACATAATATCGCTAGAGCAATATGATCATGGCATGAACAACATGAACATAATATCGCTAGAACAATATGATCATGGCATGAACATATAAATCCGATGATACTAGCATGCAACATGATGACACTATATGCACCATTTATTCTGCTCGGGTTACCTCGTAACCAATCAGTGATCTTTCCGACGATCACAACCATGACCAACACTTGGTCTCAAACGGTGATCTTTCCGGCGATCACAACCATGACCAACACTTGGTCTCAAACGGTGATCTTTCCGGCGATCCCAACCAACTTATCTCATCATCGAACCGGGGTTGTTATTAAGCACATTATTATTAATACTGTTGACTCACAGCATGACCGACATGAACTGGGCCCTTATCCGTGGGCGCGGCTATCGATAGATTTAATATACACTCTTCAGAGGTTAGTACACTGTACCCACACTACGGAACCCATGGCCTCGCACTCCCATTCGGGTGGACCAACAGCTTTCCGACAAAACCGTCCTACTGCCATGACACTCTCCCGGCCACTCCGACCAACTCCCCTTTGGGCTAAGTCCTAGATGGCCCCGTGCCTACCAAAGGCACCAACGACCACCGTCGTGGCCAAAACATAAACGGTCCCAAACAGGGACCACCCGGGTACAACAACAACAACAACGGGCACACAAGGTTATGTCTGCTTACCGGGCCAGGGTACGCACGCCCATAACCTTCCCTCGTTGGAGGCACCGGCGAGAGGCATGACAATAGACCTAGTTAGGACCTTCCCATAAAGGTAAGCGTGGTTGCACTGGTCAACTCGATATGGTGGCACCATGACTCAGCCAACAGTTGTTCAAGTTCAATTTAATCCAGTTAAACTTGAATGCAAATATGCTGAGCCATGATAAAATAACATGATGCAATTACAATGCATGAGCATGATATCAACATAATCATGAGGGTACCACATAACTATCCACCATATCAACAATGAATCATATCCACTGAGCATGGCATCCTGACTAACATGAACATCACAAGTACATACTTCTATGAAACATAGCATGACCACTAGCATCAACAATAAATATCATGCAAGAACATTTCAACAATGCCATCATGCAAGCATTTAACCAACTGGATGCAATGGAACACGCATAACAACGGTACTCGGGACAGACGGAAGTCATGCACCGAAGACCATCACCAACATCAACATGTACTACTAGCAAGCATAAGCATATGAAAGGAATACTAGCAACTAGCAGGGCATGATAACCAGGTGCATAACAACATGGCAAGCAAGTAAGCACTAACCCAGAAGCATTACCGAAACAACGATAACCATATTTTAAACAAGCAATCATTTAATAAATATTCAAGTTGAAAACCATGGCTACTGCATGACTATCATGCAAGTGGGTATTGTGGCTTGCTTGGGGATGAAGAAAACACCTGGAAGAAGTGCGAGATGCTCGCAGAAAGATTTGCCGGAAACAGTTCTCTCTCAGAGGGGCTGTTTACGTGCAAAGACAAAAAGGTCATTTCCAGAATATTAACACATGGTAAAAGTGATATCAACAGAACTGGCTCGGCGAGACGAAGACGTGGGCTTTGGAATCACCTCATTTGGAGTTGTGAGCAAAAAGATACGATTGCTTTTCTGCCAGGGACTTATTTGTAAGAAAATCCTCACAAATAGGCCCCCGAGTGGAAACGCTTTTCAGAAAGGAAAGCACATTGCTGGCTTAAGCCGCAACGAAATACGCCTTTCGGACGGCAAAACGCATCCTAGTGGATGCGTATCCACTTATCCACCGTGGCAGTGGCGGGGCCGGGTGCTAGGCCGATGACGCGTGGGGCCCGCCGCATCTTCTCTCTCCTCCCACGCCTCCTTCTTCTTCCCCCGCGTCTGCTCCTCCTCTCCTTGACAAAACACAGGGCAGGGGCGCTACCGTCGTCGGGCACGGCGGCTCCGGCCATCTCTGGCCAGGGGGAGGACACCGGTGGCCTCGGGACAGAGGCCCGCATCCATTCAGAGGGTTGGACAGCACCGGGGAGGAGCAAGATGGAGGGGAGGGGTGGCGCCATGAGGAGGGCAGAGAGCTTCGGGCGGCGGTGGTTCTTGGCGTTGCGGCCGTATCCGGCGAAGGGAGAGGGGGTGGGGCGAACTACGGGGAGGATATGAGCGCTCTTGTGGTGTTGGAACGGGGAGAGGATGCGCGGCTCGCCGGAATTTAGGCGGAGCACCGCGGCGGCCATGGTGGCGATGGTGGACACAGAGAGCTCCTCGAGCTCGAATGAGAGGCTGGGGAGGGGTAGTGGAGTGCAGGGAGGCTGCTGGTGTGCTTGAAAGGCTCGGGGGAGGCCTATATATAGGCGCAGGGCGCGGTGCCGAGCTGTCGTTGCCGCGGACGCGTGGCTGGCTTCGCGGACGCGTGCGCGCGCGCATGAGCTCGGAGGCAGGCGACGAGGGAGGCACAGGGAGGAGGCCAAAGGAGGCGCATGGAGGAAGAGACGAGGAGGAAGACGACGGTCGGCGCACTGTGCTCCCGTGGGCGTTCGGCGGCGAGCGTCGATCAGGAAGCGGACGGTGGGGGAGAGGGGTCCAGGGGAACGGCGAGGACGAGAGGAAGCTAGGGGACATGCCCGTGCTCGCTGAGACGCCGAGCAGAGGAGGGGCCCGAGCAAGAAGACGCTCTGGACGCGGCCAATGCCAGTAGAGCGCGCGCATCGCATGCCAAAACTCGTGATCACCGCGTGCCTTTGGTGCACACAAGGGCTTCTGACCGCCAAACGATGTCTGGGGGTTTGTCCTTCCTGGGGAGGTTGCAACTGAGGTGGTAGTTCGGTTAAAAGTGCTTTGGTTAAACGGTAAGCAACCTCCGAAGTTTACTGCAGTAAACTTAGTCGTGAAACAGTACTCAACTGAGGTGAGATTAGAGACAAATGAGCTGTCTGGGGTGTTTGGGCTAGGCAGTACTACCATACTGGGGAGTTTGGCAGGAAATGGGCCAAGATTTAATGCACTTGCTTTGCAACTGTATAATCTGGTCCAGAAACTTGATCAGGAAGGTGCACTCACATGGAGTGTCAAATTGAGCTCAAACCGGGCAAGGCAGATTCATTTGGTCCTATGAAGATGCTCAAAAAGTCTCATACCAATTGGCAAAGCCAAACTGGTACTTGCTTCACAAACATCTCCTCTGGACAGAAACTTGTAAAAATTCTAGAGGAATAATGTCTTGATGAACCATCCCCAAAATGGGTGGCGGTAGGTTATATGGATAATAGAAGGCCTATAAAAATTGGCAGCCATAATGGAGCAAGATAAAATATACTTGCTTCACAAACTGAAGTTTTGGACAGGATCAAAGAATTGAAGATGAGCTCACATGGAGGCATGACATGAGCTCTACTTTGGTGGAGGGATATGATATGATGATATGAGGTATCATGCAAAATGGAAACTCATTTGGATATGCCTAGCTTGCACCTCCTTCACAAAGCTTCTTTCTAGATAGAAACTTTGGAAAATCATCATTAAATAATTGCTAGGCAAATGAGGTTGCATTTTGGCATGTGGTAATTATATGGACAGGAAAAGGTGTCCAAGTAGGTTGAGGTCAATTGGGAAAAGTAAAATAGCACTTGCTTCACAATGTGCCATTTAGTGCAGAATAGGAAATGAATTATTTGGGCATGATGATAAACATGACAAATGAAATATTTTGCCATATTTTAGAAAGATATGACCCAAACAATTTATGAGAATTATTTGGGAATTATAGGAGTGATGGAAATAAAGGTTGCTTCACAACCTAGGGCAATTTGAGTTATTCCTTTAATAGAAAAGGAATATTCCCAATGAAAAGAATATCGGGATTTGGGCTAGGATGAAAATGACACGGTCTAGGGAAGGATTTGGGAATGACAAGCCACTCTGGAAACAAAGAAGAGGGCATCTTCTTCAGTTTCAAGACCACAAAGCCACGGAAAAAGAAAACCTCGGGCAAAAACCTCAGATAATCGAAAGAAAAAGAAAGGGCCAAAAATCAGGCTGTCACAACTCCTCCCCCATTTTTATAGTTACCTCTCGAAGATGAATGAAATGATATATACAGGGTATTCTACATGTGCAATTTGGTTACACGAAAACTCGGTAAAAGTTTGCGAGGTTCGAATTTTCAATAAAGATATATGCACTGCATTTTGGAACGGAGGGAGCATACGGCAGTTGCTAACACTCACATGGAAGATTTGTGTGTAGGAGGAGTGGTTGTTTTGCTAAATGACATGGCAAATCTGACACTGTCGGATGCCGATCTAACGGTTCTTATGGCGTTCGTCAGGAAAAGGCTTGTGGCAAACGTTTGTCGGATAATGATTTACGGACACATGCATTGCATTGATACGTGCCCCCCTCTCTCACACACACGTGCACCCTCCTGAGTCCTCTCGCACCCACCATCTATCTGTAGGTAGACGTCACACACATATGTGCTCTTCACACCCTACCCTCAGAACTTCTAGAAAACAAAAGACGTCGCGCACATTTTATTTTAGCTCACACGTCACACACTTATACTATTACTCTTGTGGTGAACGTTCTTTGGACATAGTATGTTGTACTCTCACGAAGAGAAGCGGTGCACACACGCACTAGTTCTCTCACACCCACTCGCGGGTACACGTAGGAGCGCATTTGTTTGAAGCTGGTACAACAAAATCACTCCACTATATATATATAAGCAGGAGCCTTAGCGCTTGCTTTACTAGGGTTCCTCTCGTTCACTCTCTCATGATCTCCAGATTTAAGCAAGACATAGGTGGCCACACTCTCTCTCAGCTCACGGCTAGTCGCAAATCCGGCCGGACAACCTCGACCGGGGCAGGGGTGTAGGTGCATCGTTCACGCTGTCGTCGGTGGCGAGGGAGGAGACCAACAGCTGCCCGCGTGTCCCGATCGGCGGCCGTGTCGTTCTCTCCGAGAGAGTGCCGGCTCCGGAGGGCCTCCGATCCCTTCTTCCTCCCTGCGGTATTGTGGCCAAGATGCGGCCTCCTGACGCCGTCTTTGCCACATGCCGACGACCCTCAGGTATATATTCCTTCGAAACCTGCCTCGCTCTACTGCCCCAGCTCCCCACTTGGCTTCATGTGGATCTTTTTCTACTTCCGTCCGCTGTTCCAAAGCCACCTAGACTTTTACTATTATTAGAGGTAAAGCTAGTTCATACAGTCGTCTCTAAGAGTTGGTTCAAACATGGAAGAAAGTGGGAAAGCTGTAGCATGAATCTAGGACTTGGTTCTAAGAGGAAACAGGGGAAAGTAGTAGATACTGGCTACCCAACCGTTCTCTTGGTTGAAAATACGAAGAAAGCATGGTGGATGGCGAAGGGTGGGGGAAGTGGACCTATCTCTTGGTTGAAAAAGGAAAGAAAGTGACGGGTGTTGGGGGACAACGCAAATGAGAATGAGCATCTTGTGCTCACATAGGGAAATGTCGCCGAGGAGATAAAAAAATGGGACAAATGCAGACATGCTGCCTGAGTGTTTTCCGCTCTCGGCAACCACATCTGCCTCACCACTTTATGCCCCTGCTGTCCCTATGCCCATATCGCTACCGTTAATGTAAAATCACATGAAGCATTAAGCAATGCCACCTAATGTCACTATAAGTAATGGTCTAGTGCCGTCGATAAATTGAAGCAATGCCACCATCATTTTATGAAGTGCTTCCGTCTTGCTTTATTTCCCATGAATTGTGTTTTTGCGCTTACACTTAAATCTCACACCGCTAACATTGCTTCATCCCGGTGGAACGCACAAATTTGATTGCACATTTACTTACCATGTGCTACTCTCATGACAATAATACTATGCTATTGTTACGCATGTTAATCTAGTGGCGATGTTGATGTGATGTGATGCTACTTACTTAAGGACACTTTCATCTTGTCAATCTAGTGCCAATTATAACACAATAGATCTTTGTTGTTAATCATACGCCACTACAAATATCTGTCACTATTTAAATAACCGTATTTCATATTTGTGCAAACAGGGATGTCTGTCTCCATATCATTTTGGGATGTCAGTCTCCGTGTCGTTTCTATCCGCGCAATCAAAAGCACACACCTCAGTTTTAGTAGAATTGCGCAAAATGAGATGGCTATCCCTCGTTGCCGTCGTCTAACCACCCGTCTTCCAGGTATTCCTACATTGGTAGTTACTAGGTAGAATGACCAACGCAATATAAAAGAAGTTGATTCGTACAATTTACTTCCTGATTGCAGTGTAGGGACGAGCGAAAACAACTGCATCCTAGTCCAGAATGCACTTTCTAACAGTTCATCCATGGACCGAGGATCGGCCGCACGGCTGCACGGCGGTTTTTGGACAGGTCTTGCGGACAAGAGGCATTGTGGTCTGCTTATTTCTGCAAATAGCGGTGCTTAAATTTAGTGGAATGCACAAGAATTTCAGCTGGTCAAGACACTACATGGTTTAGTCAAGATTCGGTGAGAACACAATTATAATTGGTTATTCGGAATGAGAGAACCTAACCCCAATATGGTGGCAACAAGAAAAACCAGAGTGAACTCCAGGAAATTTAAGCCTCTTTGGGAGGCCCTTTGCTCAGAGAAGCCTTGCTTGTTTTTTTCCTGATTTGTAAACCTTCTCACAACTTTGTCTTTTGTTGTGAACTAGTATATGTTTGTTATGTTCTATGAATCATTGAGATGTATAAAATTTCTTAACTTATGCTTTTCGAGTTTTTTATGAAGCCGAGTTTAATGTGAGTGTTCCACATGAACGCTGGATTAGCGTGTGAACGTTTGGAATTTACATTGTGGCCTCAGTTAACTGCATGAACCAGTGTAACAAGATACATAGTCGCTTATATGTCAGACATCAGATTGTTGATTGTTAGCTAGTCGATAGCCTAGTGTTGAAGCGAGCTGAGCCAATGTGCCGTGTTTTGCACAACTGCTTATAAGTGGGGTAGCACCAACAGTGTTTACAAGTACTTATGTATACATCGGTGCACAGTTCTCGAACGAGTACTCTATTTCATAAAAACACACACTGCTCGTATGATAAAACTAGTGAGGACGCATCTGTTTCGGCAAAAATTACGATGATTCACGGGCACACAAAAGTAGCGGCAGTTCCCATAGACGCATTCAAGCAGTACTAGCCCGGAGGGCTCGATAACAGGCAAGGTTCGGATAATTAGACACAATCCAAACTACTATTAAACACTAGCTGGGGCAACTATTTCATGCCTCGATCTAATTTGGGATGGACACAAGATGGACCTTGCCATGAACATCATCGAGGACGTCCGGCAGCAGCTCAATCATGTGAACCTTCATGAAGACAACCTTGTGGCCTTTCCACTCATAAACTTGTTTGTGGAGGCATGCCATGTCATCTTCCTGCGTAAGCTTGACAAGAACAGTATGCCTCACAAACGAAGGAGTAGCTTTGAACTTCTTGTGCTTCAGTACACCCTGGACAACACGCGCTCACAACAGTGAGGCTGGAATACAACTCTTCATCGGTATAAGCGCAAATGGCTTCTAGGATCCAACAGCCTAAAAACTCTGTTTTTCCAATGCGTATATTCAGGTCATCCGCCTCATAGAGAGTGACATGTACAACCACACAATCCTTGTCTGCATCAGGGCTCTAATTGAAACAGAAACAAATTCTGAATTACTTTCCAGTATAAGAAACACAAGTTATTTAAACCACTATGTATAGCATGGCATCGAAGCTAATAAAATTTTGCATTATTCATCACCACATACTTAGATGAAAAACCACAATCGAGATCGGCAAAGAATAAAATCACCTTAGGCAGCTCAGCGGGGGACACATCCTCGAAGGGGAAAACTGCTCTCGCAGTGCCACGAAATGTAACCTCAAGCAGGCGTTGACCATCTCAAGAGTGGCCGTGGCGTGTCACTGGGGTCGGCTCGGTGGCTGCCTCCATCTTCTTGGAGCTCTCTGTCTCGTGGGGATCAGCCTCCGCGTCTGCTCCAATATCGGCAGATCTTTGCTCGGTTCTCCTTGATCCATCATGAAACCGAGCGAATACTAGGAGACCACCGAAAGGAAAACACAATCGCAATGCCAATGAAACAAAAAAGAGAGTGAGGATCGGTTACTGCTTTGCAAAAGTTCTTTTTTTTCTCTGAACGAAAATATACCAACATCACATATCCGCTTACTGAAGGAAATATGCCCTAGAGGCAATAATAAAGTTATTATTTATTTCCTTATATCATGATAAATGTTTATTATTAATGCTAGAATTGTATTAACCGGAAACATAATACATGTGTGAATACATAAACAAACAGAATGTCACTAGTATGCCTCTACTTGACTAGCTCGTTAATCGAAGATGGTTATGTTTCCTAACCATAGACATGAGTTGTCATTTGATTAACGGGATCACATCATTAGGAGAATGATGTGATTGACTTGACCCATTCCGTTAGCTTAGCACTTGATCGTTTAGTATGTTGCTATTGCTTTCCTCATGACTTATACAAAGTTCCTGCAACTATGAGATTATGCAACTCCGTTTACGGAGGAACACTTTGTGTGCTACCAAACGTCTGGCAACGTGAATCGGGTGATTATAAAGGTACTCTCTGGTGTCTCCAAAATTATATGTTGAGTTGGCATAATTGAGATTAGGTTTTGTCACTCCGATTGTCGGAGAGGTATCTCTGGGCCTTCTCGGTAATACTCATCACCTAAGCCTTGCAAGCATTGTAACTAATGAGTTAGTTATGAAATGATGTATTACGAGCAGTAAAGAGACTTGCCGTGCTTGAGATTGAACTAGGTATTGGATACCGACGATCGAATCTCGGGCAAGTAACATACCGATGACAAAGGGAACAACGATGTTGTTATGCGGTTTGACCGATAAAGATCTTCGTAGAAAATGTAGGAACCAATATGAACATCCAGGTTCCACTATTGGTTATTGACCGAGAATAGTTCTAGGTCATGTCTACATAGTTCTCGAACCGTAGGGTCCGTGCAACAACGTTACGATGACAATTTTATGAGTATTGATGTACCGAAGGTTGTTCGAGTCTGGATGTGATCACGGACATGACGAGGAGTCTCGAAATGGTCGAGACATAAAGATTGATATATTGGAAGCCTATGTTTGGACTTCGAATAGTTCCGGTGAAATCGAGTTTTTCTAACACCGGGGTTACTGGAACCCTCCGGGGTTAATGGGCCTTAGTGGGCCATGAGGGAGAAGAGGAGGCCGGCCAGGGAAGGCGCGCCCCCCCCCTAGTCCGAATAGGACAAGGAGAGAGGCGGCCCTTTCCTCTTTCCCTCCCCCAAGTCCTAATCCAACTAGGAAGGGGGAGTCCTACTCGGTGGGAGTAGGACTCCTCTCCCGCCCTCCTCCTAGGGCCGACCGCACCCCTTGCTCCTTTATATACTGGGGCGGGGGCACCCTAGAACACACAAGTTGATCTACGGATCGTTCCTTAGCCGTGTCGGTGCCCCCTCCACCATATTCCAACTCGGTCATATCGTCGCGGAGTTTAGGCGAAGCCTGCGCCGATAGAGCATCATCATCGTCACCACGCCGTCGTCTTGTGGAACTCATCCCCAACTTTCTTTGGATCGAAGTCCGGGATCGTCATCGAGCTGAGCGTGTGCTGAACACGGAGGTGCCGTCGTTCGGTTTCTTGGATCGGTCGGATCGTGAAGGCGTGCGACTACATCAACCGCGTTGTCATAACGCTTCGCTTTCGGTCTCACAGTGCGTGGACACACTCTCCCCTCTCGTTGCTATGCATCACCATGATCTTGCGTGTGCGTAGGAAATTTTTTGAAATTACTACGTTCCCCAACACTTACTTCCCTTCATTGGGAGAGAAGAACAGTGGCAGATGCGAGTGTTGCCTTTCTTGAAGACGGTAAGGGGGGAGGGGATTCAGCGAAGAGTGAAATGATGGTTCCTTCGTCCGTCAAACTTAGACTGCGGGGAGGTGGGGTTTTGTGATACGACGGCTCGTTATTGCCGCACTACGATCGGGGTGGCTCTCCGCCTGCATACTGCCTTCTAATTTGGTGGATGGCATTTGGGCCCACGTGCTGCATGGCCCACATGTCAGTGAACAAAAGTATAACGGCATTCAGTAGAGGGAGACGTTTCAATGACCTAGGAGGAGCCAGAAGCGGTATTGTATCCACTGTACTAGTAGTAGTTGTTTTTCTGGGTAGCTTTAGAGTGTCTCCACTGTACTAGTAGTAATTGTTTCTCTGGGCCCAAGACAAAACAGCCCATCCACCCTAGTAAATAGTAAAATCAATTCAAAAGTCCATATATTTATGAATGAGGCGCTACCCACACCCAGCACACACCCCAAAAAACACAGGTGTTCTTCTTCCTCCTCACTCCCACCCACCACGTCATTTCGCTCCACTCGTACCCCCAAATTCCTCACCTCACTCCCTCTGAAAACCCCAGCTCCCCTTCTTCCTCACTACTACGAGAAAAACCCTAGCTCCCTTCTTCTTCACTTTTTTACAACTAGGCTCGTCATTCGTTACTCTGCTCAAATCCATGAGCGCGACGCGACGCCCTCGAGGAAAATGGAGTCGGCTGACCCCAGCGCCAAGAAGATGGGGCTCCCGCCAGCGGCGACGCTTGTTGTAGATCCTGCACCCGGCAGCGCGGGGAGAAGCGGCGACTCCGCCCCCACCGGATCCCAGGAACCCGTAGAATCTCGGGTGAACCGCATCAGCGATCTCCCGGATGCCGTCCTTGGGGAGATCATCTCACTTCTCCCCACCAAGGATTGCTGACGCACCCAAGTCCTCTCAATTCAGTGGCGCCCTCTATTGCGCCCCGTGCCCCTTAATCTCGATTGTGGTCAGCTATCTCTCTTCAATGATTTTGAAATCTCCAGAGCCATCATCTCCTCCCACCAAGGCTCCGTTCAAAGCCTCTGCATCCCGTCATGCTACCTGAACAAGCATACCATGCCCTGCACGGTGGACGCCTGGCTGAAATCCCTTGAATTCATAGAACTACAGCTGCTTGAGTTATTCCCCTGGAAATCACCTACCAGATACCGAACGCCATTTACCTGTGCCCTCAGCACCGATGTCCATCTCGCGGTTTTCCTCCTCTCTCTCTCCACACCGCCACCTTTGCATTGTGCGACCTACCAGACAATCTGGTACTAAACCTTCGACTCCCATTTCTCAAGAAACTTTCACTTGGGCGGGTTCGTATATCGGAGGCCTCATTGCACAGCATCATCCACTCTAGTTGCCCTGCCCTGGAGTGCTTGGTGCTTGTTTTCATAGTTAGAATCGGTTTTCTCCAAATAAAGTCGCCTAACCATGTAAGAATTGGAATTTGTTTTGACGGAAGGCAGCTCATCATCCAAGATGCCCCTTCACTTCAAAGGTTGATCCTTGATTCTAGTTATTCACCGTTGAAAATAACCGTCCTCTCTGCGCCTAAACTGGAGACCTTAGGTGTAATACATGATCTCTGTGCTCATTTCAATATGGTGTTTGGCTCCACAGTTCTTCAGGTACTTTACATTATCATCTACACTTGTAACCATAAGCTGCATTTTAAATTTCTGTGCATAAGTTATATGTCATCTTGGAGTACACATTTTGTACTAATATTATGTTCTATGCTCAATGAAGAGTTTCTCCATGGATGGCCTATCAATGGTGCTGGATTCTGTCAAGATCTTATATATCCAAATGAATAGTTTTGATCTGAACAAGATTATTGGCTTGCTGCAATGCTTTCCATGTATGGAGAAGTTGTATATAAAGGTGATAATTTCACGCACATTGGAAGCCCCATATAGTGTACTAGAATTAACCGTTCAGCTGTTGTTCTTTCGACACTCTTTTTTTAGACCTTAACTGTTTTCAGTCTTCATGTCTATTTAGGCAACAAGACGGGGTAAGAAAGTTATAACCAATCGGTGGACTCGTAAGCATTGGGATTTTCTCACTTCTCATGAGATTCGATTGAAGACAATAACGCTAGAACGATATGTAGCCAACCGTGCAAACACTAGATTTTTCACATTCTTCCTGCTGAATGCGAGGTTACTATTGTCCATCAGGCTTAAGTTTATCAGCAGCATGGTTTTAACGGATGGGTATGTGGAAGAGCAAAAAAAGGAGTTTCAGGTGGGAAAAAGAGCTTCTGAATGTGTCGGGCTTCTACTTACAACATATTGTGGTCATAATCCAGTAAATTTTACGACCCAGGATGTTCATTCTATGGACTGACCGATCCATTTGATTTGTGACTGCCAAAAACAGTCTTTGAGTTAGATGTTGTTGCCCTTTTCAACTGGGGTTTTTTGTAAACCTGATGAACAATTAACCCTCGTGCTTTTGTATAGTTTGTAAGTGGAGTTAGATGTTCTTGCCCTTTTCAACTCATTTGTGGTGTCATATTTTCTTTAAAGCAAGGCAAATGGCTTGCCAATGATCGTTTAATTTAGAGTGAAATATTGTAACAACTAACAAATCCCAACCAAGGAAAATAACATCACTCTCCTTGGCTGCTTGAGCTCATCAGAAATTATGAAGCCAAGTGATTAGCCCCACCAAAGACCCACAAACTTATTTCCAACTAGCACATCAAATGGGCTATAAATTTTCATAGGAAAGGCTGCATGACCGTGACAGATTTGGATTCTGACATTTGGGACCCGCGAGGAAATAGCCTATCCAAGGTGGTGTCGACTTACTAGCCAGTCAAAAAATGACTCTGCCTACCAGCCATTGGATTGATATCCAACATCTGTCGTGTATCTTCTATCTCTTGTCTTCTTCTTCCTCCAGCCACCCAAACAAAACCACCCCGTCGGCTCCGCCTGCTCCCGCCTCCCATGGTTGGCTGCGCCTCCGCCGCCCTACCGTATGTACCCTCCAACGTTGGCCAGTCCCTCCCTCTATTCCCCCACACATCCTGTTATTCTCCGGCGACGTCAGCCCCAACACGCACCCGCACCCGAACCAGTCAATCCTCGTACTCCCCTCCGCCTGCGAATGGACCGGCACATCTTCCATGGCTCCCGTTCGTTCCGTTCGAGGCCTCGCCTCCTCCGCCTTGCGGCCTTGGTTCGCTCACCGTGCGCGGTGTGCCGCCCTCTTGCGTTGTCAACGCGTCGTCAACAACCGAGAGGAACAAGGAGATATTTGACGTGGAGAGGATGACGATGAGGGACCCACCAGCGTCATGGCGATACACAAGCAAGTGCCTCTATATTACAAGCCCAAAAATATGGTTCCTCTTAATGGTTGGACATCAGGGGCTCACGCCATTGTCAACATAGTCAATAAACAAGAGAATTACACTACGAAGCGGTGACATCGGGGACCCAAAGAGGTCGCAGCAGTTTTTTTTAGGAACAAGCGGTTGTTATTTATACTAGTTTTACCAATGGATCGAGGGTAACAACGGGGGCTGTCTTGGTGTGGCCCGTCTAGCGAGTGGTTTTATTTATGTTTACCACATCATGAGCCCAGTTGTGTTTTTTTCTTGCTGAAAATGGCTAGCCCAGTTCTATTTTTTTTTAAGAAATACCCAAACAAGGCTACTTGCTTTATCAGCCCTGCCGGGCTGCAAATCTTTCAAGACGAGGAGAGTTTCATTCGATTTGCCCAGAAATGGGCTGTACATTTTTAAAACACATCAAACCGAGAATTAGTTTCAATTTTCTTTCATTACAAGATTTTAAATTCCATTGATTTTTATGCGCGGACAATTATTTTGATTTTATATTTATATAAATTATTCTTCAAAATAGTTTGAATGTGAAACAACTGCCGAGTCTTCCCTGGCTCCGTGTCGTTCCCTTCCTAGGCCTCATTGTCGTCCACCGCCTTGGTGCTCTCGGCGCCGCCTGGTCAACGTGGTCAATGAACGACATCCATCGGAACTGGATTTGTACATGGAGAGGCCGACAGTTGGGTCCACGGCCGCACGCAAGGAAATGCCTCCTTATTACGTGCAAAATAATGATTCCTCCACCGACGGCTAGGACCCACGGAAGGGCTTCAGATTTCGCGAAAAAACATTCCCCCACGACAGTCGGACCCATCAGCTATATCTTCGCACGCAAGGAAGTACCTCCTTATGACGCACAAAAAAATGAATACCCCCTGCTAGATGGGACCCACCATAGTGGGTGGCTGACTTGTGGGCCTACTAAGTTGACGGGGACACAGGGCTTTGTCAACTTAGTCAATATGAATGATTCTAGCTCCAGTGACCGTATGATGTCCATCCAACGGCCATAATGCTTCTTCAACCTCTGGTCTTCTTGCTCCAGCGGCCCAAAGCAGCGCCGGTCGTGCCGCCTGCTCCTGTTCCCGTGGCCGGCTGTGCTGCCGCGGAGGCCTCACCGCCCCCATACCGCTCCCACCGCTGGCCAGGCCATCCCTCCACTCACCCACTCCTCCTATTATTATTAAAGGCGACGACAGCCTCACACCGCAGCTGAACCAGTGAACCCTCATACTCCTCTCCGCGTGGGCATCCACTGCCGCATCTTCCCCGGCTCCGCGTCGTCCCCTTCCTAGGCCTCGCCGTCGTCCACCGCCTTGGTGCTCTCGGCACAGCATGGTCAATGTGGTCAACGACCGACTTTCATCGGAAGAAATCTTTAGACGTGGAAAGGCCGACAGTGGGTCCACGGCCCTGACCAGCTTTTTTGTGATTTGCCAAGTAAGTCGCTTTGTCAGGCCTATTGGGCTGCAAATCTTTCAAGACGAGGAGAGCTTCATTCGGCTGGCCGAGAAAATGGCCTATGAGTAATGAGAAATGGGTTGTACATTTTTAAAACACATCAAACCGGCAATTAGTTTCAAATTTCTTTTTTTTATTTCGAGATTTTAAATTGCATTGATTTTTATGCGTGGACAATTTGTTGGATTTTATATTGATATACATTTATTTTTAAAATCAGTTTGAATGTGACTCGAAATTTCAGGATTAAAAACAGTTCAGACCGCACCGAAATATGCAAATTTTTGTATAATTTTTTAACCGTGGCCACAATATGGGCTGTAATGCTAACAAAAAGAATATGGGCTCAAAAAAAACCTTAAGAATTAGCAAATGGGTTGCAAATTATTAGAAATAATGGCAGATGGGTTGTATGCTGTTTTCCACAGATTTGAGGCTTTCCTAAAAAAGGTTGGCCTTTAGCGGTGATGTTGGACTTTCATCCAACGGCCGTCGTGCTTCTTCAATTTCTGCTCTTCCTGCTCCAGCTGCTCAAACAAGCGCCGGCGGGACTGCCTGCTCCCTCCTCCTGCGGCTGGCTATGCTGCCGCGCAGGCCTCACCGCCCCACCGAACTCCCATCGCTGGCCTAGTCATCCCTCTACTCACCCACACCTGCTATTATTCTTTGGCTACGGCAGACGAACCAAGAAACCCTCGTGCAACGTACTCCCTCCACGTGGGAAACAACTGCCGAGTCTTCCCTGGCTCTGTGTCGTTCCCTTCCTAGGCCTCGCTGTCGTCCACCGCCCTGGTACTCTTGGCGCGGCCTGGTCAACGTGGTCAATGAACGACATCCATCGGAAGTGGACTGTACATGGAGAGGCTGACAGCTGGGTCCACGATCGCATGCGAGGAAATGCCTCCTTATTACGTGCAAAATAATGATTCATCCACCTGACACCTAGGACCCACGGGAAGGGCTTCTGTATTTCGCAAAAAAAAACATTCCCCCGCTGACAGGTCAGACCCACCAGCTATATCTTCGCACGCAAGGAAGTGCCTCCTTATGGCGCACAAAAAAATGAATACCCCCTACTAGCTGGGACCCACCATAGTGGGTGGCTGACTTGTGGGCCTACTAAGTTGACGGGGACAGAGGGCTTTGTCAACTTAGTCAATATAAACGATTCTAGCTCCAGTGACCGTACGATGTCCATCCAACGGCCATAGTGCTTCTTCAACCTCTGGTCTTCTTGCTCCAGCCGCCCAAAGCAGCACCGGTCGTGCCGCCTGCTCCCTCCTCCGTGGCCGGTGTCTTTGCTTGAAGGCCTCACCGCCCCCATACTACTCCCACCGCTGGCCAGGCCATCCCTCCACTCACCCACTCCCCTGTTATTATCAAAGGCGACGGCAGCCTCACATCGCAGCCGAACCAGTGAACCCTCGTACTCCTCTCCGCGTGGACATCCACTGCCGCGTCTTCCCTGACTCCGTGTCGTCCCCTTCCTAGGCCTCGCCGTCTTCCACCGCCTTGGTGCTCTCGGCGCGGTGTGGTCAATGTGGTCAACGACCGACTTCCATCGGAAGAGTACTGTACTGTTGGGGAACATAGTAATTTCAAAAAATTTCCTACGCACACGCAAGGATCATGGTGCTGGCATAGCAACGAGAGGGGAGAGTATTGTCCACGTACCCTCGTAGACCGAAAGTGGAAGCGTTATGACAACGCGGTTGATGTAGTCGTACGTCTTCACGATCCGACCGATCCAAGAACCGAGCGACGGCACCTCCGTGTTACGCACACGCTCAGCTCGATGGCGATCCCGGACTCCGATCCAGCGGGTGTCGGGGATGAGTTCCGTTAACACGACGGCGTGGTGGCGATGATGATGCTCTATCGGCGAGGGCTTCGCCTAAACTCCGCGACGATATGACCGAGGTGGAATATGGTGGAGGGGGCACCGCACACGGCTAAGGAACGATCCGTAGATCAACTTGTGTGTCCTAGGGTGCCCCCGCCTCAGATATAAAGGAGCAAGGGGTGCGGCCGGCCCTAGGAGGAGGCGCTGCTGAAGGAGTCCTACTCCCACCGGAGTAGGACTCCCCCTTCCTAGTTGGATTAGGACTTGGGGGAGGGAAAGAGGAGGCGCCCCTTCCTTGTCCTATTCGGACTAGGGGGAGGCGTGCGCCTGCCCTGGCAGGCCTCCTCTTCTCCCTCATGGCCCACTAAGGCCCATTAACCCCGGGAGGGTTCGGTAACCCCGGTGTTCGGTAAAATCGATTTCACCCGAACTATTCGAAGTCGAAACATAGGCTTCCAATATATCAATCTTTATGTCTCGACCATTTCGAGACTCCTCATCATGTCCGTGATCACATCCGGGACTCCGAACAAACTTAGGTACATCAAAACTCATAAAACTGTCATCGTAACGTTAAGCGTGCGGACCCTACGGGTTCGAGAACTATGTAGACATGACCTAGAACTATTCTCGGTCAATAACCAATAGTGGAACCTGGATGTTCATATTGGTTCCTACATTTTCTCGAAGATCTTTATCGGTCAAACCGCATAACAACATCGTTGTTCCCTTTGTCATCGGTATGTTACTTGCCCGAGATTCGATCGTCGGTATCAATACCTAGTTCAATCTCGTTCTCGGCAAGTCTCTTTACTCGTTCCGTAATACATCATTTCATAACTAACTCATTAGTTACAATCCTTGCAAGGCTTAGGTGATGAGTATTACCGAGAAGGCCCAGAGATACCTCTCCGACAATCGGAGTGACAAAACCTAATCTCGAATTATGCCAACTCAACATATACTTTTGGAGACACTGCAGAGTACCTTTATAATCACCCGATTCGTTGTGACGTTTGGTAGCACACAAAGTGTTCCTCCGATAAGCGGGAGTTGCATAATCTCATAGTTGCGAGGAACTTTGTATAAGTCATGAAGAAAGCAATAGCAACATACTAAACGATCAAGTGCTAAGCTAACGGAATGGGTCAAGTCAATCACATCATTCTCCTAATGATGTGATCCCGTTTAATCAAATTACAACTCGTGTCTATGGTTAGGAAACATAACCATCTTCGATTAACGAGCTAGTCAAGTAGAGGCGTACTAGTGACACTCTGTTTGTCTATGTATTCACACATGTATTATGTTTCCGGTTAATACAATTCTAGCATGAATAATAAACATTTATCATGATATAAGGAAATAAATAATAACTTTATTATTGCCTCTAGGGCATATTTCCTTGATCTCCCACTTGCACTAGAGTCAATAATCTAGATTACACAAGAATGATTCTAACACCCATGTAGTCTTGGTGCTGATCATGTTTTGCTCGTGAGAGAGGCTTAGTCAGCAGGTCTCGCAACATTCAGATCCATATGTATCTTGCAAATCTCTATGTCTCCCACTTGGACTTGGTCTCGAATGGAATTGAAGCGTCTCTTGATGTGCTTGGTCCTCTTGTGAAATCTGGATTCCTTTGCCAAGGCAATTGCACGATATTGTCACAGAAGATCTTCATTGGTCCCGATGCACTAGGTATAACACCTAGATCGGAAATGAACTCCTTCATCCGACTCCTTCATTTGCTGCTTCCGAATCAGCTATGTACTCCGCTTCACATGTAGATCCCGCCACGGCGCTTTGTTTAGAACTGCACCAACTTACAGCTCCACCGTTTAATAAAAATACGTATCCGGTTTGCGATTTAGAATCGTCCGGATCATTGTCAAAGCTTGCATCGGCGTAACCCTTCGACAAGCTCTTTGTTACCTCCATAAGCGAGAAACATATCCTTAGTCCTTTTCGGTATTTCAGGATATTCTTGACCGCTGTCGATGATCCACTCTGGATTACTTTGGTACCTCCTGCTAAGATAATAGCAAGGCACACATCAGGTCAGTACACAGATTGCATACATGATAGAGCCTATGGCTGAAGCATAGGAACTCCTTTCATTTTCTCTCTATCTTCTGCGGTGGTCGGGTATTGAGTCGACTCAATCTTACACCTTGTAATGAGCAAGAACCCTTTCTTTGCACTCGATCCATATTGAACTTTTCAAGACTTTATCAAGGTATGTGCATTGTGAAAGTCCAATCAAGCGTCTTGATCTATCTCTATAGATCTTGATGCCCAATATGTAAGCAGCTTCACCGAGGTCCTTCATTGAAAAACTTTTATTCAAGTATCCTTTTATGCTATCCAGAAATTCTATATCATTTCCAATCAACAATATGTCGTCCACATATAATATTAGAAATGCTACTGAGCTCCCACTCACTTTCTTGTAAATACAGGGCTTCTCCAAAAGTGCATATAAAACCATATGCTTTGATCACACTATCAAAGCGTTTATTCCAACTCCGAGAGGCTTGCACCGGACCATAGATTGATCGTTGGAGCTTGCACACATTGTTAGCTCCTTAGGATCGACAAAACCTTCGGTTGCATCATATACAACTCTTCTTCCGTAAATCCATTCAGAAATGCGGTTTTGACATCCATCGCCATATTTCATAATCATAAATTGCGGCGATTGCTAACATGATTGGACGGACTTAAGCATCGCTTCTGGTGAGAAGGTCTCATCGTAGTCAACTCCTTGAACTTGTCGAAAACCTTTTGCAACAAGTCGAGCTTTATGTGATAACATTACCGTCGTCGGTCTTCTTCTTGAAAATCCATTTATTCTCTATTGCTTGCCGACCATCGGGCAAGTCAACCAAAGTCCACACTTTGTTCTCATACATGGATCCCATCTCAGATTTCATGGCTTCAAGCCATTTTGCGGAATCTGGGCTCACCATCGTTCTTCATAGTTCGTGGGTTCACCATGATCTAGTAGCATGACTTCGAAATAGGATTACCGTACCACTCTGTGTGGATTTTATTCGGTTGATCTCGAGTTCAAGAACAACTTGATCTGAAGTTTCATGATCATCATCATTAACTTTCTCACTAATCTGGTGTAGGTGTCACAGAACCGATTTACGTGATGAACTACTTTCCAATAAGGGAGCTGATCTGTTACCTCATCAAGTTCTACTTTCCTCCCACTCACTTCTTTGAGAGAAACTCCTTCTCTAGAAAGGATCCATTCTTAACAACGAATGTCTTGCCTTGGATCTGTGATAGAAGGTATACCCAATTGTCTCCTTTGGGTATCCTATGAAGACACATTTTTCCGATTTGGGTTCAAGCTTATCGGGTTGAAGCTTTTTCACATAAGCATCGCAACCCCAAACTTTCGAAATGACAACTTTGGTTTCTTGCCAAACCATAGTTCATAAGGTGTCGTCTCAGCAGTTTTGATGGTGCCCTATTTAGCGTGAATGCGGCCGTCTCTAAAGCATAACCCCAAAGCGATAGCGGTAAATCGGTAAGAGACATCATAGATCGTACCATATCTAGTAAAATACGATTCGACGTTTGGAAACACCATTACTGTTGTGGTGTTCGGTGGCGTGAGTTGCGAAACTATTCGCATTGTTTCAAATGTAGACCAAACTTCGTAACTCAAATATTCTCCTCCACGATCAGATCGTAGAAACTTTATTTTCTTGTTACGATGATTTTCAACTTCACTCTGAAATTCTTTGAACTTTTCAAATGTTTCAGATTTATGCTTCATTAAGTAGATATACCCGTATCTCCTTAAATCATCTGTGAAGGTGAGAAAATAACGATATCCGCCACGAGCTTCAACATTCATCGGACCACATACATTTGTATGTATGATTTCCAACAAATCTGTTGCTCTCTCCATACAACCGGAGAACGGTGTTTTAGTCATCTTGCCCATGAGGCACGGTTCGCAAGTACCAAGTGATTCATAATCAAGTGGTTCCAAAAGTCCATCTGTATGGAGTTTCTTCATAAACTTTACACCGATATGACCTAAGCGGCAAGGTGCCACAAATAAGTTGCACTATCATTATCAACTCTGCATCTTTTGGCTTCGACATTATGAATATGTGTATCACTCTTGTCGAGATTCAATAAGAATAGACCACTCTTCAAGGGTGCATGACCATAAAAGATATTACTCATATAAATAGAACAACCATTATTCTCTCGATTTAAATGAATAACCGTCTCGCATTAAACAAGATCCGGATATAATGTTCATGCTCAACGCCGCACCAAATAACAATTATTTAGGTCTAAAACTAATCCGAAGGTAGATGTAGAGGTAGCGTGCCGACCGCGATCACATTGACTTTGGAACCGTTTCCCAGCGCGCCGTCACCTCGTCCTTTGCGGTGCTCGCTTATTCCGTAGTCCTGTTTGAGTTGCAAATATTAGCAATGAACCGATATCAAATACCAGTGCTCTGCGAGCTCTAGTAAGGTACACATCAATAACATGTATATCACATATACCTTTGTTCACCTTGTCATCCTTCTTATCCGCCAAATACTTGGGGCAGTTCCGCTTCCGGTGACCAGCTTGCTTGCGGTAGAAGCACTCGGTTTGAGCTTAGGTCCGGACTTGGGTTTCTTTTCTTGAGCAACAACTTGCTTGCTGTTCTTCTTAAAGTTCCCTTCTTCTTTCCTTTGCCCTTTTCTTGAAACTAGTGGTCTTGTTGACCATCAACACTTGATGCTCCTTCTTGATTTCTACCTCCGCAGCTTTTAGCATTGCGAAGAGCTCGGAAGTGTCTTGTTCATCCCTTGCATATTATAGTCCATCACGAAGCTCTTGTAGCTTGGTGGCGATGATTGGAGAATTCATCAATGACACTATCTTCCGGAAGATTAACTCCCGCTTGAATCAAGTGATTATTATACCCAGACATTTTGAGTATATGCTCCTTGACGAACTATTCTCCTCCATCTTGCAGCTATAGAACTTATTGGAGACTTCATATCTCTCAATCCGCGCATTTGCTTGAAATATTAACTTCAACTCCTAGAACATCTCATATGCTCCATGACGTTCAAAACGTCGTTGAAGACCAGTTCTAAGCCGTAAAGCATGGCACATGAACTATAGAGTAGTCATCGACTTTGCTCGTCGTTGCTCTGCGGCAGGCACTGGCACCCAATGTGCTTCGATGACGTAATTCTTCCGTGCAGCAATGAGGATAATCCTCAAATTACGGACCCAGTCCGTGTAATTGCTACCATCATCTTTCAACTTTGCTTTCTCAAGGAACGCATTAAAATTCAACGGAACAACATCACGAGCCATCTATCTACAACAAACATAGATAAGCAAAATACTATCGGTGCTAAGTTCATGATAATTTTAAGTTCAATTAATCATATTATTTAAGAACTCCCACTTAGACGACATCTCTCTAGTCATCTAAGTGAACACGTGATCCAAATCAACTAAACCATAATCGATCATCACGTGAGATGGAGTAGTTTTCAATGGTGAACATCACTATGTTGATCATATCTACTATATGATTCACGCTCGACCTTTCGGTCTCCGTGTTCGAGGCCATATCTGCATATGCTAGGCTCGTCAAGTTTAACTTTGAGTATTCTGCGTGTGCAAAACTGGCTTGCACCCGTTGTAGATGGACGTAGAGCTTATCACACCCGATCATCACGTGGTGTCTTGGCACTCTGAACTTTGGCAGCAGTGCATACTCGGGAGAACACTTCTTGATAATTTTAGTGAGAGATCATCTTAAAATGCTACCGTCAATCAAAGCAAGATAAGATGCATAAAGGATAAACATCACATGCAATCAATATAAGTGATATGATATGGCCATCATCATCTTGTGCTTGTGATCTCCATCTCGAAGCACCATCATGATCACCATCGTCACCGGCGCGACACCTTGATCTCCATCGTAGCATCGTTGTCATCTCGCCAACTATTGCTTCTCGACTATCGCTACCGCTTAGTGATAAAGTAAAGCAATTACATGACGTTGCATTTCATACAATAAGCGACAACCATATGGCTCCTGCCATTGCGTATAACTTCGGTTACAAAACATGATCATCTCATACAATAAAATATAGCATCACGTCTTGACCATATCACATCACAACATGCCTGCAAAAACAAGTTAGGCGTCCTCTACTTTGTTGTTGCAAGTTTTACGTGGCTGCTACGGGCTGAGCAAGAACCGTTCTTACCTACGCATCAAAACCACAGCGATAGTTTGTCAAGTTGGTGCTGTTTTAACCTTCGCAAGGACCGGGCGTAGCCACACTCGGTTCAACTAAAGTGAGAGAGACAGACACCCGCCATCACCTTTAAGCAACGAGTGCTCGCAGCGGTGAAACCAGTCTCGCGTAAGCGCCTGCGTAATGTCGGTCCGGGCGCTTCATCTCACAATACCGCTGAACCAAAGTATGACATGCTTTGGTAAGCGGTATGACTTATATCGCCCACAACTCACTTGTGTTCTACTCGTGCATATAACATCAACGCATAAAACCTGGCTCGATACCCTTTGTTGGGGAACGTAGTAATTTCAAAAAAATTCCTACGCACACGCAAGGATCATGGTGATGGCATAGCAACGAGAGGGGAGAGTATTGTCCAGGTATCCTCGTAGACCGAAAGCGGAAGCGTTTTGACAACGCGGTTGATGTAGTCGTACGTCTTCACGATCCGACCGATCCAAGTACCGAACGTACGGCACCTCCGTGTTCGCACACGTTCAGCTCGATGGCGATCCCGGACTCCGATCCAAAGCGGTGTCGGGATGAGTTCCGTCGGCCTGACGGCGTGGTGATGATGATGATGCTCTCGCGCGAGGCTTCGCCTAAACTCCGCGACGATATGACCGAGGTGGAATATGGTGGAGGGGGGCACCACACACGGCTAAGGAACAATCCGTAGATCAACTTGTGTGTCCTAGGGTGCCCCCCTGCCCCCGTATATAAAGGAGCAAGGGGGGTGCGGCCGGCCCTAGGAGGAGGCGCGCCGGAGGAGTCCTACTCCCACCGGGAGTAGGACTCCCCCCCTTTTCCTAGTTGGATTAGGACTTGGGGGGAGGGAAAGAGGAAAGGGGCCCCCCTTCCTTGTCCTATTCGGACTAGGGGAGGGGCGGCCTGCCCTGGCCGGCCCTCCTCTTCTCCCTCATGGCCCACTAAGGCCCATTAACCCCCGGGAGGGTTCCGGTAACCCCCCGGTGTTCCGGTAAAATCCCGATTTCACCCGAACTATTCAAGTCAAACATAGGCTTCAATATATCAATCTTTATGTCTCGACCATTTGAGACTCCTCGTCATGTCCGTGATCACATCCGGGACTCGAACAAACTTCAGTACATCAAAACTCATAAAAGCATGCCATCGTAACGTTAAGCGTGCGGACCCTACGGGTTCGAGAACTATGTAGACATGACCTAGAACTATTCTCGGTCAATAACCAATAGTGGAACCTGGATGTTCATATTGGTTCCTACATTTTCTCGAAGATCTTTATCGGTCAAACCGCATAACAACATCGTTGTTCCCTTTGTCATCGGTATGTTACTTGCCCGAGATTCGATCGTCGATATCAATACCTAGTTCAATCTCGTTACGGCAAGTCTCTTTACTCGTTCCGTAATACATCATTTCATAACTAACTCATTAGTTACAATGCTTGCAAGGCTTAGGTGATGAGTATTACCGAGAAGGCCCAGAGATACCTCTCCGAGCAATCGGAGTGACAAAACCTAATCTCGAATTATGCCAACTCAACATATACTTTTGGAGACACCTGCAGAGTACCTTTATAATCACCCGATTCGTTGTGACGTTTGGTAGCACACAAAGTGTTCCTCCGTAAACGGGAGTTGCATAATCTCATAGTTGCGTGAACTTTGTATAAGTCATGAAGAAAGCAATAGCAACATACTAAATGATCAAGTGCTAAGCTAACGGAATGGGTCAAGTCAATCACATCATTCTCCTAATGATGTGATCCCGTTTAATCAAATGACAACTCATGTCTATGGTTAGGAAACATAACCATCTTCGATTAACGAGCTAGTCAAGTAGAGGCATACTAGTGACACTCTGTTTGTCTATGTATTCACACATGTATTACGTTTCCGGTTAATACAATTCTAGCATGAATAATAAACATTTATCATGATATAAGGAAATAAATAATAACTTTATTATTGCCTCTAGGGCATATTTCCTTCATGTACATGGAGAGGCTGACAGCTGGGTCCACGGCCACAGCCCAGTTTTTTTGTGATTTGCCAAGTAAGTCGCTTTGTCAGGCTTGTTGGGCTGCAAATCTTTCAAGACGAGGAGAGCTTCATTCAGCTGGCCGAGAAAATGGCCTATCAGTAGTGAGAAATGGGATGTACATTTTTAAAACACATCAAACCGGCAATTAGTTTCAAATTTCTTTTTTTTTCATTTCGAGATTTTAAATTGCATTGATTTTATGCGCGGACAATTTGTTGAATTTTATATTGATATACATTTATTTTTTAAATCAGTTTGAATGTGACTCGAAATTTCGGGATTAAAAACAGTTCGGACCGCACCGAAATATGCAAAATTTTGTTATATTTTTTAACCATGGCCATAGTATGGGTTGTAATGCTAACAAAAAGAATATGGGCTCCAAAAAAACCTTAAGAATTAGCAAATGGGCTGTAAATTATTAGAAATAATGGCAGATGGGTTGTATGCTATTTTCCACAGATTTGAGGCTTTCCTAAAAAAGGTTGGCCTTTGCAAAGGATCGTTGGATTTCCATCCAACGGTAGTCATCTTCTTCAATCTCTGCTCTTCTGCTCCAACCGCTCAAACAAGCGCCGGTGGGACTGCTCGCTCCCTCCTCCCGTGGCGGTTGTCTTTGCCTTGCACAGCCTCACCGCCCACCAGTACTCCCATCGCTGGCCTAGCCATCCCTCTACTCACCGACACCTCTCGTTATTCTTGGCGACGGCAGACGAAACGATAAACCCTCCTCATGTCATACTCCTCCGTGTGGGAAACAAGCTGCCGAGTCTTCCCTAGCTTCGTCGTTCCTTCCTAGGCCTCGCCGTCCCACCGCCCTAGTGCTCTCGGCGCGGCCTGGTCAACGTGGTCAACGAATCGACATGCATCTGAAGTGGACCATCGTGGAGAGGTGACAGTGGGTCCACGGCCGCACGCAAGGAAATGCCTCCTTATTACGTGCAAAATAATGATTCCTCCACCTGACATCTGGGACCCACCAGAAGGGCCTCTGTATTTTGCGAAAAAAATGTTACCGCCGCTGATAGCTTGGACCCACCAGCTATATCTTCGCACGCACTCCTTATTACGCACAAAAATGAATACTCCCGCTAGCCGGGACCCGGTATAGTGGCGAGTGACTTGTGGGCCTACTAAGTTGACGGGACGGAGGACTTTGTCAACTTAGTCAATATGCACGATTCTAGCTCCATGGACTGTCGATGTCCATCCAACGGCCGTAGTGCTTCTTCAACCTCTGGTCTTCTTGCTCCAGTCGCCCAAACCAGCGACGGTCGTGCCTCGTGCTCCTGCCTCCCGTGGCCGACTGCGATGCGGAGGAGGCGTCACCGCCCCCTACTATTCCCACCGCTGGCCAGGCCATCCCTCTACTCACCCACACCCCCTGTTATTCTACGGTGATGGCAGCCTCACACCGCAGGGAACCAGTGAACCCTCATACTCCTCTACGCGTGGGCATCCACTGTCGCGTCTTCCCTGGCTCCCCGTCGTCCCCTTCCTAGGCCTCGCCGTCGTCCACCGCCTTGGTGCTCTCGGTGCGGCGTTGTCAATATGGTCAACGAACGACTTCCATCGGAAGAGTACTATACATGGAGAGGCTGACAGCTGGGTCCACGACAGCCGCAAGGAAGTGCCTCCTTATTACGCGCGAAATAATTATTCCTACACAGGCCACCGTATTTTGCAAAAAAACATTTCCCCCCTGACTGCTGGGACCCACCAGCTACATCTTCGCACGCAAGGAAGTGCGTCTGGGCAAAAGAAAATGATTCGCCCCACATTGCTGGGACCCACCACTATATCTTCGCACGCAAGGAAGTGCCTAACGATGGGACCCACCTGGTGAGCGTATGTAGCGTTGTCATTCGGTCGCGAACGTATATGCGTACATACTGTGTCGATGTAGAGGCGCACGCGTGTAGTAGTAGAGCGCCACGTAGCATGTACACGCACGTCGTCTGCGGCGGGGTGCAAGAAAGTAAATCTGACCACGTCACGTACATACGGGCGGGGTCTCGGACGCCTACTCGCGCGTACGTATGGCCATGGCTCGTGTACATGGCTGGTTCGGAACGGAGAAACTGCGTCGTCGTCGTGTTCATGGGGAGGCAACGGAATGCGTCGTGTTCATCAGGAGGCAACGGAACGCGTGGGAGCCAACCGGCTTGGACGGAACAGCCGGAAACGAGGCCTGGCGTACCACAGAACGGAGGAAACGGCCTTGTGTTCGACCGGTCATGTTCGAAACGGGATCCTGTTCATCGGGAGGGGTCTCGCATATCGCAAAACGGAGGAAACGGACCTCCTACGGTCGAAACGGGGGTCCTGTTGATCGGGAGGGGTGTGGCGTACCGCAAAACAGAGGAAACAGACTTGTGTTGGAGCACTAGGTCAAAGCGGGGTCCCGTTCATCGGGATGGGTGTGGCGTCTCGCAAAATGGGACTCCACGGGATCTGTTCATCTCCACCGTCAACCTCCTCCGGCCTCCACGGACTCTTGTTACGTCCACCGTCGACCTCCTCCGGCCTCCACATGCATTTGCTCATCCATGGGCTCCTATTCATCCAGCCTCCACCGCGGCGCTTACTCCACCGGCCATCGCTCAACCTGCCCTCTCCATGGGCTACTGTTCAACCACCCCTCCACGGGCTACTGTTCATCCAGCCCTCCACCGTCTACTATCATCCAGCCCTCCACGGGGTGGTCCTGTTCATCCAGCCCTCCACGGGGTCCTGTTCATCCAGCCCCAACCGGCTCGATCGATCGGGGTCCTGTTCATCCAGCCCCAACCGGCTCGATCGATCGGGGTCCTGTTCATCCAGAGGCAACACCACGGGGTCCTATTCATCCACCCCCATCAGGAACTGTTCATCCAGACCCCCCGGCAACGCTCATTGTTCATCCAGAGGCAGCATCGATCGGCTTCAGTTAGCAGCAGTAGCGAAGGAATCGCTCGATCGAGTTCAGTTAACAACCATCGATCGATCGCTCGAGTTCAGTAACGCGTAGCCTGCAGTGCAACCGCTCGGGTTCAGTTAGAGCCCAACGCCTTGCACCCACGCGCATGCGTGTTCGAGAGAAACGTGCATCACTCGGCCCCGACCACCCACCATAACCGAGAACACCCCGATATTTTCCTCGCCCTCGCTTCTACCACGGTTTTTTCCATCATGGATCGCCCAAAGAATGTCATGCAGCTGCGTCTCCGGCCCGCCCAGGACGAAAAGCCCATTTCCTGTCATGATTTTTTGTCATAGAAGTAGGAGCCCACCACATCTATGATGATACTGGGTTTCGTCACAATTATCGTCATAGAAGTGTCATAAGTATGACATGTCTTTTTCCTTTTGGCCCAAAATGTCACGGATGTGTCTTTTTTTTGTAGTGTAGGGCTAGGTGAATGATATTGCGTTGATATCCCCTCTACGGGCTAAACACTACGGCTTATATACATGCCAGGTAGGGTATCTAGGGTTACAAGGTCAGTATCTAGGAGCAAGGCGGCAGGAGAGATCTTGGAGTATACGTCAAGTCTTCAGTGGAGGTAGTCTCGATCACGCCTCCTACACACGGCCTCTGGAGTCCACCTTGATCATGAATGAGGGCCCATCGGCCCAACCCGAGGAGCATGGGCCGACTAGGTTAGCACCCCCTAGTCTAGGACACCGTCAGAGGGGGTGAGCGTCGGGGTACACCACTGGTCCAGTCCTTTGACCGGCTGATAGTGGCCGCGGCCGTTGACACCGTATCCTTCCTAAAGGCTCCGTCGCGGTGTTCCCTCTTCTGTCATCTTTCTTCGATTGAAAACCTAATCTTCGGGATCGAGCAATGGTGGTTATCCGTGGTCGTATCCTTCTGGGAGGCACCGCTTTGGAGTCCTGGCTTCATTGTTGTTCGGCTCGCCTCTTTATTGCGGATGCTCATGGTGGAGGTCTCTGTCGGCTCCAAGCGGTCTTCCTCGCTCATCTGTAGTTTGCTTGGTTGTCAGTGGTGTGGTGTGTCGGTGCCCGGCACCGTTGTATCTTGCCTTGGGTGTGTGTGTTCGGTGCGGTGGTGGTGTGTGTTTGTATCGGTCTCTCGGTTGTAACCAGTGATGGTTGCTTTATAATATAAAGCGGGGGAAATCCTTTTTCAGTAATCCCTTTCGGTAGAGTTGCTGAACTTATCAGCAATACCTTGGCGACTTGCTCTACTTACGGGTGCCGCATATGCGACCGATGGTGCAACTAGGCTGGGCGGATATCGTGGCGCAGACACCCCATCTCCGGAAGTGGAGGTAACAGAAAGCATGCCGGGCAGGACGATGAGCGACGAAGAAATGGCCGGCGTCAATGGAGGACAGAGTAGAGCACGAACACTGGAGCGGTGCAGAGACACCCAGTCGAGAGCGGCCACCAGAGTTAGGGCTGGGGCAGCAACACATACAACGTGTCGAGGGTGATGGTTGCGCCGCAGCCAATAGACATCAGGGAGAGAGGACACTCCATCGAGGATGTGGCGCGGTTATCGAAGCTAGGGTTGGGCGGCAACGATTTGCTGCTACAAATCACAGTTGAGGTCGAAGATCGTGACTCGCGAGGGGCAGGACCTCATGACATGCGAGGGGTAGAATGTACGTGATGATGATTTTACTTTTGCACAACGTTAAGTCTGTACCATTCGATTGGTGACAGACCATCAAAGGAATAGATAATATGGGATTTAATTACGTGGATTACATCATATGACAATGGTTGTCCTGTTACAATAAGTTGGATGTCCCTAAAAAATGTAAGCCGCTTCTTTATAAATAATAGAGAATTAGAGATAGAGATAATTTTGTGCCCATCCTCTCTCACCTGATATCAGGAGTCTCGTGTGCTCACGGAAGAGGAGAGATGGTTGCGTAGAACTCTGAAGCACCTGGTACTTGGATTAGCTTCACTGGAACGAACGATTGCAAGACAACAGTCGCGATTGAGATGGCTGCAGGAGGGAGATGCCAACACCAAGCTCTTTCACCTGGTGGCCAATGGACGAAAGCTGAAAAACTTCATTCCTGTGATCACCGTGGCAGGAACCACCATCACGGACCAAGCGGCCAAAGAGGAGGCTTTTTTTGAGGCATACAGTGAACTGCTGGGGAGTTGTGGGCCACGTGAGCACACATTATAATTGGACTATCTGGGCATTGAGCCAACCGATCTGGCTGACCAAGATTTGGTCTTCCAGGAAAAGGAGATTTGGAAAGTGGTGAAGGACATGCCCTCAGGTCACGTGCCGGGTTCATTGGTATTTTCTTTCAGAGAGCATGGGCGATTGTGAAAGGTGACATGATGGCAGCGTTGAACAAGCTATTCCTCAACAATGGGAGAGGATTTGGAAGGTTAAATCAGGCCCTTATCACCCTGATCCCTAAAAAGTCGGAGGCTTGCCATATCAACGACTTTAGGCCGATCTGCCTGGTTCATAGCATTACGAAGTTAGCGTCGAAACTTCTTGCATCTCGGCTATGCCCGCACATGGGAGAGTTGGTGCATGCAAACCAATCGACATTCATCAGGGGTCGGAATATCCATGATAACTTCTTGTTGGTCAGGCAACTTGCGAGAAATCTTCACAAAAGGAAGACGAAGGGAGTGATGCTGAAGCTGGATATCTCGCGCGCCTTCGACTCTTTGTCCTGGACGTTATTATTCGAAGTGTTGCGCGCCAAGGGTTTCTCGAGCACCTGGAGATCATGGATTGCTACTCTGCTCAGGACGCCAAGTTGGAAAGTGGTAGTTAACGGATGTGCTGGTAGGAAGTTTATGCATGCATGTGGACTGAGGCAGGGGGACTCAATGTCGCCCTTGCTCTTCGTCATTGC
The DNA here is from genome assembly GCA_021605205.1 of Aegilops longissima. NCBI lineage: Eukaryota > Viridiplantae > Streptophyta > Magnoliopsida > Poales > Poaceae > Aegilops > Aegilops longissima. Next base: position 393,441,460 of record CM038680.1, read on the forward strand.
GATGGATGTTCTCACTGCTATGGTAATGAAGGCCCAGGAGATAAATGCAATCAGCAAAATCCCCGGCTGCGCTCCGATTCAGAGGCTCTCTCTGTATGTCGATGATGTCGTTATGTTCATAAGGCCATGGAGATCGGATCTGTGGTTTGTTCAGGAGGCACTCAGAATCTTCGGGGAGGCATCGGGCCTCAAGGTTGACTTCGCCAAATCCTCGGCCGTTATGATCAGATTTGAGGATGCAGAGGAGGAACTGGTGCGGCAGTCCCTGCCATGGAAATTGGAGACTTTCCCCATCAGGTGCCTGGGGCTGCAGTTGGGGATCAAACAACTCTCGCGATCGGAATGGCAGCCTATTGTGGATAACGTGCTAAAGATGATGCCAGGCTGGCAGAGAGGCCTTGTAACCAGGCCTGGGCGCCTCATTCTGGTGAACCGGGTTTTTCGTGCTAGGCCCACTCATCACCTGATCATGTCGGAAGCCTCGAAGTGGGCGCTGGAGAGAGTGGACAAGGGTTGTCTTGCGTTCTTCTGGGCAGGGACGGAAGAGATTCAGGGCGGCAAATGCACGATTGCGTGGCGACGGGTATGCCGGCCCAAACAGCTGGGAGGTCTAGGCGTGGTGGATCTATACAAACAGGGGATAGCTCTCAGATTAAGGTGGGAGTGGTTGAAGCGCATGAACAGCTCGCGACCTTGACAAGGTCTCAACTATAGCACAGACAAGCAAGTTATGATGGCTTTCGACAGTTTGGTCAGATGGGAAGTTGGGGAAGGCTCTCAGATTCTGTTCTGGAGAGATCGTTGGGTCAACGGTTCATGCGTGAAGGAGATTGCCCCGTTACTTGTCAAGAAGGCTCGGCAGCAGGTGGTTAACATGAGGAAGGTTAAGGAGGCCCTACATTTGCATGCCTGGACACAAGATATCGTGGGTGAGATGAATACAGAGGAGCTTTTCCAGTTCATCGGACTGTGGGAAGTCTTGGTGCAAATGGAGCTTGTCCCTGACACCGAGGATAGACCGATCTGGCAATGGGATGCGAGCGGCAAGTACTCGGCAAAATCTGCTTACAAAATGATGTGCGAAGGGGGAGTTTGATTCCAATGTGCCTCGGCTGTCTGGCGTACTTGGGCCATACTCACCTGTAAACTCTTCATGTGGCTTGCCCTTCAATACAGGGTATGGACATCGGATTGTCGGCAGAGACATGGACTGCAAGACCACAGATCGTCTTGCTTCCTATGCGACCAGGAGGAAGACAAGGTGGATCATATCCTCCTGCAATGTGTTTAGGCAAGACAAGTGTGGTTTCTGTGCTTCAGGCGGATTGGCATCGACCTAGCATTGCTACCGACCAGGGAAGACACGTTAGGAGACTGGTGGGTGGCTGCCAGAAAACGCATAGACAAGAGATACCGGAGAGGATTCGATACACTCTGCACGTCCGTCTGTTGGAACCTTTGGAAACAGAGGAACATCAGGGTATTTCACAACAACAACATCATCAATGAGTGAGGGGCGGCCGATCTAATTCATCGAGAGATCACGCTCTGGGCATCGGCGAGAGGAAGAGGAGAGCAATATGGTATAGAGTAGTAGCCTAGTGCGTGGAGTGGTGGGGTGGATGTGCCTGCCGCGTGTGGCGGTGCATATCGTTTGTATTTCTTGTATATAACCCTCTCTCTTCTATAAAGCTAAGGCACGCAATTTGCGTACTCTAAAAAAACAATATTTTTTGAAACGGAGGCAAAAGATTTGCCTTATCTCATTAAATAAGAAAAGGAGAACAAAGTCGGTTTGTTAGATGACCACAAAGATCTGCCTCATCTGACGACAATCATTTCGCTAATTTTGAACATGTATGTTTTTTAATAATTTGGCACATTTGTATTTTTAGCATACATAGGGAGGTTTTTTTTTGAAGCTGCATACATAGGGAGTTAGAAATAATGAGGTACACAACTTAAACAAAAAAACATTTGTAGGTAAACACGTAAAATTCGAATTCGTGAACTGTGGTGAACCTCCTAGGTCGCGTAAGCCAAAATGTCGAGTGAACTGTGAACCTCTCGAGTTATCTCAAGTCGCGAACGACACGATGGCGCTGAGCCACCTCCGCCATGCGCCGCTCGCGCTCCGCCTCGCGCTCCCGTCCACCGCCTGCTCCTCTCCCGCCACCCGCCGCCTCTTACTCTTTGCGCCGGCGCGCCCGTGGCGCCTCCTCTCCACCGCCTCGAAGCCGCGCTCGCTCACCACCGCCGCCGCCGCCGAGGTCGACAGCACCAGCTCGGGCGCCGACGGCTTCTTCGCCGAGGACAGCACGTCCTGGAAGTCCCTCGGCATCTCCGACCGCCTCGCGTCCGCCTTGCACGGCACTGGGCTCGAGAGGCCCTCGCTGGTCCAGGTAACTTTTGTTGCACCTCTGCACAGGGTGTGCTCGACGAAATGCCTGAGCCCGCGTTGCAATGTTTTCATATACCTTTCCAGCGTCAGGTTTTCATTTGGTAGATCGAACCTCCTTTATGTGTTTTCATCTACACTTGCTGTATAGGGATGATTTAGCCTGGTCTCCGTTCATGTGAAGTGATCGAGCAGTCCGAGCTTGTAATATTCTTCGAGTCCCAATGTTAAATAACCTATCACTATCAGTCCACTCCCTGTCTCTTGGAAACACTGAAGTCCTCTCTAGTGCAGAATTCATGTGCGCTGCTAGCTGTTGTGAAGATTTTAGCTTCCTGCATCGCATGCCTAAACTACATATGGTGATTAGTAGATAAGTAGATGTGGATGCCCCCTACCTGTTCTTACTCATGGCGGATATCCTCCAACAGCAGATCAAGCAGGATGGAGTGATGATGCATCCTCTGGTTGATGGTGCCCCACCGCTTGCCCTTCAGTACGCCAATGATACCCTCATCATCATGCGAACTGAGTTGGGTGTGTTTAGGCGCCTAAAGGACATCTTGGACGACTTTGCGGTCGCGACGGGGCTGATCATCAATTTTCACAAGAGCATAGTGGTGCCCATGCATGTTCAGGAGGACGACCTACACGACATGGTTCAGGTGCTGGGCTGTGGCTTGGGAGCTTTCCTCAAGTCTACCTCGGTCTGCCGCTCTCCAACCACAAGCTCTCAATGGACGACTTCCTCCAGCTCATCGCCAAGGCCGAGCCCTACCTCTCCGGCTGGTGAGCGCAACTGCTCTCCTTCGGAGGGTGCCTGGTGCTGCTCAATGCTGTGTTGGACGCGTTGCGAGCTCCCACCGTCGGTTCTCCGTGTAATCGACGCCATGCGTCGCTCCTTCCTTTGGACCGCTTCGGACAAGGCGTCAGGAGCCCAATGCCTGGTGGCCGGGGATAGGGTGGTCCGCCCCAAGGAGGAAGGCAGGCTCGGGGTGCGTGCATTGCCGGTCCAAAACCGCTGCCTCCTGATGAAGCTGCTATATCGCCTACACTCGCGTCAGGACGCGCCCTGGCCCCGCTGGGTGTGAACTGAGCTCAGACGCTCGCTGCTAACCCTGGTGGCGGCGTCCTCTCTCCCAGGCCCTCACTGGTCCTCCCTGGACCAGCTCATGCCGGTGTGCAGAGCGATCTCCCGCGTCTCCATCGGCGACGGCTGCACCACCAGGTTCTGGCTGGGCTCGTGGCTGCCTGGCGGTGCTCTGTCTGTGCAGATGAGCTCACTCTTCTCCCACACCACCATGCCTGCGGTTTCCGTTGCCCACGTCGTCGCATTTGGCCTCGATGGCGTGCTTGTACCCCGTTTGAACCACGCCGGCGCCCGGGAGCACGGTGCCCTGCTGCCCATCCTTCAGAAGGTGGGCCTGTCGGCGACCCCCGACGAGCGGACCCTTCGCCATGGCTGCGCGAATTGCTCTCCTCGGCCAGCGTCTACCAGCTCTGTCACTTTGGTGGCGTGCAGGTGCCCTTCTTCGACTTCGTGTGGAAGAACTACGCCCCCAGCCGGGTCTGTTTCTTCGCCTGGCTCCTGGTTCAGGCTCAGATACACACGAGAGACATGCTCCTGCGGAAGCACATCATCGTGTCGGCAGGCGCTGGCTGTCCCCCATGCGCTTCGCCCCTCGAGACGGCTGATCATCTCATCTTCAGCTGCCCCTTTGCTCGTCGGTTGTAGGAATTTGTAGGTCTGAATCAACCGGATGTTGCCTCTGTCAGGTCGCTCCACCTGCTGTCTCCCCCATGCTCGGTGCCAATGCGAATGGGCCCCACCTTTCTGCTACTTTGCCTCTGGCAATTGTGGAAGCGCCGCAGCGCAGTTGTCTTCCAGGGTGTGCCGCCATCGACCCCCTGTCTGCTGAAACTCTGCAGGGAAGACGCCGTGCTGTGGAGGGTGCGGCTGCCTGTAGCTCTCAAGCCAGCAGCTGATGCCTGGTTAGCCTGCTTTGCGTGCTCTCTGCCTGCCTAGCTTAGGCCTGATCGTGCATCCCCCACCTCTTTCTACCCCCTCTGTGTTCCCATGTTGTACATGCTGCTCATCTGGGCGTTTGGCCCCTTTTAATAATGATAAAATTCAGGACCCCGAAAATTCAAAAACAAAAAGTAGCTGTGGATGTGAAAATTCAGCCGTTGTAGGTCCTTGTAGGCCTCTTTTAGGATTAAGACGCCGTAATCGAATCAATTGCTTGTGTTTGCAAAATTGCTGACATAGTCCTACAAAATTACTGACAACAATTGAGCTAGATGAAATTGGATTCTGTGTTTTCTTGTGCCCCTTCTCCAGTTTGCTTGTCTGGTGCCAATGTACTGTTCTTGCTGGAACTTGTGTGCTAGTAGAGTTCCATATATTATTCTATATTGCTTTTGTTAGATCATTGTGTTGAAACAAATGAATACTTTCCTAAAAATGTCAACTGCTGCAATGCAGGCAGCTTGTATACCACATGTTCTTACGGCGAACGATGTAATTGTTGCGGCAGAAACTGGCAGTGGCAAAACACATGGTTACCTGGTTCCACTGATTGAAAAGCTGTGCACTAAATCTTCCTCCACAGAAGATGGTGATTCTGAAAACATTGCTGCGAGAACAGATAACATCGTGTTGGTTTTCTGTCCTAATGTCATGCTGTGTGAGCAAGTTGTTTCAATGGCTAATTCATTACTTGATGTATCTGGTGAACCACTTAAGCGTGCTGCTGCAGTTTGTGGGCCAAAGGTATGGTCTGCCTTTCTGTCATATATGATACAGTACTTGATAGCATGGTGAACTCGTCACATCTTCTTGTTTTACGTATGGATAATATGAGACTATTTATGTCACATTCTACAACTGAATGTCTGTTTCAATACTTAATCATTTCTGTAGTGGTATATTCCCCAATTTACACTTTGGGTCTAAGGTCTTAACTAAACATGGGTCTTTAGTTATGTTCATATTTCTAAAACACTGTTACATTAATAAAACATATTCTGGCACAAAATCTGCTTATTTTATGTTTTTTGATTTATATTGTATCTTCACAGGGTTGGCCAGCAGTTCGCCCAGATATTCTTGTAGCCACTCCAGCCGCTCTTTTGAATTATCTGTTCGATTATGACCCAGAGAGGAGGCGGAGGGAGAAGTTCCTACGCAGTGTAAAATACATCGTAAGTACTCTAGCAGGACTTTTTTTGTGTGTGGAGACATCTTTGGCATAGCCAGATTAGAAATCTTGTTGTTGCATCCTATCTTTTATTTAATCTTGAGTTGCTGGATATACTTGGCAAGGTTAGGCTAGAATTTTGTGCTTTCCTGCAACTTGTAGAAGAAAGTATTTTGGATGGTTTCAACTCTCAAGTTAAGCTGTAATTTTCTGTGCATTTTTTTCTTGTTTCTTATCATTTTCTACATTTGCATTTCTGTTGGTCTTTTTGTCTTATAGCAAGTGTTTGAATTACAGTCTTTGACCTTGAGACATGGAGTCCTAAAACTAGCTGATTTTGAACAGGTATTTGATGAGGCAGACATGCTACTTTGCGGAAGTTTCGAAAATCAGATCATTCGTCTCATCCACATGCTGCGGTTTGACGAGAAGTTACTTTCAAGGGCGGAAGATTCTGGGAAAGAAGTACCGCTCGAAGGTTCTGATGAATATCATGAGGATTCGGGTTCTGAGAGTGCTGAAGTTAGTGATATTGATGATGAAAATGAAGATGGTCATATTCAAGATGGAGCAGTCAAGGTTGAGAATGCTCATGTAGGAGCACGCAGGGATTGGAGAAGGGTTAGAAAAGTTTATAGGCGCAGCAAGCAATATGTCTTTGTTGCTGCCACCCTCCCTCAGAGTGGAAAAAAGACTGCTGGTGGTGTGCTGAAACGCATGTTTCCTAGTGCTGTGTGGGTTAGTGGTGCTTATCTGCACCGTCACAACCCTAGGTATGCACTATGTCTTACTCTTGGAGAGATTTCTCGCTATTGCCGGGTTTGTTAGTCGCAATTTTTTTCAAAAATCCCATATTTGTTTCTTATTGTCCCTTCCTATTCGCACCTTCAATACATTTGATAACAGTGTGCCATATATGCAGACTGGAGAGAAGATGGATAGAGGTTACTACTGATACACAAGTCGATGCTCTTCTGGATGCAGTAAAGTATGGCCTGAAGAGTGAAGTTGACCCAGAACTTGGTCCAAATCGAACTATGGTGTTCACGAACACTGTCGACGCTGCTAATTCAGTCTCTGACATATTGCGGAGAGTTGGTATTCCATGCATCTTGTACCACCGTGAGAGCTCCCTGGAGGAAAGGACAGCCAATTTACAATCTTTCCGGGAGAATGGTGGTGTGCTCGTCTGTACTGATGCTGCCGCTCGTGGACTTGATGTGCCAAATGTTTCCCATGTTGTTCAGGTACGGTTAGACCTCGCCTTTTGAAATGTCTGCATGTCTGGCGCTGCACTGCTGTTGCTTGTCTGTCACAAGTAGCATTGAACTTCCTACCATATCTACTTGTGGTGTCAGCACAATACTTCAAAAGCTTTACACATGATGGCGCAAAAAGTCATGCATTATGCACACCTGCTATATATGTGGAATACTAGTATTCTTACAAAAATGTTTATTAGCTATTACTACTATGAAGTCTAAACCCTCTGTTAACCCAACCGTAGTTGATACTCATGCTCCTTTGCATCATCTGTTCAGAAGTTCTTTTTGACGCTTCTACCTATACCTGCAGGCGGAGTTTGCTGCTTGCGCTGTCGACTTTTTGCACAGGGTGGGTCGCACAGCTAGAGCTGGCCAATCTGGAATAGTGACTAGCCTATATACAGATGCAAACCGTGATCTTGTGAGAGCAGTTCGTCAAGCAGAGGAGCTGGCCCAGCCAGTGGTAAGACTCTTCTCTGTTCTAATCACCATTGTCATGCAGTGGTACATCGTGTTATACAGAAATTCTTACAGAAAATAACCGTTTTTTTTTTGGTATAATCAGGAGAGGGCGTTCAGTAGAAAAAGAAGTTTCCGCAACAAGTTGAAGAAACAAGCTCGACTGCTTGAACCTGCAACGTTGCTGTCTTAATTTACGACTTCTGTCGCTTTTGATGTGTAGAAACAGGGAGTTACTCACAGTCTTGTGTTTTTCTAGTGGCCTAGTTCTGCCATTTCATTTTGTACTGTTATAAGATTCAGAGACATGTTCAAAGAATGAAATCATGTATGTTTCTTCAGTTGCAGTTGTTCAAGTGCAATTTTCTTTGTCAATCTGATCACACATGCCTAAGAGTTGGGTATCTTCTCTGTGTAAGTGTCAAAAAAAAAAACATCTTACATCATGAGACGGAGGGAATATCATATTATGATGCAAGAGCAACTCTAGCAGACCCCGCAAAAAGCCTCGACCCGCAAAATAACCACCAAAATGCGGGTTGGCGCGGAAAATCCCGCCCGAACAGACCTCGCAAATGCGGTCGGCCCGTAAATTTTTTGAGGGTGCGACAAAACCTTGACCCCAACCAGCGAATACGTGGGTCCCCCCCCGGCCCGTTGGTGCCTGCATATAGCGGGAGCGGTTGGTGGGGAGGACATTTCAGCCCACACTTTTCCCCATCAACCACCTCCCCTCTCCCCCTTGCCCTGTCGCCGCCCAAGATTCCGACGAAAGTAGCAGGCGGGAGCACGCCGAAAGGCCGCCACACGCACGAGGTTGCCCTCCACCCCCCTCCTGCGTCGGTGGGTCGGAAAGTTGTGGATCTGCGACCCTTCATCGAGGGCCGTCGGATTTGGCTTTTCCGGCCGCCGGTGGCTGCGCCAAGCGATGGAATGGTCGGGAAGCATCTCGCAAGGCAATGCAAGGTCACATACTTGCCCCCCCCCGACGGTTTGCGAGCATGGATTCGCCCGTCCATCCATCGGCTCGGCGCTTCAGTGGCCTTTCTGTTTCGCCGATGCCGCTCATACTGATCTGACGATTTGCCTTGCTGACGGTCTTGCGGGCTAACTTCGGGCACACCCAAGCACCTCAGATGGGTGTTCTTCAAATGCGAAAACGACGGGGTACGTGCTGTTTTCATTCGTCTCATTTTGATAGCCCATTCTTTGGTTCAATTGTGGTAGCTTGTGTCGAACATCATCATGTGTGTAGGAAGATGGATGCTCATTTTGGTTTTGGGAAGGCAAATACATTGATTTATTGATAGAAAGAAACTTAATAGATGTTCGTGCACTCCTTAGTAGAATTGAAGGCAATGATGCGGCTGCATGTGCAACTAGAGTGGAAGCAACGTCTACTTTCGAACCAAAGATGAAGAAAGAAGAATGCAAAATCAAGAATCCGCAGATCAACAACGAATGCATGGAAAAGATATTAGTCCAACTAGTGAGAGCAGTTATGGAAGTTGAAAATTTTCTAAAATGCATACTTGTGGTTCTTATTTTCTTTGGTCTTGCTATTCTAGCAAAGATTTGATGATGTCTTATGTATTCAATGTTGTTGAAAAAGCAAAGAAATACATTATGTTGGATTAAATTAAGGTGCAAATTAAGGTTTTCCAGGCCGGGAGGAGCGGCGCCAGACAGACCCCGCAAAGCCGATCCGTAAAAGAGCATATTCTGCGAATATCCTTTTTACGGGTCCGTTATGCGCGGCCTGCATCTGCGGCCGTCCGTGCCGGCCCGCAAAGCCGTTTTTCCACAAACTGCAAACGCGTTTTACGGGCCGGCGGGATGCGGGGTCTGCTAGAGATGCTCTAGGAGACAAGCAAAATTGTATGTAAAACGGATTGGACTTTGTTTGCCATCATCCGGCCGTGTTGAGGGCAAATTTGACAAATTTGACCTGTGGACGAAATCAAATCACAGAATGAACTATCCGTGAAACTATTTCACGCGGCTAACCTTTTTATGTGACGCCCGACACAAAGGCGCCACACTACATTGTGCAACGCCTCATAGATAGGCGCTACGCTGCCGCGTGCACCCTGCATCGCCTAAAATTGCTAAGTCATTGTGCGAGCCTACGAGGTAGGCGCCAGCATATAGAGAGGTGGCGCTTAGCTCTCGGTATTGCACTAGTGGTTGCACTACAAAATGAAGCAACCACTAGCGCAACGCCTAGAAGCTAGGCGCTACATTGTATAGTGTGGCGCCTAGCTCTCAGGCGCTGCACACTGACTTAGTAATTTTTGAATCACACGGGTACGACGCTGGCCAAGCGTGTAGCGCCTATCTGCGAGGCGTTGCGCAGTGTAGTGTGGCGCCTTCGTGTCGGGCGTCACCTAAAAAGGTCAGCCGTGTGAAATAGTTCACGAGCAGTTCATTCTGGGATTTGATTTCGTTCATAGGTCAAATTTGTCAATTTTGCCCATGTTGAGGAGGTAATAGCACCCCAGGTCCTTATACTTGCGTGTCAGGTGATGGTTTAGTCCCTGAACTTGCAAAAGTGAACTATTTCATCCCTGAACTTGCACTCTAGGAGCAAATTTAGTCCAAACCCAATGGGAACTCGCCAACTGGATGCCAAGTGGATCGGCTGGTCAGTAGCTACTTTTGCACTTAGCCCCGCTTATTGCCTTATCAACCCGCAGCTCAACACAAGTGTGGCACCTTTTGGTATATTCGTTGGAATATCCTGCTTGTCAAGAGCTCACCCACTCACTCACCTCTCTGCTCCTTGCTTCCTTCCCTTGCTCCACTGTCGCCGCCGTCCCGATTCGCCTTGCCGCCATTTCGCCGCCATGGTATCGTGGAGTGAAGGATCCAGCTCGTCGTCCGACGGCTACTCTGTCACAAGTGAGGTTAGTTCGTCACTATGCCTCTAGCAGTTAGGGTTAGGGAAAGAATGGGGAATTTTTCTGACTATAATGTGTTGTAGGCTCTCGCCCCACGCCACTATTTTCTCGCTCTCGAGTGGAGAGGCCTTGCTCCGGATCTTGCAACTAGATGTGAACACCAAAGTGTATGTGAGAAGTTTGTCTCCTTTGAATCAGTTGATAGTGGAAGGAGGTATCTTGCTTGTGCACAAAAGGTTAGTACATCTACTGAAATGTGTCATCTTACTGTGATTTATGTAATAGTGTGGCAACAAAAGTTAACTGAACAAAATTCAGTTCACTGAAGAAAACTGCAGTTAATTAACTGAATTTTTCAGTTAACAGCATCTTGTTTTCATGTAACAACAGTTTGTTAGTTAACAACAGTTTGTTAGTTAACTGCATCTGAATTTAACAGTTTGTTAGTTAACAACATATTGTTTGCACCTAACTTATTTTTCCAGTTAACAACAGTTTGTTAGTTACCTGCATCTGAATTTAAATGAACTAACTGAAGTAAACTGAACTTAACAACATCTTGTTTGTGAATTTAACTGAACCCAAGCTTTTTTTCACTTATCTAAAGTTTTTTTCTTTCTTATATGTAGGAAATACCTAAATGCAACTTTGTGGAGTGGATTGACCTCGAATGGCCCGCCACTCAAGATGAGTTTAGCTAGGGTTTGGGGCATGTATGAAGATGAGAACAAGCTGAGGCTCAGGGAAAATGTAGTTAATGCTGAAGAAAATTTTAGGGTTGTCAAAGAGAAGGAAAAGATGGAAAAAGATCTGAGGTTTTTTAAACTAGATTTTGCCAAGATGGTGGGCGACAAGGAGCAGTAATTCTTGAGTTGGGCAATGCAAGAATTGCTCTTCGACCTCTGACAAGAAGAGCTTGAGAAGAAGAAGTTGTCGATAAATCTAGCACTAGCATTCATCGGGTTTTGAGGGCTAAGGCGAGAAAGAGAGGGATGAGATGAAGCAACAGATGGACAACATGAAGGAAGAGATGGACAAAGTTGTGTCACAGAGGGATGAGTCAAGAAGGAGAAGAAGAAACTAGAGTACATGATTGGAGATTTATTCAGGCACAAGGAGGAGACCAAGAGCAAGATAAGGAGGGTGAAGGAGATCTTAGATGAATTTGATTAATTCATTGTTGATGTAATGCTTGCCTTAAGTGAACTTGGTTGAGTTGTATGCCAAGATTATGTAAGGCACTGAATTGGTATGACTGCTTTTAGTTAACTGAATTTTTATGACTACCCAAGTTATGTTGTTGCAAGTTGTTATTTGATAACTGAAATTTTTGACAGTGCTACTTCAGATTCAGTAAACTGACTTTGCAGTTCACTGGAAGATTCAGTTAATTTCAAATTCAATTACCTGAATTTGTCTCTTTTTGCATGTCTACTTAACTGAATTTGTAGTTAACTGTATGAGTTAACTGCATCAGTTAACTATATTTGATAACTGAAATTTTTGACAGACTGAAGATTCAGTAAACTGCCTTTGCAGTTAACTGAAGCTTCAGTAAACTGCCTTTGCAGTTAACTGAAGATTCAGTAAACTGCCTTTGCAGTTAACTGAAGATGAATTTAAATGAATTGGCATGTACTGAACTGAAACTAAACAGAGATAAACTAGTAGAGATTAAGTACCTGATGAATCTACAATATTAAATTTGTGCTATTTTTGGACAGAACAACACATGCTATCTATAGTACTACACACCACATTTGTACAAAGAACATGGCAAAGATAGCAGCAGAACATGGCAAGCACAAAGAAGAAAGAACATGGCAAACACAAAGAAGAGCGACATTGTAACCAAATGTAACACAACAAAACAGCAACATTGCAGCAAAGCATCAGTAGATCATCATAGCATCACTAGATCATCATAGCATAGTTCAACCATAAACTTGCAGCAGTTCCCATAGCAGAATTACAGATAACTTATGTGCTGAATCTATAATCAGCACACCTAACTTAACTAAACGCAAAATAGTTCTAACTTATATGCTGAACTTATAAGCATCATACCTAACTACTTCATCTTCTTCTTTAGTCTTTCTTCATCCTTCTTCACATCTTCAGGCGCTTTAGACGGTCGGAGCGGCGCACCTCCCCTGCAGAAGACCTCTTCACACCCTTGTTGCCGATCCTTGCCGGCTCCGCCACCGCGTCCTGCGCTGCCTCCTCCACCATCTCTTGCTTCATGATGTCTGGCACGTCTGGAAGCAGGTCCACTTCGATTGGACGAGACCTGTGACCACCATCCCTGGCGTCGACGACGGGCACTACCATCTGGATCTCCGGCTCGTCGTCATCTGACAGGACGACGACCTCTATCTCCTCCTCGTCAGATGTGCCAGTGTTACCCCTGTATCCAGAGCCGTTGTCGGAGTCGACCTTGCAGTACTCGGAGTCGTCGTCGTCAGACGAGCCCGCGTCGGAGATGTCGTCGTGGACGAGGAGCTCGGGCTGGAATCTATCCCAGTAGGCGATGTTCACCGGCGCGGGGAGGGCCAGGACGACGCCGCGCACGCTCTGCGCCCTGGACGCGATGCGGAACGGATCCGGGTGCGGCGAGGGCGTGGTGGCGGAGCGATACATCCACCACCTCGCCCGCTGCCTCGGGTCGTCGGAGCGCGTCTCCATCATTGCGAAGCGGAGGATCAGCGGAGGCGCAACCCCCGGCCCGGGGGGCATTGCCCGCCGCTTCTCATCGTCCGTCATGATCTTGATGAGGCCGCGGGCGTGGTGGCGCATCATGCCGATGTTAGGGAACCAGCGCGCGATCTCCCTTAGATCCGCGCGGGCCGCCTGGTCGTCGCCGGCGAGTTCCTCGATCGCTCGCTGCCACGCTGGGGTGTTGTCCATGGCGTCGACGTCGGCGTTGCGCTCGACGGCGAAGCGTTTCAATGCGAGGCGGAAGTTGGTGGAGCGGCGAGACCAAGAGACGGGGTGGATCAAGGGGAGTGGAGCTGGTTGAGTGGACGGGCGAGAGCGGGTGGTCTTAAAAGGTCTGGCTGAAATCGAATCGGACGGCGATGGCCCATAATAACTAGAGGGTGATCTAGAATCTAACAAATCAATACTACTACTCTACTGGCATTGATCGCAGCGATTGTAACAACAGGTCCTGGGTTCGAGCCCCAAGTACAACATTTTTTATTTTTTTGAAAATTTTCCTTTTCACATAATTTTATTAGATTTGGCAGAACACAGTGTTACAACATTTATGTTACTAATTTTTTAAATTTATTCCATTTGGCAGAGCACAGTGTTAAGAGCAAGTGCAGTTATCTACATTTTATCTGAATTTTCGCTAATCGCATGTGCGCTTATCTGAATTTTCGCTAATCAATCTTCAATTCACTCAAAAAAGCTAACACAATCATCCATGAAACTAAATCACTGTGATGCATCATAAAAGTTAGTTACAAAAAGGGCAATGAATGCCAGTGTTTGCCATCAAAAAATAGGCAATATAAGCCACTGTTTGCCATCAAAAACAGGCAATATAAGACCACTGTTTGCCATCAAAAGACAGGCAATATAAGCTACTGTTTCCTTATCCAAAAAGAATGGCAGGCAATCACTACTACCAAATCACTGATGTGGTGCCATGAAATAATCAGCAGGAGCATTGAGATCAGGAACTGTCCTCTGATCTCCAAACAGAAGCCATCTCCATCCTGCATATGGAACATCTGCATATGCTGCTCCTCCTGACCAAGCATTTGCATTTGCATATGATGCTCCTCCAGTACAAGCAGTTGCATCTGCATATGCTCCTCCTCCTGACCAAGCATTTGCATTTGCATATGATGTTCCTCCAGTACAAGCAGTTGCATTTGCATTTACTTCTCCTCCTCTCCAAGCATATGCATTTGGTGCTCCTCCTCTCCCTGCAAATGGAACTTGGTCAATTGCAAGTGCTCGTCTTCCTGTCCCAGAAGTTGCATTTGATCCTCTACCTCTCCCTGAAGATGCATTTGCTCCTCTGCCTCTCCTCAAGTTTCAGCTTGCTCCTCTTCCTCTTCCTCTCCTCAAGATGCACTTGCTCCTCTTCCTCTCCCTCTACCAAGATGAACTTGCTCCTCTTCCTCCAAAGAACATCTGGATTTCTTGCTCTTTTCTTTCCTCTTCCCCTACCAAATGCAGCTTGCATTGTTTTCAGCTTGTGTGCTTGCCCTTGTTTGCCTCCCTATGTGCATTTCAGAGTCACTCTTGGCGAGGCATGGCAGCACCAAAGAAGAAGAACAAAGGAGGAAAGCTCAGCGATGGCATATGTACCCTTTCAAAGACCTCTTCTTGCAATATCCCTTTGAGCCATGTTGAAAACCATACTGGTTGGTGACTCACGGGTCCAACCTCGATCCGGCTGGTTAGGGAAGATGTTCTGCAAAGCTTGTACTGAGTGAGTTAGATTCAATTAAGTTCACTCAAATACAGTTAAGTTCAGTTAAGCTCAATGAAATACAGTTTAATTCAGTTAAGTTCACTCAAATAAAGTTGAACACTGGAATTACCTGGAGAAATGTAGGGTCATCATAGTTTTCATCAACCTCTTCTACACCCTCCCGAATGTTACTTTCCGCCATCTGTAGTGCCCTTTTACATTGTGATCAGCTCTACCACAAATTGAGCAAAGGCATTGTAAGACCTTTTCTGCTCAAAACCCCGACACCATTCTTCTTAATCTTCTCTTCGGTCTCTCGCTTCCTATTCTTCTTGGGCCTCCCCAACTGCTTAGTGAAGACAGGTGGAAATACCTTATATCCATTCTGCTCCACCCACTCCTTTGGGTCTCCTAGAGGGACTAGAGTGTACCCATATGCCTTCAGATATGTTTGAACAAAGATAGCATTCATGAACCATGGTCTCGGGATCAATTCTCTCCTCCCCGCAACAAGCTATAGCATGCCCACAGGTACTCCCCAATCGCCATCTCCTGCAGTCACAAGTGTGCAAGCAGAGGTTCACTGTAGCTAGAATTACTGATCGAACTTTGAACATTTGCTTTGGCCACTTCCGACACATGGCAATTTGCAAAGAAACTCAATATTCTTGTCCAATTTCTTCTTGATCTTAGGGCATATCCTCTGGTGAGCCCACTTTTCTATAGCTTCTCTCTGCTTACTCACTAGCCTGCATGATTTTATAAAAATGTATTCAAGCATACTAAGCATCGGCATCTCTCTACCATCAAGGATGTAGCTGCACAAAGAGTGTAAGAATTCAGTTATGTATGATGTGCATAACAGTACTAATGATATGTTGAAAAAGCACAGAGTTTAAAGAACCAAAATTAACATGTAATTCACCTATTAAACACTTCAGAGTTATTGTTGAGCAGAATATCACATTTGGGAAATTCACTGAAATATGCTTTGCACCAAGTCTTTGGCTCCAGCCTTTCAGTCCAATGAAATGCAGCTGGGCAGTGATCATCCATCTTCTTACAATTTTCTCTCCACTTAACTTTGTTAGGTGATCTTGCAATGGCCCACAGATCTTGCTTCAGAACCTCCCCTTTGTGCTTCTCATTGAAGTTCTGGTAGATGTGCCTCACACAAAACCTGTGTTCTGAATCAGGCCAAACTTTATGCACATCATTTATTAAACCTTTCTGCTTGTCACTCATAATTGTGTAGGGAGCAGTGTTAATGATGTTGAGATCATCTTTCAAACTGGTCAGAAACCACTCCCATGAACCAGTGCATTCTACTTCCACCCAACCCATTGCAATTGGGAAAATGCAGTCATTAGGGTCAATACCTACAGACACTAAGCAGACTCCTTTGAACCTTGTTTTCATATGACAGCCATCAATGAATATAATTGGCCGCAACCCTTTAGCCAACCTCTTTTGCATGCATCATAGGACCAATACAATGTTTTCAAACACTTCCTGCCTAATGGGAACTTGGTATCCTTGACAAGTTCAAGAGTAACCGTAAATGTAGACCTGTGATTTTTGGTCCTTAATTCATTCCCATAATCCCATAACTCTCGAATCGCTCCTCTTCATCACCATGGATCTGATTAAGTGCTTGCTTTCTAGCCCTTGCTAGCTTCCATCTATTAGGGTAACATTGAATTCACTAGTACATTTTCTTGAAAATGTGCCAAGTGACATCTTCTCGTCATCTCGAATCGATCTATGAAAAAGTTGCACAAGAATTTAGTCATCAAATCTTTTATTTTCCATTTCTTCCGCAAACATGATCTGAATTGTAAGCCTTTATGACAAATCCTCCAGTCCTATTGTCATAGCTAGCCTTAAGCAGCCAAGGGCAGCCTGCAGACATACACCGCCTCCAATCTTATGTTATCATTCTTCACTTCTTGATCTGCACTCTGTTCCTTATTGAATATGCAAGAAGAGCTTTCTCACTCAACCACATCAAGAAAGACCATGCCCACTTTAAACACAGGGGATTTCATGTCCACCTTGCAATTGAAAGCTTTGAACTTGTACTTAAGTTGTTCCTGTTCTTTAGTGGAGATGTCAAGATCTTCATCATCAAGTAGGTAGTCGCTCAACCTCTTCTTCCTCTACCTCACTTGTTCATTAACATCAAAGTCAATGTTCTCTTCATAAAGGTCATCATCACCATCATCTATGTCATAATCATCATCCTTCGAAATCTGAATCGACAAAGACCGTATGTTCAGATTCGATCAGGCACCATAACTAAGCAAATTATCTTCAGACTGCAAATCTGCTGCAACCTCTGAAAGGGGACATTCAACATACACTGAAATGAGGCTGTGAGATGATGTTGCATTGCCTACAACAACATTTGAGATGGCCATTGTGTCAGGGCTCTGAAATGATGGCACTATCAAATCTTCCCTAAAGTTACTGATGAAATCTGAATGGTCCACCATGATTACAAGCACTTTATGCTTAGCACTTTCTCTGATCATTTGCTGCACATCTTCATCACCTCTAATTCTCACCATCCCATCTGAAATTGGTTTTCCGTGTCCCGCCAAGAAATTATGTGCTCATGGATAGGATATCCCACCATTTTAGATGCTCTTCAATGACTGCATATGAGAATGACCCAACATCAACATAATCAATCAACTCCACAGATGGATTGTAATATTCCATGCTATTTATTGCTCCACAGAAAATTCCACCATGCTCAAGTTCTAGTGTAAAGAAAGGAGTATCCACACTGTCCCCATTGTTTGAATCACACACCGCACCCACAAAGAGCGTAATATAAGCACAAACATCAACATAACAAGAATATAGCGTAATATAAGCACATTCGGTTAGTTAATCGCAAACATTCATTGATCGCACCTTCTAAATGCAGTTAGTTAATCGCATCTTCTAAATGCGTAATATAAGCACATTCGCTAACTACCATGCGTAATATAAGCACATTCACTTAGTTAATCGCAAACATCCGATTAAACTAACTCTTACAGATTTAGGAGAACAAGTCCAAGACAACAAAGTGCAAGAATGTAGTTAATCAAGAAATATCGCTCATCGATTCTTCAAGTGCAGCAATATAGTTAATCAAGAAATATTCGATTAATCGCATCTTCGAACTAGTCAACAAATGTAGTAACAATGAATATTTATGTTACACACATGACCTGTTCCACACAATTTTGCAATGCCTACCATGCGTATTAAATACAGAGCACCGGATGAACCCTAAACCTTTACCAATAATAGAAATACCTAAACCCTAGCCTATAATCAGGTCAAAATCAGTTCTTTAGGCATTTGGAAGAACAATAAGCAATAGAAACCACTCGATGTAGAAGAACCGCTCAAAACACGCCGATCCGTCGGTTACTACGTCGATCAAGGAGGAGAAGAGAAGCGAGGAGGAGGAACAGAGCACATGATAAAAACTAACCGTAGTCAAAGGGAAGACACCGTCTGGCCTAACTTGATGGATTTGAAGGAGGCGGTCAGACACCGCCGGTGAGCTCCGGCGAGGTCGCCATAAATTGCCACCTTGACCCGCCCAATGAAGGCGGCGGCGTCTCGCCTCGCTTCGGTCGGAGGATAAGGACAGAGGGAACAGGAGATAATGATTGACGGGGAGACAAATTTATTTCAGGTGCCACACTCGTGTTGAATCATGGGTTGATAAGGCAATAAAGCGAGGGGCTAAGTGCAAAAGTAGCCTTGACCAGCCACCCACTTGGCATCCAGTTGGCGAGTTCCCATTGGGTTTGGACTAAATTTGCTCCTAGAGTGCAAGTTCGAGGATGAAATAGTTCACTTTTGCAAGTTCAGGGACTAAACCATCACCTGACACGCAAGTATAAGGACCTGGGGTGCTATTACCTCCATGTTGAGAACAATCAACCTTGTAGTAGCTGACAGATAAGCTTGCTGACAACTACGTGTATATATGTAAAAAGATTGCAACTTCGCCAAAAAGGACGACACATACACTCGATAAAGGATGACATACACACTGTATACAGTCACGCCGTCAGTATTGTCACTAACTTTTTGCGTGGCAGAGATGTAAAGATGTTATGTCATCTCTTACCCCAAACGCGTTGTGGACTCGGTGCATATGTCCGGCTCTACAAACCCAGACCAGCAGTTTTGAAATTCCATGCGGCAGGTGCACCGGTCCACCGTGCCACCTTTCCCGCATGCACTTACAGGGTTGTTTCCCGTATATGGCTAATTTTTGTGGTCCACACACATACCGCGATCCCGTCCGTTCCCCTCATCTCCCATCTCTCATCTCTCCACGCCTCTCGAGACCTAGACTAGAAGGCGAGGGCGCCGCCGCTGCAACCCTGACCGGAGACGCTCCCTCGGCGGAGGGCTTTGACGCGCACGGGCGTGTCCCGCCGGCTTCTGCGCCGCGTGTGGCCCGAACGCCGGTCATCCTGCGGAATCTACCTGGCTTCTGCGATGCCTGTGGACGGAGGAGGGGGAGGCCCGGAGCGCCGGTCATCCTTGCGAATATCTCCATGGCAGAGACGGTGCAATGGTAGCTGACTTCTATGGTCGGCCTCTGTCGACGTTTGACGGCAAACTGGTCTGGTGAGTTGATCTGACTGATGGGAAGTACGGTGCATCGCCGCCCTGCTCCGGTGACTGTTCTCCGTAGACTTCAGGCCTGCAGTATAGTTCTCGTAGATCTGCCCGAGGAGCGGCCCTCTATGGCGTTGACCGCCACAGATCTGAAGGTACCGGTGGGGGACTCAGATCTGCAAGGAGAGACGTGCGGATCTCCACTACTAAAGCCATGGCAAGTAGCTCGTTGGGTCGAGCGTTGGAGCGACTAGTCTGGGTGTTCGAGTCGATCGACTCAATTTGGGAGGGATAAGTTATCAGCGCTCAGCACACGGGAGGATAAAATTGCAACCCTCCACAATCTCCGCCTCACCTGGGACCAGGCCATCGCCGCCAGCCATTAACGGCCAGGAACATTACGGCGCCCTCCTTCCGCTGGTTCTGCTCCAACCCTCTGCTGAGATAATTGCATCTATAGTCCTCGTAGTTGCTGGCGACGTTCAACTTGGTCCTGGAACTTTTGTATTGCTTCAATACGGTCCCGGTACATGAAAATACATAGTTAATACGGTCCCTAAGGTTGAAACAACAGTCCTGCCTCTACACATTGCATATGTATCCCGTATTTGCGTAGGAGACACGTGGGCCGAGAGAGAAAACGCAAGCCACCAGAACAAAACGTGGGCCGTGACGTCGGTATAGGGCCCATATGTCAGTGGGCCGAGTAAAAAGCGAAAAATAAAATGCACAGCCCCTGGGATTCGAACCCGTACACCATGGCATAAACCTGCGCGAGCAAGCCACAGCACCAAGCGCATGATGCTGTATATATACCGGGATGTCTACTATATTAGTACGTGCATTTTGTCTTTTAAAACAATTCGTGAATTTATAAATATTCATGATTTTTTAAACGTTCATCGATTCAAAAATGTTCTAGATTAAAACAATGTACGCCACTTCAAAAATGCTCGTGGATTCAAAAATATTCACGAATTTTTAAGAAAAATCATAATTTAAAAATATTCGCATTTTATAAAATTCTTTATTTGTTGGGTGCAGAGGGGTACACATGTTATTATTCAGTAAAAAATGGATTTTACTTCCTGAAAAATTCCAATATTGTATGTATATGCACAATATTTTCAAAATTGTATAGTAGCACAATATCACCGTGCAATATTTTCAAATATGTGCTTGTATGTGACAGATACAAAAAGATAAATACATGGAAAAAGACTTGTTCACGAAAAATCATCAAAAACACTAACATTATTTTAAATTCTGGATAATTTTTTGAAAAGGGGAATTTTTGTATTTCTGTACAAAATTTAAATTTAGAACAAGAATATATAACCGGGAACAATTTGAAAATCCGAAAAATAAAAAATTGCAAATGAAAACATTTTGAAAACTTCTAATAGTTTTTTATACTGTGACCAAAATTTAAAACTTCAAACTATTTTCGAAATCTGATTCGTTAAAAAAATTCTGAACTAGTTTTGATAGCGCTAACAAATGTTGAATACTTTAAACGTTATTTGAAAAATTAAAATAAACAGAAAAGGAAGAAAGAAAAAGAAACAGAAAAGACGAAAAAGAAAAGAAACTATGGTTCTAAACCATGTGCATATTATTAGTAGCAAATGCTACTGTTTTTCGCAAAAAAAAATTACTACTGCCAGCTTAATTCGCTAGCACGCGCGTTTTCAAAAAATGTGTCTGGGCCTGCTATAGCGGAATGGACCTTAGTGTGGTTGTTTTAGCGCGCAAATTTTGGCTGGGGATCGCGGGTTCGAAACTTGGTTGCATGCATTCTTCAAATTGTGCACGCATTTTTAAAATTCCCATACATTGTTTTGAACATTTTTTGTAGAAACGAACCTTTATCTTTTAATCTAGAACATTTTTTGAATCGATGAACGTTTAAAAAAAACTCATGAATATTTATAAATTCACGAATTGTTTTAAAAGACAAAAACGCATGTACTAATATAGTATGCATCCCGTTATGTATACAAGATGAAGCGCTTGGTGCTGTGGCTTGCTCGAGAGATTTGTGCCAGTGTGTGCGGGATCGAATCCCAGGGGCCGCGCATTTTATATTTTTTGCTTTTACTCGGCCCACTGACATATGGGCCGACGTCACAGCCCATGTTTTGTTCCGGTGGCTTGCGTTTTTTCTCTAGGCCCACGTGTCTCCTACGCAAATACGAGATACATATGCAACGTGTAGAGCCAGGACTGTTGTTTCAACCTCAGGGACCGTATTGACTACGTATTTTTATGTACCGGGACCGTATTGAAACAATACGCAAGTTCCAGGACTAAGTTGGACGTCGCCAGCGACTACGAGGACTATAGATGCAATTATCTCCCCCTCTGCTGCTGTGCTCCTTCCTGGATGGACTCAATTTTTATTGTATATATTTCATATTAGGTATTAGTAGTTGAGTACTGTAAGTTGAGTACTACAGTACCATGTCGACTAGTCCAGCAGTAGTTTAGACTAGTCACGATTAGTCTAGGAGTCTCAACCTCAGATCGACTACTCGACTTGTAATGCCTGAAGGTAACTAGCATCATGGTTTTTTAGTCGCTGTATAGTCTCCAACGAATCGCCAAGTCGTTTTCCAAAAATCAGGGCGACTTGCGACTATACAACGACTTATGGCGACTATAGAGCGACTTATGACGACTATACATCGACTTTCGTGGACTATACGCCGAGCCGCAGGGCTCGCGGCGACTCGCCAAGTCGCGACTCAAAAACCTTGACTAGCATAATTAACCATGTAATTGGTTGTTTATTATATCCTCACTGTTATTATCAAAATTCAGCTCTTGTTTTCATCTTAGCTCTACTTTTTATATGCCTATGAATCTACAACTTTGCAAAAAAAAGCTTTTGGAGATCATGATCTACAATTCTAATGTTTGTCACTAAAAAAATTAGGTTAAATTGATGGCTTTGAACTTGATTATTTCTTATTCATGTAACTAGTAGAATTAACTACATAGCTAGAGAATTGTCCACACAATTGTGTTGCTATTGTAAAATTATCATAAAATGTGTAATGTTTATTATTGAAAATTTAATCGTGTTGCATGCCTATTATTTCATATCATTGCAAGAATAACTTTTTGTACTTTTTTTTCTGGGTATACCCACCCACTTCAGCAATCTGTTAAACCTATAGGATCTTCTTGGATGATAGTTATTTGATCTTCCTGTAATTTCCAGAAACTTTCTGTTCACGAAAACAATTATTAAAAATCATCAGAACGTGATAAAATAGTGATTCTAATTGCTGCTGATCAATAAACAAATTACCTAGGTCTTCCTATTTTGGTAGATTTTTTGGAGTTCCAGAAGTTTGCGTTAGTTACAGATTACTACAGACTGTTCTGTTTTTGACAGATTCTGTTTTTCGTGTGTTGTTTTCTTATTTTGATGAATCTATGACTAGTAAAATAGTTTATAATCTATAGAGAAGTTAGAATACAGTAGGTTTAACACCAATATAAATAAAGAATGAGTTTATTACAGTACCTTGAAGTGGTCTTTTCTTTTCTTTCGCCAATGGAGCTCACGAGATTTCTGTTGAGTTTTGTGTTGTGAAGTTTTCAAGTTTTAGGTGAAATCTTTTGATGGATTATGGAACAAGGAGTGGCAAGAGCCTAAGCTTAGGGATGCCCATGGCACCCTCAAGATAATCCAAGGACACCAAAAAGTCAAAGTTTGGGGATGCCCCGGAAGGCATCCCCTCTTTCGTCTACTTCCATCAGTAATTTTACTTGGAGCTATATTTTTATTCACCACATGATATGTGTTTTGCTTGGAGCGTCTTGTATGATTTGAGTCTTTGCTTTTTAGTTTACCATAATCATCCTTGCTGTACACACCTTTTGAGAGAGCCATACATGAATTGGAATTTGATAGAATACTCTATGTACTTCACTTATATCTTTTGAGCTTTATAGTTTTGCTCTAGTGCCTCACTTATATCTTTTAGAGCACGATGATGGATTTGTTATAAAGAAACTATTGATCTCTCATGCTTCACTTAGATTATTTTGAGTGTCTTAAATAGCATGGTAATTTGCTTAATAATAATAATATGCTTGGTATTCAAGATTTGCAAAACTTTTTTTTGAGTATGTTGAATACTAAGAAATGATTGATGCTTGATAATTGTTTTGAGATATGGAGGTGATAATATCAAAGTCGTGCTAGTAGAGTAATTGTGAATTTGAGAAGTGCTTGTGTTGAAGTTAGCAACTCCCGTAGCATGCACGTATGGTAAACGTTATGTAACAAATTTGAAATATGAGGTGTTTTTTGATTGTCATCCTTATAAGTGGCGGTCGGGGACGAGCCATGGTCTTTTCCTACCAAATCTATCCCTCTAGGAGCATGCGCGTAATGATTTGTTTTTTTATGACTTGTAGATTTTTGCAATAAGTATTGAGTTCTTTATGACTAATGTTGAGTCCATGGATTATACGCATTCTCACCCTTCCATCATTGCTAGCCTCTTCGGTACCGTGCATTGCCCTTTCTCACATTAAGAGTTGGTGCAAACTTCGCCGGTGCATCCAAACCCCGTGATATGATACACTCTTTCACACATAGGCCTCCTTATATCTTCCTCAAAACAACCACCATACCTATCTATTATGGCATTTCCATAACCATTTCAAGATATATTGCCATGCAACTTTCCACCATACCGTTCTTCATGACACACCTACCTATTATGGCATTTTCATAACCATTCCAAGATATATTGCCATGCAACTTTCCACCATACCGTTCTTCATGACACATTCATCATTGTCATTTCGCTTAGCATGATCATGTAGTTGACATAGTATTTGTGGCAAAGCCACCGTTCATAATTCTTTCATACATGTCACTCTTTATTTATTGCATATCCGGGTACACCGTCGGAGGTATTCATATAGAGTCATACTTTGTTCTAGTATCGAGTTGTAATCATTGAGTTGTAAATAAATAGAAGTGTGATGATCATCATTCAATAGAGCATTGTCCCAATAAAAAAATAAAAAAAAGAAAGGCCAAAGAAAAAAAAGGCCCAAAAAAAGAGAAAATAAAAAGGGGCAATGCTACTATCCCTTCTTCCACACTTGTGCTTCAAAGTAGCACCATAATCTTCATGATAGAGAGTCTCTTGTTTTGTCACTTTCATATACTAGTGGGAATTTTACATTATAGAACTTGGCTTGTATATTGCAACGATGGGTTCCTCAAATAACCTAGGTCTTCGTGAGCAAGCAAGTTGGATGCACACCCACTTAATTGCTTTTGTTGAGCTTTCATACATTTATAGCTCTAGTGCATCCGTTGCATGGCAATCCCTACTCCTTGCATTAACATCAATCGATGGGCATCTCCATAGCCCATTGATTAGCCTCGTTGATGTGAGACTTTGTTCTTTTTTGTCTTCTCCACATAACCCCCATCATCATATTCTATTCCACCCATAGTGCTATATTCATGGCTCACGCTCATGTATTGCGTGAAGGTTTATGAGTTTGGGATTATTAAAGTATGAAACAATTGCTTGGCTTGTCATCGGGGTTGTGCATGATGAGAGCATTCTTGTGTGACAAAAATGGAGCATGACTAAATGATTTTGTAGGGATGAACTTTCTTTGGCCATGTTACTTTAAGAAGACATAATTGCTTTGGTAGTATGCTTGAAGTATTATTATTTTTATGTCAATATGAACTTTTGTCTTGAATCTTTCGGATCTGAATATTCATACCATAATTGAGAAGATTTACATTAAAATTATGCCAAGTAGCACTCCGCATCAAAAATTCTCTTTTTACCATTTACCTACTCGAGGACGAACAGGAATTAAGCTTGGAGATGCCTGATATGTCTCCAACGTATCTATAATTTTTGATTGCTCCATGCTATATTATCTACTGTTTTGGACTATATTGGGCTTTATTTTCCACTTTTATATTACTTTTGGGACTAACCTATTAACCGGAGTCCCAGCCCAGAATTGCTGTTTTTTTTGCCTATTTCAGTGTGTCGAAGAAACGGAATATCAAACGGAGCCAAAAACCTAATTCCACCGCCGCAACCTTCTGTACCCACGAGATCCCATCTTGGGGCCTGTTCCGGAGCTCCGCCGGAAGGGGAATCCACCACGGAGGGCTTCTACATCATCACCATAGCCCCTCCGATGAAGTGTGAGTAGTTTACCTCAGACCTTCGGATCCATAGTTAGTAGCTAGATGACATCTTCTCTCTTTTTGGATCTCAATACAATGTTCTCCCCCTCTCGTGGAGATCTATTCGATGTAATCTTATTTTTTGCGGTGTGTTTGTTGAGACCGATGAATTGTGGGTTTATGATCAAGTATATCTATGAACAATATTTGAATCTTCTCTAAATTATTTTATGTATGATTGGTTATCTTTGCAAGTCTCTTTGAATTATCAGTTTGATTTGGCCTACTAGATTGGTTTTTCTTGCAATGGGAGAAGTGCTTAGCTTTGGGTTCAATCTTGCGGTGTCCTTTACCGAAGGATGAGGGGCAGCAAGGCACGTATTGTATTGTTGCCATCGAGGATAACAAGATGGGGTATTTATCATATTGCATGAATTTATTCCTCTACATCATGTCATCTTGCTTAAGGCGTTACTCTGTTTTCTTGAACTTAATACTCTAGATGCATCTTTGGATAGCGGTCGATGAGTGGAGTAATAGTAGTAGATGCAGGCGGAGTCGGTCTACTTGTCTCGGACGTGATGCCTATATACATGATCATACCTAGATATTCTCATAACAATGCTCAATTCATCAATTGCTCAACAGAATTTGTTCACCCAATAGAAATACTTATGCTCTCGAGAGAAGCCACTAGTGAAACCTATGCCCCGGGTCTATTCTCATCATATCAATCTCCAATCACTTTATTATTGCTTTGCTTTTTTACTTTGCCTTTTATTTTACTTTGCGTCTTTATATCAAAAATATTATCTATCATCTCTATCAGATCTCACTCCCGTAAGTGACCGTGAAGGGATTGACAACCCCTAATCGCGTTGGTTGCGTTGAGCTATTTGTTTTGTGTAGGTACGAGGGACTCGCGTGTAGCCTCCTACTGGATTGATACCTTGGTTCTCAAAAACTGAGGGAAATACTTACGCTACTTTGCTGCATCATCCTCTCCTCTTCGGGGAAATCCAATGCAGTGCTCAAGAGGTAGCACGCGCCAAATGTCGGATTTCGGGTTCTGGCAAAACCCTTGAGGTTCGAACACTGGGGTGCGCACGAAGATCTCTCCCTACCTAATCACGCCCTCAGCCTCACCGCGATCTCAAGGCCTAGCTCAACGAACCCGCAACACAAGAGACACAAGATAGCGCTCTTCAGATAGCGCTCTTTCTTCTACTGCGCTTTCTTCAATTTCCTGGCCTTTTCAAATTTCCACTTTTCTTCGCTTATGAAGGCGGTCAACATGTGACTTTGTCCAGGAGTGAGGTTGAAGTCAGGCATAGGAGTGTTGGGATCATTGTGCCAGAGGTCAATGAAATCGAGGATCAACTTCGGATCCAAAAGCAGAGGCACGTTTGTGCGTTTGGCTCTAGCGGCCCTTTCTTGCCTGTCTTTGATGATTTCAGCGAGTTCATCACCATCAGCTTCATCATCAGAGGACGATACTTGGAAGGCGACCCGCTTCTTTTGAGGACTTGGTCTAGTGCCTCGTCCAGCAGTGGCCTTGGTCTTCAGCAATGTGGGGCCTGTTAAGGAATGCAGATGTAACGCCCCGGATCCGATGCGCCAGGTGTCTGCCAGTTATTCGCCTTCGTTGCCATGTCATTTGCTTGTGTGTTGCACTTTTCCATGTCATCATGTGCATCTCATTTTGCATACATGTTCGTTTCATGCATCCGAGCATTTTCCCCGTTGTCCGTTTTGCAATCCGACACTCCTATGTCCTCCGGCGCCCCCGTCTACCTCTTTTCGTGTGCGGGTGT
Organism: Aegilops longissima; assembly: GCA_021605205.1. Lineage (NCBI taxonomy): Eukaryota > Viridiplantae > Streptophyta > Magnoliopsida > Poales > Poaceae > Aegilops > Aegilops longissima. The sequence continues at coordinate 393,468,765 of CM038680.1, forward strand.
TAAACTTTCCCGGAATGGACCGAGGTTTGCCAAGCTACCTTGGTACACAACCGGTAAACCTCCTGTCAAGTTTCGTGCCATTTGGAGGTCGTTTGATACTCCAACGGTTAACCGGATAACCGCAAAGGCCTCTTTTGTGTGTAGCCCAACACCCCTCCAAAGTCGCCCAATAACCCATCCAAACCCCCTTCATCCTCTCGACCGTTCGGTCATGATCGCGTGGCCGAAAACTACACTCCATTTGGAGTCTCCTAGCTCCCTCTACCTATAAATAGGTCCTCCCCGTCCAAATCCCGGGTCCAAACCCTAAAAACTCTCCCCCTCCGCGCCGGACACGTCCGGACGGCGCTGGACGCGTCCGCCGCGCGCCCACCCACACAGGCGTGCCACATGGCCCGCCGCCGCCACCTCCAGCTGCCCGGCCAGCGAGGCCCAGATCGGGCCCCCGAGCCCATCGCCGCCTCCTGGCGCGATCGCCCGCGCCGCCTCCCGCCGATCAAGCTCGCGCCTCCCACCGCCGCCGCCGCCGCCGACCCGACGTCCGCCGCCGCGCCAGATCCGGTCGGGCCGGACCGGATCCGGGCCCTCCTCCGGGAGCCCCTTCAACTCCGGCGCCGCCCCTGTCTTCCCCGTCAACTCCGGCGAAGCTCCGGCGAACCTCGGTTCGCGTGCCATCAAACCCTAGATCCGTTTCGCGAGGGGTATATTTCTCCAAGTCCTTTTTCTGCAGCATTTTATGCCCCTATTCATCGCATCATATCTCATCATACGTAGCTCCGTTTCATGCGCATGATATATCGAAATGTTCATCTTGAGATGTTCTTTACTTTGTTCCATTGTTCCATGTTCATTTGAGTCCATCTTGATGCCTTAATCATCGTTGCAAGAGTGCTATATAATGTTGTCTGCTGTGTGTTAACAGAACATGCTCATTTGTCATTTTTGCATATTTTTGTGTGATTTTCTTTTGAGCATGAAGTATACATGTGTTATGAGATACAACATGCCATCTTTGTTGTGGTGCAATCCATTCTTCATCACATGCCATATGTTGATTGTTACAAGCTTGCGAAGTAACCTCCTTGATGTTGCTGATTTCAGAGACTTAGAATTTTACTAAGTCTTTGTTCTGCTGTTATTTTCATGCCATGTATTCATGTTGCTACAGTAAGATTCATGCCTCTTTTGAGCATGTTAAGTAAGGATGTTTTGTTCATATGGTTATGCTCTATCCATCCATGCCCCTGTTGGCAATTATAGAGTGCTCTAGCATGCCTTAATCTTGCTCTACTTTTGCTATAAAATGTTCTTGGCAGATTGTTTACATGTTATTCAATTTAGCCAAGGTTGTTGCTAGTGATCCATGCATGCTATGAACTTTCTCTTGCCATGTTGTTTGATATCTCTAAACATTGCAACATGATGTTATTTCTGCCATGTCCAGTGATTTCCATTAAGTCTGTGAACCTGTTATTATTTGCAATCTTGCCATGTACTTTTGAGCATGTTCTACTAGTTTCTGGAGATAGCTCAGTGTTCATGTTTTGTCATGCTTTACCTGGAAATCATGTCCATGCCTTTTGTTTTCATGTTGATATTCTGTAGCATGTTGTTTTGATGCTTGCAAGTTGTCTAGTTGCTGTTTTGGACAGCTTGTCCTTCAGACTTGTATAGTGTATGTGTTTGAACCGTTGCTCCGTTTTGAGTGTGCTCTATATGAAACTTGCTTAGTTTTGCATGTAGTTTCATCTTACCTTGTTGCATCCATATTTTGAGGTGTGTGCTTGATGTTTGAATGCATTTTGCATCAATTCCATGTTTAACTTGTTTTGCTCATATCTTCTAGGCCGTATCTCCGAATTAAGTGAACTTTATATGTAACTTGACTAGAATTTCGTGTAGATCATGGTGGTGCATCTTAACTTGCTGTTTAACAACTTGAACATAAAGTTTACTCAGATCTGGACCAATTTCGAAATTTGCATATGAGGACTTACCGGAATTGTTATATGTTGTTTCCGGCCTCATTTAAACTTGCTTTGATGTGTTGCTCTTGTATGAATCATCTCTTGCCATGAGTAGCTTCATGTAGCTTTGTCATGCATCATACTTGGTTGAGCATCATGCCTTGTTCATGTGTGGTGTGTTTACCGTGTTGTGTGCTTCTTCTCGATAGTTCCGTTTCGTTGCGATCGTGAGGATTCGTTCGTCTACGCTTGGTTCGTCTCCGTGGCCTCATCTTCTTCATGGACTCTTCTTCTTCCTTGCGGGATTTCAGCCAAGATGACCGTCACCTTGGATCTCACTACTATCATTGCTATGCTAGTTGCTTCGTTCTATCGCTTTGTCGCGTTACCTACCACTTGCTTATCAAGCCTCCCTAATTTCCATGATAGCCCCTAACCTTTGTCACCCTTCCTAGCAAACCGTTGTTTGGCTATGTTACCGCTTTGCTCAGCCCCTCTTATAGCGTTGCTAGTTGCAGGTGAAGCTGAAGATTGCTCCATGTTGGATTATGTTTATGTTGGGATATCACAATATCTTTATCTTATTGATGCATCTATATACTTGGTAAAGGGTGGAAGGCTCGGCCATATGCCTGGTGTTTTGTTCCACTCTTGCCGCCCTAGTTTCCGTCGTATCGGTATTATGTTCCCGGATTTTGCGTCCCTAACGCGGTTGGGTGATTTATGGGACCCCCTTGACAGTTCCCTTTGAATAAAACTCCTCCAGCAAGGCCCAACCTTGGTTTTACTTTTGCCTCACCTAAGCCTTTTTCCCTTGGGAGTCGTGCTCTCGAGGGTCATCTTTATTATACCCCCCCGGGCCAGTGCTCGTCCTGAGTGCCGGTCCAACCTGTCAGCCGCCAGTGGTCACCAGGGGCAACTCTGGACTGGCCTACCGGAAGTTTGGACAATCCGATGTGCCCTGAGAACGAGATATGTGCAGGTCCTATCAGGATTTGTCGGCACATTCGGGCGGCTTTGCTGGTCTTGTTTTACCATTGTCGAAATGTCTTGTAAACGGGATTTCGAGACTGATCGGGTCTTCCCGGGAGAAGGAATATCCTTCGTTGATCGCGAGAGCTTATCATGGGCTAAGTTGGGACACCCTGCGGGGTTTGAACTTTCAAAGCCGTGCCCGCGGTTATGTGGCAGATGGGAATTTGTTAATGTCCGGTTGTAGTAAACTTGAAGTAAACTCTTCGAAAATACACCAACCGTGTGCGTAACCGTGATGGTCTCTTTTCGGGGTTGTTCGAGAGGAGAACATGGTTTCTGGGTTATGTTTGACTTAAGTAGGAGTTCATGATCACTTCTTGATCATTACTAGTTGACGACCGCTGGCTTTGCTTCTCTTCTCGCTCTTATTTGCGTAAGTTAGCCACCATATCTTGCTTAGTCGCTGCTGCAACCTCACCACTTTTCCCCTTCCTTTCCCATTAAGCTTTGCTAGTCTTGATACCCATGGTAATGGGATTGCTGAGTCCTCGTGGCTCACAGATTACTACAACAACAGTTGCAGGTACAGTTTATGCGATGATCATGATGCGAGAGCGATGTTACTTGTGTTGGAGTTCTTCTTCTTCGTCGATCTTGGGTTAGGTTCCTGGTCGGCAGCCTGGGCTAGCAGGGTGGATATTGTTTGAGTTTCTATTTCTGTTTCCTCCGTAGTCGGATGTGGATCTTATGTATGATGTATTGTTGTATTCATGTGTCTTTGGATGTCTTGGATGTATCCCCACCATTATGTAATGTTGATGTAATGATATCCACCTTGCAAAAGCGTCTTCAAGATGCGCTTCTATCCTTGGTGGGACCTTCGAGTTCCTTTAGGATAGGGTCGCGTCTTGGGCGTGACAAGTTGGTATCAGAGCCTCGACCGACCCTAGGAGCCCCCTTGATTGATCGTGTAGTTTGGTCGATGTCGAGTCTAGAAGAAAACTTTTTCCGAGTCTAGTTATATCGGAGAGTAGGACTTATTTTTACTCCTCTGCCCTTTCGTCACTCTGGTAAGGAATCTTGACGTAGGTGTTTCGAACTACTCCTCTTCCCGTTCAAAATTTTCTTTAGGATCACGCGGTTAGTTTTCGTGCGTTGTCCATCCTCTTTTATCCGGTGCATCTCTCGTCAAGTCGACTCAAACCTCTTTGTCTTTTGAGAGATCAATCCTCAGCTCTTTTCAATCAACGTTGTTTTCCCCATCCGAAGTTGTCCTTGTTTTTCCCACCCGCCCACCCCTTTTTCTTCTCGGAACCGGAGTCCGTAATCGAGTATCCATCCTACTCGTGCGAAGCCTTTGCTTTCTCTCCTCAATTATTTCAACCGGTGTCTTCTCTTCAAGTTGTTCGTCTGTTCCCCGTTCCAAGTTGCCTTTGTTTTTTTCCCACCCTCCCCCCTTTTTGTTCTCGAAGTCCGAGCCTCTATTCGGGCATCAACTTCATTCATTCGGAGTATCTTCAGTCTTTCCTCAATTGTCTCAACCGGTGAAGTCTCGTCTAGGTCATCATTGTTTGTCGCATTTTCTTTCCGGTGGATCCAAATTCAAGTTTTTTTCGTTGTCGATCGTATTCTTTCCCTCAGCTCAAATATTTCCCTTTGCTCGTTCGCCTCTCGCCATTCTATTATCCCGAAGTGTCGAAGACATCTCAGAAGATTCATGTTTGCATTCAATTATTTTGAGGTTGTCTCCTCATTTAAGTCTTTCAGTTGTTCCGGTGCATCATCTCTCTCTCCAACAATCTTTTCCAACGGTGTTCTTTTCAGTGGGCCCTAACCCACAGGTCTTTTCCCAGGATCTTACCTGACTCTTCTAATTTTCCGGAGTTATTCTCAAATTCTTTTCGAAGTTTGACGTAAGTATGGGTTCCATCAGTCAGACGCCTTTTCAAGATCGATTCCAAATCATTTTCATTGTTGGCTCAACCTCTTCGCTTTTCATTCTCCAGCGGCCCTTTGAGGAAAAAGCAGAGGCACATTTGTGCGTTTGGCTCTAGCGGCCCTTTCTTTCCTGTCTTTGATGATTTCAGCGAGTTCATCATCATCAGCTTCATCATCAGAGGACGATACTTGGAAGGCGAACTGCTTCTTTTGAGGACTTGGTCTAGTGCCTCGTCCAGCAGTGGCCTTGGTCTTCAGCAATGTGGGGCCTGTTGAGGAATGTCGAGGAGCTGGAGAACTTGCAGAGGCTCCTGAGGCATCTGATTTGCCTGTGGTCCTTTGACACGAGGTGATATGCACAGGTGCTAAGGACTTTGCCAGAGGAGCTGAGGCTTTTGGAGCTTGAGGAACTGGGGCAGCTTGAGGAATTGGCCGTGAGGGCTTAGAGAACTGGGCCGTGAGGGCATAGCTGAGGAGCTTGGCCATGAGGGCATTGAAGAAGAAGCATTGGGCTTATGTGCGGGCTTCTTAGGCATAGCCTTCTTGGGCTTTCTAGCAGAGGCCTCAGCAGTGGCAGCAGAGTCTTCATTGATTTTCTTCACTGCCACTTTTGCCATTTTAGCCAGTTTAGCTTGACGCTTTGCTCATTCAGCAGGAAATTCCTCACCTCTTCTGATGCTAGAGGGATCAACAACTTGGCCTGGTGCCAATGAAGGTCTTGGACATGGAGGGTGTACAGCGAATTTCTTCATGTACTTGAGAGTCACATATTTGTACTCCCTCCATTCTCTGGCCCATCTCCTCTCTATCTTCTGAATGTGCACTTTGCGCTCATTCTTTGTTTCATGAGGAGGAGTGTAGTATCCTGCACAGATGTCATCAGGAATCTCCAACCAGTGTTGACTTCCAGTTTCTTTCCTCCCTTCTGAGGTTTCTTGCCATCTACCATTTTCTTCAGCTGAGGATTTTGAATTATTGAGTTCTCTGAAGAGGTATGCAGTCTTTCTTCGAGGAACGATGCAAATGAGTTAAGTTGATGATAACCTAGTGATTCAGCAGCGGACATGAGTACCCTTGACGAAGAACACGACGAACTGGGAATGTAGATTGGAAGTTCATCAGTCCAGATCTTCCACGCCCTAACTTGGTAGAGGAAGAAAACTATGGCGGCGGCAGAGTGAAGAAATCCGCGGCTGGCGCGAGTACGACGGCGACGAGGTCGAGGCAGCGAAGCTCTTCCTCACTGGTGACGATGGAAGTAGCGGCGACGCTAGGTTTTGAGAGCTCGAGCAAGGGAGTGAGGTCGAGCGGAGTAAAACCAGTATGAGGAGGGTGAGGGGTATTTATAACCAAGGTGAAAAACCGCTCGCCCGAGGAAAATGGACGAACATGCCCCTGACCCTTCTCATCCCCGTGACATGTGTCACCCACGTACACAGAGGTGGAGATCGTGAGTGATCATGGGTGAATAGATAAGTATTATCGTGGGATGTGGAATGGTTTAGGCGGCAACAGCCGAAAATTCAGATTAGAATATTTTAAAGTTTCGTTTGCAGATTCTTCAGCTGACAAGGACACAGTGAAGATTTTGAACGGGTCTCAAATAGAACGCACATGAAGAATTTGTGAACAGATTGGGTTGAGTATAGCATAGAGGGGGAAGGGTCCGATCACATTCACTTAGCAGAAAGATCAACTTAAAGAAATAACTATAAGTGAATGTTGTAGAAGACATAAACTCATAATATGATTATTATGTCTTTGTCACCCGTGGACATTGCCACCACTCTGTCTTCCGTATGATCTGGCTTTGAGATCCGTGTAGCATCTTGTAGGTCTGCCCTTGATTAGTCTTCCATTTGTCTAATTGCACTGAGACGAGTTCATAATACTAAGTATTAACAAGTTTAAATGCTGATACACATGTATACGTGCTACCTCTTGAGCTTGCGTTGGATTTCCCCGAAGAGGAGAGGATGATGCAGCAAAGTAGCGTAAGTATTTCCCCCAGTTTTTGAGAACCAAGGTATCAATCTAGTAGGAGGCTACGTGCGAGTCCCTCGTACCTACACAAAAACAATAGCTCAACGCAACCAACGTGATTAGGGGTTGTCAATCCCTTCGCGGTCACTTACGGGAGTGAGATCTGATAGAGATGATAGATAATATTTTTGGTATTTTTGGTATAGAGATGCAAAGTGAAAAGTAAAAGGCAAAGTAAAAAGCAAAACAATAATAAAGTGATGGAGATTGATATGATGAGAATAGACCCGGGGGCCATAGGTTTCACTAGTGGCTTCTCTCAAGAGCATAAGTATTCTACGGTGGGTGAACAAATTACTGTTGAGCAATTGACATAATTGAGCATAGTTATGAGAATATCTAGGCATGATCATGAATATAGGAATCACGTCCGAGAGAAGTAGACCGACTCCTGCCTGCATCTACTACTATTACTCCACTCATCGACCGCTATCCAGCATGAATCTAGAGTATAAAATTAAAAACAGAGTAACACCTTAAGCAAGATGACATGATGTAGAGGGATAGTTTCATGCAATATGATAAAAACCCCATCTTGTTATCCTCGATGGCAACAATACAATACGTGCCTTGCTGCCCCTTCTGTCACTGGGAATGGACACCGCAAGATTGAACCCAAAGCTAAGCACTTCTCCCATGGCAAGAAAAACCAATCTAGTAGGCCAAACCAAACTGATAATTCGAAGAGACTTGCAAAGATAACCAATCATACATAAAAGAATTCAGAGAAGATTCAAATATTGTTCATAGATAGACTTGATCATAAACCCACAATTCATCGATCTCAACAAACACACCGCAAAAAGAAGATTACATCGAATAGATCTCCATGAGAGAGGGGGAGAACATTGTATTGAGATCCAAAAAGAGAGAAGAAGCCATCTAGCTAATAAGTATGGACCCGAAGGTCTGAGGTTGACTACTCACACTTCATCGGAGGGGCTAGGATGATGTAGAAGCCCTCCGTGATGATGGCCCTCTCCGGCGAAGCTCCAGAACAGGCCCCAAGATGGGATCTCGTCGATACAGAAAATTACAGCGGTGGAATTAGGTTTTTGGCTCCGTATCTGATCGTTTGGGGGTACGTAGGTATATATAGGAGGAAGGAGTACGTCGGTGGAGCTTCGAGGGGCCCACGAGGCAGGGGGCGCCCTCCACCCTCGTGACCGCCTCGTGGCTTTCTTGACGAAGGGTCCAAGTCTCTTGGGTCTTATCTGATGAGAAAATCACGTTCCCGAAGGTTTCATTCCGTTTGGACTCCGTTTGATATTCTATTTCTCCGAAACACTGAAATAGGCAAAAAGCAGCAATTCTGGGCTGGGCCTCCGATTAATAGGTTAGTCCCAAAAATAATGTAAAAGTGGAAAATAAAGCCCAATATAGTCCAAAACAGTAGATAATATAGCATGGAGCAATCAAAAATTATAGATACGTTGGAGACGTATCAATACACATGAATCTTTTTTCCGGAATCTTTTTTTAGGTCATGGGGAACTTCTTTTAGGAATATAAGTCTTAATCAACAACAAATTTTTTGTAGTATTACAGAAAGTTAGTAGGTTATACTACTTTTTATACTATTATAAGGAATCTTTTTGGTGGAGTATTCATGACGTGATATTTTGTCTAACACATACTCTACTGGCCGTATTAGTGTGACCATTAGCATGCTTCATTAACTGAGTCCTGATGAAAGAATGACGATAGCATAGTGTTTGCACGGATCACGAGGCATGTATTGAACGGTGATAACAGGGGGTGGCACTGCCACCCAGAGGGGTGGTATAGTCCCCGGGTGTTAAAAAATCCACACTAATATTCACATTGATGTCGTAGTCCTTGAGAGTTTGCTTCATCCATAGAAATTGAGCACAACACGATCCAACAGCAATGTACTCAGCTTCAACAGTAGAAAGTGATACACAGTTCTGTTTCTTTGAAGAACAACAGACCAAGGATTGTTCGAGGAAATGGCATGTGCCTGATGTTGACTTGCGGTCCACACGATCACTAGCATAGTCAGAGTCTGAATATCCAATGAGATCAAAAGCCGAGCCCTTGGGATACCATAATCCAAGTGTTGGAGTGTGAGCTAGATATCGAAGAATAAGCTTCACAGCTTTATGGTGTGATTCCTTCGGTGTAGCTTGAAAACGGGCACACATGCAAACACTAAGCATAATATCTGGCCTAGATGCACATAAATACAATAAAGAGCCAATCATGGAGAGGTACACCGTTTGATCGAAGTCAATACCATTTTCATCAGTGCATAGATGGCCATTTGTGGGCATAGGGATTTTGACGCCTTTGCAATCTTGCATGCCGAATTTCCTCAACACATCCTTGAGGTATTTCTCCTGAGATATGAAGATGTCGTTTCGTTGTTGACGAATCTGAAGACCTAAGAAGAATTCAATTCTCCCATCATAGACATTTGATATTCTTCACTCATCATGTAGGCGAATTCATCACTGTAACGTTGGTCAGTACAGCCAAAGATGATATCATCAACATATATTTGACACACAAATAATTCATCATCATAAGCTTTGGTGAAAAGAGTTGGGTCAAGTGAACCGGGTTTGAAGCCTTTCTTCATGAGGAATTCCTTCAAAGTGTCATACCATGCTCGAGGGGCCTACTTGAGGCCGTAGAGGGCCTTATTGAGTCTGAAGACTTTGTCGAGATGCTTTGGATCCTCAAAACCTGGGGGTTGAGCAACATATACTTCTTCCTCAAGCTTACCATTGAGGAATGCACTTTTCACATCCATTTGATATAAGATGATATTATGATAGTTAGCATAAGCAAGTAATATGCGAATAGTTTCAAGTCTAGCAACAAGTGCAAAAATTTCATCGAAATCAATTCCTTTAACCTGTGTGTAGCCTTGAGCTACAAGTCGTGCCTTATTCCTCACCACAAGGCCATTTTCATCTTGCTTGTTGCGGTAGATCCATTTTGTGCCGATGATATTGTGCTTGCAAGGGTTTGGTCACTTGACAAGTTCCCAGACGTTGTTGAGCTCGAACTGATGTAATTCCTCTTGCATAGCTTGAATTCACTCAGGCTCCATAAATGCTTCATCTACCTTAGTGGGCTCTGTGATAGAGACGAAAGCAAAGTGCCCACAAAAGTTAGACAAATGTGAAGCTTTTGAGCGTGTGAGAGGACCTGGTACGTTGATGTCGCTGATGATTTTCTCAATCTGCACTTCATTAGCAACGCGAGGATGAGATGGTTGACGATGAGGAATTTTCTCAACATTTCCTTCAGAGCCATTTTCTTCAAATGCACCAGCATGATGTTCTTCATGTTCTGGAATGACTTCTTCAGCAGATTCTTCGGTAGGAATGACACCCTCAGTATCCTTGAACTTAATGGATTCCCCAGGTGGTGTTTCATCTAGCGCAGGAGGTAGGTGCTCTCTTTGCGAGCCATTAGTTTCATCGAACCGCACATCTACAGTTTCAACAACCTTGTGGTGATAGGCGTTGAAGACTCTGTAGGTGTGCGAGTCCTTACCATAACCAAGCATAAAACCGTCATGTGCTTTCGGTGCAAATTTAGAATTGTGATGCGGATCTCTAATCCAACATTTAGCACCGAAGACTCTGAAATAACTCACATTGGGTTTCTTGTCCATGAGGAGTTCATATGAGGTCTTTCTGAAGAATTTGTGAAGATATACCCTGTTGATGATGTGGCACGCAGTACAATTGCCTCAGGCCAGAGGCGAGGAGGCGTCTTGTACTCATCAAGCATAGTGCGGGACATCTCAACCAGAGTCCTGTTCTTGCGCTCCACGACGCCATTCTGCTGAGGAGTATAAGGAGCAGATAACTCGTGAGTAATACCAAGTTCATCAAGATAGTCATTGTCACGCCCAATATGCGACCCTATCCAAAAGGAACTCGACGGTCCCACCAAGGATAGACCCGCATATTAAAACGCTTTTGCAAGGTGGATATCATTACATCAACATTACATAATAGGAAGGGATACATACATAAGGCACAAATGTCACAAGAATACATCATCATCATACAAGAACAACATCCGACTACGGATGAAACATAAACAGAAACTCAAACAATATCCACCACGCTAGCCAGGGCTGCCGACCGGAACCTATCCCCGATCGAAGAAGAAGCGTAAGAAGAACTCCAATACAAGCAAACATCGCTCTCACGTCACGATCATCGCAAACCTGTACCTGCAACTGGTGGTGTAGTAATCAGTGAGCCACGAGGACTCAACAATCCCATTACCATGGGTATCAAGACTAGCAAAGCTCAAATGGGAAAGGAAGGGGTAAAGTGGTGAGGTTGCAGCAGCGGCTAAGCATATATGGTGGCTAACCAGCATAAAATGAGAGCGAGAAGAGAAACAAAGGAACGGTCGCCAACTAGTAATGATCAAGAAGTGATCCTGAACTCCTACTTACGTCAAACATAACCCGAAACCGTGTTCTCCTCTCGATCAACCCGAAAAGAGACACTCACGATTCGCACACGGTTGGTGTATTTTAAAAGAGTTTGCTTCAAATTTACTACAACGGATATTAACAAATTCCCATCTGCCACATGACCGCGGCACGGCTTTCAAAGTTCAAACCTGCAGGGTGTCCCAACAGCCCATGATAAGCTCTCGCGATCAACGAAGGATATTCCTTCTCCCGGGAAGACCGATCGTCTCGAATCCGGCTACAAGACATTTCGACAACAATAAAACAAGACCAGCAAAGCCGCCCGATCGCCGACAATCCCGATAGGAGCTGCACATATCTCGTTCTCGTGGCAACACCGGATGAGACTAGCTACTGAGTAAAACCAAACCTCGGGTTGCCTCAAGGTGGCCCAGCAGTAGCTCGGTTCAGCCCAGACTTAGAGAAGCAATGGCCCGGGGGCTAAATAAAGATGACCCTTGGGTTAATTACTCCCAAGGAAATGTAGGTGGTGGTGAGGCAAATGGTAAAACCAATGTTGGGCCTTCTTTGGGCGAGTCTTATTCAAAGCGAACTGTCAAGGGGTCCCATAAATCACCCGACCGCGTTAGGGACGCAAAATCCGGGAACATAATACCGATATGACGGAAACTAGGGCGGCAAGAGTGGAACAAAACACCAGGCATAAGTCCGAGCCTTCCACCCTTTACCAAGTATATAGATGCATTAATAATATCAGATATATTGTGATATCCCAACAAGTAAACATGTTCCAACAAGGAACAACATCTCCATGTTCCAACAAGGAACAAACTTCATCTTCACCTGCAACTAGCAACGCTATAAGAGGGGCTGAGCAAAGCGGTAACATAGCCAAACAACGGTTTGCTAGGAAGGGTGTCAAAGGTTAGAGGCTGACATGGCAATTGGGATGGCTTGATAAACAGGTAACAAGTAGCGCAGCATAGCGATAGAACGAAGCAACTAGCATAGCAATGATAGTAGTGAGATCCAAGGTGACGGTCATCTTGCCTGAAATCCCGCAAGGAAGAAGAACGAGTCCATGAAGAAGACGAACGGATGAAGCCGAACCAAGCGTAGACGAACGAATCCTCACGATCGCAACGAAACAGGAACTAACAAGAAGAAGCACACAACATAGGTAAACACACCACACATGAGCATGACAAGATGCACAACAAACATGATGCATGACAAAGCTACATGAAGCTACTCATGGCAAGAGATGATGCAAACAAGAGCAACACATCAAGGCAAGTTTAAATGAGGCCGGAAACAACATATATCAATTCCGGTAAGTCCTCATATGCAAATTTCGAAATTGGTCCAGATCTGAATAAACCTTATGTTCAAGTTGTTAAACAGAAATTTAAGATGCACCACGATGATCTACACGAAATTCTAGTTAGGTTACATATAAAGTTCATTTAATTGAGCTACTGATCCTAGAAGATATGAGCAAAACAAGATAAGCATGGCATTGATGCAAAATGCATACAAACATCAAGCAAACACCTCAAAACAAGGATCCAACATGATAATATGAAACTACATGCAAAATCAAGCAAGTTCCATATAGAGCACACTCAAAAGCGAGCAGCGGTTCAACACATACACCCTATACAAGTCATAGCAACAATCATCCAAAACAGCAACTAGGCATATTGCAAGCATCAAAACAACAAGCTACAACAACTTAACATGAAAACAAAAGGCATGGGCATGATGTACAGGTAAAGCATGACAAAACATGATCACTGAACTATCTCCAGAAATCACTAGAACATGCTCAAAAACACATGGCAAGATTGCAAATAATAACAGTTTCAGACTTTAGCAGAAATAACATCAGGTTGCAATGTTTAGAGCTATCAAACAACATGTTACATGAACTTATCATGGCAAACAAAGGCATGGCATGAATCTACTAAATGCATAGAACAAAAGTCCCTTACTGACCATGAGCCAAAAAGGATCAGAAAATATGATGGCACCCATGTAAACATGGCAAGTTATATTACAGATTCAAACATTGCAGGAACAACAATGAGTAGGCATGTTGGTGAGCTTGAACCACTCACCACAGAGCAATACATGATAAAATAAGCATACATTCATGAAGAAGACATGACATAGAAGCTATACATGGCAAGAACAACATCATAGCATGCAAGGATCAACTACAACAACCTTGGCAAAATTGAATAACATGTAAACAACCTGCCAGGAAACATTTTATAGCAAAAGTAGAGCTCGATTGACTCAAGTTATGACACTCCATAATTGCAAAAAAGGGCATGGATGGATAGAGCAATACATGTTTAACAAAACATCCTTACTGAAGTATCTCAAAATATGCATGGATCTCTCTGTAGCATCAAGTTAACATGGCATAAAAATATCAGCAAAACAGGGCTGAAATCAGCAACATCAGGAAGCCTAGTTTGCATGCTTGTGCTAGTCACCACAGAGATCACAAAAATACATGGAATACACCCCTGTAAAGATGGCATGGCATATTACAAAACACATGTAGGACTCAAGTTCATAGGGTGCACACATCAATCATGGCAAAAATGACAAAAGTGCATGTTCTGTTAAGAAACAGAAACTAACATCACATAGCCCTCTTCCAACAGCATTTCGGACATCAAGATGAGCTCAAATGCAAATGATGCAATGAGGTGAAATGATGTACTCGTCGAGACGAACAATTTGACATATCATACGCACGAAATGGAGCTACATGCACAGAGTTATGACATGATGAAAATGCAACAAAAATGCAACAATTTCGGGGACTGTGTGGAATTTATACCCTCCGAAAGTCAACTCGGGATGGAGATATCCGGGACGCGGGGACGACGCGTTTGGTTCGCCGGGTGGTGGATCTCGTCCACCCAGTGGATCCGCCGGAGAGACTCCGCGAGCTCCTCCGGCGAGGCGACGGCGAGGGTTCGGCCGAAGCGACGGATGGAGGAAGAGGCGACCGGGCGACGGCCTCGAGCACGCCTGTGCGGCGCGAGGCGGCGAGGGGTCGGGCGGCGGAGCTCGGGCTCCAGTGAGCTCCGCCCGAGGCGGGGACAGTGAGGAGGGCGGCGCGGGCACTCCGGCGGCCGAGGCGCAAAGCGGCGGCTCGGGCGCAGCGAAGCGGAGGGCGACGGGCGGCGAGGCCCCGCCGGGCGGAGGTGGCGACGCGGTCGCCGGCGACGGGCGGCGAGTGGCCGGCGAGGGACGGCGGCGCGAGGCGGCTTCGGCGAAGCGCGAAGGGCCTGCTGGCCTGATGGGCTCCAGCGGCCGCATGGCGGAGGGAGCCAGCGTGCCACGTGGCGGCGCTGCGCCATCGGCGCGGGCGGCGGGTGGTGGAACGGACATGTCCGCCGTCGGCGGACATGTCCGGCGCGCGAGAGGAATTTCTAGGGTTTCGGGGGTGGAATGATCCGCGAATTTCGGGGGAGGCACATATTTATAGGTAGAGGGAGCTAGGAGAGTCCAAATGGGGTGCGGTTTTTGGCCACGCGATCGTGATCGGACGACTGAGAGCATGGAGAGGAGTTTGCTGGGTTTTGGGCCACTTTGGAAGGGGTGTTGGGCTGCAACTCAAAGAGGGCTTTACGGTTACCCGGTTAACCGTTGGAGTACCAAACAACCTCCAAATGACCCGAAACTTGACATGCGGTCTACCGGTGCTATACCAAGGCCGCTTGACAAACCTCGGGGCATTCCGAGAATGTTTGACACCCGCACACGAAAAGAGGTAAAAGGGGGCGCCGGGAGACATAGGAGTGCCGGATTGCAAAACGGACAACGGGGAAAATGCTCGGATGCATGAGACGAACACGCATGCAAAATGAAATGCACATGATGACATAATGTGAAATGCAAATGATGACATGGCAAAGTGCAACACGCAAGCACATGACAAGGCAAGGACGGCGAATAACTGGCGGACACCTGGCGCATCGAAACCAGGGCGTTACAACACTCCTCCACTAACAAGAGATCTCGTCCCGAGATCTTAGGACCGAGACGGAAGGGAAAAAAATGAGGTGAAATAAGAACAAAAGAGAGATGAAGAACAAAGACGAGAATACTCAGGTGGAAAAGAGGAATTACGATTATGACGAGAACCTAAAGCACGAGGAACGATATGGACTCTGAAACCACTCCGGTTCGAAAAAAGAAGAAGAACGAAAGAATTAGGCAGCACTCCGGCTAAAACATGGAGGGAGTTGGAACTGAGTTTGACAAAATGGAACGATAGTTGACGAGAGGAACAACACAATGCCTCCGGAAGAATTGAAAGAATTGGATGAAAAGAACTTAGAAGGAAGGATTGAACTGAGTTGTTGGAAATTTTCAACAACAAAAGAATAAGCTTGCTGTGGACTTACGGATAACATCTCAGAAATTATGAGCTGATCACCGACCACAAACGAAAAAGATTAAATAGCTGAGAAGAACGAAGAAATGCAAAACTCCACTTCAAATGAATACGGAGAATTAAATGCACTTTGCGACGCAAGAAAGAAAGGTACTTGATCTCCACCAAAAAAAATCTTGATGGACTCTTGAAGAATGAATTAAATCATGAAGAACCACCATGAAGAACTCCGGTAACAAAAAGGACGATGAGATAAAATTGAAGGATGAAAGAATAAGATGAGCCTGCGATGAATTAGATGAAGGATTCCGACGAAATGGCCGAGGAAAATTTGAACTCCGGAAAAGAAAAGATGAAAACACTTGGAACTAGAATTTATTCATGAAGAATAAACTCCGAAGGAAGGGATTAATCAACTTGAGGAAATAAGAATAAGATTTATTGTATGCTTATCCTTCATCAAATTAAATTGATGACAAGCAATGGATTTTGCATACTACTTATTCTTCTTGAAAAAGGATTGAGAAGTGACATATCGCAAACTTGAGAAGGACTTCATGAACCACCGGTAGGATTGAAAAGAACAAATGAATTAAAATGATAATCAAGGAAAAAGAATCTTGAACGAACCACCGTAAGAATTTGGAAATGACTGACGAAAGAGAATGAATCACCGGGAAGAATTAGAAAAGCACAAAGATACTTGAAGGAATTAAAATGCAAGAGAACAAAGAGATCGCGAACTGATAGAAGAATAGTTGAATGAAGCACCGGAAGAATATTGAGACGAACGAAGGGGCATGAATATGGAATAATTGGAGAACGAATTTGAAAAACTTAGAATGGAGAGATATTCCGAAAAGATGGCCTCCGGATGATTGAGACGGAAAGTAACTCCTGAAATACTCCGGATGATTTAAAAGAATTGCGCGACTGGAAACAATTAGATATGATAACATCGAGCTAGCACCGCGAATCTCCGGGAGAACGGAAAAAAAAAATTTAAGAGAAAAATCTACAACGGTCTTCAAATGTTGAGAATGACGACGAGAACCACCATGCAGAATTGTTGAGACGCTCCGGGAGAATGAAAAACAAAGACGTTGAGTCAACAATCAAAATGAATTGAAATCGATCTTGGAAAAGGCATCTGACTGATGAAATTCATTCTTACGTCAAACTCCGAAAAGAATTGAGAATAACTCCGGGGAAATTAGAAGAGTCAGGTAAGATCCTGGAAAAAGACCTGTGGGTTAGGGCCCACTAAAAGAAAGCACCGTTGGAAAGGATTGTTGAAGAGATAGGTGATGCACCGGAACAATTAAATATTTGAATGAGGTGACAACCTCGAATTAATTCGAACACAGACGAATTTCTGAGACGTCTTGAGCTCCGGAATGATTAACTGGCGAGAGGCGAACGAGCAAAGAGAACACTTCGAAGGAAAAGAATATGATTAACCCGAAAAACTTGAATTGAGTGCACCTGAAAAAGAAAGGGATGAAGAATGACGAACGAGACGAGAATTCACCGGTTGAAATAATTGAGGGAAAACCTGAAGAGGCTCCGTACGAATGAAATTGATGCTCGAAAGAGATTCAAACTCCGGGAAGAAGAGGGTGGGAGGCGGGAAAACAAAGACAACTGGGGAGGGGAAACCGACGAATATCTTGAATAGAAAACACCGGTTGAAATCATTGAGGAGAGACAGCAAAAACTTCACACGAGTAGGAAGGATACTCGATTACGGACTCCGGTTCGGAAAAGAAGAAGGGAGGGCGGGTGGGAAAAACAAAGACAACTTCGGACAGGGAAACAACATCGATCGAAAATAGCTGAGGATTGAACTTGCAAAGATGAAGATGGTCGAGTCGACTTGACGAGAAATGCACCGGACAAAAGAGCTCAGGAACAACTACCGGAAAACCAACTGCGTGATCCTAAAGAAAATTTGAAGGGGAAGAGAAGTAATTCAAAACACCTACATCAAGATTTCTCACCAGAGCGACGAAGGGACTGAGGAGTAAAAGAATTCCTACTCTCCGATATAACTAGACTCAGAAAATAGTTTTTTTCTAGACTCAACATCGGCCAAACTACACGATCAATCAAGGGGGCTCCTAGGGTCGGTCGATGCTCTGATACCAACTTGTCACGCCCAATATGCGACCCTATCCAAAAGGAACTCGACGGTCCCACAAAGGATAGACCCGCATATTGAAACGCTTTTGCAAGGTGGATATCATTACATCAACATTACATAATAGGAAGGGATACATACATAAGGCACAAATGTCACAAGAATACATCATCATCATACAAGAACAACATCCGACTACGGATGAAACATAAAAAGAAACTCAAACAATATCCACCACCTAGCCCAGGCTGCCGACCGAACCTATCCCCGATCAAGAAGAAGCAGAAGAAGAACTCCAATGCAAGCAAACATCGCTCTCACGTCACGATCATCGCAAACCTGTACCTGCAACTGGTGGTGTAGTAATCTGTGAGCCACGAGGACTCAGCAATCCCATTACCATGGGTATCAAGACTAGCAAAGCTCAAATGGGAAAGGAAGGGGTAAAGTGGTGAGGTTGCAGCAGGGGCTAAGCATATATGGTGGCTAACCAACGCAAAATGAGAGCGAGAAAAGAAACAAAGGAACGGTCGCCAACTAGTAATGATCAAGAAGTGATCCTGAACTCCTACTTACGTCAAACATAACCCAGAAACCGTGTTCTCCTCTCGATCAACCCCGAAAAGAGACACTCACGGTTACGCACACGGTTGGTGTATTTTAAAAGAGTTTGCTTCAAATTTACTACAACCGGATATTAACAAATTCCCATCTGCCACATGACCGCGGGCACGGCTTTCGAAAGTTCAAACCCTGCAGGGGTGTCCCAACTTAGCCCATGATAAGCTCTCGCGATCAACGAAGGATATTCCTTCTCCCCGGGAAGACCCGATCAGTCTCGGAATCCCGGCTACAAGACATTTCAACAGCAATAAAACAAGACCAGCAAAGCCGCCCGATGCGCCGACAATCCCGATAGGAGCTGCACATATCTCGTTCTCGTGGCAACACCGATGAGACTAGCTACGAGTAAAACCAAACCTCGGGTTGCCTCAAGGTGGCCCAGCAGTAGCTCGGTTCAGGCCAGACTTAGAGAAGCACGGCCCGGGGGCTAAATAAATATGACCCTTGGGTTAATTACTCCCAAGGGATATGTAGGTGGTGGTGAGGCAAATGGTAAAACCAATGTTGGGCCTTGCTGGACGAGTCTTATTCAAAGCGAACTGTCAAGGGGGTCCCATAAATCACCCGACCGCGTTAGGGACGCAAAATCCGGGAACATAATACCGATATGACGGAAACTAGGGCGGCAAGAGTGGAACAAAACACCAGGCATAAGGCCGAGCCTTCCACCCTTTACCAAGTATATAGATGCATTAATAATATCAGATATATTGTGATATCCCAACAAGTAAACATGTTCCAACAAGGAACAACATCTCCATGTTCCAACAAGGAACAAACTTCATCTTCACCTGCAACTAGCAACGCTATAAGAGGGGCTGAGCAAAGCGGTAACATAGCCAAACAATGGTTTGCTAGGAAGGGTGTCAAAGGTTAGAGGCTGACATGGCAATTGGGATGGCTTGATAAACAGGTATGAGGTAGCGCAGCATAGCGATAGAACGAAGCAACTAGCATAGCAATGATAGTAGTGAGATCCAAGGTGACGGTCATCTTGCCTGAAATCCCGCAAGGAAGAAGAACGAGTCCATGAAGAAGACGAACGGTTGAAGCCGAACCAAGCGTAGACGAACGAATCCTCACGATCGCAGCAAACAGAACTAACAAGAAGAAGCACACAACATAGGTAAACACACCACACATGAGCATGACAAGATGCACAACAAACATGATGCATGACAAAGCTACATGAAGCTACTCATGGCAAGAGATGATGCAAACAAGAGCAACACATCAAGGCAAGTTTAAATGAGGCCGGAAACAACATATATCAATTCCGGTAAGTCCTCATATGCAAATTTCGAAATTGGTCCAGATCTGAATAAACCTTATGTTCAAGTTGTTAAAAAGCAATTTAAGATGCACCACGATGATCTACACGAAATTCTAGTCAGGTTACATATAAAGTTCATTTAATTCGGAGCTACGGCCTAGAAGATATGAGCAAAACAAGATAAGCATGGCATTGATGCAAAATGCATACAAACATGAAGCAAACACCTCAAAACAAGGATCCAACATGATAATATGAAACTACATGCAAAATCAAGCAAGTTTCATATAGAGCACACTCAAAAGCAGACAGCGGTTCAACACATACACCCTATACAAGTCATAGCAACAATCTGTCCAAAACAGCAACTAGGCATATTGCAAGCATCAAAACAACAAGCTACAACAACTTAACATGAAAACAAAAGGCATGGGCATGATGTACAGGTAAAGCATGACAAAACATGAACACTGAACTATCTCCAGAAATCACTAGAACATGCTCAAAAACACATGGCAAGATTGCAAATAATAACAGTTTCAGACTTTAGCAGAAATAACATCAGGTTGCAATGTTTAGAGCTATCAAACAACAAGTTACAAGAACGTATCATGGCAAACAAAGGTATGGCATGAATCTACTAAATGCATAGAACAAAAGTCCCTTACTGACCATGAGCCAAAAAGGATCAGAAAATATGATGGCACCCATGTAAACATGGCAAGTTATATTACAGATTCAAACATTGCAGGAACAACAATGAGTAGGCATGTTGCTGAGCTTGAACCACTCACCACAGAGCAATAAATGATAAACTAAGCATACATTCATCAAGAAGACATGACATAGAATCTATACATGGCAAGAACAACATCATAGCATGCAAGGATCAACTACAACAACCTTGGCAAAATTGAATAACATGTAAACTACCTGCCAGGAAACATTTTATAGCAAAAGTAGAGCTCGATTGACTCAAGTTATGACACTCCATGATTGCAAACAATGGCATGGATGGATATAGCAAGACATGTTTAACAAAACATCCTTACTGAAGTATCTCAAAATATGCATGGATCTCTCTGTAGCATCAAGTTAACATGGCATAAAAATATCAGCAAAACAGGGCTGAAATCAGCAACATCAGGAAGCCTAGTTTGCATGCTTGTGCTAGTCACCACAGAGATCACAAAAATACATGGAATACACCCCTGTAAATATGGCATGGCATATTACAAAACACATGTAGGACTCAAGTTCATAGGGTGCATACATCAATCATGGCAAAAATGACAAAAGTACATGTTCTGTTAAGAAACAGAAACTAACATCACATAGCCCTCTTCCAACAGCATTTCGGGCATAAAGATGAGCTCAAATGCAAATGATGCAATGAGGTGAAATGATGTACTCGTCGAGACGAACAATTTGACATATTATACGCACGAAACGGAGCTACATGCACAGAGTTATGACATGATGAAAATGCAACAAAAATGCAACAATTTCGGGGACTGTGTGGAATTTATACCCTCCGAAAGTCAACTCGGGATGGAGATATCCGGGACGCGGGGACGACGCGTTTGGTTCGCCGGGTGGGTGGATCTCGTCCACCCAGTGGATCCGCCGGAGAGAGCTCCGCGAGCTCCTCGAGGCGACGGCGGCGGGTCGGCCGGGGCGACGGAGGAGGAAGAGGCGACAGGCGATGGCCTCCGGGCACGCGGGCGGCGCGAGGCGGCGAGGGGCCGGGCAGGCGGTGCTCGGGCTCCGGCGAAGCTCCGCCGAGGCGGGACCGTGAGGAGGGCTGGCGCGGGCACTCCGGCGCCGAGGCGCGCAAGGGGCGGCGGCTCGGGCGTAGTGCGGCGGGCGGCGGCGGCGCCGGCCGGGCGGAGGCGGCGGACGCGGTGCTGGCGCCGGCGCGGCGAGGTGGCGGGCGCTGGACGGCGGCGCGAGGCGGCTCCGGCGAAGCGCGGTGGCGGCGCTGGCGGCGGCCGGCCGGGCGCGGCGGGCGCGCAGGCAGCTGGCCGGATGGGCTTCAGCGGCCGCGGCTGCGGAGGGAGCAGCGTGCGTGTGGCGCGGCGCCAGCATGGCGCGGCGGCGGCGGGTGGTGGAACGGACATGTCCGGCCGTCGGCGGACATGTCCGGCGGCGCGGAGGGGAATTTCTAGGGTTTCGGGGGTGGAATGATCCGCGAATTTCGGGGGAGGCACATATTTATAGGTAGAGGGAGCTAGGAGAGTCCAAATGAGGTGCGGTTTTCGGCCACGCGATCGTGATCGAACGACCGAGAGCATGGAGAGGAGTTTGCTGGGTTTTGGGCCACTTTGGAAGGGGTGTTGGGCTGCAACTCAAAGAGGGCTTTACGGTTACCCGGTTAACCGTTGGAGTACCAAACAATCTCCAAATGACCCGAAACTTGACAGGCGGTCTACCGGTGCTATACCAAGGCCGCTTGACAAACCTCGGGGCATTCCGAGAATGTTTGACACCCGCACATGAAAAGAGGTAAAAGGGGGCGTCGGGAGACATAGGAGTGCCGGATTGCAAAACGGACAACGGGGAAAATGCTCGGATGCATGAGACGAACACGTATGCAAAATGAAATGCACATGATGACATAATGTGAAATGCAAATGATGACATGGCAAAGTGCAACACGCAAGCACATGACAAGGCAAGGACGGCGAATAACTGGCGGACACCTGGCGCATCGAAACCGGGGCGTTACAGTCATCAAGACCAGTGTTCTTGAATTCAGTTCCATTGTCACTTCTGATGTGCTTGATCTTCACACCAAAGTTGGTTGAAGCCCTCGAGAAAAATTGTTTGAATACTTCCTGCACTTCAGTTTTGTAAGTGATGATATGCACCCATGTATAACGAGAATAGTCATCAAGAATGACAAAGCCATATAGAGATGCAGCATTTGTGAATGTGGCATAATGAGTAGGGCCAAAGAGATCCATGTGAAGCAATTCAAATGGACGAGTGGTAGTCATGATGGTCTTTGAGGGATGCTTGGCCTTGCTCATATTTCCGGCTTCACAAGCTCCACACAAATGGTCCTTGAGGAATTTGATACCCTCGATGCCAATGACATGCTTCTTCTTTGCGAGCGTGTGCAAGTTCCTCATGCCAGCATGACGAAGTCATCGATGCCATAGCCAACCTTCTGAAGCTTTTGCAAGTAGACATGTAGCAGGTTGTGGTCCTGTAGAGAAATCAACAATATACAAAATCTCCTCTCCTAAAGCCTTCGAAGACTTTGGAATTGTCAGCTTCCATGATCACAACGCAACGATACTTGCAAAGACAACAACCATATCAAGATCACAAAGCATTGAGACAGACATGAGGTTGAACCCTAAGGACTCGACAAGCATGACTTTGTCCATGTGTCGATCCTTTGAGATTGCAACCTTACCTAGACCCAATACCTTGCTTTTGCCTTTGTCAGCATAGGTGATATGCTTTAGATACGATGGAGATAAAGCAGTGTCCATCCATAAGCTCCTGTCACCGGTCATGTGATTCGTACATCCACTATCGAGGACGCACTCAGTGGCTTTGGGTTGATTATCCTGCAGATGAATTAGTGCAGCTTACGAACTCATATACTTCATTAGTGAAGAATATGACATCAAATTCATTAGATCAGTTTCATCAAGCGATAGAGCAGGTAAAGTAATATGAGGACGTGAGAAATGAAAATTCATTTCTTCATGATTAGCTTGCGTCCTTTCAAGCTTATTCAAGTCTCCAGCACGTTCTTCAGATGCTTTAGGTTCGTCTGGAGACCTGACCCTGCATAAGAAGTTAGTTCTTTTTCTTCACCACCCACATCTGAAGGGGTGGCAAAGAGTTCATCATTCTGCGAGCTCCATAAGAGAAAGGTGGCATAGATGCCGATCCACTTCGTTTCACATAAGAGGGGTTAGGGTAAGCATATGAGTAAGCAGAGAAATTCTTTGAGGATTTATGAACATAATGATTTGAAGAATAATGCACATATCCATAACCCTTAGTCTTTCCCCGCGAAACAGAGGTGTTAGCATGATGATGTTCATATGAGGACTTTGATCCATGTGAGGAATGTGGTCCATATGAGGACTTGGATCCATATGAAGAATTTGATATGGGACTCCGATTCTTCACAGGTGGTGTGATGATGACATTCACCTGAAGACTTTCAAGGCACCTTTTGGGAACCCAGATTTTCTTCATAGGAGGACCGTTCCTGCAGTTAGTGCCAACATATCTAGCAAATACTTCACAATTCTGATTTTTGAACATTTTATAATTGGAGTCAAATGACTCATCAGAGGAATATGAAGATTCACAAGTAAAGCCAAATAAAGTAGATGGATCCACTGAAGGTCCCTTTGCAGCAACCCATGAGGTTTTGGGATACTGCTCAGGCTTCCAGTAGGTCCCATCAGCATTGAGTTTCCTCTCAAAGGCAATACCCTCTTTCCTAGGGTTCATGTTGAGGATCTACTTCTTAAGCACATCACAAAGAGCCTGATGCCCCTTGAGGCTTTTGTACATGCCTGTCACATACAATTCCTTCAGCCCTGCATGGTCAGTGATACTAGCAGCGTCCTCAGATGACGAATTAGTGATAGCAGAGACAGGTGAAGAATTTGCAGTAATAGAAGCATTTGAACTTTCAGGAGAAGAATTAGCAGATTCACGTTCAACACACTCCAAACATGGAGGAATAAATTCTTCCTGAGTAGCGCTGATTTGTTGAGCAAGTAATGAATCACGCTCCTTCTGAAGATCTTCATAACTCACTCTTAACTTCTCAAGATCTTGCTTTCTTTGAGGAAATTCATAAGAAAGCTTCTCATGATCAGATAAGAGAGTGTTGTGATGACTCTGAAGATTATCAAACTTATTCTGAAGTCTCTGAAAATTTTCAGTCAAAGTTTTAGTGCGATCCATTTCTTCACCCAACATATCATCGCTTTTGTCTAGCATATTTTGAACCCTTTCAAGAGCCTTTTGTTGTTTCACAGCAATCTTAGCAAGTTTAGAATAGCTAGGCTTGAGGTTTTCATCAGATCCATCCTCAATTGATTCAGAGGAGGGATATTTGAGTACCTTTGCACCTTTTGCCATAAAGCAATAGGTGGGAGCGTAGTCATCATTGTCGTCGTCACTGGTGTTGGGGAGGTCCTTTTCCTCAGAGTTGAAGATGGACTTGATGACGAACACAGTAGCGAGGGCTAGGCTCGCCACACCAGAGTCCGACTCCTTAGATGCCTCCTCTTCCTCATTTTCCCCGGATTCAGCCTCAGAGTCCATTTCCTTGCCAATG
The DNA here is from genome assembly GCA_021605205.1 of Aegilops longissima. Classification (NCBI taxonomy): domain Eukaryota; kingdom Viridiplantae; phylum Streptophyta; class Magnoliopsida; order Poales; family Poaceae; genus Aegilops; species Aegilops longissima. The sequence goes on from CM038680.1 coordinate 393,493,903, forward strand.
AATGCCCGAGCCTTCTTGGAGCTGTTCTTCTTGTGAGATGAAGACCTTGAAGGTTTTGATTAAGAGGACTTTAAAGATTTCTTCTTCTTCTTTGAATCATCAGAACTATAGTCCTTGTACTTCTTCTTCTTTTATTCCTTTTCCCACTGGGGACAATCTTGAATGTAGTGACCGGGTTTCTTGCATTTGTGGCAAAGTCTCTTCTTGTAATCACGGGATGAGAAATTTGATCTTAGGTCATCGCTTCTTGAGGATTTTCCAAAACGACCACGTCTTGAGAACTTCTGGAATTTCCTCACGAGCATTGCTAGCTCTTGGCTCAGTTCTTCAGGATCACCAAGGCTGCTACCAGAATCTTCAGCTTCATATTCAGACATTGCCTTGGCCTTCAGAGCTCGTGATCTGCCATAGCTCGGTCCATAGAGATCTCTCTTCTCAGCAAGATGGAACTCATGAGTGTTTAGCCTCTCGAGGATATCAGAGGGATCAAGTGACTTGTAGTCTCCACGTTCTTGTATTATCAGTGCAAGGGTACCAAATGAGGAATCAAGCGATCGAAGCAATTTCTTCACCACCTCGTGGTCGGTGATGTCAGAGGCACCAAGTGCTTGAAGCTCATTTGAAATGGCAGTGAGGCGATCAAAGGTTTGCTGAACATTTTCATTGTCAAGTATTTTGAAGCGGTTGAAGAGATTGCGAAGAACGTCAACTCGAGAGTCACGCTGGGTTGAGACTCCTTCATTGACCTTGGACAACCTATCCCAGATAAGTTTTGTTGTCTCCAAAGCACTCACTCTGCCATACTGCCCATTGCTCATATGGCCACATACGATGTTCTTCGCTTGAGAGTCGAGTTGCTTGAATCTCTTCACATCAGCAGCGTTGATGGTAGGATTGACAGAGGGGACGCCATTTTCCACAACGTACCAAAGATCATTGTCAATTGCCTCAAGATGCATTCGCATCTTATTCTTCCAGTAGGGGTAGTCCGTCCCATCGAAGGTAGGACACCCAGCAGAGACCTTGATCATACCTGTGGTCGACATAACTAAAACTCCAGGCGGTTAAACCAAAATCACACAGAACAAGGGAGTACCTTGCTCTGATACCAATTGAAAGTGCGTTAAGTCGACTAGAGGGGGGGTGAATAGGCGATTATTAAAAATTCTTCACTCAGGAATTTCAGGGTGAGGAAATTCCTAAGCGAAGAACTACTTGCAGCGGAAGGAAAAACTACTCAGATGCAGACATAACATAACATAAGCATGGACATCATGATGAATAAGAAACAAACACAGAGTACAAAAAGCGTAAGCACAGGATAAAACAGAATGAAGACAAATAGACTGAAGAAATTGAACTGAGGAAATTGAGAATGTCTTCAGTCAAAGTTTTCAAACAGATATGAACAGGTACACAACATAGTAATGAAGAAATGAAAGGGTTGAGGAAATAGAACCAGTAAGCTCGGTGAAGATAATGATTTGGTAGACCAGTTCCAACTGTTGTGACAGTTGTACGTCTGGTTAGAGCGGCTAGGTATTTAAACCAGAGGACACATAGTCCCGGACACACAGTCCTCACCGTATTCTCCTTGAACTAAGGTCACACAGACCTTGTCCAATCACTCGTGGTAAGTCTTCAGGTGACTTCCAAACCTTCACAAACTCGGTCACTCGGCGATCCACAATTTCCTCTTGGATGCTCTAGACCATGACGCCTAACCGTTTGGAGGATGCACATCCTCATAGGTAACAAGCGTTGGTTCCACACAGGAACAATCTCTTCAGTGATGCTCAATCACTTTGGGTTTGTAGGTGTTTGGTTTGGGGTTTTGGGTTTTTCCTCACTTGATGATTTTTGCTCAAAGTCCTCGGAGGATGGGATGGTCTCAATGACAAGTGTCAGTTTCTCGCGGAGCAGCCAACCAACTAGTGGTTGTAGGGGGCGACTATTTATAGCCTAAGGAGCATCCCGACATGATAAGACATAAATTCCCTTCAATGATACGACCGTTAGGTGGGTAGATATTTTGGGACAGCTAACGCGTAGCACAACAACAGTCGGAAATTTGAGGTATCAAATTCCGCAGGGCTATCATGTTCCTCACTTGTAGGAAATCCGCACTGGCGAATTCCTAACTCCTTAGTCAGGACAAATTCCTCAGAGACCAGAAGAACTTCGTCTCTGTCACTGAAGAAATTGACTGAACTGTATGAGATTTCCAATGGCTTCACTCGAAGGGATTGGTAGGTGTAGGATTTTGAGTTGAGCATCACTTGGAAACTTTTCCTTAGTTTTATCTCGACCCCCTTTAACAGTACGGTGTTTCCTATGACTCAAGAAAGAAAAAATGAAACTACGAAAATAAAATTCTTCACGCTTCATGTTCCTCGCATGAATATCAAGTCTTCATGGTCACACCAATTTCTTCACTTTCAAAGTCTTCGGAAAGTCTTCAGAGATCCAAAGTCTTTAGTTGAAGACATTCATTTTTAGGGCTTGACTTTCTCTGTAAATATCAAAGTCCTCATAGACTTATAGACCTGTGTACACTCACAAACGCATTAGTCCCTTAACCTATAAGTCCTCAATACACCAAAATCATTATGGGGCACTAGATGCACTTACAAAGGTCTATAAAATCAAATTGTTGTTTATAATATTACCTACACCCCCACATCCCTTTTGAGGAATATTATCCCTGCTAAATTCTCTGTAATACATCATTAAATCAGTTTCAGAAAACTCATTTGAGATCAATGGCTCTTTGGCTCAACTTATGTAAATCATTGTCTTTGTGATTTCTAATTTTATATTCTTTGGTTTTTAATGGGGGCATGTTGATTCCAAAATACCAGTTTTATTTGGTCTGGTGATATTTTTCAGCATTACAAATAATTTCTTTTCACCGTTCTTTTTTTCTTAGGTACTGTTGTTCGAATTAACCACTTTTCTCCCACGTGCATACAAATGTGGTATACTAATTTGTATCTCAATAGTGTGGTACTACAATAGAATTTGATGTCTTCAAGTTGCCAACTGACCCATCCACCCCTCCGGACTTGAGTGTCTACAGTGCCTTCTTCCTCCGAGCTCCTCTTATATGAGTTCGTCGTCGTCCTCCCGCCCCTCTCTCCACACCTTGCAACTCCTCATCCCCAAGTGGCAAAAACTTGCAAGTTCCTTGTGCCATGGATGCCACTCGAGGTGAGCTCGACTTTGCATGTCCACGTCCTGCAATGCCTCCTCCTTCTCCATGTTTGCATCTCCATGGAGCCTGAGTTCATGTCATCAGGATCTCGAGGATGTCGGTGAGCTACGAGAAGGTTTGTGGTTGTCTTAATTATCTTACTTCGACGAGTAAGAATCATTGCTAGTGATTCCAAAACGGCAAGAACGGTGCCTATGGTGTGAGATTAGTAGATTGTTGATTCTATTATGTTGCATAGGTTAGTTCAGCATGCTGAAAACTTGTGTGCGTTTTCATGTGTGCAATATGCCATATAATACGGTGTTCAGGGACATCTTAGGAAAAAAATTGAGGCATGGAGCATTGTTAGGATTAGAAGGTTGTTGTTGGAACAAAATGATCATTTATTTGAGAACAAGCACTCGACCATTCTTCAGGTTGTTGCACATGCAGAGGATACAGTGAAGTTGTGAAAGCTTGCACGCAGGAAGGCAGGTTATAGTGAGAGTGCGTCCTAGACATGTTAGTTGCTGGAGTTATACACCCAGGTGTTTCGGCTTGTTGTTATCAGATGTTGTGTTGTGTGTGGTGTATTGTTCTTCCAGTTAATGAAAATGACACACAACAGTCTCTTGTTCTTTGAAAAAAATGTATGATATATGCAATGATTTTTGGTGTCTACCACAAATGTTGCATTGCAAAACTATTTTCAAGTAGTTGCTTATGTTCGTTCCTCCCAATGGTTTGTTGCATTACAGAGATTTGTTACATACATCCACAGATTTTCTTTCAGTAATACATACATCCATAGATGGGTTTGAACCTTTTTTCTACCTTTTCTCCTTGATTTTAGATTGGCGTAAGATAGAGCTGCCTCGCCCAAGTGCCATCTTAGTAGATGGGCTGCACACTATTGCAATTTCGGCCCAACTATTTTCTTTTTAACCTTTCTTTTTTTGGCAGATTCAAATACTTTTCAAAATATTCATATCTTCCAAACCCTAACACAAAATTTAGAATGTTGTATACGGGAATAGCTCAAAAAATGTATAGATTCCAAATATGATATTGTCTTTCATGTTAATCATGTCTAAAATTATGTTTATGTTGCACCCTTAATTTATAATTTTTTTAATATGAGGTATTTTGAAAATGTCTATTCGTTATGCATGTCCTTATAGATTGATTATTTTCGATGGAGAAATCTAATATGTTTGCAACCAAATTAAGTCTTGACTTGGGTTACAGTTGCAAACACATATATCAACAAGGCGGAAATAATCCTCTTATGCACATGTTATCATTGAGTACTAAAGTGTACTTTGCTATTTTCAGTCTAATGCATTATTTGTTGGGTATGACCGACGAGGAACGCATAAAAGATGTGAACTGATACCGGCAACTAGATAGATATTTGTCTTGTCTAATAAACTGGACACAACTTCAATACACTTAAAAAATCGTCCCACTTTTATGTTTGCGCACAACATCACTTATCATGTTGTCTCTCGTATGGCACCGTGAAAGATTTCAAGTAATTTGTTGGGGTCGTTGAGTGTGTGTATGAGAGGCGATTTTTTTTCTCCCGTTGCAACGCGCGGGCATATTGGCTAGTTAATGAAAAGAGTAAAGTATACTTTCCATCCCTCAACTTTTGGCGTAGTCTAGGTTTGGTCCTTCAACTTTAAAATCGGACAACTTACACCCCCAACTACTAAAACGAGACAAGTTTCGTCCCTGGACTCGATTTTGACCGATTTTGGTGCTGACTCACCCCATTTTTGACCATGCTGAGTCAAATTCATGTACGTTTTCAAATCCACGTACCTTTTTCATGTTCGCATAATGTTTTCAATTCACATAGTTTTACAAATTTGCGTAGTTTTTTTTGGAAAAAAACATCAATTTAGAAAAGAACTACGCAAACTTGAAAAAAAGTACACAGATTTTTTTAAGAAATACGCGAACTTGAAAAATGTACGCAGTTTTGTAAAAGAAGTAAGTAAATTATAAAAATTATGCAATAATTATGTGAACAGTACATGAAACGCGAACAATACGTGAATTATAAAAATTCTAAATGTATTAGTTAAACAGTGCAGGAATTTGAAAAAATTTAGGCAAACTTGGAAAAGTACGCAGATTATAAATAATTCTAAAATTTTAAAGGAGTTCTGGGATTTGAAACAGTACGCAGATTTGAAACAATTAAACGAACTTGAGAATAGTATGCGAATTTTAAAAAAGTTCACAGATCTGAAAAAAAATAAGCGGTTCTATATAAAGTACGCGTATTTGGGAAAAATAAACGTATATAAAAAATATACGTGAATTTCAAAAAAGCTCACTGATTTGAATTTGTTTACGCGAATGTGAGTCAGCATGGGTCAAAACCGGGGGAGTCAGTACCAAAACCGGTCAAAACCGAGACTAGGGACAAACCATGTCCGGTTTCAATAGTTGGGGGTACAAGTTGTCCGGTTTTAAAATTGAGGGTCCAAATCTAGACTTGGCCAAGAGTTGAGGGATGAAAAGTATATTTTTCTCTAATGAAAATGACAAACAACGGTCGCTTGTTCTTGAAAAAAATGTATGATATATGCAATGATTTTCGGTGTCGACCACAAATGTTGCATTGCAAAGCTGTTTTCAAGTTGTTGCTTATGTTCGTTCCTCCCAATGGTTACATACATCCATAGATGGGTTTGAACTTTATAATGATGCAAGTCTTCATATGTTTCTTGATTGACCGTGAGGAAAAACTTTACGATGATATTGCATTGTAAATAAATGTTGCAAGTTACAATGCTCGCATGAGCATGTTGATCGGGCGGCACGGAGGTGTGCCTATTTAGTTCCACCCCACATGACTGGCCGCTAGTGCTGTCTCTTTTTGATGCAAGTATTTTGCTAATTCTGTCAAGAGATACATAGTATGTATACTTTGTAGTGTAGGATAGTAATTCTCATCTGACTTTATGCAACAATGTTGCGCTAAGCATTTCTAGTAGTATAATGCAGACTGTTTAGTGAGAAATGTTTAAAGTTTGCCTATAATCTCAATAAGCCGAGTATTATCCATCGAAGTCTAACTATTGCTAAAATCGACCCAAATACTGTAATCCATTCTCTCTGTCTCCCAAAAGTCCCTTGGATTTTCGCGTTGTCCCAATTCGTAAGACCACATGTTTGTGCTATATGCGCCATTGCCGACCTTCACCTTGTTATCAACATGCCGTGACTCTACGAAGGCAAATTCACCATCGCGCAGAACAAAGTCAGCATAAACGATATCAGGCCAATCGTAGAGTCTTGGGAGGAAGACCTTATTTTGCATGGACTTAATGGCAGTCTTCTTCATTACAGTCGTGAGTGTACCTGTAAACAAAGCCCTGCTATCTAGGCTCTCCATTTTCTCCCACTCCATCGTGTGTTCATTGAGCTTGAAAATGTTGACAGGCGACCCGCGTCGGCCGATGAGGACGACCATCAGCTCACCCTGGTCGGACTCAACCAAGTAGCTGTCTTATACAAACCCGAAACTTTGGGGCTTGTTAAGAATTTTCACTACTAGGAAAAGGCATGCTAGTGGCGCACCATTTTGCCTACTAATGGCGGACTACTGATGCGTCACTAGCATCACGGCATTAGAATTAAATTCTAATGGCGCACAACTGGTGCGCTATTAGTATCTGGTGTTCTAATGCGTACCAAGCAGTGCGCCACTAGAATTGCCTACGGTGCGCCATTAGAATTCCTCCCAGGGGCCATATGTACCCATGTGCTTTGGCTTTCTAATGGCGCACCAGTGGATGATGCGCCATTAGTATGATTATTACAGTACGCCATTAGTGTCTTGTGTGGTGCGCCATTAGTATTAATATTAGTTTTTTTTTCTGATTTTTTCACAGGTTACAAAATATATTATTTGACAGAATATAGACAGCACCACACAACAACAGCAGATTCATCGAATACAATAGAAGGTAAGTCTCCGAATACAATTCATCATATTAGTCTCCGAATACAAAAGACCGAACGAAGATAGAACATTACAAGTCTCGGAGACCGCGAGTAGCGAGTTTGTCTTCACATTACAAGTCGATATCGATCATCTAAACTACCATCACATAGAAGAGAGCTACGGTCATCACGATGAGCATCATCGCGATGAAACTGGTCTTCACCCGGTTCCTCCAATGCTCCCTCCTCTCTCCCGCTAGATAGCGGGCGTATCTAGATTTCGCCTCCGCCCTAGTGATGTACCCTTTGTAACTGTTACCGCTGAAACGGTGAACCTGTCTCCGACACTCCTCCAAGTCGTCGTAGACTCCGGGAACCTTACCCTTGTACACGACATATGACGACATCTCTATGCACAAGCCAGACGACGGAGCTGGGGTCTCTCGAGAACTGAACGCCGACGGCGCTGTTGTAATTGATTTCTCCGCCGTACCAGCTAGATCGCGGTCGTCTTGGTTGGGTTCTTGAGAAGGAGGCCCGCCGAACTCGTCACCGTACCCATGTTCGGCAAAGTACTTATCGACGTTGGTAAATGTACCATCGTCGTTGTCGTCGTCGTCCGGATCCTATGCCATATGCATGTCCGGATCCTGTGCCATAGGGATGTCCGGCATGTCCGGTAGCGTTGCGGCGTTCTTGCCATGGCGCGGCGCCGGCACGACTTGCGGTCTTGTCTGTGGGGTGGTGTCCCCCGCCCCCAAACGAATCTGGCTCTTCGGCCAAAGCAGGGGCCAGCTTAGGCAGGCGCTGAGGGTCATCAGATCTTCTTCGTCGGCCCTGGCGGGTTGAATCGGAGGTAACAACTCGTCGCAGCCTGGCAGCACCCGAACCAGTTGAACCCTATACATGGTGGGTGGCATCGGTTTACCGTGGAACACGGGGTTGCCCGGTTGAACGATGTTGCCCTTGGCGACATCGACCAACTCGTCGTTCACGAAGTGCAGGAGAGTGCACGGAATGTCGGCGGTGCCCTGCGAAAACATGTAGGGCGTCAGGGATGCCCAGTCAAAGGCAAAAGGAGATGAAGTCCTCGGCCGAGAGGCTTAATTATTTACCTCGAGCTCGGCTAATGTCGAGGCACCGCCAACGGCGGGCGTGCAACTGACGGAGGGGCCGCTTGCTGGCGAGGTGCCGGCCGGCGTACACCCGGGTGCATTAAGCTCCAATGCCCGTGCCGGCACCGGAGACACCAATACCGCCGCCGCCGATGACACCAATGGCGCCGCCGGAGACACCAATGGCGCCGCCTGCGCGTTGTGCGAGTTGCTGGCCGTGAAGTTGGGAATCGGGGACACCAATGAAGCTTTTGTTATGTAGTTATGTGATTGTTATGATGCCGGTGCAGAACACTTGTTGTGATTGTTATGATGCTGGTGCAGAAATGAAAAAACACTTATGGTTGTAGTGATGATGAGGAAAACATGAGTGGGCATAGAGTTCCTTGTTTTCGTATCGGCGACGATGAGTAGCGAATGGACATGAAGGTTATACTATTACTGCATGTTCCTTGCTTTGATTGGTGATCAACCTTCTCTGTAGTTTTTGTTGATGTGATCCTGATGTAGTTTTTCTACTACAATTCTCTCCAGGTAACAAAATGCATGAGACTTTGGTGATGAAGAGGCAGATGGTGAAGTACAATGCAAAATCTGGTGCCATTTTGGCTGATGGTGAAGATACAATGCATTAGAACTCTGGTGCCATTTTGGCTGATACTTTGGTGCCATTTTGGTGGCATTTTTTGCTGTTTTGGCTGATGTTGTTTTGGTGCTGTTTTGGTGCCATTTTGGATGGCTGCAGTGACTGTTTTGGTGCTGTTTTAATGCTTGAAGATTGATCTCTTAATATGGTTGCAGTGATCATTAATTTTAGAGCAAAATATGGCTGTTATTTTTTTGTTTTGTTTCAGAAACAGGAGAAACCAAAGGGCCCACGTCTCCCCTCCAGAGTTTTCGAGGGCCAAAGGGCAGGACGTTTGAGTTTTCGAGGCAACTCCCCACGTCTCCCCTCCCTGGCAACTCCCCACGTCTCCCTTCCACTGGCAACTCCCCACGACGCAGAGGGGGTTTTCTTCCAGTCCATTGCCGCTCCATCTTCCTCCCTCTGCCTCCCTCCTCATTCCATTGCCGCTCCATCTTCCTCCCTCTACCTCCCTCTGCCTCCATCATCGCTGGCCAGGAGGGCAATGGCGGAGGAATCATGGAGCAATTCCCCTCCGTATGCCAAGAGAATGGCGGAGGCATTACGGAGCAACTCCCCTTCGTCTGCCAAGCATCACCGTGGTGAGGCGTCTGGCAAGGAGCCGCTGGTGGTCGACGACGACGTTCCGGTCCCCGGGCAGAAGTAGGACTACACCGTGCCGCTCAAGGTTGATATCCACCTGAAGGAGCCGCTGGATGTCGTATGCACCAGCAATCCAGACGAAGCCAACAAGAGGATCCGCGAGATCAGGAGGAGGCTCGGCGGCATGCTTTTTCGGTCGATCGGCGTTGATGTCGAGTATACCAGGGAAGACGAACCTCCGCAAATGGCTGCAGTTCTGCAGTTATGCGTGGAGGATCTCGTCCTGGTATACCACATCACCGCGGCAACCAAATGGTAAAAACATCCAGTTCTGAAGTTTCTGTCTAATTAGTAGTTTCTGAAGTTTTTGAAGTAGATGCAATAGTTCTGAAGTTCTGAAGTAGATGCAATACTAGTTCAAGTTCAAGTTTCAAGTTCAAGTTTCGCTTAATTAGTAGTTTCAAGTTTCAAGTAGATGCAATAGTTCAAGTTCAAGTAGATGCAATACTAGTTCAAGTTCAAGTTTCAGATAATTAGTAGTTTCAAGTTTTTGAAGTAGATGAATTTGATGCACCAGATTAATTTGATGCAGGCCCAAGGAACTCCGCCCACTCCTGCAGGAGAAGAAGCTGTACACCTTTGTTGGCTTCTCCATTGGAGGTGACAAGGAGAAGCTGAAGTTGTCTGGTTTGGAGATCAACCCCGACAAGTTCGTCGACATGCAGCGCAAATGGAGAGTTCCAAACAATGGAAAGAAGTGGCAGTCTTTGGCTGAGTTTGCAGCCAGCCTCATCCACCCATCCTACAAGGAAATGAAGCAGAAGATCAACAAGAAATTGGACCACAAACTATGGGGGGACAACCCACTGCCAAACAACCTCATCGAGTACGCCGCGAAATATGCGTACGTCACCTACGAGGCATGGAAGAAAATCGAAACCATCAAAGAAGGTTTGAAGCAATGGCAAGAGGCGGAGGATCATTGGGATGACCCCTACTACTGGGGATTTTGAGTTGTTTGTGGTATTATGTGTCTCAGTTTGTAGTTATGTGGTTGAACAAGTTTGCTTTTGTTATGTTGAACAAGTTTGCTTTTGTAATGATGAACAAGTTTGCTTTTGTTATGTAGTTATGTGATTGTTATGATGCTGGTGCAGAACACTTGTTGTGATTGTTATGATGCTGGTGCAGAAATGAAAAAACACTTATGGCCGTGAAACCTAGGTTGGGCCTAATCACTTGGCACTAATCACTTGGCTCTGTTGCCACCTATGGTTTAATGCAGCAAGAATAAAGGGGCAGTTGATCCTACTGAACTAAGTACTAAGATACCCCGGCCCATGCATTAGTAGCAAGTACCCCATATGTCCGATTTTTAGCAAAGTCATGCTAAAATTCACGGAAAATTTCAGCATGACCTTTGCTGAAAATAGGACATATGGAGTACCCGAATTTGCCGGAACGGAAGTTAATCGACATTCCGGCAAACTCAAGGGCCTCTCGGGGTACCTGCAAATTCATCATGACACAATGGTTGGAGACAAAACCCAGCAAACTAGCAAAGTTACTGACGTGTTTGCAGAAATTGTTTTCTGTAAAATATGATCATCATCTTTGCAAGTCTTTCTCAATGTGATCACAAGTAATTCAGAGGCATCACAATAAAGCAACACCCTGCACTAGCCTAAAAACAAGTGAAGTTTCACCCATATAAGAACAACTTTATAAAATCAGAGAAGTTGCTAAATTTTTTGTATCCTTCATACACACTGGAGTAAAATGCTTTATAATGTTCCATCATCATTACAGAAATCCAAGACCATGTGTTCCGTCATCATCATCATTACAGAAATCCAAGAAACATCATGCTTTTTAACAGTTTTCAGTTTGGACAGAATACTGAAAACTACAGTTTGGACAGAATTCCTAACACTTTGGTCTTCTAGTTACAAAACAAAACTGACATAATTCTAGATGCCATAACTGAATTTTTTGACAGTAGCTCAAGTTTTTGACAGTAGCTCCTAACTGAATTTTCTGCTTAAAGGGAAGGCTGACTTAAGTGGCAAGATGATACAATTTGCGTAACATAACAATATATGCATCTTAATATAACACCATCTCCTAATAGAAATAGTATCCCAGGTTTCCATCTTAATACCACAAAGAATACCATAAAAAAATCCAGCATCATTTTTTCTAGAGAAAAGCATCATTATAAGGGGAGTTTCTTACTCTACCAGATCTACTAGGGGGCAAAGTAGAACTGATATTCTTTTGCTGACTTCTAATACAAGGTATAGAAGAGGAGGTAAATACAGTAGACATGTAATTGAAGTGTATTAACAGTATAATTTCAATAGATTTATAGTGCAAATTTATAGTAGAATTACAACTATAGTGTGAGCCAGAACCATACTCCAAATGTAGTAGAAGATACCTTCTGTCCAGCTGTCAATCTAAAGGGCTGCAACTTGGGCTTTGAAATGAAGATAAGTGGCCAGTTAACACACTGTCAAAAAAATTCAGTTAACACACTGTCAAAAAAATTCAGTTAACGCACTGTCAAAAAAATTCAGTGAATGGATGGCAATACATCATACACTCACGTTGCTACATTATTCATCAACTTGTATCATTAAGAAGTACTACTCCAGTATAGTTTTGGTGTAACTAGGTTTTGCCTCACTGTTGTATTCTTCTTTTTGTTAGCTATCTCAAAAGACTGGAATGAACCGTTAGCTATCTCAGAAGACAAAAACAAAAATTCAGTGTGTTAACCATATGGCCAAAATATTGTCCCAAGATATTCAAGATAAACAAAAATTCAGAAGACATCTCCTGGTCCTACCCAAGATAAACCCTAGTTACAAAAATGCAGTGCGAAAATTCAGTTAACACACTGCCAATACATTCAGTTTGGAACATCGGTTGGAAGGAATGGGGAATGGTGGAGAGAGGGAGGAAGGAGGAAGGAGGAAGGAGGAGAGGTACCTGGTCGCCGGAGGGGTCGGGTCGGGGTCGACGAAGGGGTCGGGTCGGGGTCCGAGCTCGTCCGGTCCTCGCCGCCGGGATCGAAGGAGAGCAGGGCCGTGGCGGAGGACGGCAGGGGCAGGCGGGGTGGGCGCGTCGGGCCGCTCGCCGGGCTCTGCGCAGGGCCGGAGGAGGCCTCGCTCGTCGGAGGGAGGAGAGAGGAGAGGAGCGGGCGACGCGCGCCCGATCCTGTTCGGGGCGCGGGCGGCGGGGTGGAGTCCCGCGGGGTCGGGCGGCGGCGTCGGGGCAGCGCAAGACCACAATGGCGGCGGCATCGCCGACAGCGTGCAGGCGCGGCGGACGAAGGAGGCGGCGGCTTGGGTCGAGTGGATCTGGTGAGGGAGGGAGGGAGGCAACAGCGCGAGGGGAACAGGTGATATAGACCGAACCTCGACGGCAAGATCCGATCCGTTGTTGCGGCCCGACCTTTCACGACACTCCACCTTCAGCAGCAGTAGCCTCTCGCCCGCGCACGCGATATGCACGAAATAGAGGATTTGAACCTTGCGGCCCAGCACGAGAAGATCAATCTCGACGATGATACTCACGCGCAAAAACAATTTCTACAAAGAAATCGCAACACAGAGGTTTTCTAAAGATCCCTCCAAAACTTGATACGGGTGTCTACCCTGAAAAACACATCGTTTCTATTTCATATCAAAATAACCTGCCTTTTTACAAAGGACTAGATTGGCTTTATATAATAGCCACACACCTTAATTATCTTGGAAAGCAAGACTTGTTACAAACTTAAAAAAAAGATAGCGCACATGCATATCTAAACTGACTTATATTACTAAAGAAATTAAAACTAGTAGTAGCTTTCTATTCTGGGTGGGCCCCAGCCAACATCCTTCAAGCTCAATAACTCCCAGATAAACAGATTCCTCACGCATATTTTCTTGATCGGAAGGAAAAGAAATAATATTATGTTTCTTGTTTTGATCCTCGCGTAGCGAACACTCTTAGCAGGGAAATACTCAAGACCGGCCAAGGACTCCTCGATTCCTCCTTCTGAACATGGCTTACCAAAATAACTAAAATATTCTTTTCTTTGGTTTCCACTTGATGCATGCACGTCCAATCCAGAAGTAGCTAATATCTCAAACTGAACAAGTTCCTCTTCTATGCCTATGCACATCGTGTGCAACACCTCAGCATGCATGCACGTAGTATTTACTAGTGGCTGCTCATCTTTGTAACTTAGCCGCGAGTACTCTGATGTATATACAATGTATTTTTGCAGAACATCGGTTTTAGGCGAAACAACAATGACTTTAGTATTTAAAGTGCACGCGGCCGTATCATCCTCTCCTCCTTGCAACGAAACCGTCCTCGGTTTCGGGTCTTCCTCATGAACAGTATTTATATGTGTAGACTGATCAACCACCGTAGAAAAATCAGTAGCTTCGATTTTCTTCGTTTCTGCCTCTTTCTTTATCTTATCACGGTGTTCTCTCCTCCAAGCAATAAAACGATCGTCGCCCATTGGCACGAGGCTGCACTTCTTACCCCTCTTGATGGTATATCTGTGTGTTTTGCAATCATACGCAACATCATGCTCTTTGTACCATGGCTCGCCCAACAACAAGTGACATGAAATCATCGGTGCCGAAATCACATCGCACAAAACCTCGCAAAAATATTTTTCCAACAAAAACGGTACCTTGGTCTGGTGCGTGACAGTGAGCTCTTCATGACCCCAACGGAATGAGTATGGCTGTGGACATGGTGTCATTGATAGCTCCAACTTTTCCACCATCTCGATGCTTGCAGCATTGATCAAATTCATGTGATCGATCGTCATGGCGCATGACCTCTCTCTCACCACCACACGGGTGTGAAAAAGCCCGGTCCAATGGCCTTCCTCCTCCAACTGAAATCCGTAGCTTAACTTACTATATGATGATGCACACGTCATCTTCTCCATAGTGTCGTGAACAACCTGATGCTCTGAATACCACCTGATATAGATCGAACCTCGATGGTGAGATCCGATCCGTTGTTGCGGCCCGACCTTTCACGACACTCCACCTTCAGCAGCAGTAGCCTCTCGCCCGCGCACGCGATATGCACGAAATAGAGGATTTGAACCTTGTGGCCCAGCACGAGAAGACCAATCTCGACGATGATACTCACGCGCAAAAACAATTTCTACAAAGAAATCGCAACACAGAGGTTTTCTAAAGATCCCTCCAAAACTTGATACGGGTGTCTACCCTGAAAAACACATCGTTTCTATTTCATATCAAAATAACCTGCCTTTTTACAAAGGACTAGATTGGCTTTATATAATAGCCACACACCTTAATTATCTTGGAAAGCAAGACTTGTTACAAACTTAAAAAAAAAAGGTAGCGCACATGCATATCTAAACTGACTTATATTACTAAAGAAATTAAAACTAGTAGTAGCTTTCTATTCTGGGTGGGCCCAGCCAACATCCTTCAAGCTCAATAACTCCCAGATAAACAGATTCCTCACGCATATTTTCTTGATCGGAAGGAAAAGAAATAATATTATGTTTCTTGTTTTGATCCTCGCGTAGCGAACACTCTTAGCAGGGAAATACTCAAGACCGGCAAGGACTCCTCGATTCCTCCTCCTGAACATGGCTTACCAAAATAACTAAAATATTCTTTTCTTTGGTTTCCACTTGATGCATGCACGTCCAATTCAGAAGTAGCTAATATCTCAAACTGAACAAGTTCCTCTTCTATGCCTATGCACATCGTGTGCAACACCTCAGCATGCATGCACGTAGTATTTACTAGTGGCTGCTCATCTTTGTAACTTAGCCGCGAGTACTCTGATGTATATACAATGTATTTTTGCAGAACATCGGTTTTAGGCGAAACAACAATGACTTTAGTATTTAAAGTGCACGTGGCCGTATCAACAGGTGAACTGGGGGGGAGGGATCTAATGGCGCACCGCACCCCTAGTGCGCCATAAGTACAACCATTCTAATGGCATATCCCGCCCCGGTGCGCCATTAGAATTTACTAGCCCGACAGGTCAGGTTATATTACACATAACCCCCACTCCATCAGAACAAGCCCACTAGCCCGACTGGTCAGCACGCAGAACACACATCAGGAGGTCCTGGGTTCGATTCCCAGGCTTCCCATTTTTTGTATTTATGCATTTAAAATGTTGTTTGATATTTATTTGTGTTTAAATATGTTCAAACTTGTTTAAATCATAACAGTAATATTTTTTATAAAAATAGTAATAATTTTTTTAAAAATATCATCAAAATTGTTATTTGAAAAGTTTTATGAATATGAAAAAATATCATCAAATTTATTATTTCAAAATATCATCAAATTTGTTATTTGAAAATATAATCAAATTTGTTTTTTAGCAATTTTAGTTGCATTCATTTGTGACGGTGGAGCGGGCGGGAGGTGCGGGGGGGTGCGGGTGGTCGTCGGTGGCGGTGGAGTGGGGAGGTGCGGGCGGGGTTTGTGGCGGCCGCAGTGGAGCGGGGAGGTGCGGTGGGGCGTTGGCGGCGGTGGAGTGGGAAGGTGCGGGTGGTCGTCGGCGGTGGTGGAGTGGGGAGGTGCGGGCGGGGTCGGGCGTGGCGGTCGGTGGACGGGAGGTGCGGTGGGGCGTCGGCGTCGGTGGAGTGGGGGAGGTGCGGGGGGTGGGCGGCGGCTGGAATGGGGAGGTGCGGGCTGGGTCGCGGCGGCCGTAGAGCGGGAGGTGCGGTGGGGCGTCGGTGGCGGTGGAGTGGGGAGGTGCGGGGGTCGGCGGCGGCCGGTGGAGTGGGGTCGACCACAGTTTACTAATGGCGCCGCTACAGTGCGCCATTAAAGTTTTACAAAAAAATAAAAAAGTATATATTCTAATGGCGCACTGTGCCACGATGCGCCATTAGAATGTTTGGAAAAATTAAAAAAAAATGTTACTAGTGGCGCACCTTGTGGCTGATGCGCCATTAGTGTCTTCCACACTAATGGCGCACCAGAACATGGTGCGTCATTAGTATATACTAATGGCGCACCACCTGACATGTGCGCCATTAGTGTCCATCCCATTTATAGCCCTTTTTCTAGTAGTGTTCAAATCCTTTTTTGTGTTTGCACTCGTCGCATACGGCTAATCTTCCGTCTTCGAGTAGCACAGGGTTGGACACTGGTGCCGCCGTAAACTTTGTCCTGTCAGGGTAGCAGTATGCCCAAC
The DNA here is from genome assembly GCA_021605205.1 of Aegilops longissima. Taxonomy (NCBI): domain Eukaryota; kingdom Viridiplantae; phylum Streptophyta; class Magnoliopsida; order Poales; family Poaceae; genus Aegilops; species Aegilops longissima. The sequence goes on from CM038680.1 coordinate 393,510,623, forward strand.
GTCCCCACACCTCGTCGCTGTCTTGCATGCAACAACCAATCTCTTGCAGGCAAACCGTGTCAATGCCAACCATCTTGCGCATACCGTCGTAGACGATATGCTCAAACCAGAACTGAGATATCAGTGGCAGATAGTCGTTGTCGTAGCTCAAAAGGTCAACATTGAGTATCTGCTTTGGCATGCATAGTGTCACGTACCTTCCGCTGGCGCAACAGATCTTGGCGCCAGGCGCCTCTAGCGTGTCGTCAATCTCGAAGTTTTTCTGGAAGTAGGGACTGTAGTAGCGGATGTTGGTGGTTCCGACGTCGGTGGTGTTTAGCCGGAGCGGGGTGATCCACGCCGGGTAGAAGGGCGACACGGCGGAGCGCCATTGTCGGCACACCAAGGCGAAACTCGGGTGGCTTGACCACCGGAGACGGTTGAGGATCAAGATTAGCAGGTCCACCGGGAGAGACGACCAATCTTGTTCCTGTGACATCGCCGCCTCTCCTCCCTCTATAGCCGCACAACAAACAGGTGGTAGGTAATACTCGAGCTTTACCTTTACGCTAGTACTCCTATATATCTTTGCTATAAATTTTCTCTCTTGGAGCCCAAGAAGAATTCCATCCCTAGTAGAAGCAGCATATGTCACGTACGTACAATCCTGGTCCGACCCAAAACCTAAACTGCGCGCCCGTGTGGGCAACGGCAACCGGCAACCGGCAACATAAAAGGGAAGGAAATTAAGAAATCTTTGCAGGGGGACGGCGGACAACGAGATGAATACGCGCTGCGAGGCGGAGAACTTGAAGGGGCTGACCGGCGTGTCACCGTTTCCGCTGGATCCAGGCCTCGCTCCGCTGCTGCTGTTCGACGACCAACATGACGGCGAGGCAAGCGACGACGACACCATATTCCTGTATAGCATCCCTAAGAGGCAGTTGCTGGGCAGGAGAGCAGATGGTTTCGAAGGCCATCGTTACTGGCTAACACCACAAGGATGGGCACTGATGCTCCAACTGGAATCGCACAAGTCTTTCCTCTGGAACCCATCAACCCTCGAGAGAATCAGCTTACCTCTAGATCAAGAGAATCTTCTCCAAGCCGCACAAAGCAGTAGGTGCCTTCTCTCGCTCAAGCCGACGGATCCCGATTGCGTCGTGCTCGTAGCAGACCTTGCACACCCACTCATCTACTACTGCCATGCAGGAGGAAACCAATGGTTCAAGCACGAGCACGAGCACGACAAAAGCTTCAAGGAAGGTCTTACCACGCTTGGTGGGAGGTTCTACGCATACGACCCCTGTAAACGTCAGATCGTCACACTAGAGTTCTCACCATACCTAGAGTTCAGCACAAGCGGCAAGCTGGAAGATCCTTCCCCAGTCGGGTATACCATGTTTGATTGCGGCATCTTAGAGTGCCGCGGAGAGCTGTTAGTTCTAAGCTTTTGTTACCACGGGATATCTGTCCGGCATATCGCGCGAATTGTTGTGCACAAGTTGGATGTCTCCAATGGAGCTTGGCTGAAGGTACGCTCGGCGACATGACGATTTTCTACGATAGTTGCCGCGGTTATGGAGCATCGTTCGATGCACTCCAGCTCGGTCTAAGAAGACGGAACTGCATATACTTTTTGATGTCTGATGACAAGGCGTTGTATGTGTATGATATGAAGCGAGGAACAACTGCTATGCAAAATCCTGGACCCAGCCTTCGGGATTCTCTTGTACCTCAGTTTTTATTGCCTTCGGCTTCGATTTGAGGCCTATTCAGCACAACCATCTATTCGAGATTCAATTCAGACTTTGGTCCTTGACGTGAGGCAGGTCTTTAGGCCAACCTATTCCATTTCTCTTTTCAAAAAAGAGGTCAAGTCTCTGGCCTCTGTATCATACACAACCATTTTAATTTCTTTATTAAAGCAAGTATCCAACATCCATGATATGGTCGTGTGGGTATGTATTTTGCCTTCTCTCTGTGCGCTTGTTTTTTATGGCAGTCAATATTATAGAGTAAAATACATCATAAGTCCTAAAATTATTTGTTGTATGTTAGTTTTGTCCTATTACTTTTAAAACTGCAGTTTTGGGTTTTAAAACTATTGAAGGTGTGTCATTTTAGTCCTATAACTTTAACTGTAGTTTTAGGTCCTAAAACTATTGGAAAAAGTGTGTCAGTTTAGTCATATAACTTTAAAACTTCGCGGTTTTCGCGCACTCCTCCGCGTCGTCTGGCAGCTGCGACAATTCCGCACCTGTGGCCATGCTCGTGCCCAAACAACAACATGCACGACCAGTTGTGCGACAAGGATGTCGGGGCAACGACAATGTCATGAGAGAAAGATTTGGGATGACGTCCTGCATCCCGATTGGCTCAGGTTCTCCCTGGCAGCCCGCCGAGGTAGAGGGATGTTGTCCTCCATGTCGAATGGCTCAGGTCTCCCCGACGACTGTGCCAAACCTCTCAGCAGGGCCGCACTACAGCTCATGGCTGGCGTGTAGGTTGCAACACATTGCGACGTGGAAGTGTATGGACTATTTTTGGGGAAGTAAACACATATAAAGGCCTTATTGAAAAAATGCACCATAGATGCTGGTCATGCAAGCTTAGGACATGATATTAACAAACTTACATAGTTTGGGACCCAAAACTGCAGTTTTAAAGTTATAGGACTAAACTAACACACCTCTAATAGTTTTAGGACTAAAAACTGCAGTTTCAAAGTTATAAAACTAAATTGACACACCTCCAATATTTTTAGAATTTATGATGCATTTTACTTATCAAGATATGAATTTATTATACTTGTATACATTTTCATGGAACAACAAATGTAATATATATCATTCTCCTTCGTTGTTGGCCCCAAATTCAATCCAACCTCACTGGTTGTCTTGCCACCGTCGTCAAACATGACCAACCGCATGCTGTCCATTGTCGTTGGCCAACGAGAGGGTCCGGAGTCGCCCTGCAGCCCCTTCGCTAAAAGCACTCACCTCATAAAACATTGACTTGTACCTTCTTTTATGATAATATGTGTCTCATTTATGTCATAAAGATTAAAGTATAAGTCACGCAAGGACCGATATGATAAAACTAAAAAGATAACAGAACATCTCTAAGCTTGACACCAACTACCGTCATCTGTCTCTGGCACCACCACAACAGCCATCTAAGAAAAAAAATGACGGATCACCTCCTCACTCGAGCTCGACGTGGCTCCATCATTGATATGCAGCTTTGTGGACCTCCAAGGTTGCTCACCAAAAGTGAAGCCCCAAACGCGCCATTGAACTCCAGATCTGACACCCCACCATAACTAAGACGCTGAAGGAGAAAATCATACCAGCCATCCACGAGATGATCTTTCTTAAAAATACGTCGCCCGTCGATATGAGAGAAGCGCTTCGCCTTAATCGGCTATAGTAATTGGCCGACCCATTATTGCGTGCACAATTGGAAGAGAAAGGGAAGAAAAGGGGGAGCACAGAGGAATCGATCCCTAGTCTCTAGATGATGGGCAGCACCGCTCGCTAGTCGGGCTCGCGTCACATTCGTGCTAAAGTAGTAGGGCGCGACCTACTCAGCGAGAAATGAGCCGGTTTTCCACTGGTTTTCTGGGCTTTTTTGTTTTTTTAACTGGGTTTTGTTCTGTTTTTTTGTTCATTTTGCTTTTTTATGCGTTTTCAAATACTTGAATTTTTTCTCAAATTTGTGATTTTTTTTTTCACTTTCTCGAACTTTTTTAAGCAAACTTTTCTGAAACTCTGTGAAAATTTTCAAATCTGTGATTTTTTTTTCAAAATTGATGAACTTTTTTCAAATCCCTAAACAGTTGGGCTAGCCCAACAGGAGCGATGCTGTCGCCTAGTTGGGCCAAGGTCAAGGTGGGCGTTCGGTATGACCCTAAAATTAGGTTTCTACCATTCAGTTATTTTTAACATTCGGTTAGTAAAAGAAAAGGAAAATCTCTACTATCTAAAAGAACTGTAAGGTTCCGTCTCCCCTCTTGCGTCCTCTCCTGTTCGTCGAGCGTTTTGTTCCTCTTCGGCGCGCACATGGGCCAAGCCCAGAAAACCCTGCCAGCCCACATGCCCCCTCGAACGTTCTACTCGCATCCCCCAGCCTCGCTAGGGTTTGCATCAATGCCATCCCCAGCCCGTCCTTCGCCTCCTCTGCCACTCCTCGCCCTCCTTTGGCGGACCTAGCCACCTCCGACCTCTGATCCGCTGCCGCCATCTAGACTCCTCCCCACACCCAGCTAGCACGCCACCTGACGCCCTCATTGCCCACATGTGTCGGCCTCTCCGATCCCATCATTGCGCCTGCCCTTGTCCTCGCCAAGGCGTTGCGGCCGGAGGACACGTTGGCCCAGCTCCACCGCCAGCCAGCAACGGGTCTCGGGAAGGTTCTTCTCTAATCTTGTGCCCCAGCTCTTCCTCCTCTGTTTCCTTTTCTCTCACCCTCTCTCTTAAACAGCTAGCACGGCGGTGATGGCTCAGTGTAGGGCAGGCTGTGGCCACACGGGGTCACTGCGCTAAGGACGAGATCTCTGCGCCTGTTCTAAGACGAGCTGGGCTGCGGGGGTGGCCGCCCAACGCCGAAAGGGAGGTGGCTGCATGTGGGGGAGAGGGCGCTGTGATAATCTTGTTCTGATCTAACTATTCTCTATTCTGGAATAGGAATGGAGCGCAGGAGTGGTCACTATGTTCTCCCGTTCAGTTCATTGTTGCGACGTACAGCCCCAACCTAGCAAGAACATCTATCAGTATATTATGGTTTAGGAACGATAGAAATTCTGTCTGCAATAATCATTCGAAGGTGCTGCTTTACAATTTCTTCACGGTAATCTTATGCTACAACATATGTCTTGCTTATTTCACATCCTACCAGTTTACTTGCTAGATTTTGAATTGGAGCTTACCGTTCACTGAGGCGAGAATACTATAATACCATGAATGTGCTAAAAGGAAATTAATATGGAAGTTTATTTGTAGCTGGTACACAAAATTGTAGGTGATATGCATTTATGTAATTCTTGCACTTTTTTCTTTGTTTCAGAGATTAGTCTTCAAAATTTCTGAACACTATCGATGCATGCATGTCTTCTTTTTTTTCTATTTTTTTGTCATAGTGATATGTTTTCCAATTGTCTTGGAAATTATAGAGTCCTTGACTTGGACGAAGGGATGCTCTACTTGAGTGAAAAAGGCAAAATTAATAATAGAACTTGTTTGTGCGTGTGTGTTTGCTTGTATAGAATGATGACGACGATTTAAATGAATATGGTTTCCAACAATAAAATTCTGAATTATTCACTTGACCGAAATTTTAAGATAGCTAGCTGAATTTTTTGTATATTAGATATATCAGCTGTCAGAAGTGGTAGGACATTTATGTGTCGTGAAGAACCGAGAGAGAGAGAGAGAGAGAGAGAGAGAGAGAGGAGAGGGAGGGAGGGAGGGAGGGAGGGAGGGAGAGAGTAGTTCACCTATGAAAAACTGTTGATGTGTTGTGGATATACTAAAGATATATGTTATTCCCGTTGCAACGCACGGGCAATTGCCTAGTTGACTAAAAAAGGTAACCAAAAATTTGGTTAACCAGCATGTATAAAGATGTTATCTTAAGAGTGTCACGTAGGATAAATATTAAGATGGAAGAGAGAGAAATCACAAGAAAAAGCTTGTCTTCCCTAAAAAAAGACATGTAATAAGAGATGACCTGTTAGCACAACATGAGTCACCACATTTTTAGGATTAACGCCTGCCGAGCCGCCGTGTTGTGTGGTTGCCGTCGCATAGCCCGCTATGCTGCTCGCATGATCTACTCCCTCCGTTCCTAAATACTCCCTCCGTTCCAAAATTCTTGTCTTAGATTTGTCTAGATACGGATGTATCTATTTATACATTTCAAATGGTCTACAACATACGGATGTATATAGACATATTCTAGAGTGTAGAGTCACTCATTTTGCTCTGTATGTAGTCACTTGTTGGGATCTCTAGAAAGACTTATATCTGGGAACAGAAAGACTTATATTTGGGAACGGAGGGAGTAGATCAGAAGGCTTAGAGGATGGAAGAAGTCCCCAGATGCATAGGATATGTTGCCCTATTTATTTAAGATAAAGCTAAAAGATAATCATTGTAAACATGTTTTTATTGTTTTCTAAGTTTTTTTCTTGAATACGTACAAGCATGCGTATCATATATTGATAGAAGAAAGGGTGAAGAGACCCATCCACGATTTGAGTACAATGCCAAAAGGCAAAACACACCACGCTAATCCCTGGGATTAGAACCACACCTACTACAAATGAGAATGAGAGAACTTGCCTTGCCCTATCCCTAGCCAAGAAAGCAAAGAAGACGGGCACCGAGCAAACATGCCACATCACTACCGTTGCAAGCAACATCCAAGCCACACCGACGACTACAGAACTAACTAGATCAACGCACCTCCCACCACATAGTGCCTAGAAGGGCCGGCAGGTGGATGGCAGGACCTAGTTGGGTCTGAAGAAGAAGATGTGCAGGATGCGCCGCGATGGCATACATAGCGCCCTGGAGGCCCACGTCCCGAGGGGCAACCCACACCAAAAGCGAGACGCTCCAAACTCTAGCTCCGAGGACTCCGCGAGCTGCCAAGGCGGCGCCTTCATGAAGGTAACGACGCCGTGACGCCGCCGCTGCCTGTTCCGGAGGGCCGGAACAAGGGTTTCCCCCGAGACATGATCAGGACCAGGGCAGCGCCCCCAAGAAGGAAAGGGCACTCATAGGTGTCGTCGCTGCCAGCATTGGCAAGCCGTGTGGAGATTTCGCCCCGTCCATGAACAAAATCCAATCCACCAGAGCCATGCTCAGGGAGCAGGTTGCCGGGTGAGTTCACCGCTACAGGAAGGCGAGACACACTCATCAACGTTGTAGAGAGGTGACACCGGACGCCGCCGGCCTCCCCTCCACCAACGATGACCACGACCGGCCGTCCTCATCGCATGAGGTAGACCCGTCGGACCACCGCCCAGAGCCGCCGCTCTGGAATCCGGGATCCACAGCAGGCCGTAGCCTACCGAAATCCCACCGCCGGGTGCGCCGACCGTCGGACAGAGCCAACTTTGAGCACCGCCGGCACGACGCCACCACCACCAGCCATCCTCAACCACGCCGGAGAAGGGAGCAACCCAGACGCACAACCACCACCGCCCAAGGCCGCCGACCGGCGCCCGAGCCCACACCACCCGGGAAACCGGATCTGGGCCGGATGCCCGAGATCTGTCGCCACCAGCCACCAAGGCCGCCCCCACTCCGCCCCTGCAGCCGTGGTAGCACAGCCACCACCGGAGTCCCATGGGGCCGAGATACGTTGGAGACGTATCAAGCATCCCCAAGGTTAATTCATGCTCGTCCCCGAGTACGTAAATGATAAAAACAGAATTTTTGATGTGGAATGCTACCTAACATAATTTTCTAAGTAATTCTCTTTATTGTGGCATGAATGTTCAGATCCGATAGATTCAAGACAAAAGTTTAATATTGACACAAAAATAACAATACTTCAAGCATACTAAGTAAGCAATTATGTCTTCTCAAAATAACATGGCCAAAGAAAGCTTATCCCTACAAAATCATATAGTTTGGCTATGCTTCATTTTCGTCACACGAGAATGCTCTCATCATGCACAACCCCGATGACAAGCCAATCAATTGTTTCATACTTTAGTAATCTCAAACTTTTTTCAACTTTCACGCAATACATGAGCGTGAGCCATGGACATAGCACTATGGGTGGAATAGAGTATAATGATGGGGGTTGTGTGGAGAAGACAAAAAAGAAGAAAGTCTCACATTGATGCGGCTAATCAACAGGCTAGGGAGATGCCCAACAATTGATGTCAATGCAAGGAGCAGGGATTGCCATGCAACGGATGTACTAGAGCTATAAATGTATGAAAGCTCAACAAAAGAAACTAAGTGGGTGTGCATCCAACTTGCTTTCTCATGAAGACCTAGGGCATTTAAGGAAGCCCATTGTTGGAATATACAAGCCAAGTTCTATAATGAAAAATTCCCACTAGTATATGAAAGTGACAAAATAAGAGACTCTCTATCATAAAGATCATGGTGCTACTTTGAAGCACAAGTGTGGAAAAAGGATAGTAGCGTTGTCCCTTTTATTTCTTTTCTCTTTTTTGGGCCCCTTTTTCTTTATTTGGCCTCTCTCTTTCTTTTTTTGGAAAATGCTCTATTAATGATGATCATCACACTTCTATTTATTTACAACTCAATGATTACAACTCGATACTAGAACAAAATATGACTCTATATGAGTACCTCTGGCGGTGTACCGGGATGGGCAATGAATCAAGAGTGACATGTATAATCAATTATGCATGGTGGCTTTGCCACAAATACGATGTCAACTACATCATCATGCAAGGCAACATGACAATGATGAAGCGTGTCATAATAAATGAAACGATGGAAAGTTGCATGGCAATATATCTCGGAATGGCTATGGAAATGCCATAATAGGTAGGTATGGTGGCTGTTTTGAGGAAGATATGAGGATGTTTATGTGTGATAGAGCGTATCGTATCATGGGGTTTGGATGCACCGGCAAAGTTTGCACCAACTCTCAAGGTGAGAAAGGGCAATGCACTGTACCGAAGAGGCTAGCAATGATGGAAAGGTGAGAGTGCGTACAATCCATGGACTTAACGTTAGTCATGAAGAACTCACATACTTACTGCAAAAATCTACAAGTCATCAAAAACCAAGCATTACGCTCATGCTCCTAGGGACATAGATTGGTAGGAAAAGAACATCGCTCGTCCCCGACCACCACTCATAAGGATGGCAATCAAAGAACACCTCATGTTTCAAATTTGTCACACAATGGTGACCATACGTGCATGCTACGGGACTTGCAAACTTCAACACAAGTATTTCTCAGATTCACAACTACTCAACTAGCACGACTCTGATATTATCATCTTCATATCTCAAAACAATCATCAAGTATCAAACTTCTCATGGTATTCAATGCACTTTTTATGAAAGTTTTTATTATACCCATCTTTGGATGCCTTTCATATTAGGACTAATTTTATAGCCAAAGCAAATTACCATGCTATTCTAAAGGACTCTCAAAATGATATAAGTGAAGCATGAGAGATCAATAATTTCTATAAAATAAAACCACCACCGTGCTCTAAAAGATATAAGTGAAGCACTAGAGCAAAATTATCTAGCTCAAAAGATATAAGTGAAGCACATAGAGTATTCTAATAAATTCCAATTCAAGTGTGTCTCTCCAAAAGGTGTGTATAGCAAGGATGATTGTGGTAAACTTAAAAACAAAGACTCAAATCATACAAGACGCTCCAAGCAAAACAAATATCATGTGGTGAATAAAAATATAGCCTCAAGTAAAGTTACCGATAGACGAAGACGAAAGAGGGGATGCCTTCCGGGGCATCCCCAAGCTTAGGCTTTTGGTTGTCCTTGAATTTTACCTTGGAGTGCCTTGGGCATCCCCAAGCTTAGGCTCTTGCCACTCCTTGTTCCAAAATCTATCAAATCTTTACCCAAAACTTGAAAACTCCACAACACAAAACTCAACAGAAGATCTCATGAGCTCCGTTAGTATAAGAAAACAAATCACCACTTTAAGATACTGCAATGAACTCATGCTTTATTTATATTGGTTTTTGAAAGGATCGATATAGTTGACTAGAGGGGGGTGAATAGGCAACTAACATTTTTTTAGCCTTTTCTTTCTCAAATTAAACTTTGCATCAAAGCAGGTTGTCTAGATATGCAACTAGGCGAGCAACCTATATGATGCAACAACAACAAGCACACAAGAAAGCAAGAGATGCAACACAATATAAGCTTGCACAAGTAAATGTACGGAATAACCAAGAGTGGAGCCGGTGAAGATGAGGATGTGTTACCGAAGTTCCTTCCCTTTGAGGGGAAGTACGTCTCCGTTGGAGCGGTGTGGAGGCACAATGCTCCCCAAGAAGCCACTAGGGCCACCAGATTCTCCCGACGCCTCACACAATGCGAGATGTCGTGATTCCACTATTGGTGCCCTTGGGGCGTCCAAACCTTTACAAACGAGGTTGGGGCAATCTCCACAACTTAATTGGAGGCTCCCAACGACACCACAGAGCTTCACCACAATGGACTATGGCTCCGAGGTGACCTCAACCGTCTAGGTGCTCAAACATCCATGAGTAACAAGATCCGCAAGGGATCAGTGGGGGGAATCAAATTTCTCTTGGTGGAAGTGTAGATCCGGGCCTTCTCAACCAATCCCTAGAAAATCAACAAGTTTGATTGGCTAGGGAGAGAGATCTGGCGAAAATGGAGCTTGGAGCAACAATGGAGTTTGGGGATGGAAGAGGTGAGTCTTCTTGGGGAAGAAGACCCCTTTATATAGTGGGGGGACATATCCAACCGTTATGCAGCCCGCAGCCTGCATCTGGGCGGTACAGCTGTTGCTGGAGCGGTAGTACCGCTGCCACAACGGCACTACCGCTGTGGCAAGCATGCAGACGGGAAAACAGGACTGAGGAGGAAGAAGTACACACACTAGGGTGGTACTACCGCTGAGGCATTCCTGGATTAGGGGGTATCCGGACAGCCGGACTGTTGGACTATGAATATACAAGATTGAAGACTTTGTCCCGTGTCTTGATGGGACTCTCCTTGGCGTGGAAGGCAAGCTTGGCAATACGGATATGTAGATCTCCTTCCTTGTAACTGACTCTGTGTAACCCTAGCCCCCCTCCGGTGTCTATATAAACCGGAGGGTTTAGTCCATAGGACCAACAACAACAATCATACCATAGGCTAGCTTCTAGGGTTTAGCCTCTTCGATCTCGTGGTAGATCAACTCTTGTAATACTCATATCATCAAGATCAATCAAGCAGGAGTAGGGTTTTACCTCCATCGAGAGGGCCCGAACCTAGGTAAAAACATTGTGTCCCTTGTCTCCTGTTACCATCCGCCTAGACGCACAGTTCGGGACCCCCTACCCGAGATCCGTCGGTTTTGACACCGACATTGGTGCTTTCATTGAGAGTTCCTCAGTGTCGTCATCATCAGGCTTGATGGCTCCTTCGATCATTGATAGCGATGCGGTCCAGGGTGAAACTTTTCTCCCCGGACAGATCTTCGTATTCGGCGGGTTCGCACTGCGGGCCAACTCGCTTGGCCATCTAGAGCAGATCGAGAGTTACGCCCCTGGCCATCAGGTCAGGTTTGGAAGCTTAAATTACACGACTGACATCTGTGGAGACTTGATCTTCGACGGATTCGAGCCCCTGCCGAGTGCGCCGCATGGTCGCGATGAGCATGATCTAGCTCTGTCATCAGACAATGTTTAGGAGACCGCACCGGCAACCGCTCCGACCCTCAATTCGGAGCCAATCGCGCCATCCCTGGACGGGTGGATATACCCCGCCACGGAGGTCGCTCTCCCAGTGGAGATCGAGCCGAATACCGACCTTACCCTTCACGAGAGCTGTGACTCCAAACTGCCGGATTCTTCTCCGGCCACGGACTTTGAACCTCCTGCGCCCGTGCCTATCGGATCCGACTGGGCACCGATCATGGAGTTCACCTCCGCGGATATTTTTTAGCACTCTCCCTTCAGCGACATACTGAACTCATTAAGGTCTCTCTCCTTGTCAGGAGAATCCTGGCCGAACTATGTCCGGCAGGATTGGGATGCGGATGACAAAGAAATTCGCCGCCCACCCACCACCCACTTAATAGCCACTGTCGATGATTTGACCGACATGCTCGACTTCGACTCCGGAGACATCGACGGTATAGACGACGATGCAGGAGACGAACAGGAACCACTGCCCACAGGGCACTGGATAGCCACCTCATCATATGATGTATACATGGTGGACACACCAAAAGAAAACGAGGACGAGGAGCGGAAGGACGCAGCGAAGGTTCGTTCCCTCGAGAAGCAGTCTAGGCGGCGGCGTAAGCGCCGCTCCAAATCCCGCCTCGGCAGAAACAGTGCTCATATAGACCCAGCGATAGAGCAGGGTGAGCCAGCAGACGACGAACACGGCATTGAACAACCGTCCGACCACGGCAACACAGAGAATCAAACCGAACAACCCGTCTCCGGTGAGGATAACAGTCCGGATGATATCACACCGGACAAACACCTGGAGCAACAGAATCTCCATCAAAGACTCGTCGCCACTACGCGCAGTCTGAAAAAGCAGAAGCGAAAGCTCAAGGCTGCCCAAGATACACTCAGAAGCAGATGGAGTAAAGTACTCAACAACGCAGAAAAGTATGGCGACAGTCGCCGTACAAAGAGCTACCCGAAGCGAAAGCTACTACCTGAATTCGATGATGAGGCCTTAAAGCCCCCGCAATCAAAAACAAAACAGCCACCCAGTCGGATAGACGACCTCATGGCCAACATAGAGCGGCAAACGACGCCGCACACAAGCCAGTACACGATCCACGCGAGGACTCGCATCAAAAGGACGACCCAATCAGATCCATCTACGGGCCAAGAAAGCGCGCTCCAGCACGCAATGCAACACAACAAACGTCCGAACACCTCGGTACACCCAAATACAGGGGTGCCGCACACCCCCTATGTTTCACCAATGAGGTGCTGGACCATGAATTTCCAGAGGGATTCAAACCCGTAAACATAGAGGCATACGACGGAACGACAGACCCTGGGGTCTGGATTGAGGACTACATCCTCCATATCCACATGGCTCGAGGAGACGATCTCCATGCCATCAAATACTTACCCCTCAAGCTCAAAGGGCCAGCCCGGCACTGGCTTAAAAGCCTCCCCGAAAACACCATTGGAAGTTGGGAAGAGCTCGAGGACGCTTTTTGGGAAAATTTTCAAGGGACCTATGTCCGACCACCGGATGCAAACGATTTAAGTCATATAACTCAACAGCCCGGAGAGTCAGCCCGAAAGCTTTGGAACAGGTTCCTCACTAAAAATAACCAAATAGTCGACTGTCCGGACGCCGAAGCCTTCGCAGCTTTCAAGCACCGCGTCCGAGCCGAATGGCTTACCACACACCTCGGCCAAGAAAAGCCGAGAACAATGGCAGCATTAACAAGCCTCATGACCCGCTTTTGCGCGGGCGAGGACTACTGGTTAGCCCGATGTAGCACCAGCGACCCAAGTACATCCGAAGTCAGGGACGGAAACGGGAAGCCACGACGCAGCAAAAACAAGCACCGGAATAAAGAAGACAGCCTGAAGAGCACGGCGGTAAACGCCGGATTCAAAAGCTCTCGGCCGGGTCAGCAAAAGCTGCCCCCCAAAGGCAACAGAGACGAACTGTCCAGCCTAAACTAGATTCTGGACAAACTATGTCAGATTCACAGCACCCCTGATAAACCTGCAAATCATACCCATAGAGAATGTTGGGTCTTCAAGCAGTCCGGCAAACTCAACGCCGAACACAAGGGGCTGGATACACCAAGTGAGGACGAGGGCGAGCCTCGCAAACGAAGCACTGGGGAACAGAAGAAATTCCCACCAGAGGTCAAAACAGTAAACGTGTTACACGTCAGGAAGGGGAGAAACAAAGCGGCGCTCCTAGAGACACATGCCCAGGGCCTATCACCGCGGAGTTCTACCACTGGTCGTCCCAACCGATCACCTTTGACCATCGGGATTACTCGGCAAGTATCCGCCATGCAGGATTGGCTGCCTTGGTTTTAGACCCGATAATTGACGGATACCACTTCACACGAGTCCTGATGGACGGCGGCAGTAGTTTAAACCTGATATATCAGGACACAGTCCGCAAAATGGGGATAGACCCAACAAAAATCAGCCATGGCAATACTACCTTCAAAGGAGTAACACCAGGCCCAGAAGCCCATTGCACGGGCTCCCTGCTACTAGAGGTTATATTTGGCTTTCCCGATAACTTCCACAGCGAAAAGTTAACCTTCCACATCGCTCAGTTCCAAAGTGGCTATCAAGCACTACTCGGACGCGAAGCTTTCGCCCGCTTTAACGCAATACCGCATTACGCTTCTATCATGCTTAAGATGCCCGGTCCACGTGGAATCATTACAGTAAACGGAGATATTGAGAGCTCCTTGCACGCGGAAGACCGTGCAGCTGCCTTGGCAGGCGCACACTAGACGGCCTCGCCAACTAGCGCATCTGATAGGTCATTAAGACCACGGACACGGATAGACGAGTCCGGTGCAGCTATACATAATTGATACAGGTTTGATGGATATACCACTACAATAATACAAGGGGCTCAACGCATGTAAACAAGTGACAATCAGACTCACTTTTACTCATCTTGATCTGTATACGGTTTATTTAGTATAACCTACCTTTTTGCACGATTACTTTTCAACTAAGTTCCTCTCTTTTACAGATGACCATCGTGCTACACCCGTCCAGGATACGACACAACGGAGACACAGGCGCACTTGCAGCAGGGACACGTTCCAAGGATTCTTTTTAGATTAAGACCCTGCGTAAACCTTTTTTACTGTCTCTTGTTGATTCACATCCCCCGAATTCTCAGTATAACTGAGAAGGATGCTGACGTATTGGCATGTGGCCACGTCAGAATATTGCATGTACCTGGACACCAGGGGCTTATTACAAAGGGCACTGTTCAGCCCGATTTACATCATAAAGACCTAATACCCTTAGGGAGTGTTCGGCGTCGCGAGTTTGGCCTTATATGCACCAGCTCCGAATCATGTCTTTGGTCAAATGTTGGGTTTGTCCGGCTCCTGTGTTTTGCTGCCTTACGTTCCGCTCTTCGGCTAAGGCGGCACCAGGAGAACTACTGCAATTGTGCCCTAGTTCATCCGGACGAGCACCTCAGTAGAGAAAGCCGAAAACTGACTGTCATGATATAGCGTGAGACTGGTCAACCACTCGATGACCTAGCGGAATCTCCGCGATTCCTCCGCCTTAACGAAGGGCCGTTTCCCAGCCAGGCATGCACGCGCCCCGAATTCGGATGAGCGCGGAGCCACCAGGGGCTATATAGTAGCCCCACTGTCAAACTCCTATGGCTAGGTGAAAGTGTTAAAGCATTATAGTCCGATTGCCTAGTTCACTGCATTATCACCTCCTTAATGGACCAAGACGTTGGATCAAGTGTGAGCATGCGTCTTCTGCGAACACCCCCGCATTATATGCGTGGGGGCTGAAGCCGACGACTGCCATCTTTCAGGATATAAACATTTATACATGAACGGCCGCACATGAGGAATTATAATTCTTTTAGGCAAAAGTATAAAATAGCCTTTTACAATTCAGCAAAACATTGTTTTTCAATGGGAATACATGTCATTAGAACATAATATTCTTCGAGCATTGCGCTTCTATTGAATGAGCACCCTCGAGCACTTCTCGAAAGTAGTGCTCGGCAGGTACTCGGCTCTCATCCGAATCTTGGGCTGCAATGGCGGTGGCCTCCATCTCCGCCCAGTATGTCTTCACACGGGCAAGGGCCATCCGCGCACCCTCTATGCACGCCGACCTCTTCACTGCGTTGATGTGCGGCACTGCACCAAGGAAATGCTGCACCAAACTAAAATAACTGTTCGGCTTTGGCCTTTCCGGCCAAAGGTGATCCACAACATACCTCATGGCGAGTCCGGACAACCTATTCAGTTCGGCCCGTTCGGCCAACCGATCAGTCAATGGAAGCGGATGCTCTGGAACGTTAAATTGTGACTAGAACAGCTTTTTCACTTCGCGATCTTTTTGATCTCGGAAGTATTCGGCCGCATCGACCGCACTAGCCGCCAAGTCCAGATATGCATCCGCAGAACTCCACAGCCGGTCCAAAGGGGCGTACTTAGGATCTCCGAACTTCATCCGCAGCATAAAGGGCTTCCCAGCCGCGATATCCCTGGCTTGACGCAGCTCCTCCTTCATCGCTCTCATTGCAGAGCGGGTGTCTTTGGCCGCCGTCATGGCCTTCTCCAGGTCTGTCGTCTTCGCTTGATCTTCCTTTTCTAGAAGCTTGCAACGGTCGGCGGCATTCTTCAATTCCACAGCCATCCTAGCTATTTCCTCCTTGCTTTGGCAGTGAGCAGCCTGTTCGGCTTTCAGCTCCTCGATCGCCTCTAGGGCGGCCGCATCGCTTTTTCTGGCTTGTTCTTTGGCTCGGGCAAGTTTCGCCCGAAGGTTCTCCACGGCCGCAGCTCCATCTGCATTCACACACATGTTATAGATACTGGCATCATGCTCCTCTTCCCATGTGTTACCGAAGGAATCACATACCTTGTGCCTCGTCAAGCCACTTGTTGACAAGTACGATGTCGGCATCTGCCACGTCAAGCTGCCGCTTTAACTCGGCAAACTCATAAATCCGGCTGGCCATCGGACACTTCGCCACCTGCATATTAAGGCGGCACGATTATTCCTGGGACAATGATCCTCTGCGCGCCGTCGTCTTCGACAGCACCCAGAGTCTCAGGGGCTACTATCTACACAGGGCGCATCTTAGAATGCGCGGTACTGTCAAAAGTGTACACCATTTCACGTACCTCAAAACCTATCAGTAGACTCGTAAAGGCTTCATGCAACCCGCTTTCGGCGGACGAGATCCTTTCAATCACCGTACCCATCAATGTACGGTGCTCTTCTGAGATAGCTGCTCGCTCTAGCAGATCCCTCAGTACGTCCGACCACACACCAGACAGTGCCGGACTCTCTCGATTGCTCTCTTCAAGAGCCGGATGCTGAGGACTTTGGGTGGCCATAGGATTGCCCTCTGGCCTTGCCGGATCAGGAGAAACCCTCCGTGACGACACCTCGGGGTCGCCCGCCTCACGAGGCGGTATGGCAGGGGGAGGCATTTCGCTCTCCATCATCTCCGGAAGAAGATCCCCTGAAGACGAGCTCTGCTGAGAAGGGCTAAGATCAGAACTGCAAGATAAATGCTTCGGTTATCTTCCTCAGAAGTAAAGCAAGATATTTTCATTATTAAGGTACCCTTTTACTCACAGCTCGGTGGAGGGTTGACCCCCTTGAGGGCATAGTGCGGCCAGGATATCCCCCGGGGCAGGACCCTCCGGCGAAGATTTCTTCCCCCGTTTGGAGACCATTGTCTCCGGGTCTTCGGAGGCGGTCCTCTTTCTTCCCTGGGGAGAGGAAGTTTTAGTTCCTCCTCCCCGGCTGACCTCCTTCGCGGAGGTGCTAGCCTCTTTGTTCCCCCCTTTATCTTCTCCTGAAGGCGCTTGATAAGGCGCGATCTCCAGCATCCTGGTTAACACAGGATCCGGTGAGGTCTCAGGGAGGGGGGCCGGACACCTGATCAACTTTGCCTTCGCTATCCAATCCTGGTCAAAGATCGGCTTTTTTAGGGCGACGTTGCGATAAATAAACGGATGGTGTGTTCGGATGCGGGGCTACTTACTTGGGTATCCGGACGATTGCAGCTCAGACTTGCATCCTCTATGGAGTCCGAACACATTATTTGTGGTCCGAAGAACAACTTGTACATCTCCTCGGGCGTCATGCTGACGAAGTGTTGAAGAGCTCGCGGTCCCTCCGGATTGAAGTCCCACAGGCGTAGGGGACGACATTTGCAGGGCAGGACCCGGCGAATTAACATGACTTGCATCACCGTGACCAGACTGACATCTCTCTCAAGGAGATCTCGGATACGGCTTTGCAATGTGGGCACATCCTTTACTGGCCCCCAGTCCAGCCCCTTGCTGACCCATGACGTTAGTCGTGGCGGGGAACCCAAGCGAAAGACAGGTGGGGCCACCCACTTGGTACCCCTGGGAGCTGTGATATTAAACCACTCTTGTTGCCATAAACCGGACACCTCCTGGAAAGAGCCCTCGGGCCATGGGGCGTCGGCATTTTTGCCTATTACAGCGCCTCCGCACTCTGCGTGCCGCCCCTCGATCATCTTCGGCTCCACTTTGAAGGTCTTGAGCCATAGTCCGAAGTGAGGGGTAATATGGAGGAAAGCTTCACACACAACGATGAACGATGAGATGTGGAGGATAGACTCCGGAGCTAAATCATGGAAGTCCAGCCCATAATAGAACATGAGCCCCCTCACAAGAGGATCTGGCGCGAAGCCCAGCCCTCAGAGGAAGTGAGATACGAACACGACGCTCTCGCCGGGCTTGGGAGTGGGGATAACCTGCCCTTGAGCAGGCAGCCTATGTGGGATTTCGCCGGTCAGGTACCTCACCTCCCTTAGCTTTATTACGTCCTCCTCAGTGACGGAGGAAGGCATCCACCAACCTTGAAGGTTGGATCCAGACATAATCGAAGGTCCGAAGCGCCTAAACCTAAGCTTTGGGTGTTGGAACTCGAGGCGGGAGGCGGATTCGATTGAGGTCGAAAGAAAAGAATAGGCCTTGGTCCCTTTATAAAGAGATTGAATACCAAGTGCCCTCCTCGTGACCGTTTGGGACTTACCTCCAATCGAGGGGCCATACCAACAGGCACGATTGGGTTACCCACGTCCGTGTTGATGAGAATCCCGTAATAAAGGGGACACGATCTCTGCTTCGACAAGACGTGCCAAGGAAACCGCCTCGCGAAACACGCTGAGATTGGAAAAACGATTCGAATAAAGGCTTGGCTGTGGTGTGATGTCACACTACGGGGTACGTCAGCAGATTAGATTTGTGGAAATATTATTCTCTCTATGGTGGTATGTGGAACTTGTTTTGTAGAGCTGGACACGATCCTCGTGTTCAAAATCTTCTATGAAGTATTCGGAGGAGGAACCCGCCTTGCAATGCCGAAGACAATCTGCGCGCCGGACTCATCGTCATTGAAGCCTGGTTCAGGGGCTACTGAGGGAGTCCTGGATTAGGGGGTATCCGGACAGCCGGACTATAACCTTTGGCTGGACTGTTGGACTATGAAGATACAAGATTGAAGACTTCGTCCCGTGTCCGGATGGGACTCTCCTTGGCGTGGAAGGCAAGCTTGGCAATACGGATATGTAGATCTCCTTCCTTGTAACTAACTCTGTGTAACCCTAGCCCCCTCCGATGTCTATATAAACCGGAGGGTTTAGTCCGTAGGACCAACAACAACAATCATACCATAGGCTAGCTTCTAGGGTTTAGCCTCTTTGATCTCGTGATAAATCAACTCTTGTAATACTCATATCATCAAGATCAATCAAGCAGGAGTAGGGTTTTACCTCCATCGAGAGGGCCCGAACCTGGGTAAAAACATCGTGTCCCTTGTCTCCTGTTACCATCCGCCTAGATGCATAGTTCGGGACCCCCTACCCGAGATCCGCCGGTTTTGACACCGACAACCGCCCTGAGAGCGGTCCTACCGCCTATAGGCAGTACTGCCGCTTCCTACAGCCGCTGGAAAAACAGGGGAGGGCAGCGAGCCGAGCGGCAGTGGAGCGGAAGTAGGAGACTGCCCTCCCTACTACCTCCCCCTGCGTGGTCCTATACGAAAACCCGACTCGAAAAAGTCGAGACCACAACAGGAACGGTAGTAACAAGCAGTACTACCGCCTGCAAGTACAACTAAGCAAGGACGAGCATGAGAGCAATAATATGAATGCGGAAAATGAAGCAACTCACAATATAATAGGGTACTTGATACTAAAGTAGATAGGATAGGGTCGTTCACATATGTATTACACCATATGGTCTTGCTCAAAGCCGAAAGAAAGCGAACGAAAACGAACGAGCACAACAAACATGAGACACAAACGAACACGAACATGCCAACACAAGACCTAAAGCAAATCCCTAACTCTCTGCATTTGGCAGCAAGACACCAAAAGGGACGACACGACACACGATGGTAGTAGGTCTCCATGGCATCACCAGTCATGCTCCTCCTCCTCCTCAGAAACCTCTACAGCACGGGGAGAAGTATGAACTCCGGTGTCCTCCTCAATGTCAGACCACGGGCAATGCACTCTGATCCAGGACTCCTCATCAGTGATCCTCTCCTCAGAGCCATCTGGAGCCTCAAGGCCAACCTGTCTCATAATAGCCTTGTCACGGGGACGAGCCATCTTGGCCTCCTTGTGAGCCTTGTACTGGCCCTTGGCCTGAAAGCAGAACAGGCGCTTCATCTTCTCCCTGAGTTTCTTCGCCCAAGAGGGCTCCTCAGATGGGGGCACATACTCCAGCCCATCATCATCCTCCTCATCGTCATCAGATAGGAAAGTCTCCTGCATTGGAGGTGCTGGAGTAGACGAACTCCACTTCTCGTTCTGACGCAGCTCGATAGTGTCATGAGACAGCATGTTGTCTGTGACAAGCTCCTCATTTGGAAACTTGGCTGCCCAAGTGTCCTCGATAAGATGCATAAGATAGGGACCATAGATGATGCACTTGCGCTCCATGACAGCAGAGTGAAGCTGAGACCACATCACATGTGACACATCCAGCACCTGCTGAGAGCCCTGATGTTCTTGACAGAACAGAAGCATGTCAACAAGGTAAGAGTGCACCTGATCCAAGTTGCCAATCCGAGGGAACAGGGAGTTCCGGAATATCCGATGCATGATGTCAAGGAAGGGCCAGAGCTCATAAGTAACCTTCGCAGTCTCTAACACCTTCCTGGTAGAAAAGGGCCAAAGCTTCTCCTTATGAGTAGCAGCAATCTCCTTATGAGGGCGAAACCCAAGTGGGGTCTGGGCACCCTCATCATTGTACGATAAGCTGACCATGAAGTCCTTCCATGGGGCGGACAGAAGACGACCATTGGCCATCCAAGTCAGAGTGCGGGCCAGATCATGCCCAAAGTGAACGGTGGCAAAGAACTGGGCCACGAGCTCGGCATCAAAGTCCTTGTTGAATGAAATGATCCTCTTGATATCCAACTCCTCACACCTCTGCACAGCATGCCCAAAGTATTGCAAGTCCTTCTCCATGTGCGAGAGATCGACATACTTGACCTTCACAAACAAGTTCTTCTTCTCCTTCAAGACATTGTGATAGATAGACTGCTGAAACCTGTTCCAGACTGGACGACGTAGAAGAGCAGGCTCCTGGTCCGCATGGTAGGGATTAAGCTTCCTCTTGTTACAGAACTCCATTCCAGACATTTGATTGGAAGGCTTGCACAAAGCGGAGGTCTTCGATGTTGGTACCTTGGCCTTGCGCTTTGGCGGCTCAGAAGAGACACCCTCACCACCACCAGCAGCAGACTCTGGAACATCTGACGGGCGATAGCGCTTGGAACCTGTTGCACGGTCTGGATTCTTGTGGCAAGCCTGATGCCCGGAGCTACTACCACCTGAAAGCACACGCAGACAAAGACCACAAAAGCAAAAGAGCATAAGCTAGGGAAAGACGAAGACCAACAAAGAGGATTAGATATAGAAACAGGGCAGTAGTACCGTGTACCAGAGCGGTAGTACCGCTTATAAGCGGTAGTACCGCAGGAG
This sequence comes from Aegilops longissima, assembly GCA_021605205.1. Lineage (NCBI taxonomy): Eukaryota > Viridiplantae > Streptophyta > Magnoliopsida > Poales > Poaceae > Aegilops > Aegilops longissima. Next base: position 393,532,036 of record CM038680.1, read on the forward strand.
CGGTTGTCAGCGGGCTGACACCTACCGCGGCAAGATCCGGTATTACCGGAGATGCAAAAGATCATATTTCTACACCTAATCGACAAACACCCTAGTCTAGCAGTCTCCCAAGTCCTTCCTAAGCCTCGATTCAACAACTAAATCGAGGGATGCAACGAGTATAGCCCCAAAACCTAGATTCAAGAAGGAGAACCAAGGGAGAGAAGAACGGGGGCAATACCAGCATCCATGGCACGAAGAGAGGGTGGGGAATGATCCCACCGGACGGAAACGAGGGAGCCGGCCTGAATCCGGTGGCCCGGCGGCAAGCCTCCAGTGCTTGGGGAGTCGCCTGAGAGAGGAGAGGACGAGGGGATGGGGCAAATTGAATGGGTAAGGGGGAGTAGACACTCCCCCTGCCCGATACATACCCCAACGCCCAGCCCCAAGCGGTAGTACCGCGCAAGGCACGGTAGTACCGCCCTGGTGCAGATCTGGAGCACGAAGCGCCCATTGAACCACTCCACGGTAGTATCGTCTCGGCCGGGCGGTAGTACCTCTTTGCCGACGCGGTAGTATCGCTCAGGCGCCCCAAAGCAGAAACAAGGAGGGAAAATAAGACTTATGCTCAACTAGAGAAAAACAGCAGGACCACGCAAGACACGACAAGCCAAACCCGAACACGACCACACCAAAACACAACCACTCAAAAGAGAGAAGCACAAGCAACAAGAAACAACACACAGACAAACTCCCGAGAAGAGAGGGCGGTGGCCGTGGCCACCTATGTTTGAGCAAATGGTATGGCGCCGCGAAGAATTATCCTTCGACCCATGACCAAAACTCGTCTCTGAAGCACAAGTACCATAAAAATGGCTAATGTGAAAGACTCGATCAATTTATGCATAATGGGGGGAGGAAGAGTTCATTGAGAGAACAACACTCCCCCTATGTCCATGCCTACACCTAAACAAGACAACAAGTTGAGTATGGTGGGATGTGCAAGGGTTCAAGTCACATTGCTCGAATCAATGATATTTAGCTCATGCCTTAACTCATGAAATCTTGCTTCATCCAAGGGCTTCGTGAAAATATCTGCAAGGTTATCATGAGTGTTGACATAGTTGAGCTCGATCTCCCCTCGCCTAATGTGATCCCGGATGAAGTGATACCGAATCTCAATATGCTTCGTCTTGAAGTGTTGGACCGGGTTGAGAGAAAGCTTGATGGCACTTTCATTGTCACACCAAAGAGGCACTTTGTCACAAATGACACCGTAATCCTTTAAAGTTTGCCTCATCCAAAGAAGTTGTGCACAACAACTACCGGCCGCCACATACTCCGCTTCGGTGGACGAGAGAGACACACAACTTTGTTTCTTGGAAAACCAACTCACCAAAGAGCAACCAAGAAATTGGCACCCTCTGGAAGTGGACTTCCTATCCACTTTGCCTCCAGCCCAATCGGAGTCCGAATATCCTACAAGCTTGAAGTTTGCTCCTCTTGGGTACCATAAGCCAAAGTTTGGGGTATGAGCCAAATATCAAAAGATTCGCTTGACCGCCACAAAGTGGCTTTCCTTAGGTGCGGCTTGAAACCATGCACAAATTCCCACACTCAACATGATATCCGGTCTAGATGCACAAAGGTAAAGCAAGGAGCCAATCATGGAGCGATATACCTTTTGATCCACCGCTTTACCATTGGGATCAATGTCAAGTTGGCACTTGGTGGGCATTGGAGTGGAAGCCGGCTTGACATCACTTAGCTTGAATCTCTTTAGCATGTCTTGAGAGTATTTGGCTTGGTTGATGAAGGTTCCTTCTCTTCTTTGTTTGACTTCGAATCCAAGGAAGAACTTCAACTCTCCCATCGAAGACATCTTGAACTTAGAGGTCATGAGAGCGGCAAATTCCTCATTGAAAGCTTTGTTAGGGGAACCAAAGATAATATCATCAACATATAGTTGGCACACAAACAACTCCCCTTTGACCTTCTTAGTAAAAAGAGTAGGGTCGATTAGCCCAACTTCAAATCCATGGTCTTCTAATAACTCGGTAAGGTGGTCATACCACGCACGTGGGGCTTGTTTAACGCCATAGAGTGCCTTATCGAGTTGATACACATGATCGGGAAAGTAGGGATCCTCGAACCTGGGGATTGCTTGACGTATACCAACTCATTAATAGGACCATTAAGAAAAGCACTTTTAAAATTCCATTTGTTGCAACTTAAAGTTGTGATGAGAAGCATAAGCAATCAACAAACGAATGGATTCAAGGCAAGCAACAGGAGCAAAGGTTTCACCGTAGTCGATACGCTCGACTTGGGAGTAGCCTTGTGCCACCAATCTTGCCTTGTTGCGAACGATAGTCCCATGAGCATCTTGCTTGTTCTTGAATATCCACTTGGTTCCAATGACATTATGGTTCCTGATGACCCACAAGTATAGGGGATCTATCGTAGTCCTTTCGATAAGTAAGAGTGTCAAACCCAACGAGGAGCAGAAGGAAATGATAAGCGGTTTTCAGCAAGGTATTCTCTGCAAGTACTGAAATAAGTGGTAACAGATAGTTTTGTGACAAGATAAATTGTAACGAGTGACAAGTAACAAAAGTAAATAAAGTGCAGAAAGATGGCCCAATCCTTTTTGTAGCAAAGGACGCGCCGGAACAAACTCTTATATAAGGAAAAGCGCTCCCGAGGACACATGGGAATATCGTCAAGCTAGTTTTCATCACGTTCATATGATTCGCGTTCGGTACTTCGATAATTTGATATGTGGGTGGACCGGTGCTTGGGTGCTGTTCTTACTTGAACAAGCATCCCACTTATGATTAACCTCTATTGCAAGCATCCACAACTACAACAAAAGTATTAAGGTAAACCTAACCATAGCATGAAACATGTGGATCCAAATCAGCCCCTTACGAAGCAACGCATAAACTAGGGTTTAAGCTTCTGTCACTCTAGCAAACCATCATCTACTTATTACTTCCCAATGCCTTCTTCTAGGCCCAAATAATGGTGAAGTGTTATGGAGTCGACGTTCACATAACACCACTAGAGGCTGGACAACATACATCTTATCAAAATATCGAACGAATACCAAATTCACATGACTACTAATAGCAAGACTTCTCCCTTGTCCTCAGGAACAAACGTAACTACTCACAAAGCATATTCATGTTCATAATTAGAGGGGTATTAATATGCATATAGGATCTGAACATATGATCTTCCACCAAATAAACCAACTAGCATCAACTACAAGGAGTAATCAACACTACTAGCAACCTACTAGCACCAATCCCGGACTTTGAGCCAAGAATTGGATACAAGAGATGAACTAGGGTTTGGAGATGAGATGGTGCTGGTGAAGATGTTGATGGAGATTGCCCTCTCCCGACGAGAGGAGCGTTGGTGATGACGATGGTGATGATTTCCCCCTCCCGGAGGGAAGCGTCCCTGGCAGAACAGCTCTGCCGAAGCTCTAGATTGGTTCCGCCAAGGTTCCGCCTCGTGGCGGCGGAGTCTCGTCCCGAAAAGTGCCTTCTAATTTTTTCTCATCGAAAGACTTCATATAGCAGAAGATGGACGTCGGAGAGCCACCAGGGGGCCCACGAGGTAGGGGGCGCGCCCTAGGAGGGGGGCGCGCCCCCCTCCCTCGTGAGCAGGGTGTGGCCCCCCTGGACTTCATCTTTGGCGAGGATTTTTCTTTATTTATTTTAAGATATTCCATGGAGTTTCAGGACTTTTGGAGTTGCGCAGGTCTCTAATATTTGCTCCTTTTCCAGCCCAGAATTCCAGCTTTTGACATTCTCCCTCCTTATGTAAACCTTGTAAAATAAGAGAGTAGCCATAACTATTGTGACATAAAGTGAAATAACAACCCATAATGCAATAAATATCGATATAAAAGCATGATGCAAAATGGACGTATCAACTCCCCCAAGCTTAGACCTCGCTTGTCCTCAAGCGAAAAGCCGATAACGATAAATATGTCATCATGTTTAGAGGTAGAGGCGTCGATAAAAATAAAATACGGACATGAAGGCATCATGATTATTCTCATAACAACAACATATATAGATTTTTTCATATGATTATTTATGTTCAAGTGATGATCTTTTCACAAAGCAAAAGTATGAATCATAAACCTTATTGGGCTCCAACAAACTATAATCTCAGTAAGCAATTGCAATTTATCATAACATCGGAAAGAGTCTATGTCAGAGCTAAAAAGCAAGTCCACATACTCAACTATCATCTAGTCCTTCATAATTGCTAACACTCACGCAATACTTGTGGTTACAGAGTTTTAATCGGACACAGAGAAAGATAGGGGCTTATAGTTTTGCCCCACAACCTTTTACCTCAAGGGTAATGTCAACAATAATAATTCATGCTCCCCTACATCCAATTAGATATATATATCATGTTCTTTCCAACATGCTGAGCTTGCCAAAGGATAAAATGAAAAAGGAAAGGTGAAGATCACCGTGACTCTTGCAAGGTAGGAGATAATAAAAGATAGGCCCTTCGTAGAGGGAAGCAGAGGTTGCCATGCGCTTTTATGGTTGGATGCACAAAATCTCAATGCGAAAGAACGTCACTTTATATTGCCCCTTGTGATATGAACCTTTATTATGCAGTCCGTCGCTTTTATTACTTCCACATCACAAGATCGTATAAAGCTTATTTCTCCCACACCAATCAATCATACATATTTAGAGCATTTTTTATTGCTTTGCACCGATGACAACTTACTTGAAGGATCTTACTCAATCCATAGGTAGATATGGTGGACTCTCATGGCAAAACTGGTTTAAGGGTATTAGGAAGCACAAGTAGTATCTCTACTTGGTGCTGAGAATTTGGCTAGCATGAGGGGGAAAGGCAAGCTCAACAAGTTAGAGGATCCATGACAACATACTTTATCTCAGATATAAGAAAGACATAACTCATTACGTTGTCTTTCTTGTCCAACATCAACTCTTTAGCATGTCATATTTTAATGAGTGCTCCCAATCATAAAAGATGTCAATGATTATATATCTATATGTGAAACCTCTCTTTCCTTATTACTTCCTATTAATTGCAACGATGACCAAAACTATGTCTGCCAACTCCCAACAACTTTTAATCATCATACTCTTTTTATGTGAAGTCATTACTCTCAATAAGATCAATATGAACTCTTTGTTTCGTTTTATTATTTTTTCTTCTTCTTTTCTTTTGCTCACTCAAGATCATGGAAAAATAATCAAGCCCTTGACTCAACGCTAATCTTTATTATATATAACTCACGGACTCGATTACATAGAGAGATCATAAAGCAAAACTCAAAACTAGATCATGCCATAACTTTATTCTACTAGATCAAGATACTACTAATAGGATCGAACTAAGAAAAATGGTAAAGATAGGACATGTGATTGTGATACGATACCGGGGCACCTCCCCCAAGCTTGGCAGTTGCCAATGGGAGTGCCCATACCCATGTGATTATGTCTCCTTCTTTGTTGTTGGTGTAATATTCTTAGCGATGATTCCCCTCAGGATGCGGTTCTCCTCCTCGAGCTTATTGACTTGCTGCTTGAGGTCCATTATTTCCTTATGAAGCTTTCCTATGACAGCTAAAGCTCCTCGCACCCAAGGATGTTTCATAGCTGCGGTAGAACAAGTGACACTCCTCTTCATATTTTCATAGGAAAGATATCTAACATTGGAAGGGATAACCGAGTTTGGAATAGCTGAGCTATGTAGTTCCCCCATCGTGAACCCAACTCGGAGGCGAGAGGTGACTTCTTGCTCCTCCATGGCATCTACCCTCATCAAGTCAGCCTCCTTCAATTCCTCCGTTGCTGGCCCAAAGTGGTCAACGTCGCTGTTTGCCCTTGGTTCCGGTGCCGGATTAGATACCCGGCTCTCCCCGATTGACTCTTGAGAAGACATCTTGCTCTAATCTGCAGCAGCAACAGCTAGAAAACAAAAATAGAGGATATTTGCGTGATACGGGAGTCAAAACCTTCGGGAGGATATATAATGAATTTTTACCGACCAAAATACGTATCATGCAAGAAAACGGAGTCCGGAGGGCACACGAGGTGCTCACGAGGTAGGGGGCGCGCCCAGAGGGGTAGGGCGCGCCCACCACCCTCGTGGGGCCCTCGTGTCCTTCCCGGACTGCTACTTATTTTTCTAATTTTCTAAATATTCCTAAACGGAGAAATAATGCCTTAAAAATCATTTTGGAGTCGGTTTACTTACCGTACCACATACCTATTCCTTTTCGGAGTCTGAAATGTTTCGGAAAGTGTCCCTTATGTATTCCTCCGGGGTTACGGTTTCAATAATATTGGTTTCAACATTTATGGGATTACCTGAGATATAATGTTTGATTCTTTGACCGTTTACCACCTTCGGATTTGTACCTTCGAAGTTGTTGATCTTTATGGCACCAGAACGATAGACCTCCTCGATAACATAGGGGACTTCCCATTTAGAGAGAAGTTTTCCTGCAAAAAATCTTAAACGAGAGTTGTATAGAAATACATAATCACCTACATTAAACTCACGCTTTTGTATCCTTTTGTCAAGCCATCTTTTAACTTTTTCTTTAAACAACTTGGCATTTTCATATGCATGGGTTCTCCATTCGTCAAGTGAGCTAATATCAAATAACCTCTTCTCACCGGCAAGTTTGAAATCATAGTTGAGCTCTTTAATAGCCCAATATGCTTTATGTTCTAGTTCGAGAGGTAAGTGACATGCTTTTCCATAAACCATTTTATACGGAGACATACCATAGGATTTTTGTATGCAGTTCTATAAGCCCATAATGCATCATCAAGTTTCTTGGACCAATTCTTTCTAGACCTATTAACAGTCTTTTGCAAAATTAATTTGAGCTCTCTATTGCTCAATTCTACTTGACCACTAGACTGTGGATGATAAAGGAGGTGCAATTCTATGATTAACATCATATTTAGCAAGCATTTTACGGAAAGCACCATGAATAAAGTGCGAACCACCATCAGTCATTAAATATCTAGGGACTCCAAACTTCGTAAAAATAACTTCCTTAAGCATTTTAATAGAGGTGTTATGATCAACACTACTAGTTGGAATAGCTTCTACCCACTTAGTAACGTAATCAACATCAACTAAAATATGAGTGTATCCATTAGAGGCAGGAAAAGGTCCCATATAATCAAAGCCCCAGACATCAAAAAGTTCAATAACAAGTGAATAATTCATAGGCATTTCTTGATGTCTACTAATATTACCAATTCTTTGACATTCATCACAAGACAAGACAAACTTATGGGCATCCTTGAAGAGAGTAGGCCAATAAAAACCGGATTGCAATACCTTATGTGCAGTTCTGTCTCCAGCGTGGTGTCCTTCATAAGCTTCGGAGTGACACTTGCGTAGGATCTGTTCCTGTTCATGCTCAGGTACACACACGTCTAATAACACCATCTACTCCTTCTTTATAAAGATGCGGGTCATCCCAAAAGTAATGTCTCAAATCATAGGAAAACTTTTTCTTTTGCTGGTATGTGAAGCTAGGCGGTATAAACTTAGCAACAATATAATTAGCATAATCAGCATACCAAGGAGTACTACGAGAAGTACTTATGACATTTAGTTGTTCATCAGGAAAGCTATCATCAATAGGTAGTGGGTCATCAAGAACATTTTCTAACCTAGACAAGTTGTCTGCAACGGGGTTCTCAGCTCCCTTTCTATCAACGGTATGCAAATCAAATTCTTGCAGCAATAGAACCCATCTAATAAGTCTAGGTTTAGCATCTTTCTTTTCCATAAGATATTTTATAGCAGCATGATCAGTGTGAATAGTTACTTTAGAATCAACAATATAGGGTCTGAACTTATCACAAGCAAACACAACTGCTAAAAGTTCTTTTTCAGTAGTAGCATAATTACTTTGAGCATTGTCTAGAGTCTTACTAGCATAATGGATAACATTTAATTTCTTATCAACTCTTTGCCCTAGAACAGCACCTACAGCATAATCACTAGCATCACACATAATTTCAAAAGGTAAATTCCAATCAGGTGGCTGAACAACAGGTGCAGAGACTAATGCTTTCTTAAGTATTTCAAATGCTTCTACACAGTCATCATCAAAGACGAATGTTATATCTTTTTGTAATAAATTAGTCAGAGGCCGAGAGATTTTTGAGAAGTCCTTAATGAACCTCCTATAAAATCCGGCATGACCAAGGAAACTTCGTATACCTTTGATGTCCTTGGGACATGGCATCTTTTCAATAGCATCAACCTTGGCTTTATCAACTTCAATACCTCTTTCAAAAACTTTGTGCCCCAAGACAATACCTTCATTAACCATAAAGTGGCACTTTTCCCAATTCAAGACAAAATTAGTTTCTTCACATCTCTGCCAAACTCGATCAAGATTGCTCAAGCAATCATCAAAAGAGGAACCATAGACGGAAAAGTCGTCCATGAAAACCTCACAAATCTTTTCACAAAAGTCAGAGAATATAGCCATCATGCATCTTTGAAAGGTAGAAGGTGCGTTACATAAACCAAAAGGCATACGTCTATAAGAAAAAGTACCAAAAGGGCATGTAAAAGTAGTCTTTGGTTGATCTCTAGCCGACACCGGTATTTGAGAGAAACCAGAATAACCATCTAGGAAGCAATAATGTGTATGTTTGCATAATCTTTCTAGCATTTGATCAATAAAAGGTAAGGTGTAATGATCTTTCTTAGTAGCCTTATTTAATTGGCGGAAATCAATTACCATCCTATAACCTGTGATAATTCTTTGTGGGATCAATTCATCTTTATCATTAGGAACAACAGTAATACCTCCCTTCTTAGGGACACAATGGACAGGACTTACCCACTGACTATCAGCAACGGGATAAATTATACCTGCCTCCAGAAGCTTTAATATTTCTTTTCTTACCACTTCTTTCATTTTGGGATTCAGACGTCGTTGAGGATCACGAACTGGTTTGGCATCTGCTTCCAAATTTATTTTATGTTGACATAGAGTGGGACTAATGCCCTTAAGATCATCAAGAGTATATCCAATAGCAGCACGATGCTTCTTCAGAGTTTTCAATAATCTTTCTTCTTCATGCTCTGAAAGGTTAGCACTAATAATAACAAGATATATCTTCTTTTCATCAAGATAAGCATATTTAAGATTATCAGGTAACGGTTTAAGCTCAAACACGGGATCACCCTTGGGTGGAGAGGGATCCCCTAAAATTTCAACAGGCAAATTGTGTTGCAGAATAGGTTCCTGTTTAAAGAATACTTCATCTATTTCCCTTCTTTCATTCATGAACATATCATTTTCATGGTCTAGCAAATAGTGTTCTAAAGGATCACTAGGAGGTACGGCAATAGAAGCAAGACCAATAATTTCATCCTTACTAGGTAATTCTTCCTCACGATGTTGTTCACTAAATTTAGAGAAATTAAACTCATGAACCATATCATCCAAGCCAATAGTAACGACATTCTGTTCACAATCTATCCTAGCATTAACAGTGTTCAAGAAGGCTCTACCAAAAATAATGGGACAAAAGCTATCTTGTGGAGAAGTAAGAACAAGAAAATCAGCAGGGTATTTAGTTTTCCCACACAAGACTTCAACATCTCTAACAATCCCAATTGGTGAAATAGTATCTCTATTGGCAAGCTTAATCGTGACATCAATACCTTCTAACTCAGCTGGTGCAATTTCATTCTTAATTTCTTCATATAAAGTGTGAGGTATAACACTAGCACTAGCACCCATATCACATAGGCCATGATAACAATGATCTCCTATTTTAACAGAAATAACAGGCACGTCTACCACATGTCTAAGTTTATCTTTAGCACAAGGTTTAGCAATTCTAGCAGTTTCACCATCGAACTGAATAACATGCCCATCAATATTATCAGACAAGTGATCTTTAACAATAGCAATATTAGGTTCTACTTTAACTTACTCAGGAGGTGTATAAGTTCTAATATTGCTTTTACGAACAACAGTTGAAGCTTTAGCATGATCCTTTATTCTAACAGGGAAAGATGGTTTCTCAACATAAGAAGTAGGAACAATAGGATCACTATAAGTGATAGTTTTTTCTTCAACTTTAATAGGTGCAGCTACTTTTACTTCTATGGGAAGATGATATTTAAACCACTTCTCCTTAGGGAGATCAACATAAGTAGCAAAAGATTCACAGAAAGAAGCTACTATCTCAGAGTCAAGTCCATATTTAGTGCTAAACTTACGGAAAATATCGGTGTCCATAAAAGATTTAACACAATCAAACTTAGGTGTCCTACCTGACTCCTTACCTTCGTCGAGGTCCCAATCTTAAGAGTTGCGTTTAATTCTATCCAATAAATTCCATTTAAATTCAATAGTCTCCATCATAAAAGAGCCAGCACAAGAAGTATCGAGCATGGTGCGATCGTTATCAGAAAGCCGAGCATAAAAACTTTGAATAATTATTTCCCTCGAGAGCTCATGATTGGGGCATGAATATAACATTGATTTAAGCCTCCCCCAAGCTTGAGCGATGCTTTCTCCTTCGCGAGGCCAAAAATTATATATATAATTGCGATCACGATGAACAAGATGCATAGGGTAATACTTTTGATGAAATTCCAATTTCAATCTTTTATAGTTCCATGATCTCATATCATCACATAGCCTATACCATATCAATGCGTCTCCCTTCAAAGATAAAGGGAAGACCTTCTTCTTAGCAACATCATCGGGTATACCTGCAAGCTTAAATAATCCACAAACTTCATCCACATATATTAAGTGCTCATCAGGATGCTTTGTTCCATCTCCTGTAAAAGGGTTAGCTAGCAGTTTTTCCATCATACCCGAAGGAAATTCAAAAGGAGTTTCATTTTCAATAGGTTCAGTTGGTTGAGGAGAAACTCTTTGCTCTACTGGACGGGGTGAAGATACCCCTAACAAGCCCCTCAGAGAATTACTTTCCATAGTAACAAGTGATAGTAAATTTCAGCACACTATATAAATTTTTTCCTTACCAAATTCCACCTACCAGAAGCGCTACACTCCCCGGCAACGGCGCCAGAAAAGAGTCTGGATGACCCACAAGTATAGGGGATCTATCGTAGTCCTTTTGATAAGTAAGAGTGTCGAACCCAACGAGGAGCAGAAGGAAATGATAAGCGGTTTTCAGCAAGGTATTCTCTTCAAGTACTGAAATAAGTGGCAACAGATAGTTTTGTGATAAGATAAATTGTAACGAGTAACAAGTAACAAAAGTAAATAAAGTGCAGCAAGGTGGCCCAATCCTTTTTGTAGCAAAGGACAAGCCTGGACAAACTCTTATGTAAGGAAAAGCGCTCCCTAGGACACATGGGAATATCGTCAAGCTAGTTTTCATCACGTTCATATGGTTCACGTTCGGTACTTTGATAATTTGATATGTGGGTGGACCGGTGCTTGGGTGTTGTTCTTACTTGAATAAGCATCCCACTTATGATTAACCTCTGTTGCAAGAATCCACAACTACAACAAAAGTATTAAGGTAAACCTAACCATAGCATGAAACATATGGATCCAAATCAGCCCCTTACGAAGCAACACATAAACTAGGGTTTAAGCTTCTGTCACTCTAGCAACCCATCATCTACTTATTACTTCCCAATACCTTCCTCTAGGCCCAAATAATGGTGAAGTGTTATGTAGTCAACGTTCACATAACACCACTAGAGGCTAGACAACATACATCTCATCAAAATATCGAACGGATACCAAATTCACATGACTTCTAATAGCAAGACTTCTCCCATGTCCTCAGGAACAAGCGGAACTACTCACAAAGCATATTCATGTTCATAATCAGAGGGGTATTAATATGTATAAAGGATCTGAACATATGATCTTCCACCAAATAAACCAACTAGCATCAACTACAAGGAGTAATCAACACTACTAGCAAACTACTAGTACCAATCCCAGACTTGGAGACAAGAATTGGATACAAGAGATGAACTAGGGTTTTGAGATGAGATGGTGCTGGTGAAGATGTTGATGGAGATTGCCCTCTCCCGATGAGAGGAGCGTTGGTGATGACGATGATGATGATTTCCCCCTCCCGGAGGGAAGTGTCCCTGGCAGAACAGCTCTGCCGGAGCCCTAGATTGGTTCCGCCAAGGTTCCGCCTCGTGGCGGCGGAGTTTCAACCCGAAAGGTTGTTTATGATTTTTTCCTCGATGAAAGACCTCATATAGCAGAAGATGGCCATCGGAGAGCCAACAGGGGGCCCACGAGGTAGGGGGGCGCCCCTCTGGTGAACTTCTTCCGCTCAATATTTTTTATTATTTCCAAAAATGACTTTCGTGGAGTTTCAGGACTTTTGGAGTTGTGCGAATAGGTCTCTAATATTTGCTCCTTTTCCATTGAATTCCAGCAGCCGGCATTCTCCCTCCTTATGTAAACCTTGTAAAATAAGAGAGAATAGCCATAAGTATTGTGACATAACGTGAAATAACAGCCCATAATGCAATAAAAATTGATATAAAAGCATGGTGCAAAATGGACGTATCAGTGTACGTTGCGGAATATTGATGCTTGATCCCCTCATCACTAAGAAACTCATCCAAGGTGTAGTTCTTGAACTCGGTGCTGTTGTCACTTCTTATTGTCAAGATCTTTGCATTGTGTTGACGTTGGGCTTCATTTGCAAAGTCAATGACGGTTTGTTGGGTCTCGCTCTTCCTCTTGAAGAAATATACCCAAGTGTATCTTGAATAGTCATCCACAATCACCAAACAATACTTTCTACCCCCAAGACTATCAAAGGATGGAGGCCCAAAGAGATCCATATGAAGGAGCTCTAAAGGCCTCTTCGAGTAAATGATAGTCGTGGGAGGGTGAGCCTTTTCATGTAGCTTTCCTTCGATGCAAGCACTGCAAGCACGATCTTTAGCAAAACTAACATTCGTTAGTCTACGGACATGGTCCCCCTTGAGAAGACTTTGCAAAGATCTCATATTGACATGGGCTAGACGGTGATGCCAAAGCCATCCCACGTCAACTTTAGCCATTAGGCATGTCGTGGTCTTAGTGGGTCGCTCCGAAAAGTTAATCACATAAAGACCGTTCTCGACATGCCCAACAAGGCTACTTTAAGAGTCTTGCTCCACAAGAGGGCCACGGTATCAATATCAAATAAGGTGGCAAAGCCCATGAGTGCAAGTTGATGAATAGAAAGTAAATTGTATGCAAGGGACTCAACAAACATGACCTTCTCGATCGTGAGATCATGAGAAATGACAACCTTGTCGAGTCCCAATACCTTGGATGACGAGGCATCACCCCACTCGACATTAGTGGGCATAGATGGAATCTTGTGCACGTCCACCACCAAGTCCTTGCTTCCGGTCATATGATTTGTAGCTCCACTATCGAGCAACCATGATCCCCCACCGAAAGCAAACACCTACAAGAGATCAATGCTTGGATTTAGGTACCAATTTTGTAATGGGTCCTTTGATGTTAGTGACAAGGGTCTTAGGAACCCAAATAGACCATTCAATGTACTCATAAGGAGAACCAACAAATTTGGCATAAACATGCCCATCACTAGCACGGCAAAACACATAAGAAGGGTTAAAATCGTCGGCTTTGTTGGAAGGGGTGGCATTGCTTCTCTTGGCACCACCACCCTTCACATTATTTTTCTTCTCCTTGGAAGCACCCCCTCCCTCCTTCACAAAGGTTTGCTTGAGAGGGGAAGGTCGTTTGGTCTTGTCATTCTTCTTCTTGTTCTTGGGCATTGGTGCGAACCCAATCCCTTCCTTGGCCACAACTTCCTTTTGATTGCTCAAAATGTCGTTGAGGTTCTTCTCACCTTGTATGCATGACACAAGGCCTTTCTCAAGTTGCATCTTCAACTTGGCATGCTCCTCAATAAGATGCACATGCTCACAACATGGGCTAGTAGCATTTGTATTACCAATCAAAACCATATGAGGAAAGATGGCTTTCTCCGTAGTTAGCTTCACTTGGAGTTGACCGTGAGACTTTTTAAGACTAGCATGAATACCTTTCAAGGCTTTATGGGCCTTGTAAAGTATATCAAACTCTTCCTTGAGTCTAGCAAGATCAACTTCAAGTTTGGCCTTCTCGGAATTTAGCACACGAGATAAGACACAAGCATGATCAAGATCTTTCTTTAATTTAGCATCATCATTGTTGTGTGACTCCTCAAGAGCCAAACGAAGACCATGCTCTTCCTCAAGAGCATTAGAGAGATCCGATATCTCATCGGCATAATCACGACTATGCCCCTCCATATTAGAGATGGTTTCTTCGTGAGCCTCGACGGTGTCATTGGCTTCACCAAGTTGTTCCAAGAGAGCAACAAAGTGCTTCTTGGACTTACCCTTGAGCTTACTCAAAAAGGAATCAAACTCATTTTCTTCCTCATTAGTCCCCACATTTTCATCAATGCAATCCGTCAAGGAAGGATTAGTAATGATGGTAGTTTTGATGTTGGGGGTTACCTTGTTGGTTGCTTTAGCCATGAGGCACTTGGCGATGATGTTCTCATTGGGTGAGTCGACGAGGGATACCCGAGGAGTTGTTGCAATGGCCACGGCGGCCATAGCAACCGAGTCACCGCCTTCATCGTCATCATCATCCTCATTGTACTCTTCTTGAGCACCAACCCCTTGGGAGGAGTCCTCTTGGTGAAGTTGCTCTTTTTAGGGAAAGACTTGGCTTTGTCCTTTCGAATGAGCTTGCCACCATTGTCTTCTCTCTTCTCATAAGGGCATTCCACGACAAAATGGCTCACATTGCCACAATTATAGCAAGTCCTCCCGCGTTGCTTGACCTTGTTGCCACTTGAGTTGTTCTTGTTGAAGTTGGGCCTTGAGTTCTTCTTACTCCAAAATTGCCGTGAAACGAGAGCCATGTGCTCATGATAATCATACTTTGTATCTTCGGGGTTGCTCTCCTCTTCTTCCTCTTCTTCTTCTTCTTCCACACTAACCTTGGCCTTTAATGCAAGGTTGGGATTCTTTGCTCTTTGAGAACGTAGCACCGCATTGTCGGCGGTCTTGTCCAGGATGCTCATAGCCACAAACTCATCCAACACTTCACTTGAGGACAAAGTGTGGAAGTCCGGCCTTTGACGAATGACGGAGGACATGGCCTTGTGGTAATGCATCATTGCCTTGAGTAATTTGTGCTTGATCCAATTGTCATCCGTGTCCTTGATCCCATGATCTCGGAGTGAGACCGCGAGTTTGGTTACTCTCTGATAAAGCTCACGAGGTTCTTCATCTTCTTTCATTGCAAACTCGTCGGCTTCATCGTGCACCACTTCATAGTTGGAGCATTGAATGCTTGCGCTACCCCGATAGAGGGAGACAACACAATGCCATGCATCTTTGGCCAAGGCGAAGGGCCGAAGATGAGGGAGATCTTCGGGTAGAATTGCATCTTGGATGATGAAGAGAGCATTCTCATTGAATTGATTATCCGCGGCTTCTCTAGGGGTGAAGTTGCTTGGGTCATGCGGATAGAAACCTTCTTCAATGATTCTCCAAAGATTAGTATTCACATGATTTAAATGATGCTTAAAGCGATAAACCCAAGAATCAAAGTCCTCATTTTTCACAATCTTAGGGGGAGGACCGGCATGATTCAAATGAGTAGAAGGAATCGGTCCACCATAAACAAGTGGAGGTTCCACATGGGCAAAGATGTCGGTGCCATTCTTACCACTAGTAGACGGAGCTTTTTCACTAGTAGCTTCCCCCTTGTCGGAGTTAGCATCCGTCACCTTGTTAGTGGGATCACCCACTTTCAACGGTGCAGTGGATAGTTTAAGCCCTTCAATGAATTTATTAAACATGCTTTCAACCTCGGTCGTTATGGAGGTTTTCAATGTGTCCAAGGCCACATTGAATTCCTCACGAGAGACCGAGGTTCCCCCATCGCCTGTAGACGAGACCGGATTCGCACCGGAGTGCTCCTCCACACTGTCTAGGGTGTCAACATACTCTTCGGACAGCAAAGCCCTTAATAAAGAGACGAGGCTCTGATACCAATTGAAAGGATCGATATAGTTGACTAAAGGGGGGGTGAATAGGCAACTAACAATTTTTTAGCCTTTTCTTTCTCAAATTAAACATTGCATCAAAGTAGATTGTCTAGATATGCAACTAGGTGAGCAACCTATATGATGCACCAACAATAAGCACACAAGAAAGTAAGACATGCAACACAATATAAGCTTGCACAAGTAAAGGTATGGAATAACCAAGAGTGGAGCCGGTGAAGACGAGGATGTGTTACCGAAGTTCCTTCCCTTTGAGGGGAAGTACGTCTCCGTTGGAGCGGTGTGGAGGCACAATGCTCCCCAAGAAGCCACTAGGGCCACCTTATTCTCCTCACGCCCTCACACAATGCGAGATGCCGTGATTCCACTATTGGTGCCCTTGGAGGCGGCGACCAAAACTTTACAAACAAGTTTGGGGCAATCTCCACAACTTAATTGGAGGCTCCCAACGACACCACGGAGCTTCACCACAAAGGACTCTGGCTCCGAGGTGAACTCAACCGTCTAGGGTGCTCAAACACCCCAGATTAACAAGATCCACAAGGGATTAGTGGGGGGAATCAAATTTCTCTTGGTGGAAGTGTAGATCCGGGCCTTCTCAACCAATCCCTAGAAAATCAACAAGTTTGACTGGCTAGGGAGAGAGATCGGGCGAAAATGGAGCTTGGAGCAACAATGGAGTTTGGGGATGGAAGAGGTGAGTCTTCTTGGGGAAGAAGACCCCTTTATATAGTGGGGGGACATATCCAAACGTTAAGCAGCCCGCAGCCCGCATCTGGGCGGTACTACCATTGCTGGAGCGGTAGTACCGCTGCCACAACGGCACTACCGCTGTGGCAAGCAGGCAGACGGGCAAACATGACTGAGGAGGAAGAAGTACACGCACTAGGGAGGTACTACCGCCGTGAGAGCGGTACTATCGCCTATAGGCGGTACTGCCGGTTCCAACAGCTGTTGGAAAAACAAGGGAGGGCAGCGAGTCGAGCGGCAGTGGAGCGGAAGTAGGAGCAGTACTACCGCCCTCAGGGCAGTACTACCGCGCCCTACTGTCGTCCCTACTACCGCCCCCTGCGTGGTCCTATACGAAAACCCGACACAAAAAAGTCGAGACCACAGCAGGAGCGGTAGTACCAGCGGACTAACAAGCGGTACTACCGCCCTGGCCATGGTACTACCGCTTAGCACAAGGCACCCCTTGTTTTGCACAACACAGAAACTCCAACAAGCAGGAAGAAGGCGTGGGAGCAAGAAGGATGTGTACGTGATGATTCCACCCATACTCTTCCGAAATGGATCCCCTCTTGATAGTACGGTTATACCTACGACTCAATTCCACCGAAAAGAAACAAAGGAAAATAATCCGTCTAAAGTGAAGTCCTCGAGGGGTAACAATCGCAACGTGCCCTTATCTTAGATCACCTGTAACACTTAGTGCACATGATTAGTCCGAAAATGTATTGTCATCAATCACCAAAACTACTTAAGGGATAAATATGCCCTTACAGTTTTAAACCTACTGTATTCCAACTTCTCTATGGTTCATACCCCCCGAAACTAGCCATAGATTCATCAAAATAAGCAAACAACACACGAAAAAACAGAATCTGTCAAAAACAGAACAGTGTGTAGCAATCAGATTTGTTCGAATACTTCTAGAAATCCAAAATTTCTGAAAAACTAGGACAACCTGGATAATTTGTATACTGATCTACTGCAAAAAGAATTAGCAATATATCACGTTCTGGTGAATTTAAACAATTATTTTCATGAGCGCAAAGTTTCTGTCTTTTTCAGCAAGATCAAACAATTATCACCCAAGAAGATCCTATTGGTTCTACTTGGCACAAACATTAATTAAAACAAAAAAACACATCTAAATAGAAGCTAGATAATTATTTATTACTAAATAGAAACAAAAATAAAATTGGGTTGCCTCTCAACAAGCGCTATTGTTTAACTCCCCTAGCTAGGCATTGATAATTTTAATGATGCTCAAATGAAAGATAGCAATTGAAACACAAAGAGAACATAATAAAACATGTGAAAATCACATTTAAGTCTAACATACTTCCTATGCATAGGCATTTTATAGGAAAACAAATTAGCAAGACAAGCAAGATCTAGCATATGCAAGGAAAAAGAAAGAAACAATAGCAATCTCAACATAACGAGAGGAAATTTAGTGACATGAAAATTTCTACAACCATATTTTCCTCTCTCATTATAATTACATGTAGGATCATAAGAAAATTCAACAATATAGCTATCACAAAACATATTCTTAACATGATCCACATGTATGCGAAGTTGACACTCTTCCAAAATAGTGGGATTAACATTAACTAAAGTCATGACCTCTCCAAACCCACTTTTATCAAAAACTTCGTAAGATTGAACATTCTCAAAATATGTGGGATCTAAAGTTGACACTCTTCCAAACCCACTTTCAATATTATTGCAAACATTATTATCAATCTCATATTCATCATGGGGCTTAAATAAATTTTCAAGATCATAAGAAGAATCACCCCAATCATGATCATTGCAACAAATAGTTGTCATAGCAAAACTAGCATCCCCAAGCTTGAGGTTTTGCATATCATTAACACAATTGACATTAAGAGAATTTATAATAACATCATTGCAATCATGCTTTTCATCGAATGGACTATCAAGTATGGGTGCAATAGCAATGATCTCATGTTTAACATAAGGAACTATAGCAAATTCATCTTCGTAAATATCGGCATCATGGCCACAAGAATAGCAAGCATCATGTTCATCAAGGGATATTTCAACCAAATCATCGGAATCATAATTATCTATAGATTCATGTATATCATTATTTTCTTCAGAAGCAACGATCATATTTTCAATAAATTCTTTGACATAGACATTATGAGCATAGATTTCATAGCAATATTTAAGTATGTCAAAATTTTCAGATTCATAGAGTGTAATATCATACTTTTCAATCAAAGAAGCAACTTCATAAGCACCCTTAAAAGCAAAAAATTCTTCAATTTGTTCAATATCGTAGTAACTATAAACACCCTTTGCATAAGAAGATAAGATTTCATTATCATTAAACTCACATAGGTAGGGGAGGTGTTTTTTAGGGTTCTTAGAGCAACAAGTAAAATCATAAATTTCACAAAGATCCCAAGCATAACACAACAATCTGTTTATTTGATCCCATAAGAGTCTCCCTTTTTCAGACAAACGGTGACGCACAAAATCAGCATGCTCATCTAAAGATTTCCCATCAACTAGGCTAGTTGGGGTTTCAGCACGAGCGCATAAGGATAAAAGATGATCCAAGTAGAACACTTTAAGTGGATCCATATCAATAGATTTTTAGCAAGAAAATAGAAGGCACATGAAAACAGAAACAAAGATACATACGGGAAGAAGGCGAAGAAAAGGCAAAGGTGAAGTGGGGGAGAGGAGAACGAGAGGCAAATGGCAAATAATGTGATGCGAGGGATAAGAGTTTGTGATGGGTACTTGGTATGTCTTGACTTCAGCGTAGATCTCCCCGGCAACGGTGCCAGAAATCGCACGTTGGTGGGAGATCGAATCTTGACTTGACTTGGTGTAAGCCTCCCCGGCAACGGCGCCAAAAATCCTTCTTGCTACCTCTTGAGCATGCATTGGTTTTCCCTTGAAGAGGAAAGGGTGATGCAGCCAAGTAGCGTAAGCATTTCCCTCAGTTTTTGAGAACCAAGGTATTAATCCATTAGGAGACTACACGTAAATCCCTTGTACCTGCATAAACAATCAAGAACCTTGCAACCAACGCGATAAAGGGGTTGTCAATCCCTTCACGACCACTTGCAAAAGTGAGATCTGATAAAGATAATAAGATAAATATTTTTGGTATTTTTGTTGTATAGATTGGAAAGTAAAGATTGCAAAAATAAACAGCGACAGAAATAGCTAGTTGACGAGAGATTAATATGATGGAAAATAGACCTGGGGGCCATAGGTTTCACTAGTGGCTTCTCTCAAGATAGCAAATTCTACGGTGGGTGAACAAATTACTGTGGAGCAATTGATAGAAAAGCGCATAGTTATGAGAATATCTAGGCATGATCGTGTATATAGGCATCACATCCGCGACAAGTAGACCGAAACGATTCTGCATCTACTACTATTACTCCACACATGGACCGCTATCCAGCATGCATCTAGAGTATTAAGTTCGTAAGAACAGAGTAACGCATTAGGCAAGATGACATGATGTAGATGGATAAACTCAAGCAATATGATATAAACCCCATCTTTTTATCCTCGATGGCAACAATACAATACGTGCCTTGCTGCCCCTACTATCACTGGGAAAAGACACCGCAAGATTGAAACCAGAGCTAAGCACTTCTCCCATTGCAAGAAAGATCAATCTAGTAGGCCAAACCAAACTGATAATTTGAAGAGACTTGCAAAGATATTTAAATCATGCATAAAAGAATTCAGAGAAGAATCAAATATTGTTCATAGATAATCTTGATCATAAACCCACAATTCATCGGATCTCGACAAACACAACGCAAAAAGAATTACATCAAATAGATCTCCAAGAGAATCGAGGAGAACATTGTATTGAGATCCAAAGAGAGAGAAGAAGCCATCTAGCTAATAACTATGGACCCGAAGGTCTGTGGTAAACTGCTCACACATCATCGAAGAGGCTATGACGTTGATGTAGAAGTCCTCCGTGATCTATTCCCCCTCCGGCGGAGCGCCGGAAAAGGCCCCAAGATGGGATCTCACGGGTACAGAAGGTTGCGACAGTGGAAATAGGGTTTCGTGGTGCTCTCGGATGTTTTCAGGGTATATGAGTATATATAGGCGAAAGAAGTAGATCGGTGGAGCCACGAGGGGCCCACGAGGGTGGGGGCACGCCTCCCTGCCTCGTGGCCGCCTCGTTGCTTCCTTGACGTCCACTCCAAGTCTCCTAGATTGCGTTTGTTCCAAAAACGATCCTCGCGAAGGTTTCATTCCGTTTGGATTCCGTTTGATATTCCTTTTCTGCAAAACACTAAAATAGGCAAAAAGAAACAACAATTTGCACTGGGCCTTCGGTTAATAGGTTAGTCCCAAAAATAATATGAAAGTGCATAATAAAGCCCATTAAACATCCAAAACAGATAATATAATAGCATGGAACAATCAAAAATTATAGATACGTTGGAGACGTATCAGGCCGCCGCCCTAGCATCCCGCTTCTGTCGCACTGTCGGGCGCCCAGGGGCGCCGCAGCCGGAGGCCTCCTCGCGATGTACGTAGGCGAGCCCGCCACCGCTGTCAGCCAAGCGAGCTTCGCTCGCCGGCCGCCGAGGAGAGGGGAGGAGAGTCGGGGGCGGCTAGGGTTCGCCCGAGCCGCCCCCTCGAGGCAGCATGGGCAACGGGATGAAAAAAATGCACGACGAATCATTGTCTTCTAAGTTACAAGTAAGTCTTAAGATAAATTTATCTTATCAATCATTGTATATGCCTAAATAAATACCAGGCTCGCGGTAACTTCATATTAAGCTATAGATGGCCTCGCTAGGGTTCTGCGCCTATGGCGATCGGGAGGCGATTGCCACGCTGCCACCGCCGCCGGACATCGCTCTGGCCGCGTGTGGCCTCCTCTCCGTGTCCTCGCCCAGGCAGGACTACGGAACCGCGGCGGCCCTGTCCTCCACCAGAACGCATGGCCCCTCTGGCCGTAGCGATCATGCCGTGCCCCATCAGAAGCCTGGAATTGGGAGTAGTCCGGGAAGGCCACGATACCCGAAAAACCTAGGGATCCTCGATCCCTCCTGCAAGAAACCGAAGGACCCAACACACATTAAGCGCCCTAGGGCTAGGGCGGACGCACACCAGAAACCTACCAAACCACCAGATCCTCCTCTTTCTGCAACCGGGCCAACCTCGACATCGTTGGTGGTGGTGCCTGAGGGGAAGCTGCCGTCCGAGACCGAGGTGAACCCAGAGGTCGGTGGGGGTGATTACGGGGCACCCTCTGCGGTTGCCGCTCACCCGAAGCCTTCAGAAGGGGGATCCGAGGCCATCACGGCGACGAACCCACGTGTGAAGCAGCTCGTAGATGAGCTGCTTCCTGAGCAGATGCGCAAGTTGGAAGGCCAAACCAACGTCAGGGATCAGAAGGAACAAATTGCAGCAGATCGCCAAGTTCCATCTACTAGAAAGTCTGCGCAAGCCACGGCGGAGTCGCAGTTGAGGAGCTCTGACATTATTCCGGCCTTGAGGATTTTATCGCAGGAAGTGAGGATTGAAGAAGCATACTTGTATGTTGACCTTTCATCGTTGGGCAAAAGTACTGCTGGAAATGACCATGCTATAGGAACAACTAAGAAGCACATACCGGAGGTGAACTTTGATGTACAGCAAGTAGGAAGCGGAGGAGAGATCCATGATCAGGAGATGCAGGAGAGGACCAGCACTATGGAGGCAGCCGGCCATGGGGCCGCCGGTGACCTGACGGGGCCAGCGGAGCCCCGTCAGGAGCAATGAATATACTCAGGTGGAACTGTCGAGGTGGGGAAACCCTCGTACAGTTCGTGATCTCGTGAGTCTAGCACAGACTCACTCCCCTTGTATCGTTTTTCTTTGTGAAACTAGGCAGCCGAGGAATAAAATGAAAAGATACCGTGCTCGATTAGGTTTAAGTGGTTTTGAAGGCATAGATAGTGTTGGTCTTAGTGGTGGTCTTGCCCTGTACTGGCATGAGTCTTTGAGTCTGGTTGTAAAAGATATAAATGAACGATATATTGATGTGTATGTCACTGCGGCGGCGGGTGAGCCACCTTGGAGGCTTACCTGCGTCTACGGCGAACCCCGGACGGAGGACCGTCATCACATGTGGTCCCTCCTCCGTGATCTACACCAGCAGGCTGACATGCCGTGGATGGTAATTCGAGACTTCAACGAGGCCATGTGGAGCTTCGAACACTTCTCCGAAACACCTCGTTTGGTAGGTCAGATGATTGATTTTCGTGATGTTCTGGAAGTTTGTGGCCTCGGTGATCTCGGTTTTGCAGGACTCCCGTATACTTATGATAACCGGCGAAGTGGGAGGGCCAACGTTAAGGTCCGACTAGACCGTGTTGTGGCAAACAATGCCTGGCGGGACGCCTTCGCGGAGGCCAAGGTGGAGCACCTGGTGGCTCCGAGCTCGGACCACCTCGCCATCCTCCTCAAGTGCGTCCAAGAGGAGCCCGTAAAGGAAGCTGGTCGGCAATGCCGCCAATACGAGGTGATGTGGGAGAGAGATCCGTCTCTCCCAGAGGTCATCATGAACACATGGACGGAGCTGGGCTCCATGCTTCATTTGGGCGACATTGTGGATGACCTAAATAATTTGATGAAGAAGCTTCAGGACTGGAGCCGCAAAAAATTTGGTAACGTGATCAAAGAAATTAATAAATCTCGTTCTCGCCTTGAGGAGCTAATGTCTATGAATGCAGACCGTAAAGAGATAAGGGAGGCCAACGATAGGCTGAATGAACTACTGTACCGTGAAGAAATGTTGTGGATGCAGAGGTCTCGCATTGCGTGGCTGCGTGAAGGAGACTGAAACACACAGTTCTTTCATCGGAAGGCGGTATGGAGGGCGCGGAAAAATCGTATTAAGCCTCTAGTGGATGATGCTGGCATGACACACAAGGACCATGCGTCCATGGCTGCCATGGCGACTTCTTATTTTGCCTCACTGTTCACCGCTGATACACCATTATGTGCTGATCCGGTTATTGATTTGATTAATACGCGAGTCACAAATGACATGAATGCTCGGCTGTGTGCAGAGTTCACTGAAAAGGAAATAGCAGATTCTTTGTTCCAGATAGGCCCCCTTAAGTCCCCCGGCCCAGATGGTTTTCCAGCTCGCTTTTTCCAGAGGAATTGGGCGGTCATGAGAGAGCAGGTAATCAGTGGTGTCAAGGAATTTTTCCGGACAGGAGTGATGCCGAACGGGGTGAACGACACCTCTATTGTCCTCATCCCCAAGGTAGACAATCCAGAAAAACTCACGGACTTCAGGCCTATCAGTTTGTGCAATGTCATTTACAAGGTAGTTGCTAAGTGCTTGGTCAATCGGTTGAGGCCCTTATTGGATGATATTATTTCACCTGCTCAGAGTGCTTTTGTTCCTGGACGGATAATTACTGATAGTGCTCTAGTTGCTTTTGAATGCATACATCATATTCAGCAGGAAAAGGACCCAGAGAAAAGCTTTTGTGCCTACAAATTGGATCTATCCAAAGCTTATGACAGGGTAGACTGGACCTTCTTGAAGCGAATGATGCAAAAGATGGGTTTCGCTTGCCGGTGGGTGGACTGGATTATGACTTGCGTCACCTCGGTAAGATACACAGTTAAATTTAATGGGACCCTCTTGGATTCGTTTGCACCGACGTGTGGGCTTCGGCAAGGTGATCCTCTCTCCCCGTTTTTGTTCCTTTTCGTGGTTGATGGGCTCTCTGCACTGTTGAAAAATGGAGAGGACGGAGGTGATTTCACTCCCCTAAAGGTGTGCAGGCGTGCACCAGGTGTCTCACATTTACTGTTTGCAGGTGACACTCTTTTGTTTTTCAAAGCAGAGGAGGAACAAGCTAGAAAGGTGCATGAGTTATTAAATACGTATGAGAAGGCAACGGATCAGTGCATTAACCCGGCCAAGTGCAGTGCACTATTTGGCACGTCTTGTACAGAAAACAATCAGGAGAAGGTTCGTTCAGTGCTACAGATTAACCTTGTTACTTTTGAGGAAAAATATTTGGGTCTGCCTACTCCGGACGGACGTATGTCTAAGGGAAAATTTCAAAATTTGCAGTCAAGGCTTCTGAAGCGGATCATTGCTTGGGGAGACACGTTGTCACTTGCTGGAAAGGAGACTATGATCAAAGCTATAGCACATGCAATACCAACATATATTATGGGGGTTTTTAAACTTCCGATGTCAGTGTGTGACGATCTCAATAGGATGGTGCGGAACTTCTGGTGGGGTTCATCTGAGCTCAAGAGGAAAACGCATTGGACGGCTTGGCCGAACATTCTGGCTCATAAAATGAAGGGCGGTTTGGGTTTCAAAGACTTCCATCTCTTTAACCAAGCCCTCTTGGCACGGCAGGCGTGGCGACTTCTATCTAATCCTAAAAGCTTATGTGCGCAGGTCCTCAAAGCCCGATATTATTCGGACGGTCGACTGGAGGACACTGTTTTCTCTGGTAACGCATCCCCCACATGGCAGGCCATCCAATACGGTCTTGAGCTCCAAAAAAAGGGGATTGTCGGGCGAGTCAGAGATGGCCGGAACATACGCATTTGGCACGACCGTTGGCTCCCAACGGTACCGACGGCCCAGCCGATCACGCAGCAGGGGACTTGCCGTCTTCGCCGGGTCTCGGAGCTCCTGGACGTGTCCGGCGCCTGGCGTACAGATGTGCTACAGCGGTATTTCCTTCTGGCAGACGTTGCGACCATCATCAACATTCGCACGTCTCCTCGCATCACCGACGACGTCATTGCATGGGCTCCGGAGAAGAACGATATCTTCACCGTTCGCTCCGCATATCGGCTCGCCATGGACGAGCGCGAGCGTCCACTGGCGACTACAACGAGCAGGGCACCGGATGGTCGTCGCGCCATCTGGAAGACCATATGGGGGTGCCCTGCTCCCCCAAAGGTACGCGTCTTCGCATGGAGGCTGGTTTCCAACTCACTCGCTACCTGGGCAAATAAATTCTCTCGTCACCTCGAGCTTTCTGACGTGTGTCCTCTTTGTGGTGTGGAACGAGAGGATGGCTTCCACGCAATGTGTAGGTGCCCCCTGGCGAAAGAGTTGTGGCATGCTATGGCTCGGGATTGGCCCATTCCCAAGGTGGAGAATATCATACATACAGGTCCAGAATGGTTATTCTCACTACTGGAGCCTCTACCTGACACTACACGTATGATAATCCTCATGGTCATGTGGCGTATGTGGCATGTGCGTAATGAAATTACTCATGGCAAGCCCCCACCTCCAACGGAAGCATCTCGCAGATTTCTGCAAGGATACATCAATTCCTTGTTGTGCATTCATTAGTGGCCCCAAGGTAACATGGAGAAAGGAAAGATGGTTGTTCAGGTTGGTCTTCTGGCGCCACAAGAGCGCGTACAACAGAAGGTGGAGCTGCGGTGGATGCTACCCCCAGCTGGATGGACAAAATTGAACGTGGATGGCAACTATGTACCGGCTACAGGAGCAGCTGGAGGGGGCATGGTCTTGCGAACAGACCAAGGGGACATCATCTTCACTGCCTGTAGGGAAAACCGCTCATGTGTTAATGGCCTGGAAGCTGAGTTGGCGGCGTGTAGGGAGGGGCTCGAGCTAGCCCTGCACCGCACGGATCTGCCCATTCTCATCGAGATGGATAGCGTCGAGGCTGTGAACATGTTGAACGCTTCGACAAGGGATCGCTCGAGGAACCGCGTGCTAGTTGAGGAGATTAAGAGGATGAAGGATGCTGAGACTAGGGAGATTTCTATCACGTCTATTAGTCGCTCACAAAATAAAGTTAGCCACGCTCTTGCTGCTTACGGTAGGAGTACCCCCCGTACTGCAGTATGGCTGGGTTCGGGTATGTGTGACATTGTAAACTTGGTTCTGGCGGATTTGCCTCCTTGAGTAATAGAAATCTCCCTTTACCCTGAAAAAAAAATCATTGTATATGCCTAATCTTGTCTTGTTTTCGGTTTATCGATTTATACCGAAATGAACTTGCGCTGAGAAAATTGTGTTGACAATACAACAGCGGCACACTCTTATGTAACGACGCTCTCTGCCCTTCTCCTTGGTCTGGCGATGTGGGACTACAGAAAGAAGATGTGGCTGGTTGGGTGCTCCTATACATCGTTGCAGGCACCCCTTAACGATCCGGCGCCTGCAGCGCTGCTAGAATGGGCCGGCCCACTAGCATGCTGCCCCCAGTTTTTTGAAGAAAATAAAAATATGAATTCAAGAAAGGTTTACAGATTTAAAGATGTTTTGGAATTTCGTAAAATGTTCCCTTTTTTGAATTTTTTGTTCACAAATTTACAAAACGTGGTTTCCAAAAAAATAAGGATATTTAGCCGATACATTGTAATAGTGAAATCATCTACTACGTACTAAAATCGACCCAAATACGATAATCCACTCTCTCTGTCCCCCAAAACTCCATTGCCTCTTGAGGTTGTCCCAACTCATAAGACAAGACTTTTATCCCAAAATGGCCATGCTTCACCATGGTATCTGCGCGTCCATCCTTTGGGACAAAGGCAACATCATCTTCGCGTTGGACCAGATCAGCATGTACGTTCACAGGACAATCATAGAGCCTCGGGAGGAAAATCTTGTTCTGCATCCATTTGATATAGGTCAGCTTCAACAAGGCTCTCCCCTCTAGGTTTTCTATATTCTCCCATTGAATCGTGTGCTCATTCAGCTAGATGACATTGACGGGTGTCCCGCAATGGCCAATGAGGATGGCCATCAGCTCACCTTGATCAGACTTGACCAAGTAGCTATGTCCGTGGTTGAACATAAAACTATGGGGTATTTCAAGAATATTAAATCCTTTGTCATGCCTCCTGTTTTCGTACATTGCGAGTGCACCATCTTGTTGCATCTTGAATGTGGTTTTGTTTTCTTTTTCATTTTTCAAACCACGCAAGAGAATTGTGTGTTTACTATTTAGGGAGAGAGAAAGATGGTTTTTTTTGTATCCTTTTTATTTCATCCAATGCATGATACGATATCGTAAGGCTATACATTATGTATGTAGTCTATTTAGTCTCTTATCGGTTAAATTATTGTTTCTTGCAAGGGCCCCCAAGAAAGCCTTTCTACCCTCAATCTCTCCTTGTAGGCTCCTCGATTCGCCTCCCCTCCGTCTGCCGCTCCGACGGTTGGTGGCGCGGAGCGGATTCCTGGTTACTCGGCTCGGACTAGTAGATAGGTAGGGTTTTTAGTCCTCGCATGGGCGGCACTCCAATGGATGGTGACACTTCTTCTTAGAGTCAGTCTTTCGGGCTTTCATCCTCCTTTAATTCATCGGGACGGGTTAGACGACGCTCCGGCGTAGATTCCTGCCAGCTCTTTGGAGCGGCGAAGTTCGGGATTCTCACCGTTCATATGCAGCATCGAGATTTAGTGTCATGTTCTTCAGATAGAGCTAGTCCTTAGGGGCACATGCACAAAGGCTTCCCAGCTGTCATCAACAAGTTCTGGCCGCGGAGCCCCGTTGCGGTCGCCTCCTCGTCCTCCCCGGGGTCGAAGCCGCTGCCAAGATGCTCGCCGCCATGTTTCTCGCCGTCGCACAGCGACCGCCGCACCTCGTTGATGGGGATCCTAAAAGTGTAAGTGAGGGCGAAGGGGAAATGGGTGACTGTGATGGGATAAGGGAAGTGGTGGGTCTCGCGTCATTTCGGTCACTCCAGGAACGGATGATTCCTGGTGATGATGTGTCAACTATCTATGCATCAAGATTGGTGCACTCGATCCAACGGAAAAAACATTCGAGCGAGACGATCGAAAATATGTCGTCAGATTTTTTAGCTTTATCCTTCAAGTTTCTCTTAAATACCCCGACAATAGAGTTATTGAAATCTCACTAGGTGGCATTATTGCAACACATCCTACGAGAAATACCATCCAACAGAATAGGGAAGTCAACAATTACTAAAATCAACCCACAGACTATAATCTACTCTCTCACTTCCCCCAAAACGGCCTTGCCTCCTTGCCTTGTCCCACTTCATGAATCCACGTGTTTGTGTCATTGTTATCACCTTTCTTCGTTGGAAGCACAAATCCCAGTTTTGGCACAAATGTGAGTTCAGTATCATGCTCGACAAGATCCAAATTGATGGTCTCGAGCGAGTTGAAGAGTCTGGGGGGGGGGGGGAACACTTTGCCCTGCATCCATTTGATGTTGGTCCTTGAAAGGATCAAGAAGAGGTGTCTAGAGGTGGGTGAATAGACTCTTAGCAAGAATAGTTGCAGTTTTTAAATTCTTTAAGTTGAAGTGGAGTTTTAGCACAAGTTCAAACATTCGCAATACACATCAAGCAAATACCTGAGTTGAGAGATATGAAGTCTCCAACAAGTTCTGTAGCTAAAAGATGGAGGAGAATAGCTCAAGCAGTGAGCATGTGCTCAGATTCTCTGGGTACTACAATCGCTTGAATCAAGTGGGAGTTAATCTTCCAGATAAAATAGTGATTGACAAAATTCTCTAGTCACCATCACCAAGTTAGTACAACTTCGTGATGAACTATAGTACGCAAGGGATGACGAAAATGATTCCCAAGCTTTTCATGATGATGAAATCGATGAAGGTAGAAATCAAGAAAGAGCATCAAGTGTTGATGATTAACAAGACCACTAGTTTCAAGAAAAGGGCAAAGGGAAAGAAAGGGAACTTCATGTAGAATGGCAAGCAAGTTGTCACTTTCATGAAGAAGCCCAAAACTAGACTAAAACATGAAACTGAGTGCTTCTACTGCAAAGGAAATGGTCACTGGAAGCGGAAATGCTATTTGGTGGATAAGAAGGATGGCAAAGTGAACAAGGGTATATTTGATATACAGGTTATTGATGTGTACCTTACTAGTGTTTATAGTAGCCCCTGGGTATTTGATACTTGTTCGGTTGCTAAAAATTAGTAACTCGAAACAAGAGTTACAGAATAAACAGAGACTAGTTGAGGGTGAAGTGACGATGTGTGTTGGAAGTGGTTCCAAGATTGATATGATCATCATCGCACACTCCCTATACTTTCGGGATTAGTGTTAAACCTAAATAAATATTATTTGGCGTTTGCGTTGAGCATGAATATAATTTGATCATGTTTATTGCAATACGATTATTCATTTAAAGTCAGAGAATAATTGTTGTTCTGTTTACATGAATAAAACCTTTGATGGTCATACACCCAATGAAAATAGTTTGTTGGATCTCGATCGTAGTGATACACATATTCATAATATTGAATCCAAAAGATGCAAAGTTAATAATGATAGTGCAACTTATTTGTGGCATTTCCGTTTAGGTCATATTGGTGTAAAGCGCATGAAGAAAATCCATGCTGATGGTCTTCTGGAATCACTTGATTATGAATCAGTTGATGCTTGCGAACCATGCCTCATGGGCAAGATGACTAAGACTCCGTTCTCCGGAACAATGGAGCGAGCAACAGACTTGTTGGAAATAATACATACTGATGTATGCAGTCCGATGAGTGTTGAGGCCCGTGGCAGGTATCGTTATTTCCTGACCTTCACACATGATTTGAGAAGATATGGGTATATCTACTTGATGAAACATAAATCCGAAACATTTGAAAAGTTCAAAGAATTTCAGAGTGAAGTGGAAAATCATCATAACAAGAAAATAAAGTTTCTACGATCTGATTGTGGAGGAGAATATTTGAATTACGAGTTTGGTCTTTATTTGAAACAATGCGGAATAGTTTCGCAACTCACGCCACCTGGAACACCACAGCATAATGGTGTGTCCGAACATCGTAACCGTACTTTATTAGATATGGTGCAATCTATGATGTTTCTTACCGATTTACCACTATCGTTTTGGGGTTACACATTCGAGACAGCTGCATTCACGTTAAATAGGGCACCATCTAAATCCGTTGAGACGACACTATATGAACTGTGGTTTGGCAAGAAATCAAAGTTGTCGTTTCTTAAAGTTTGGGGTTGCGATGCTTATGTAAAAAAGTTTCATCCTGATAAGCTCAAACCCAAATCGGAGAAATGTGTCTTCATAGGATACCCAAAGGAGACAGTTGGGTACACCTTCTATCACAGATCCGAAGGCAAGACATTCGTTGCTAAGAATGGATCCTTTCTAGAGAAGGAGTTTGTCTCGAAAGAAGTGAGTGGGAGGAAAGTTGAACTTGATGAGGTAACTGTACCTGCTCCCTTATTGGAAAGTAGTCCATCACAGAAATTTGTTCCTGTGACTCCTACACCAATTAGTGAGGAATCTAATGATGATGATCATGTAACTTCAGATCAAGTTACTACCAAACCTCGTAGGTCAATCAGAGTGAGATCCGCACCAGAGTGGTACGATAATCCTGTTCTGGAGGTCATGTTACTTGACCATGACGAACCTACGAACTATGAGGAAGCGATGATGAGCCCAGATTCCGCGAAATGGCTTGAGGCCATGAAATCTGAGATGAGATCCATGTATGAGAACAAAGTGTGGAATTTGGTTGACTTGCCTGATGATCGGCAAGCCATAGAAAATAAATGGATCTTCAAGAGGAAGACGGACGCTGATAGTAGTGTTACTATCTACAAAGCTCGAATTGTCGCAAAAATGTTTTCGACAAGTTCAAGGTGTTGACTACGATGAGATTTTCTCACTCGTATCGATGCTTAAAAGTCTGTCCGAATCATGTTAGCAGTTGCCGAATTTTATGAAATCTGGCAAATGAATGTCAATATTGTATTCCTTAATGGATTTCTTAAATAAGAGTTGTATATGATACAACCATAAGGTTTTGTCGATCCTAAAGGTGCTAACAAAATGTGCAAGCTCCAGCGATCCATCTATGGACTGGTGCAAGCATCTCGGAGTTGGAATATACGCTTTAATGAGTTGATCAAAGCATATAGTTTTATACAGACTTGTTGTGAAGCTTGTATTTACAAGAAAGTGAGTGGGAGCACTACAACCTTTCTGATAAGTATATGTGAATGACATATTGTCGATCGGAAATGATGTAGAATTTTCTGTAAAGCATAAAGGAGTGTTTTAAAGGAGTTTTTAAAAAGAAAGACCTCGATGAAGCTGCTTACATATTGAGCATCAAGATCTATAGAGATAGATCAAGACGCTTGATAATTTTTTTCAATGAGTACATACCTTGACAAGTTTTTGAAGTAGTTCAAAATGGAACAGTCAAAGAAAGAGTTCTTGCCTGTGTTGCAAGGTGTGAAGTTGAGTAAGACTCAAAACCCGACCATGGCAGAAGATAGAGAATGAATGAAAGTCATTCCCTATGCCTCAGCTATAGGTTCTATAAAGTATGCCATGCTGTGTACCAGACCTATTGTATACCCTGCCCTGAGTTTGGCAAGGGAGTACAATAGTGATCTAGGAGTAGATCACTGGACATTGGTCAAAATTATCCTTAATGGAATAAGGATATGTTTCTCGGTTATGGAGGTGACAAAAAGTTCATCGTAAAGGGTTACGTCGATGCAAGTTTTGGCACTAATCCGGATGACTCTAAATCTCAATCTGGATACATATTGAAGTGGGAGCAATTAGCTAGAGTAGCTCCGTGCAGAGCATTGTTGACATAGAAATTTGCAATATACATACGGATCTGAATTTGGAAGACCCGTTGACTAAACTTCTCTCACAAGCAAAACATGATCACACCTTTGTACTCTTTGGGTGTTAATCACATGGTGATGTGAACTAGATTGCTGACTCTAGTAAACCCTTTGGGTGTTGGTCACATGACGATGTGAACTATGGGTGTTAATCACATGGTGATGTGAACTGTTGATGTTAAATCACATGGCGATGTGATCTAGATTATTGATTCTAGTGCAAGTGGGAGACTGAAGGAAATATGCCCTAGAGGCAATAATAAATTTATTATTTATTTCCTTATTTCATGATAAATGTTTATTATTCATGCTAGAATTGTATTAACCGGAAACATAATACATGTGTGAATACATAGACAAACAGAGTGTCACTAGTATGCCTCTACTTGACTAGCTCGTTGATCAAAGATGGTTGAGTTTCCTAGCCATGGACATGAGTTGTCATTTGATTAACGAGATCACATCATTAGGAGAATGATGTGATTGACTTGACCCATTTTGTTAGCTTAGCACTTGATCGTTTAGTATGTTGCTATTGCTTTTCTTCATGACTAATACATGTTCCTATGACTATGAGATTATGCAACTCTTGTTTACTGGAGGAACACTTTGTGTGCTACCAAACGTCACAACGTAACTGGGTGATTTTTAAGGTGCTCTACTGGTGTCTCCGAAGGTACTTGTTGGGTTGGCGTATTTCGAGATTAGGATTTGTCACTCCGATTGTCGGAGAGGTGTCTCTGGGCCCACTCGGTAATGCACATCACCATAAGCCTTGCAAGCATTGTAACTAATGAGTTAGTTGCGGGATGATGTATTACGGAACGAGTAAAGAGACGTGCCGGTAACGAGATTGAACTTGGTATTGAGATACCGACGATCGAATCTCGGGCAAGTAACATACCGATGACAAAGGGAACAACGTATGTTGTTATGCGGTTTGACCGATAAAGATCTTTGTAGAATATGTGGGAACCAATATGAACATCCAGGTTCCGCTATTGGTTATTGACCGGAGACATGTCTTGGTCATGTCTACATAGTTCTCGAACCCGTA
This sequence comes from Aegilops longissima, assembly GCA_021605205.1. NCBI lineage: Eukaryota > Viridiplantae > Streptophyta > Magnoliopsida > Poales > Poaceae > Aegilops > Aegilops longissima. The sequence goes on from CM038680.1 coordinate 393,565,603, forward strand.
GGGTCCGCACGCTTAAAGTTCGGTGACGATCGGTATTATGAGTTTATGTGTTTTGATGTACCGAAGGTATTTCGGAGTCCCGGATTAGACCGGGGACATGACGAGGAGTCTCGAAATGGTCGAGACGTAAAGATCGATATATTGGATGACTATATTTGGACATCGGAAAGGTTCCGAGTGATTCGGGTATTTTTCGGAGTACCAGAGAGTTACGGGAATTCGCCGGGGAGTATATGGGCCTTATTGGGCTTTAGGGGAAAGAGAGAGGGGAGGCTGCGCGCGTCCCCAAGGCTTAGTCCGAATTGTACTAGGGGGAGGGGCGGCGCCCCCTCCTTCCTTCTCTTCTCTTTTCCCTTTCCTTCTCTCCTACTCCTACTACTTGGAAGGGCTCCTAGTTCTACTAGGAAAGGGGGAATCCTACTCCCGGTGGGAGTAGGACTCCCCTAGGGCGCGCCATAGAGAGGGCCGGCCCTCCCCCTCCTCCACTCCTTTATATACGGGGGAGGGGGCACCCCATAGAGACAAGTTGATCTGTTGATCTCTCCCAGCCGTGTGCGGTGCTCCCTCCACCATATTCCACCTCGATCATATCGTAGCGGTGCTTAGGCGAAGCCCTGCGTCGGTAGCAACATCATCACCGTCATCACTTCGTCATGCTGATGGAACTCTCCCGTGAATCTCTGCTGGATCGGAGTTCGCGGGACGTCATCGAGCTGAACGTGTGCTGAACTCGGAGGTGCTGTACGTTCGGTACTTGGATTGGTTGGATCGTGAAGACGTATGATACCCGCGTGATACTAAAAAAATTTCGTGAAATTTGAGGAGAGGAAAGTCAAAACATCTACGTCAGGAGACCTCACCAGAGCGACGAAGGGACTGAGGAATAAAAAGAATCCTACTCTCCGATATATATAATCCTAAGACTCAAAAAAAAATTGTTCTAGACTCAACAACGCCAGCAATTCGATCAAGCAGGGGGCTCCTAAGTCGGGGATGGCTCTGATACCAACTTATAACGCCCATGGTGCGGCTATATCTCCCACATGTCGAGGCATGACTTGGAGGCATAACCGCATGGTGGTTTTATCGCAAGAAGGGTCATCTCCACACAATCCCATGTAATGAACAAGAATGGGATAAAGAGTTGGCTTACAATCGCCACTTCACATAATACATAAATTAAACATACATTATTCAGAGTACAATAAAGGTCCGAGTACGGAACCAAAATAAAAGAAGACAACCCCAAATGCTAGATCCCCGATCGTCCCAACTGGGCGCCACTACTGATCATCAGAAAGAAACATAGTAACGACCAAGGTCCTCGTTGAACTCCCACTTGAGCTCGGTTGCGTCACCTCCACTGGTATCCTCGGCACCTGCAACTGTTTTGGTAGAATCTGTGAGTCACGAGGACTCAGCAATCTCACACCCACGAGATCAAGACTATTTAAGCTTATGGGTAGGAAAGGGGTAATGTGGTGGAGCTGCAGCAAGCACTAAGCATATATGGTGGCTAACATACGCAAATGAGAGCGAGAAGAGAAGCAACGCACGGTCGAGAAGCTATAAAAGATCAAGAAGTGATCCTGAAGCTACTTACTTTCAAGCATAACACAAGACCGTGTTCTCTTCCCGGACTCCGCCGAAAAGAGACCATCACGGCTACACACGCGGTTGATGCATTTTAATGAAGTCAAGTGTCAAGTTCTCTACAACCGGACATTAACAAATTCCCATCTGCCACATAATCGCGGGCACGGCTCTCGAAAGTTTATACCCTGCAGGGGTGTCCCAACTTAGCCCATCACAAGCTCTCACGGTCAACGAAGGATATTCCTTATCCCAGGAAGACCCGATCAGACTCGGAATCCCGTTTACAAGACATTTCGACAATGGTAAAACAAGACCAGCAAGACCACCCAACTGTGCCAACAAATCTCGATAGGAGCTGGACATATCTCGTTCTCAGGGCATACCGGATAAGCTAAGCATATAGGAACCAACATAACCCAATTTGCCAAGGGACGGTCCCGCACGGTGCTCTAGTTTGGACCAACACTCAGAGGAGCACTGGTCCGGGGGTTTAAAATAAAGATGACCCTTTGTAACGCCCGGATTCGATGCGCCAGGTGTCTGCCAGTTGTTCGTCGTCTTTGCCATGTCATGTGCTTGCGTGTTGCATTTTGCCATGTCATCATCTGCATTTCATATCATGTCATCATGTGCATCGCATTTGCATACGTGTTAGTCTCATGCATCCGAGCATTTTCCCGTTATCTGCTTTTCCAATCCGGCACTCCTATGTCTCCGGCCCCCCTTTACCTATTTTAGGTAAAGCGGGTGTTAAACATTCTCGGAATGGCCGAGGTTTGTCAAGCGGCCTTGGTATACCACCGGTGACCGCTGTCAAGTTTCGTGCCATTTGGAGGTCGTTTGATACTCCAACGGTTAACCGGGTAACCGTAAAAGCCCTCTTTGTGTGCAGCCCAACACCCCTTCCAAAGTGGCCCAAAACCCAGCAAACTCCCCTCCATGCTCTCGGTCGTTCGATCACGATCGCGTGGCCGAAAACCGCACCTCATTTGGACTCTCCTAGCTCCCTCTACCTATATATATGTGTGCCTCCCCCGAAATTCTCGCAGTCCAAATTCCCCCCTAACCCTAGCTCCTCCTACCTCGCGCCACCGGACAAAGTGTCCCCGCACCGGACATGTCCGCCCCGCCGCGCCGGACCAATCCGCCGCCGCCACGTGGCGCCCAGCGCCCGCCGCCCCGCCAAGCTCCCTTGAGCCCATCGCGGGCCTGCCACCAGCGCCCGCCCGCCGCCGCCCGCCTCAGGCGCCTCGCCCGTCTTGCCCGTCGCCCGCGCCTCGCGGTGCCTCCCTCCCGCCCGCCAGCCTCCTCCGCCGCCAGCGCCGCCTCCGCCCGTCGCTCCTCCGCTTCGCCCGCGCCCAGCGCCCTCGCCTCCGCCCCGGCCGAACCGCCCGGCCGCGCCTCGGCCGCCCAGCGAGCCTCCCGAGCTCCGCGGAGCTCCGCCGCCCTCTCCTCCGTGAGCCAGCGCCGTCACTTTGCTCCTCCCGGCCTCCTCCCGCAGCTCCCTCCGGCGACCGCGCCCCGCCTCCGGCCGGCCCTCTCCTCAACCCTGCCGGCCCCTTCTCCTCCGGCCACATTCCGGCAAACCTCGGGTTCCGCGCCCTGGATCCAGATCTAAACATGAGGTTGACTTTCCCCCCTCCAAATTTCGTCTAAGTCCCCGAATCTGCTAATTTTTTCATGCATTTTCATCGCATCGTATCTCTGCATTCGTAGCTCCGTTTTGCGCGTGTAATATGTCAAATTGGTCAACTCGACGAGTACATCATTTCATCTCATTGCATCATTTTCATTTGAGCTCATCTTGATGCCCGAAATGCTGTTAGAAGAGGGCTATATGATGTTAGTTTCAGATTCTTATCAGAACATGCACTTTTGTCATTTTTGCCATGATTGATGTGTGCATCCTATGAGGTTGATGTCTACATGTGTTTTGTAATATGCCTTCCATCTTTACAGGGGTGTATGCCATGTATTTTTGTGATCTCTGTGGTGACTAGCACAAGCATGCAAACTAGGCTTCATGATGTTGCTGATTTCAGCCCTGCTCACTGATATTTTTATGCCATGTAAACTTGATGCTACCGAGAGATCCATGCTTATTTTGAGTTACTTCAGTAAGGATGTTTTGAACATATGGTTATTATATATCCATCCATGCCCTTGTTTGCAATTATGGAGTGCCATAGCTTGAGTCAATCGAGCTCTACTTTTGCTATAAAATGTTCCTGGCAGGTTGTTTACATGTTATTCAATTTTGCCAAGGTTGTTGTAGTTGATCCTTGCATGCTATGTTGTTGTTCTTGCTATTTATAGCTTCTATGCCATGTCTTCTTACTGTGAGTTGCCTTTCCATGCCATGTATTGCTTTGTGGTGAGTGGTTCAAGCTCACGAACATGCCTACTTATTGTTGTTCCTGCCATGTATGAATGTGTAATATAACTTGCCATGTTTACATGGGTGCCATCATATTTTCTGATCCTTTTTGGCTCATGGTCAGTAAAAGACTTTTGTTCTATGCAATTAGTAGATTCATGCCATGCCTTCGTTTGCATTGATAAGTTCCTGTAGCATGTTGTTTGATAGCTCTAAACATTGCAACCTGATGTTATTTCCTGATAAGTCTGAAACTGTTATTATTTGCAATCTTGCCATGTGTTTTTGAGCATGTTCTAGTTGTTTCTGGAGTTAGCTCAATGTTCATGTTTTGTAATGCTTTAACTGTACATCATGCCCATGCCTTTTGTTTTCTTGTTGAGGTCCTGTAGCATGTTGTTTTGATGCTTGCAATATGCCTAGTTGCTGTTTTGGATAGATTGTTGTCATGACTTGTATGGTGTGTATGTGTTGAACCGTTGCTCCGTTTTGAGTGTGCTCTATATGAAACTTGCTTGATTTTGCATGTAGCTTCATATTATCATGTTGCATCCTTGTTTCGAGGTGTTTGCTTGATGTTTGAATGCATTTTGCATCAATGCCATGTTTAACTTGTTTTGCTCATATCTTCTAGGCCGAAGCTCCGAATCTAATGAACTTTATATGTAACTTGACTAGAATTTCGTGTAGATCATCATGGTGCATCTTAAATTGCTGTTTAACAACTTGAACATAAAGTTATTCAGATCTGGACCAATTTCGAAATTTGCATATGAGGACTTACCGGAATTGTTATATGTTGTTTCCGGCCTCATTTAAACTTGCTTCGATGTGTTGTTCTTGTTTGCATCATCTCTTGCCATGAGTAGCTTCATGTAGCTTTGTCATGCATCATGCTTGTTTGTGCATCATGCCTTGTTCATGTGTGGTGTGTTTACCATGTTGTGTGCTTCTTCTTGTTAGTTCCCGTTTCGTTGCGATCGTGAGGATCCGTTCGTCTACGCTTGGTTCGGCTTCATCCGTTCATCTTCTTCATGGACTCGTTCTTCTTCCTTGCGGGATTTCAGGCAAGATGACCGCTACCTTGGATCTCACTACTATCATTGCTATGCTAGTTGCTTCGTTCTTTCGCTATGCTGCGTTACCTATCACTTGCTGCTCAAGCCATCCCAAATTGCCATGTCAGCCTCTAACCTTTTGCACCCTTCCTAGCAAACCGTTGTTTGGCTATGTTACCGCTTTGCTCAGCCCCTCTTATAGCGTTGTTAGTTGCAGGTGAAGATTGTTGGGGAACGTAGTAATTTCAAAAATTTTCCTACGATCACGCAAGACCATGGTGATGGCATAGCAACGAGAGGGGAGAGTGTCCGTCCACGTACCCTCGTAGACCGAAAGCGGAAGCGTTATAACAACGCGGTTGATGTAGTCGTCGTCTTCACGATCCGACCGATCCAAGCACCGAGCGTCACGGCACCTCCGAGTTACGCACACGTTCAGCTCGATGATGATCCCGGACTCGATCCAGCAAAGTGTCGGGGATGAGTTCCACGACCTGACGGCGTGGTAGCGATGTTGATGCTCCACCGGCGCGGGGCTTCGCCTAAGCTCATGACGATATGACTTCTCGGCGCGAGGGCTTCGCCTAAGCTCATGACGATATGACCGAGTGGAATATGGTGGAAGGGGCACCGCTGCACGGCTAAGGAAAGATCCGTAGATCAACTTGTGTGTCATGGGGTGCCCCCTGCCCCTCAGATATAAAGGAGGCAAGGGGAGGTGGCGGCCCAAGGGGAGGCGCGCCAAGGAGGAGTCCTACTCCCACCGAGTAGGACTCCCCCTCTCTAGTTGGATTAGGATTGGAGGAGGGAAAGAGGGAAGGCGCCGCCCCTCTCCTTGTCCTATTCGGACCAGAGGGGAGGGGCGCGCAGCCCACCTGGCCGGCCCTTCTCCTTCTCCCTTGAGGCCCATGAAGGCCCATATACCCCCGGGGTTCCGTAACCCCGGTGTTCGATAACATCCTGTTTTCACTCGGAACCATTCGAAGTCAAACTTAGGCTTCCAATATATCAATCTTTAAGTCTCGACCATTTGAGACTCCTCGTCATGTCCGTGATCACATCCGGACTCGAACAAACTTCGTGCATCAATACTTATAAACTCATTATGAGCTGTCATCGAAGCGTTAAGCGTGCGGACCCTACGGGTTCGAGAACTATGTAGACATGACCTAGAACCATTCTCGGTCAATAACCAATAGCGGAACCTGGATGCCCATATTGGTTCCTACATATTCTCGAAGATCTTTATCGGTCAAACCGCATAACGACATCGTTGTTCCCTTTGTCTTTGGTATGTTACTTACCCGAGATTCGATCGTCGGTATCCAATACCTAGTTCAATCTCGTTACCGTAAGTCTCTTTACTCGTTCCGTAATACATCATCTCACAACTAACTCATTAGTTGTAATGCTTGCAAGGCTTAGGTGATGTGTATTACCGAGAAGGCCTAGAGATACCTCTCCGACGATTGGAGTGACAAAACCTAATCTAGAAATACGCCAACCCAACAAGTACCTTTGGAGACACCTGTAGTACTCCTTTATAATCACCCGATTACGTTGTGACGTTTGGTAGTACCAAAGTGTTCCTCCGTAAACGGGAGTTGCATAATCTCATAGTTACAGGAACATGTATGGGTCATGAAGAAAGCATTAACATACTAAGCGATCAAGTGTTAAGCTAACGGAATGGGTCATGTCAATCAGATCATTCAACTAATGATGTGACCTTGTTAATCAAATAACAACTCCTTGTTCATGGTTAGGAAACATAACCATCTTTGATTAACAAGCTAGTCAAATAGAGGCATACTAGTGACATCTTGTTTGTCTATATATTCACACATGTATTATGTTTCCGGTTAATACAATTCTAGCATGAATAATAAACATTTATCATGATATAAGGAAATAAATAATAACTTTATTATTGCCTCTAGGGCATATTTCCTTGATCTCCCACTTGCACTAGAGTCAATAATCTAGATTACAAAGTAATGATCCTCACACCCATGGAGTCTTGGTGCTGATCATGTTTTGCTCGTGGAAGAGGCTTAGTCAACGGTCGCAACATTCAGATCCGTATGTATTTTGCAAATCTCTATGTCTCCCACTTGGACTTGGTCCCGAATGGAATTGAAGCGTCTCTTGATGTGCTTGGTCCTCTTGTGAAATCTGGATTCCTTTGCCAAGGCAATTGCACCATATTGTCACGAAAGATCTTCATCGGTCCCGATCCACTAGGTATGACACCTAGATCGAAATGAACTCTTTCATCCAGACTCCTTCATTTGCTGCTTACAAGCAGCTATGTACTCCGCTTCACATGTAGATCCCGCCACGACGCTTTGTTTAGAACTGCACCAACCGACAGCTCCACCGTTTAATAAAAACACGTATCCGGTTTGCGATTTAGAATCGTCCGGATCGGTGTCAAAGCTTACATCGATGTAACCATTTACGACTAGCTCTTTGTCACCTCCATATCGAGAAACATATCCTTAGTCCTTTTCGGTATTTCAGGATGTTCTTGACCGCTGTCCAATGATCCACTCTGGATTACTTTGGTACCTTCCTGCCAAGCTTACAGCTAAGCATCGTCAGTGCAGGTACACAGCATTGCATACATGATAGAGCCTATGGCTGAAGCATAGGAACATCTTTCATTTTCTCTCTATCTTCTGCTTGTGGTCGGGCATTGAGTCGACTCAATCTTACACCTTGTAACACAGGTAAAAACCTTTCTTTGCACGATCCATTTTGAACTTTTTCAAAACTTTATCAAGGTATGTGCTTTGTGAAAGTCAATCAAGCGTCTTGATCTATCTCTATAGATCTTGATGCCCAATATGTAAGCAGCTTCACCGAGGTCTTTCATTGAAAACTTTTATTCAAGTATCCTTTTATGCTATCCAGAAATTCTATATCATTTCCAATCAATAATATATCGTCCACATATAATATTAGAAATGCTACAGAGCTCCCACTCACTTTCTTGTAAATCTGAGCTTCTCCAAAGTGCAGTACAAACCCATATGCTTTGATCACACTATCAAAGCGTTTATTCCAACTCGAGAGGCTTGCACTGACCATAAATTGATCGTTGGAGCTTGCACACTTTGTTAGCACCTTTTGGATCGACAAAACCTTCTGGTTGCATCATATACAACTCTTCTTCTAGAAATCCATTCAAGAATGCAGTTTTACATCCATTTGCCAAATTTCATAATCATAAAATCGGCAATTGCTAACATGATTCGGACAGACTTAAGCATCGCTTCTGGTGAGAAAGTCTCATCGTAGTCAACCCCTTGAACTTGTCGAAAACCTTTTGCAACAAGTCGAGCTTTGTAGACAGTTACATTACCATCGGCGTCAGTCTTCTTCTTAAAGATCCATTTATTTTCAATGGCTTGCCGATCATCGGGCAAGTCAACCAAAGTCCATACTTTGTTCTCATACATGGATCCCATCTCAGATTTCATGGCTTCCAGCCATTTTGCGAATCTGGGCTCACCATCGCTTCTTCATAGTTTGTAGGTTCGCCATGGTCAAGTAACATGACTTCGAAATAAGATTACCGTACCACTCAGTGCGTATTTTACTCTGGTTGACCTCGAGGTTCATAGTAACTTGATCTGAAGCTTCATGATCATCATCATTAGTTTCCTCACTAATTGGTGTAGTTGTCACAGAACCATTTCTTGTGATGAACTACTTTCCAATAAGGGAGCAGATCTGATTATCTCATCAAGTTCTACTTTCCTCCCACTCACTTCTTTCGAGAGAAACTCCTTCTCTAGAAAGGACCCGAATTTAGCAAAAAATCTTGCCTTGGATCTGTGATAGAAGGTGTACCCAACAGTTTCCTTTGGGTATCCTATGAAGACACATTTTTCGATTTGGGTTCGAGCTTATCTGGTTGAAGTTTCTTTACATAAGCATCGCAGCCCCAAACTTTAAGAAACGACAACTTTGGTTTCTTGCCAAACCACAGTTCATAAGGCGTCGTCTCAGCGGATTTTGACGGTGTCCTATTCAACGTGAATCGGCCGTCTCTAAAGCATAACCCCAAAGCGATAGCGGTAAATCGAAATAGACATCATAGATCGCACCATATCTAGTAAAATACGATTCGACGTTCGGACACACCATTTCTCTGTGGTGTTCGGGTGGCGTGAGTTGTGAAACTATTCCACATTGTTTCAAATGTAAACCAAACTCGTAACTCAAATATTCTCCTCCACGATCAGATCGTAGAAACTTTATTTTCTTGTTACGATGATTTTCCACTTCACTCTGAAATTCTTTGAACTTTTCAAATGTTTCAGATTTGTGTTTCATTAAGTAGATATACCCATATCTGCTCAAATCATCTGTGAAGGTGAGAAAATAACGATACCCTTGCGTGCCTCAACATTCATTGGACCACAAACATCGGTATGTATGATTTCCAACAAATCAGTTGCTCGCTCCATAGTTCCGGAGAACGGCGTTTTGGTCATCTTGCCCATGAGGCACGGTTACATAGTACCAAGTGATTCATAATCAAGTGATTCGAAGCCCATCGGTATGGAGTTTCTTCATGCGTTTTACACCGATATGACCTAAGCGGCGATGCCACAAATAAGTTGCACTATCATTATCAACTCTGCATCTTTTGGCTTCAACATTATGAATATGTGTATCACTCTTGTCGAGATTCAACAAGAATAGACCATTCTTCAAGGGTGCATGACCATAAAGATATTACTCATATAAATAGAACAACCATTATTCTCTGATTTAAATGAATAACCGTCTCGCATTAAACAAGATCCAGATATAATGTTCATGCTCAACGCTGGCACCAAATAACAATTATTTAGGTCTAAAACTAATCCCGAAGGTAGATGTAGAGGTAGCGTGCCGACCGCGATCACATTGACTTTGGAACCATTTCCCACGCGATCGTCACCTCGTCCTTTGCGGTGCTCGTCTATTCCGTAGTCCACTGTTTGAGTTGCAAATATTAGCAATGAACCCATATCAAATACCAGTGCTACTACGAGCTCTAGTAAGGTACACATCAATAACATGTATATCACATATACCTTTGTTCACCTTGCCATCCTTTTATCCGCCAAATACTTGGGCAGTTCCGCTTCCGATGTCGGTCTGCTTGCGGTAAAACACTCGATTTCAGGGCTTAGGTCCAGACTTGGGTTTCTTCTCTTGATCAGCAACTTTCTTGCTGTTCTTTTGAAGTTTCCTTCTTCTTCCCTTTGCCCTTTTCTTGAAACTAGTGGTCTTGTTGACCATCAACACTTGATGCTCTTTCTTGATTTCTACCTCCATGACTTTTAGCATCGCGAAGAGCTCGAGAATTGTCTTAGTCATCCCTTGCATATTATAGTTCATCACGAAGCTCTTGTAGCTTGGTGGCGTGATTGGAGAATTCATCAATGACACTATCATCCGGAAGATTAACTCCCAGCTGAATTAAGTGATTGTTATACCCGGACATTTTGAGTATGTGCTCCTTGTGAACTATTCTCCTCCATCTTGCAGCTATAGAACTTATTGGAGACTTCATATCTCTCAATCCGGGCATTTGCTTGAAATATTAACTTCAACTCTGGAACATCTCATATGCTCCATGACGTTCAAAACGTCGTTGAAGACCAGTTCTAAGCCGTAAAGCATGGCACACTTGAACTATAGAGTAGTCATCAGCTCTGCTTTGCGGACGTTCATAACCACGGCTCGGCATCTGCAGCGAGCTGTCACCCAGCGGTGCTTCGGGGCGTAATTTTTCGTGCAGCAATGAGGATAATCCTCAAATTCGGACCCGTCCGTGTAATTGCTACCATCATCTTTCAACTTTGCTTTCTCAAGGAGCGCATTAAAATTCAACGGAACAACAGCACGAGCCATCTATCTACATTAAACATAGACAAGCAAAATACTATCGGTACTAAGTTCATGATAAATTTAAGTTCAATTAATCATATTAAAAACTCCCACTTAGACAGACATCTCTCTAGTCATCTAAGTGATCATGTGATCCAAATCAACTAAACCATGTCCGATCATCACGTGAGGCGGAGTAGTTTCAATGGTGAACATCACTATGTTGATCATATCTACTATATGATTCACGTTCGACCTTCGGGTCTCCGTGTTCGAGGCCATATCTGTTATATGCTAGGCTCGTCAAGTTTAACTTGAGTATTCGCGTGTGCAACTGTTTTGCACCGTTGTAGATGGACGTAGAACTTATCACACCGATCATCACGTGGTGTCTGGGTACTACGAACTTTGGCAGCGGTGCATACTCGAGGAGAACACTTCTTGATAATTTTTAGTGAGAGATCATCTTATAATGCTACCGTCAAACAAAGCAAGATAAGATGCATAAAGGATAAACATCACATGCAATCAATATAAGTGATATGATATGGTCATCATCATCTTGTGCTTGTGATCTCCATCGCCAAGCACCGTCATGATCACCATCGTCACCGGTAGCGACACCTTGATCTCCATCGTAGCATCGTTGTCGTCTCGCCAACTATTGCTTCTCGACTATCGCTACTCCTTAGTGATAAAGTAAAGCAATTACATGGCGTTGCATTTCATACAATAAGCGACAACCATATGGCTCCTGCCGATTGCCGATAACTTGGTTACAAAACATGATCATCTCATACAATAAAGTATAGCATCACGTCTTGACCATATCACATCACAACATGCCTGCAAAAACAAGTTAGGCGTCTTCTACTTTGTTGTTGCAAGTTTTACGTGGCTGCTACGGGCTGAGCAAGAACCGTTCTTACCTCGCATCAAAACCACAGCGATACTTCGTCAAATAGACTCCGTTTAACCTTCTCAAGGACCGGGCGTAGCCACACTCGGTTCAACTAAAGTGAGAGAGCAGACACCCGGTCACCTTTAAGCAGCGAGTGCTCGGGCGGTGAAACCAGTCTCGCGTAAGCGTCTGGCGTAATGTCGGTCCGGCCGCTTCATCTCACAATACCGCTGAACCAAAGTATGACATGCTGGTAGGTAGTATGACTTGTATCGCCCACAACTCACTTGTGTTCTACTCGTGCATATGACATCAACGCATAAAACCAGGCTCGGATGCCCTTTGTTGGGGAGCGTAGTAATTTCAAAAATTTTCCTACGATCACGCAAGACCATGGTGATGGCATAGCAACGAGGGGAGAGTGTCCGTCCACGTACCCTCGTGAGACCGAAAGCGGAGCGTTATAACAACGCGTTGATGTAGTCGTACGTCTTCACGATCCGACCGATCCAAGCACCGAGCGTCGGCACCTCCGAGTTACGCACACGTTCAGCTCGATGGCGATCCCGGACTCGATCCAGCAAAGTGTCGGGGATGAGTTCCGTCAACCTGACGGCGTGGTGGCGATGTTGATGCTCCACCGGCGCAGGGCTTCGCCTAAGCTCCGCGACGATATGACTTCTCCGGCGCGAGGCTTCGCCTAAGCTCATGACGATATGACCGAAGTGGAATATGGTGGAAGGGGCACCGCACAGCTAAGGAAAGATCCGTAGATCAACTTGTGTGTCATGGGGTGCCCCTGCCCCGTATATAAAGGAGGCAAGGGGAGGTGGCGGCCCAAGGGGGGCGCGCAAGGAGGAGTCCTACTCCCACCGAGTAGGACTCCCCTCTCTAGTTGGATTAGGATTGGAGGAGGGAAAGAGGAAGGCGCGCCCCTCTCCTGTCCTATTCGGACCAGAGGGGGGGGCGCGCAGCCCACCTGGCCGGCCCTTCTCCTTCTCCTTGAGGCCCATGAAGGCCCATATACCCCGGGGTTCCGTAACCCCGGTGTTCCATAACATCCGTTTTCCTCGGAACCATTCCGAAGTCAAACATAGGCTTCCAATATATCAATCTTTATGTCTCGACCATTTGAGACTCCTCGTCATGTCCGTGATCACATCCGGGACTCGAACAAACTTGGTGCATCAATACTTATAAACTCATTATGAGCTGTCATCGAAGCGTTAAGCGTGCGGACCCTACGGGTTCGAGAACTATGTAGACATGACCTAGAACCATTCTCGGTCAATAACCAATAGCGGAACCTGGATGCCCATATTGGTTCCTACATATTCTCTGAAGATCTTTATCGGTCAAACCGCATAACGACATACGTTGTTCCCTTTGTCATCGGTATGTTACTTACCCGAGATTCGATCGTCGGTATCAATACCTAGTTCAATCTCGTTACGGCAAGTCTCTTTACTCGTTCCGTAATACATCATCTCACAACTAACTCATTAGTTGTAATGCTTGCAAGGCTTAGGTGATGTGTATTACCGAGAAGGCCTAGAGATACCTCTCCGACGATTGGAGTGACAAACCCTAATCTCGAAATCGCCAACCCAACAAGTACCTTTGGAGACACCTGTAGTACTCCTTTATAATCACCCGATTCGTTGTGACGCGTTTGGTAGTACCAAAGTGTTCCTCCGTAAACAGGAGTTGCATAATCTCATAGTTACAGGAACATGTATGGGTCATGAAGAAAGCATTAACATACTAAGCGATCAAGTGTTAAGCTAACGGAATGGGTCATGTCAATCAGATCATTCAACTAATGATGTGACCTTGTTAATCAAATAACAACTCCTTGTTCATGGTTAGGAAACATAACCATCTTTGATTAACAAGCTAGTCAAATAGAGGCATACTAGTGACATCTTGTTTGTCTATATATTCACACATGTATTATGTTTCCGGTTAATACAATTCTAGCATGAATAATAAACATTTATCATGATATAAGGAAATAAATAATAACTTTATTATTGCCTCTAGGGCATATTTCCTTCAAAGATGAAGTTTGTTCCTTGTTGGAACATGGAGATGTTGTTCCTTGTTGGAACATGTTTACTTGTTGGGATATCACAATATACCTTATTTTATTAATGCATCTATATACTTGGTAAAGGGTGGAAGGCTCGGCCTTATGCACAGTGTTTTGTTCCACTCTTGCCGCCTAGTTTCCGTCATATCGGTATTATGTTCCCAGATTTTGCGTCCCTAACGCGGTCGAGTGATTTATGGGACCCCTTGACGATTCGCTTTGAATAAGACTTTTCCAGCAAGGCCCAACATTGGTTTTACCATTTGCCCCACCACCACCTACTTTTCCCTTGGGAGTCGCTCTCTCGAGGGTCATCTTTATTAGCCCCGGGCCAATGCTTGTCTAAGTGTTGGCCCGAACCCGAGTAGATCCATGGGGCCCCTCGTGGCAGCTCGAGTCTGGTTTTACTCGTAGGATGTCTCATCCGGTGTTGCCACTGAGCGATATATGTGCAGCTCCTATCGGGATTGTCGGCGCATCGGGCGGCTTTGCTGGTCTTGTTTTATTCTTTGTCGAAATGTCTTGTAGCAGGATTCGAGGCTGATCGGGTCTTCCGGGAGAACGAATATCCTTCGTTGATCGCGAGAGCTTATCATGGGCTAAGTTGGGACACCCCGCAGGTATAAACTTTCGAAAGCCGTGCCGCGGTTATGTGGCAGATGGGAATTTGTTAATATCCGGTTGTAGTAAACTTGAAGCAAACTCTTCTAAAATACACCAACCGTAATGCGTAACTGTGAGTGTCTCTTTCCGGGTTGATCGAGAGGAGAACACGGTTTCGGGTTATGCTTGGCGTAAGTAGGAGTTCGGGATCACTTCTTGGTCATTGCTAGTTGTCGACCGTTCCTTTGTTTCTCTTCTCGCTCTCATCTGCGTATGTTAGCCACCATATATGCTTAGTCGCTGCTGCAACCTCACCACTTTACCCCTTCCTTACCCCTTTAAGGTTTGCTAGTCTTGATACCCATGGTAATGGGATTCTTTGAGTCCTCGTGGCTCACAGATTACTACACCACCAGTTGCGGGTACAGGTTTGCGATGATCATGGCGTGAGAGCGATGTTTGCTTGTTTGGAGTTCTTCTTACGCTTCTTCTTGATCGGGGATAGGTTCGGTCGGCAGCCCTGGGCTAGCAGGTGGATGTCGTTTGAGTTTACTGTTTATGTTTCATCCGTAGTCGGATGTTGTTCTTGTATGATGTTGATGTATTCTTGTGGCATTTGTGCCTTATGTATGTATCCCCATCTATTATGTAATGTTGATGTAATGATATCCACCTTGCAAAAGCGTCTCAATATGCGGGTCTATCCTTGGTGGGACCTTCGAGTTCCTTTTGGATAGGGTCGCATATTGGGCGTGACAAGTTGGTATCAGAGCCTCGACCGACCCTAGGAGCCCCCTTGATTGATCATGTAGTTTGGCCGTTGTTGAGTCTAAAAGAAAACTGATTTCGGAGTCTAGTTATATCGGAGAGTAGGAATTCTTTTTACTCCTCTGCCCCTTCGTCGCTCTGGTGTGGAATCTTGACGTAGATGTTTTGAATTACTTCTCTTCCCCTTCAAATTTTTCTTTAGGATCACGCAGTTGGTTTTTCGATCGTTGTTTCTCAGCTCTTTTGATCCGGTGCATTTCTCGTCAAGTTGACTCGAGCCTTGTGACGCCCTCGATTCAATCGTACACTAATCATGCACGCAAATGCGTACGATCAAGATCAAGGACTCACGGGAAGATATCACAACACAACTCTACAAATAAAATAAGTCATACAAGCATCATAATACAAGCCAGGGGCCTCGAGGGCTCGAATACAAGTGCTCGATCATAGACGAGTCAGCGGAAGCAACAATATCTGAGTACGGACATAAATTAAACAAGTTGCCATAAGATGGCTAGCACAAAGCCGGATCTGAGACCGAAGAGGCGCAGGCCTCCTGCAGGATCCTCCTAGCTACTCTGGTCATCGTCGGCCGGCTGCACGTAGTAGTAGGCACCTCCAGTAGTAGTCGTCATCGACGGTGGCGTCGCTCCTGGGCTCCATCGTGCAGTTGCAGCAATCGAGTATAGGTAGGGAAAGGGAAACAATGCAACCGTGAGTACTCATCCAAAGTACTGCAAGCAAGGAGCTACACTACATATGCATGGATATATGTGTAAAGGCCATATCGATGGTGCGAGCTGCGAGAATGCCGAATAAGAGGGGATAGCTAGTCTTAACGAAGACTAAGCCACGGTCACTGTCTTGCAACAGTAAGGGAGGGCAATCTGAAGTCCTCCAAGTAACATCACATAGCAATAATCCTACCGGCGATCCCTCCTCATATCCACGAGAGAGCGACCACCGGTTGTATCTGGCACTTGGAAGGGTGTGTTTTATCAAGTATCCGGTTCTAGTTGTCATAAGCTCAAGGTACAACTCCAAGTCGTCCTGTTACCGAAGATCATGGCTATCCGAATAGATTAACTTCCTGCGGGGTGCACCAACTTACCCAAAGACGCTTGATCCCATTTGGCGGACACACTTTCTGGGTCATGCCCGGCGCGGAAGATCAACACGTCGCAGCCCCACCTAGGCACAACAGAGAGGCCAACACGCGGTCTAAACCTAAGCGCAGGTGCAGGGCCATCGCCTTGAGCACACCTGCATGTTGCGTCTGTGGCGGAAGCAGACCTAGCCTAGTGGCGTTCAGGTCCAATCCAGTAGCGCGCCACTCCGTCGATGATATCGAAGTGCTTGGCCAGATACCACGGCGCCGGATACCCATAACTACTCCAGCGTAGATGGTTAGTGCGTATAAGCTAGTAGCCAACTCAGATCAAATACCAAGACCTCGTTAAGCGTGTTAAGTATCCGCGAACGCCGAATAGGGCCAGGCCCACCTCTCTCCTAGGCGGTCTCAACCTGCCCTGTCGCTCCGCCTCAACGATCCACTCGCGGGTGCTCCATCAGCCGACCCGACTTTAGTCTCCACATGTATCATGTATAAGTATATAGTATATACCGTGATCACCTCCCGAGTGATCACGGCCCGATCAATATAGCACGGCGAGACGGACAAGAATGTAGGGCCACAGATGAAAGTACTAGCATCCTATACTAAGCATATAGGATTGCGGTAAGGTAACAATGAAGTAACAAGGACAAAGCTATGCATCGGTATAGGAGTATCTGAAAGCGGTAACATGCTACACTACTCTAATGCAAGCGGTATAGAGAAGAGTAAGCGATATCTGGTGATCAAGGGAGGGGCCTTGCACAGTTGCTCAGCAAAGAGAGAGGGTCGTCAACACCGTAGTCGAACTGGGCAGCAGCAGCGTCGGTCTCGTAGTCTACCGGAGAGAAGAGGGGAAGAAACAATGAATACCAAGTAAGCAGATGCATATCGATGCATGACATGACAAGTAGCGATGCTAGGCGTGCCCTAACGTGGTATGAGGTGGTGCTGGTTAAGGGAAAACATCAGGAAAGTATTCCGGTGTTTAATGTTTTCGAGCGGAGGAGCCGAGGGGAAAGTTGCAGGTTCGATAGGTTAGGGGTGTGTGGCGGACGAGCAATTGCGTATCCGGATTAAATCACGTCGTTACGAGCAACTTTCATGTTGAAAATATTTTAATCCGAAGTTACGGATTAAAAGATATGATTTTTAAAATTTTATTAATTTACGAATTTAATTAATTAATTATTTAATTGAAAAAATGGATTTATGAGCGTCGGCATGAGGTCATCTTGACGTCGGCGATCAACAGGGGTTGACTTGGTCAACTGACATGTGGGTCCCGTTCGTCATACTCTGTTAACTAATTACCTAGTTTAGTTTAATTAACATGAGTTAATTAGGCTAATTAGCCATTAGGTTAATTAAACAGAATTAATTAAATTAATTATTTACTTAATTAATTAATTAATTAATTAATTAATTTTATTCATTTTATTTTATTAATTATATTTATTTAATTTCCTTTTTCTTTTCTTTTATCAAAAACATTCTAGGGGTGGGGCCCCATGTCATAAGCGGGGGCGGCCCGGTCGGCCTAGCCAGATCAGAAGTCAACATGTCGTGAGGGGGGGCCTGAGCCCACCATCGATGTGACGGTGGCCCCGGTCAGCCACATCGGCTGCAGATCTTGAGTTGGCTCCGGCGAGCCAAAACGCTTGGAGGAGGCGCCGGACCTTCCGAGGTTCGTAGTCCGGCGGCCAAAGGCGTGGTAGTGCGTTCGAAGGTGGGGAGGTCGCGCGTCCATCGGTGGCAAGACACGGCCGGACTCGGCCGGAAGCAGCCGCCGAGAGGCGGAGGCGGCGGGGTGGTTCGGTCCCAGCGTCGGAGCCTTCTGAGGCCGAGGTGGCAGAGACGGAGGCGAGAGGAGGCGCGGGTGCAGCAGCGCAACCCGGCATGGCGGCGGCAATGGCCCTCGGCACTGGCGTGCGCGCCCGGGTCGTGGTTGACACAGGGCCTCCCAGCGGGCGCCGAGGCGGGGAGGAGCTCCGCAGGGGGGAGGTTCCGGCGAGGAGGGGAGGGTCGCGGGCGCGGCAGCGACAGGGCGACGGGAGTGGTGGCGTTCGGGAGGAGGCGAGGGGATCGATCCTGGGGGATCGGGGAGCGAAGGGGGGGGAAGAGCTCACGGGGGGCGTGGGGTCTCGAGGTGTGCTCGGGACGGTCGGGCGACCGGCGAGGAGGAGGCGGGAGGCGGCCGTCCGGCGTTGCGGATCCGGCGAGGTGGGGTGGGGTCGGGGGGCGACCCAGGCGACGAGGGGGCTTGCGCTCTGTGGCGGTCGAGGAGGAGAGGAGGAGGTGAGGTCGGGCGGCGGTCGCCGACGTCGAGAGGCGGCAGGATCAGGCGGTTCCGATCCGGATCGGCGAGGAGGAGAAGGGATCGGGGGAATGAGGGTGTCGGCTAGGGTTTGCCGACCGGGAGGGTATGGGAGTGAGGGGTGGGCGGGCCGGGCTGGCAGGCTGGGCAGTGGGCTTGGCCCGGTTGGGCGATGGGGGTTTCTCCCCTCTCTCTTTTTTGTTTTATTTTGTTTTCTTATTTTTCCTTTTCTGTTTTAATTTATTTAAAATATCCGGACACTTTACAAAAATGTGTGCACCCACCATAATTAACTTTGTAATATTTGACAACCCCTAACATTTTAGTTTTAATTTTTGAAAACTTTTATTGTTTGCCTATGTTTTCAATTTGAATTTGAACCGGGTTGAATCAGCGTGAGTTTAATCACGAATGTAGGGACGTGGTATCATTAGCGAGGGATTCTTGTAGCTTAATTATCCGGGTGTTACAAATCTCCTCCACTACAAGAAATCTCGTCCGAGATTTAGGAGGTAGAAGGAAAGAGTCGCGGGTATTCATCTCGAAGGCGATCCTCGCGTTCCCGGTGGCCGTCTTGAGTGATTTGACCATTTGGACTTTGAGGAACTTGATCGCCGGCGTGTGCGGCGTTCAGCTTGTCGATGTGCGGACGGATGCTCTTTATAGGAGAGGTCCTGTTGTAATTCGAGCACTTCATGGTCCTTTGCTCGGATTGGGTCCTTGAAGCAGCGTCGGAGTTGTGACACGTGGAACACATCGTGAACACGAGAAAGGTTCGACGGAAGCTCGAGTTGATATGCCACTTTTCCACGCCTCTCGAGAATAGTGAATGGGCCAATATAGCGAGGCTAGCTTGCCCTTGATCCGGCGGTGAGCACCCTTCATTGGTGTAGCGAAGATAGGCCTTTTCGCCAGTTGATAGACCATGTCTTTGTGATGACGGTCATAATTACTCTTTTAGCGTGGTGGCGGTCTTGAGATTCTCGCGAATAATGCGGACTTGTTCTTGGCATGTTGGATAATATCCGGACGAAGAGTGGGCGTTCCCGATTTGACCAGTTCGGAGGGTTCGGCACTTTCGTCCATATAACACTTGAAGGGCCATCTTGGACTAAGCAGATAGCTATTATTATAAGAGAACTCAGCATACGGGAGAGATTCCTCCCATTTCTTGCGAAGGAAATAACACAAGCTCGAAGCATGTCTTGAGAACTTGGTTGACACGTTCAACTTGCCCTTGTGATTGCGGATGAAGCGATCTTGAAAGATAAATGAGTCCCCATAGCTTCTTGGAAACTTGCCCGAATCTTGAAGTGAATAAGCTGCCACGGTCCGAGCTGATAACCAGTGGAATACCGTGAAGTGAAACAATTCGGACATATAGAGAGTTGCAAGCTGACTAGCGGTGATCGTTTCTTTGACCGCGGAAAATGTGCAACTTTAGAAAGCGGTCAATGGCGACAAGAATAGCATCATTACCTTTCTGCGATTTGGGAAATCCGGTGGCGAAGTCCATTTCAACATGGTCCCATTTCCATTCCGGAATAGAGATAGGTTGCGAGTTCGGCGGGCCTTTGATGTTACTGCTTTGATCTGACGGCAAGCGTCACACTCAACAACATAGCGAGCAATGTCTTGCTTCATATTAGACCACCAGAATCTCTGACGAATGTCTTGATACATCTTTGTACTACCAGGATGGATACATAGAGGCGTATCATGAGCTTCTTTCATAACCTTCTGAGTCATATTCAGGTTTTCCTTCTTACACAGCACCACTAGGCGGCCTTTGAAGTACAAGGCGCCATCATCGACAATAGTGAAGAATGAGGATTTCCTTCTTTGAGGTCGCGCTTAATCTTGTAGACTTGAGTCAAATCCTGCATTGTCTTTATGGTGCCCACGAGATCGGGTTCAACAGCCGGGTATAGAGGAACCACAGGAAACAACA
The DNA here is from genome assembly GCA_021605205.1 of Aegilops longissima. Lineage (NCBI taxonomy): Eukaryota > Viridiplantae > Streptophyta > Magnoliopsida > Poales > Poaceae > Aegilops > Aegilops longissima. The sequence continues at coordinate 393,586,275 of CM038680.1, forward strand.
CGAGATATTCATCTTGCGGAACTCCGGAGGAGGGGAGCGAAGTGCACCGGAGGAACAATATGGAGGTTCAGCTTTCTGAATTCTTCAACAAGTGAGGCTGAACTTTGTGAACTGAAGGTGGTTGCGATAAGACTTGCGGCTCAAGGCATCAGCCATTACATTAGCTTTGCACGGCATATAGGAAATACCCAAATCAAAATCTGCAGCAGTCTCCTTCCATCTCTGCGGCGGAGGTTCAGGTCAGGCTGAGTAAGCAGATACTTCAAACTTTGGTGGTCGGTGAAGATCTTGCAATTACACGAGAAGGTAATGTCGCCACTGCTTGATGCATGAATGACAGCAGAAGCTCGAGGTCGTGAACTGGGTAGTTCTCTTCGTGAGGCGCAATTGTCGAGAGGCATAAGCAACCACTTTGCTCTTGCATTAGGACACCGCCTAATCCTTGACGAGAAGCGTCGCGATAAATGACGAAGTCCTTCTTAGTATCGGGAGGAGCTAGCACTAGGGCAGAAGTCAACTTGTCTTTGAGTGCTGAAACTTTCGACATTTATCATCCATTGGAATTTGGCGCCCTTATACAACAGGTTAGTCGGAGGCTGGCAATCTTGGAGAAGTTCTCGACGAATCGGCGGCAATAGTGGCGAGACCGAAAAACTTCGACTTATGCGTTCTTGGAGGAGTCAATCGAGAATAGCTGAACTCTTTCGGGGTTGACGGCAATACCATCCTTAGAGATGACATGTCCAGATAGGTTACTTGGGAAGCCGAATTCACATTTGGAGAACTTGGCATAGAGTTGATGCTCTCGTAGCTTTTCGGCACAAAGGCGAAGATGTTCAACATGTTCTTCTTCATTCTTGGAAAAGATCAGGATATCATCCGGATAAACCACGATGAACTTGTCGAGGTAATCCATGAATATATAGTTCATCGGTAGAGAAGGTGGCTGGAGCATTGGTTAAGCGAAAGACATGACGGTGTACTCGTATGAACCATAACGAGTCACAAATGCGGTCTTGGGGATATCCTCCTCACGAACACGGATCTGGTGGTAACCCAACCTCAAGTCGAGTTTCGAGAACACTGATGAATCAGCCAGTTGATCATAAAGATCATTGATCCAAGGAAGAGGATACTTATTCTGAATGGTAGCTTGATTTATGGGGCGGTAGTCTTGGACCAATCGGTTTGTCCCATCCTTCTTCTTGACAAAGAGAGAAGGTGCTCCCCAAGGAGAGCAACTTGGGCGAATGAAACCACTTTGAAGAGATTTGTCTATTTCCTCCTTTAGCTCAAGGAGTTCATGCGGCGGCATCTTGTAGGGTCGCTTTGCTATAGGAGTGGTGCACGGTTTCAAGTCGATGGCGAATTCGACAGCTCTAGCGAGGGGAATCCTGGAAGTTCTTGAGAAAGACGTCTTGGAAATCGCGAGCGACAGGAATGTTTTCAATGCCCTCGAGGGTGCGGCGTTCAATGCATTCAATGCATAGAGCCTTGCCTCGGCATCTGAACGAACGAGCATTGTAGCTTATTATTTCATCAAAGGGTGTAGCAGATGGGCGGTCTTAGTGGCGCAAACAATTGGCGCGATGCGCTTTCAACCAATCCATCCCCAAAATGAGGTCGATGTTAGGCGTCTTGAGGATAATGGGTGAGGCATAGAATTCCAGCCCTTCGATTTCCACGGGGCGTCGGCGCCAACCATGGAGGTTTGACATTGTCCCAAGGGGTTTTACCACTACCAAGAGTTCATCTCCTCACACTTAACATCGTGCTTGTATGCAAAGTCTTGACATGAATGAATGTGATGCTCTGAATCGAATAAAACAGATCTGGTACTGAATTTACGAGGAGTGTACCCATCACGATGTGAGCTGGTCTTGAGCTTCGTTCGGATCAACGTGGTTGGCTTGAGCTCGACCATAAGGCTTGGCGGTGTTGTTGCGGGGTTGGGTGTTTCCACGGCAGTTCTTTGGAAGGGCCACTGATTACAGTTCTGGTTGCATTCTCTGCACGGTGCCTGGTTGTCCACACGAAGCACAAGCCATTATTGGGAGTGGGAGCAGGAGCTTGGGGTGGTGGAGCTGGAAGCTTTGGCTGCTTAGTTGAAGCGGCGGGCGAGGTGCAGCATAGTTCTGCCTTGGAGCAGGTGCATTAATTGGTACATCTTGTTGGGAATCCATATCTTGCGCCTGCGAGGGCGGGCCGAAGATGAGCCCGTGTCGCAGTTCGCGCTGTTAGAGCTCTGGTATTCCTGCGGACCAGTTTCGACATTGATAGCCTTGTTCACCAAGGTGGCGAAATCAGCAAAGTCGTGCACTAGAAGTGCGAGCTTGATGTCGACTTGAAGGCCGTCACGGAACTTCTCTTGTCTGCGTGCATCGGTTGCAATATCCTCTTGACATAGCGAGACAAGTCCAGAACTCTCACCGATAAGCTTCAACAGTCTTGTTGCCTTGGGTGAGGTTGCGAACTCACGCTTCTTCGGTCCATGACCCCTTGAGGGATGAAGCGGCACGGAAAGCAGCTTGGAAGTCGGCGGTGATGAGTGTTCCAAGCTGGCGAAGTACGCTGTGGCTGTCCCACCATTGAGCTGCGGGTCCCTTCAGAAGAAGGAAGCAAAAGTGACATAGTGGCGGGGCTACATCAGCAGACTCCATCTCATAGGTGATGTCACGGAGCGATCATCGAATCCAGCGGCTGGGTTGAGCTGCGGTACACACTGGGGTCAGGCGTATGAAATCCTGCAGAGTTGTTGTGTTTGGCTACTGGTTCATATTTGGGCGAGGAAACGAGCCATCATGTTCTCCATGAACTGGCGATTCATCTCAAGCTGTTGGATCATACCAGCCATGTACTCAGCGGTGGTGGGAAGTTGCCACCCGACCACGACCAGCTGGTCTAACCATCCTGCTATTATATAACGAGGTAGTTCAGCATTTGAGAAATTCATGCTAAGGACAAGAATCATTCATGATGAAACATGCATAATGAAAGCAGCACGATAGGAACTACATAGTAGTCGGCATATCTTACAAAGGGATCATGCATAGAGTTCGATACACGAGTTCATTACATAGACTAAGACATCATAGGCGACACGCAGAGCTCATGGCGAATGCATCTAACACTAACAAGCAAGCCTACATCAGTCCCACGCTGATCTGCGGAGGTAGCTGTAGCACGAAAGCTGGTAGTGCGGCAGCGGATAGTCCTCCACGTCGGTGACACAGGGGCCGCGGATACTCAGTGCTGAACCCGGCGTCAAGTGGCGTAAGAGGACCAAGTGCGGGAGAGTAGCGTCCCACGTCGCCAACCGACACCTGGGGCATCACGGTCTGGCTGGGTAGATCGCGAGCGGCAGCTCTCGGATTGGACGAAGGGGTGCGATGGCGTCGAGCACGCGGTAAAGGTCTTGACGGGTGATGTACAACTCGTGGCGAAGAGCTCGGTTAGCTCGATCCAGCCCATCGACATGCGAGAACAAAGTTACGATGGTAGAAGGGCTCTCTGGTGACGATGGAGTAGGCAGCGGTGTAGTAACCCTCCTCACCAACATCGACGCGATAGCAATGTGCACGAAGGGGAGGTGTCCAACTCTCGATACTCGCGCGAAGGCGTGTCGAGCAGCATAAGCAGCATCGTGGACTGCCATATCGATAGTCACCCCAACACCATGTGCGGTGTGCAGCCGGATAGTGGAGTCATACTCCCGAGAGTAGAGGTGGGCGATGGCGGCGCATGCGCTCTCTGGTTATAGTCCCGGTACTCCTCATAGGCGGTGTACTCGGGGTGCCGCGATAACCCGGATAGGTCATCATCTCTGCTAGCACCGCAGTGATCCCGAGGCACCAATGGCCGTCGTGTGGCGCACGACCTGCCTCGTGGGTTCCATCTGAAAACAAAGACGTTTCAAAGGAGTCAAATGACAGTGTGGAAATTGATCAAAATACAATTCCAAGAAACAACTATGGCTTTATCCAACTTTGGGGTGAATGTGGTCACGGGATCCTAGTGTTAGTTAGTAAAATCGTTTAACCCGAGTAGAAGAGAGTTGAGTCCCGAGTAAAGGTCGAGGAGTAAAAGATCCTAGTACCACCCGATGGCGGCGTGGGCCCGTAAGGCACACAGCCAAGTTAGTAAAAGTTTTTGCAATGTCTAGACTCGACTTGACCAAGGAGTGTGGAAGGGGATTCCCTACAGGCGATCGCTCGATACCAACTTGTGGCGCCCTCGATTCAATCGTACACTAATCATGCACGCAAATGTGTACGATCAAGATCAAGGACTCACGGAAGATATCACAACACAACTCTACAAATAAAATAAGTCATACAAGCATCATAATACAAGCCGGGGCCTCGAGGGCTCGAATACAAGTGCTCGATCATAGACAAGTCGTGAAGCAACAATATCTGAGTACGTCATAAATTAAACAAGTTGCCATAAGATGGCTAGCACAAATCGGATCTGAGACGAAGAGGCGCATGCCTCCTGCACTGGATCCTCCTAGCTACTCCTGGTGCGTCGTCGCTGGCTGCACGTAGTAGTAGGCACCTCCGAGTAGTAGTCGTCATCGACGGTGGCGTCGCTCTGGGCTCCATCGTGCAGTTGCAGCAATCGAGTATAGGTAGGGGAAAAGGGGAACAATGCAACCGTGAGTACTCATCCAAAGTACTACGCAAGCAAGGAGCTACACTACATATGCATGGATATATGTGTAAAGGCCATATCGATGGTCCGAACTGCAGAATGCCGAATAAGAGGGGATAGCTAGTCTTAACGAAGACTACGCTTCGTCACTGTCTTGCAACAGGTAAGGGAGGGCAATCTGAAGTCCTCCAAGTAACATCACATAGCAATAATCCTACCCGCGATCCTCCTCATATCCACGAGAGAGAGCGACCACCGGTTGTATCGGCACTTGGAAGGTGTGTTTTATCAAGTATCCGGTTCTAGTTGTCATAAGCTCAAGGTACAACTCCAAGTCGTCCATTACCGAAGATCACGGCTATCCGAATAGATTAACTTCCTGCGGGGTGCACCAACTTACCCAACACGCTTGATCCCATTTGGCGGACACACTTTCTGGGTCATGCCCGCCGCGGAAGATCAACACGTCGCAGCCCCACCTAGGCACAACAGAGAGGCCAACACGCCGGTCTAAACCTAAGCGCCAGAGGGTCAGGGCCCATCGCCTGAGCACACACCTTGCGTTGCGTCTGTGGCCTTGGCAGCGCCGTCCGTCGTGACGTCTCGAAGTGCTTGGTGATACCACGGCCTTGCGGGATACCCATAACTACTCCCGCGTAGATGGTTAGTGCGTATAAGCTCGTAGCCAACTCAGATCAAATACCAAGACCTCGTTAAGCGTGTTAAGTATCCGCGAGCGCCCGAGCAGGCCAGGCCCACCTCTCTCCTAAGCGGTCTCAACCTGCCTCTCGCTCCGCCTCAACGATCCACTCATGGTGCTCCATCGGCCGACCCGACTTTAGTCTCCACATGTATCATGTATAAGTATATAGTATATACCGTGATCACCTCCCGAGTGATCACGGCCCGATAGTATAGCACGGCGAGACGGACAAGAATGTAGGGCCACGAGATGAAAGTACTAGCATCCTATACTAAGCATATAGGATTGCGGTAAGGTAACAATGAAGTAACAAGGACAAAGCTATGCAGCGGTATAGGAGTATCTGAAAGCAGTAACATGCTACACTACTCTAATGCAAGCGGATAGAGAAGAGTAGGCGATATCTGGTGATCAAGGGGGGCTTGCTGGTTGCTCGGCAAGAGAGAGGGTCGTCAACACCGTAGTCGAGCTGGCAGCGGCAGCAGTCGGTCTCGTAGTCTACCGGAGAGAAGAGGGGAAGAAACAATGAATACCAAGTAAACAGATGCATATCGATGCATGACATGACAAGTAGCGATGCTAGGCGTGCCCTAACGTGGTATGAGGTGGTATTGGTTAAGAAACATCAGGAAGTATTCCGGTGTTTAAATTTTCGAGCGAGGAGCCGGAGGGGAAAGTTGCAGGTTCGATAGGTTAGGGTGTGTGGCGGATGAGCAGATCATGTGTCCGGATTAATCACGTCGTTCTGAGCAACTTTCATGTTGAAAATATTTTAATCCGAGTTACGGATTAAAAGATATGATTTTTTAAAGATTTTATTAATTTCTGGAATTTAATTAATTAATTATTTAATTCGAAAAAAATGGATTTATGACGTCAGCATGAGGTCATGCTTACGTCAGCAGTCAACAGGGTTGACTTGGTTAACCTGACATGTGGGTCCCGTTCGTCATACTCTGTTAACTAATTACCCTAGTTTAGTTTAATTAACATTAGTTAATTAGGCTAATTAGCCATTAGGTTAATTTAACCGAATTAATTAAATTAATTATTTACTTAATTAATTAATTAATTTTATTCATTTTTATTTTTATTAATTATATTTATTTAATTTCCTTTTCTTTTTCTTTTATCAAAAACATTACAGGGGTGGGGCCCCATGTCATAAGCGAGGCCGGCCCGTCGGCCTAGGCCGCCCGAGTCAGCAGTCGGTGAGGGGGGCCCCAGCCCACCCAATCGATGGCCCAGCGGTGGCCGGGTCGGCCATGTCGGCTGCGGTGCGGAGTTAGCTCGGCAAGCCAAAAAGCAGCGGCGGGGCGCCTGGACCTCGCCGGGTTCGTCCCGTGACGAAAAGCGGCGGGTGCGTTCGAAGGTGGGAGGTCGCCCGCGTCCATCGGTGGCAAGGCGCGGCCGGACTTCGGCGGAAATGGCGCCGACGAGCGGCGGAGGCGGCGGGTGGTTGGTCTGCGTCGGAGCCTTCTGGGCCGGGGTGGCAGGGCGGAGGCGAGAGGGAGGCGGGTGCGGCAGCCAACCCGGCATGGCGGCGGCGGCCCTCGGGCACGGGCGTGCTCGCCTGGGCCGTGGTTGACACGGGCCTCCCGAGCGGGCGCCGAGGCGGGAGGAGCTCCGGGGAAGGTTCGGCGAGGAGGAGGAGGGTCGCGGGCGCGCCGAGCCGCGACGAGGGAGCGGTGGTGGCGTTCGGGAGGAGAGCGAGGGATCGATCCTGTGGGGATCGGGGAGCGAAGGGGGGGGAAGAGCTCACGGGGGAACGTGGGGTCTCTGAGGTGTGCTCGGGGACGGTCGGGGGCGACCGGCGAGGAGGAGGGCGGGGAGGCGGCCGTCCGGCGTTGCGGATCCGGCGAGGTGGGGTGGGGGTCGGGGACGGCCCCGAGGCGACGAGGGGGGGGCCTTGCGCCCTGCGCGGCCGGTCGGGGAGGAGAGGAGGAGGTGAAGTCGGGGCGGCGGGTCGCCGGCGTCGGGGGGGCGACGGGATCGGGCGGTTCCCGATCTGGATCGGCGCGGGGGGAGGAGAAGGGGATCGGGGGGGGAATGAGGGTGTCGGCTAGGGTTTGCCGACCGGGGAGGGGGATATTGGAGTGAGGGGTGGGCCGGGCTAGGGGCTGGCCGGCTGGGCCAGTTGGGCCAGTGGGGGGGTTTTCTCCCCCTCTCTCTTTTTTTGTTTTATTTTGTTTTTTCTTATTTTTCCTTTTCTGTTTTTAATTTATTTAAAATATCCAGACACTTTACAAAAATGTGTGCACCCCGCCATAATTAACTTTGTAATATTTGACAACCCCCGAACATTTTAGTTTTAATTTTTGAAAACTTTTATTGTTTGCCTATGTTTTCAATTTGAATTTGAACCGGGTTCGAATCAACGTGAGTTTAATCACGATGAACCGAGGTGGCGTGGTATCATTAGCGAGGATTCTTGTAGCTTAATTATCCGGGTGTTACAAGCCTCTTCATCGTTGTCAAGTCCAATCCTCAGTTGTTTTGTTTTCCCACCGCCCTCCCTTCTTCCTCTCGGAACCGAGTCCGTAATCAGTATCCATTCTACTCGTATGCGAAGTCTTTGCTTTCTTTCCTCAATGATTTCAACGGTGTTTCCTTTGAAGTTATTAAATCTGCTCCCCGTTCAAGTTGCCTTTGTTTTCCGCCCTCCACCCTATTATTCCATGAGTTCGAGTTTCTTCCGACCATCAATTTCATTCATGTGGAGCCTCTTCAGTCTTCCCTTAATCATTTCAACCGGTGAATTCTCGTCTCGGTGAACATTCTTCATCTCTTCTTCTTCTCCGGTGGATCCAATTCAAGTTTTTCATTGTCGATCGTATTCTTTCCCTTAGCTCAAATATTTCCATTTGCTCGTTCGCCTCTCGTCAGTTTATCCTTCCGGAGCGTTCAAGACATCTCAGGAGATTCGTCTGTGTTCCAATTAATTTGAGGTTGTCACTTCATTCAAATATTTAATTGTTCCGGTGCATCATCTATCTGTTCGACATCCCTTTCCAACGGTGTTATCTCTTCAGTGGGCCCTAACCCACAGGTCTTCTCCCAGGATCTTACCTGACTCTTCTAATTTCTCGGAGCTATTCTCAAAGCATTTTGAAGTTTGACGTAAGTATGATTTCATCAGTCAGATGCCTTTTCAAGATCGATTTCAAACCATTTCATTGTTGACTCAACCACTTTGCTTTTCTTTCTTCCGGAGTATCTCAGTAATTTTTGATGGTGTTTCTCGTCGTCATTCTCAACTTTGAAGATCGAGTAGAGTTTCTCTTAAATCTTGTCCGTTCTCCCGGAGGTTCATGGTGCTAGCTCGACGTTATCCTATCTAATTGTTTCTAGTCGTGCAATTCTTTTCTTACCCATCCGGAGTATTTCAGGAGTTGATTTCTGTTTCTTTTCACCGGAGGCCGTCATTCTAGAAGAATTCTTTGTCCTCACATTTCAGCTACCGTTATCCAATTATCCCGGTGTTTCGTCAAGTGTTCTTTAATCAGCTCATGATCTCTTTGTTCTTTTGCATCTAAATCCCCTCTAGCATATTGGTTCTTCTAACTCTTCCCGGTGATGCATTCTCTTTCGTCAGTCATTTCCGAATTCTTACGGTGGTTCGTTCAAGATTCTTTTTCTTTAATTATCATATTAATTCATTCGTTCTTTCCAATCCTACCGGTGGTTCACGAAGACCTTTCTCAAGTTTTGTGCTATTTTTCCCTTAATTCTTTTCCAAGAAGAATAAGTAGTATGCAAAATCCATTGCTTGTCATCAATTTAATTTGATGAAGGATAAGTATACAATAAATCTTATTCTTATTTCATCCAAGTGAGTAATCCTTTCCTTCAGAGTTTGTTCTTGATGAATAAATTCTAGTTCCAAGTGTTTTCATCTTTTCTTTTCCGGAGTTTAAATTTACTCGGCCATCTCGTCGGAACCTCCATCTATATCATCGCAACGCTCATCTTATTCTTTTCTCCTTCATTCTATCTCATCACCTTTTGTTACCGGTGTTCTTCACGGTGGTTCTTCATGATTTAATTCATTCTTCAAGAGTTCATCAAGATTTTGTTGGCGGAGTTCAAGTATCTTTTCTTCTCGCGTCTCAAAGTGCAATTAATTCTCCGTATTCTTTTGAAGTGGAGTTTTGCATTTCTTCGTTCTTCTCAGCTATTTAATCTTTTCTGATTGTGGTTGGTTATCACCTCATAAATTTTGAGAGGTTATCCATAAGTCCACAACAAGCTTATTCTTTTCGTTGTTGATTCTCTCAACAACTTCGTTCAATCCTTCCTTCTAAGTTCTTTTCATTCAAATTCTTTCAGTTCTTCCGGAGGCTTTGCGTTGTTTATCTCGTCAAGTGTCATTCCATCTTCTGAAGTTCATGTTCTATTCTTTCCTTGTTCAACCGGTGTGCTGCCTAAATCCTTTCAATCTTATTCGTTTCTTTTCTCATTCTAACCACTCCGGTTAGAACGAGTGCTTTCATAGTCTGTCTGATTCCGTGAGCTTTCGATTCTCGTCATCCTCGTCGTTCCTCTCTTCTTCTCGACTGCTCTCGATAACTTGCCTCTTCTTTTGAGTTCTTGTTTCACCTCATCCCTTTTCCCTTCCGTCTCGGTCCTAAGATCTCGGGACGAGATCTCTTGTTAGTGGAGGAGTGTTGTAACGCCCCGGATTCGATCGCGCCTGTGTGTCCGCCATTGTTAAATCGTCTTTGCCATGTCATGTGCTTGCGTGTTGCATTTTGCCATGTCATCATCTGCATTTCATATCATGTCATCATGTGCATGGCATTTGCATACGTGTTCGTCTCATGCATCCGAGCATTTTCCCCGTTGTCCGTTTTCCAATCCGGCACTCCTATGTCTCCGGCGCCCCGTTTACCTCTTTTTCGTGTGCGGGGTGTTAAGCGTTCTCGGAATGGCCGAGGTTTGTCAAGCTGCCTTGGTATACCACCGGTGACCGCCTGTCAAGTTTCGTGCCATTTGGAGGTCGTTTGATACTCCAACGGTTAACCGGGTAACCGTAAAAGCCCTCTTTTTTGTGCAGCCCAACACCCCTTCCAAAGTGGCCCAAAACCCAGCAAACTCCCCTCCATGCTCTCGGTCGTTCGATCACGATCGCATGGCCGAAACCGCACCTCATTTGGACTCTCCTAGCTCCCTCTACCTATATATATGTGTGCTCCCCGAAATTCTCGCAATCAAATTCCCCTAACCCTAGCTCCTCCTACCTCGCGCCCACAGGACAAATGTCCCAGACCGACATGTCCGCCCCTTGCCCTGGACCAATCCGCCGCCGCTTCGTGGCGCCCATGCCACCGCCCAAGCCGCCTGAGTCCATCCAGGGGCCTGCCCATGTGCCCACCTTGCATGTGCGCTTGTCCCTGGCGCTTGATCGCGCCGCACGCCGGCGCCTCCCGCCGCCGCCCGCCGCTGCGCCGCCAGCGCCCGCCTCCGCCACGCGCCCTCGCCGCCCGTCGCCCCTCGCTCGCCAGCGCCCGGCGCCCTCGGCCTCCGCCCCGCGCAAGGCCGCCCTTGCCGCCCGCCCGACCGAGCCTCCTGAGCTCCGCCGGAGCTCCGCCGCGGCTCCTCCCGCCGAGCCAGCGCCGTCACTTGCTCCTCCCGGCCTCCTCCCGCAGCTCCCTCCGGCGACCGCGCCCCGCCTCCGGCCAGCCCTCTCCTCAACCCTGCCGGCCCCTTCTCCTCCGGCCACATTCCGGCGAACCTCGGGTTCCGCGCCCTGGATCCAGATCTAAACATGAGGTTGACTTTCCCCCCTCCAAATTTCGTCTAAGTCCCCGAATCTGCTAATTTTTTCATGCATTTTCATCGCATCGTATCTCTGCATCCGTAGCTCCGTTTTGCGCGTGTAATATGTTAAATTGTTCGTCTCGACGAGTACATCATTTCATCTATTTGCATCATTTTCATTTGAGCTCATTTTGATGCCCGAAATGCTGTTAGAAGAGGGCGATGTGATGTTAGTTTCTGTTTCTTAACAGAACATGCACTTTTGTCATTTTTGCCATGATTGATGTGTGCATCCTTTGAGGTTGATGTCTACATGTGTTTTGTAATATGCCATGCCATCTTTACAGGGGTGTATGCCATGTATTTTTGTGATCTCTGTGGTGACTAGCACAAGCATGCAAACTAGGCTTCATGATGTTGCTGATTTCATCCCCTGTTCTGCTGATATTTTTATGCCATGTAAACTTGATGCTACCGAGAGATCCATGCTTATTTTGAGTTACTTCAGTAAGGATGTTTTGAACATGTGGTTATTCTCTATCCATCCATGCCCTTGTTTGCAATTATGGAGTGCCATAGCTTGAGTCAATCGAGCTCTACTTTTGCTATAAAATGTTCCTGGCAGGTTGTTTACATGTTATTCAATTTTGCCAAGGTTGTTGTAGTTGATCCTTGCATGATATGTTGTTGTTCTTGCCATGTATAGCTTCTATGCCATGTCTTCTTACTGTGAGTTGCCTTGCCATGCCATGTATTGCTCTGTGGTGAGTGGTTCAAGCTCACCAACATGCCTACTTATTGTTGTTCCTGCCATGTATGAATCTGTAATATAACTTGCCGTGTTTACATGGGTGCCATCATATTTTCTGATCCTTTTTGGTTCATGGTCAGTAAAGGACTTTTCTTCTATGCAATTAGTAGATTCAAGCCATCCCTTTGTTTGCATTGATAAGTTCCGGTAGCATGTTGTTTGATAGCTCTAAACATTGCAACCTGATGTTATTTCCTGATAAGTCTGAAACTGTTATTATTTGCAATCTTGCCATGTATTTTTGAGCATGTTCTAGTTGTTTCTGGAGTTAGCTCAATGTTCATGTTTTGTCATGCTTTACCTGTACATCATGCCCATGCCTTTTGTTTTCATGTTAAGTTGCTGTAGCTTGTTGTTTTGATGCTTGCAATATGCCTAGTTGCTGTTTTGGACAGATTGTTGCTATGACTTGTATGGTGTGTATGTGTTGAACCGTTGCTCCGTTTTGAGTTATTCAGATCTGGACCAATTTCGAAATTTGCATATGAGGACTTACCGGAATTGTTATATGTTGTTTCCGGCCTCATTTAAACTTGCTTTGATGTGTTGTTCTTATTTGCATCATCTCTTGCCATGAGTAGCTTCATGTAGCTTTGTCATGCATCATGCTTGTTTGTGCGTCATGCCTTGTTCATGTGTGGTGTGTTTACCATGTTGTGTGCTTCTTCTTGTTAGTTCCCGTTTCGTTGCGATCGTGAGAATCTGTTCGTCTACGCTTGGTTCGGCTTCATCCGTTCATCTTCTTCATGGACTCGTTCTTCTTCCTTGCGGGATTTCAGGCAAGATGACCGCTACCTTGGATCTCACTACTATCATTGCTATGCTAGTTGCTTCGTTCTTTCGCTATGCTGCGTTACCTATCACTTGCTTCTCAAGCCATCCCAAATTGCGATGTCAGCCTCTAACCTTTTGAGCCCTTCCTAGCAAACCGTTGTTTGGCTATGTTACCGCTTTGCTCAGCCCCTCTTATAGCGTTGTTAGTTGCAGGTGAAGATGAAGTTTGTTCCTTGTTGGAACATGGAGATGTTGTTCCTTGTTGGAACATGTTTACTTGTTGGGATATCACAATATATCTTATTTTATTAATGCATCTATATACTTGGTAAAGGGTGGAAGGCTCGACCTTATGCCTGGTGTTTTGTTCCACTCTTGCCGCCCTAGTTTCCGTCATATCGGTATTATGTTCCCGGATTTTGCGTCCCTAACGCGGTCGGGTGATTTATGGGACCCCCTTGACAGTTCGCTTTGAATAAGACTTTTCCAGCTAGGCCCAACATTGGTTTTACCATTTGCCTCACCACCACCTAATTTTCCCTTGGGAGTCGCTCTCTCGAGGGTCATCTTTATTTAGCCCCGGGCCAATGCTTGTCTAAGTGTTTGCCCGAACCGAGTAGACTGCGGGGCCCCCTCGTGGCAACTCGAGGTCTGGTTTTACTCGTAGGATGTCTCATCCGGTGTTGCCCTGAGAACGAGATATGTGCAGCTCCTATCGGGGTTGTCGGCGCATCGGGCGGATTTGCTGGTCTTGTTTTATTGCTGTGGAAATGTCTTGTAGCCGGGATTCCGAGACTGATCGGGTCTTCCCGGGGAGAAGGAATATCCTTCGTTGATTGCGAGAGCTTATCATGGGCTAAGTTGGGACACCCTGCAGGTATAAACTTTCGGCTAGCCGTGCGCGGTTATGTGGCAGATGGAATTTGTTAATATCCGGTTGTAGTAAACTTGAAGCAAACTCTTCTAAAATACACCAACCGTGTGCGTAACCGTGAGTGTCTCTTTTCGGGGTTGATCGAGAGGAGAACACGGTTTCCGGGTTATGCTTGACGTAAGTAGGAGTTCAGGATCACTTCTTGGTCATTGCTAGTTGTCGACCGTTCCTTTGTTTCTCTTGTCGCTCTCATTTGCGTATGTTAGCCACCATATATGCTTAGTCGCTGTTGCAACCTCACCACTTTACCCCTTCCTTACCCCTTTAAGCTTTGCTAGTCTTGATACCCATGGTAATGGGATTGTTGAGTCCTCGTGGCTCACAGATTACTACACCACCAGATTGTGTACAGGTTTGCGATGATCATGACGTGAGAGCGATGTTTGCTTGTTTGGAGTTCTTCTTCCGCTTCTTCTTGATCGGGGATAGGTTCCAGTCGGCAGCCCGGGCTAGCAGTGGTGGATGTCGTTTGAGTTTACTTTATGTTTCATCCGTAGTCGGATGTTGTTCTTGTATGATGTTGATGTATTCTTGTGGCATTTGTGCCTTATGTATGTATCCCCATCTATTATGTAATGTTGATGTAATGATATCCACCTTGCAAAAGCGTCTCAATATGCAGGTCTATCCTTGGTGGGACCTTCGAGTTCCTTTTGGATAGGGTCGCATATTGGGCGTGACACCCTTGAGTCCTGATACGTCTCCAACGTATCTATAATTTTTGATTGCTCCATGCTATATTATCTACTGTTTTGGACCATATTGGGCTTTATTTTCCACTTTTATATTATTTCTGGGACTAACCTATTAACCGGAGGCCCAGCCCAGAATTGCTATTTTTTTGCCTATTTCAGTGTTTCGAAGAAACGGAATATCAAACGGAGTCCAAACGGAATGAAACATTCAGGAACGTGATTTTATCAACAAATATGATCCAGGAGACTTGGACCCTCTGTCAAGAAAGGAGGGAGGCGGTCACGAGGGTGGAGGGCGCCCCCCCTAGGGCGCGCCCCCTGCCTCGTGGGCCCCCCGAAGCTCCACCGACGTACTCCTTCCTCCTATATATACCTACGTACCCCCAAACAACCAGATACGGAGCCAAAAACCTAATTCCACCGCCGCAACCTTCTGTACCCACGAGATCCCATCTAGGGGCCTGTTCCGGAGCTCCGCCAGAAGGGGAATCCACCACGGAGAGCTTCTACATCAACATCATAGCCTCTCCGATGAAGTGTGAGTAGTTTACCTCAGACCTTTGGGTCCATATTTAGTAGCTAGATGGCTTCTTCTCTCTTTTGGATCTCAATACAATGTTCTCCCCCTCTCTTGTGGAGATCTATTCGATGTAATCTTCTTTTTGTGGTGTGTTTGTTGAGACAGATGAATTGTGGGTTTATGGTCAAGATTATCTATGAGTAATATTTGAATCTTCTCTGAATTCTTACATGTATGATTGGTTATCTTTGCAAGTCTCTTCGAATTATCAGTTTGGTTTGGCCTACTAGATTGGTTTTTCTTGCAATAGGAGAAGTGCTTAGCTTTGGGTTCAATCTTGCGTGTCCTTTCCCAAGGATGAGGGGCAGCAAGGCACGTATTGTATTGTTGCCATCGAGGATAACAAGATGGGTTTTTTATCATATTGCATGAATTTATCCCTCTACATCATGTCATCTTGCTTAAGGCGTTAATCTGTTTTTTTACTTAATACTCTAGATGCATGCTGGATAGCGGTCGATGAGTGCAGTAATAGTAGTAGATGCAGGCAGCAGTCGGTCTACTTGTCTCGGACGTGATGCCTATATACATGATCATACCTAGATACTCTCATAACTATGCTAAATTCTGTCAATTGCTCAACGGTAATTTGTTCACCCACCGTAGAAATACTTATGCTCTTGAGAGAAGCCACTAGTGAAATCTATGCCCCCGGGTCTATTCTCATCATATCTATCTCCAATCACTTTATTATTGCTTTGCTTTTTTACTTTGCCTTTTATTTTACCTTGCATCTTTATATCAAAAATACCAAAAATATTATCTATCATCTCTATCAGATCTCACTCTCGTAAGTGACCGTGAAGGATTGACAACCCCTAATCGCGTTGGTTGCGTTGAGCTATTTTTTTGTGTAGGTACGAGGGACTCGCGTGTGGCCTCCTACTAGATTGATACCTTGGTTTTCGAAAACTGAGGGAAATACTTACGCTACTTTTTTGCATCATCCTCTCCTCTTCGAGGAAATCCAACGCAGTGCTCAAGAGGTAGCAAGTCCACGGAACCCAAGGGAAAAAGGCTTAGGTGGCAAATGGTAAAACCAAGGTTGGGCCTTGCTAGAGGAGTTTTATGCAAGGCGAACTGTCAAGGGGTTCCCATTAGCACCCAACCGCGTAAGGAACGCAAAATCAAGGAACATAACACCGATATGACGGAAACTAGGGCCGCAAGAGTGGAACAAAACACCATGCATAAGGCCGAGCCTTCTACCCTTTACCAAGTATATAGATGCATTAATTAAATAAGAGATATTGTGATATCCCAAAATATCCATGTTCCAACATGGAACCAACTTCATCTTCACCTGCAACTAGCAACGCTATAAGAAGGGCTGAGCAAAAGCGGTAACTTAGCCAAACAACGGTTTGCTAGGACAGGTGGGTTAGAGGCTTGATGCTCCTCCTACAAAGGATGCGGATAAACTATCCGCTACAAATTCCGAAGTGGAGAGCGCCATGAATCACAGGTGTCGGTGTCAAAACCAGCGGATCTCGGGTAGGGGGTCTCGAACTGTGCGTCTAAGCCGGATGGAAACAGGAGGCAGGGGACACGATGTTTACCCAGGTTCGGGCCCTCTTGATGGAGGTAATACCCTACTTCATGCTTGATTGATCTTGATGATATGAGTATTACAAGAGTTGATCTACCACGAGATCGTAGAGGCTAAACCCCAGAAGCTAGCCTATGGTATGATTGTTGTTGTCCTACTGGACTAAACCCTCTGGTTTATATGCATAACCGGAGGGGCTAGGGTTACAAAGAGTCGGTTACAAGGAGGAGATCTACATATCCGTGTTGCCAAGCTTTCCTTCCACGCCAAGGAGAGTCCCATCCGGACACGGGACTAAGTCTTCAATCTTGTATCTTCATAGTCCAACAGTCCGCCAAAGGATATAGTCCGGCTGTCCGGAGACCCCTAATCCAGACTCCTCAAGAGCCCCAACCAAGCTTCAATGACGATAAGTCTGGCGTGCAGATTGTCTTCGGCATTGCAAGGCGGGTTCTTCCCCAAATTCTGAATACCTGCTAAGTAGTGTCCGACTTCCCATAAATGTTGCACTTTATGGCTTCCGCGCCCAATAATGGCTATCTTCCGGCGGTCGAGCTTCATGCGAAGCTGAGGCATTTTTACATTTGCTACCCTAGCCATGTGAGTAAACTGTCTATTAAAGAGACGAGGATCCGCAGATCCAAATCACACCATCCTCCCACGGCGAGCATCCATCGGAGCGTGCTCGGAAAAATCCATTCCAACATGGTCGGCCATCGCAGGTCCTCCTCTCGCTCCCGTAGCCCTAAGCCCGGTGATTGGAAGAAGTGTTCCATCCCGCACAGCCAATTAGTAGAGTTAAAGACCCCAGGGATTTCTCCCTCCAGCGTATATGGTGCCAGTTCGAGCCGGGCTCGCCACCTATAATGGCGGGGAGCAAGCAGAGAGCTTTCCCAATCCCTCCAAGGGGGAGCGGGTATGCCTTGTCCCTTATTTATTAAGGGGACTTGGATTTCCAATCCATCCGTTCCTCCGCGGGCTCCTGGAGTTTTATGGCCTCCAGTTGCATAATTTCACCCCTATTTCCATATTACACATCACTGGTTATGTTGCCCTTTGTGAGCTGTTTCTGGGCTGCGAAACTCATTTCGAGCTGTGGAAGAGGCTAATCTGCCTTGTGCCCCGTACACAGAAGGTGTCAATATATCAAGTGGGCGGAGCCGAAATATGGCGCATTGCCGGGACCGGATACCTATCCGGTACCCCGAAGAAGACGTCCGAAGACTGGCCTTCGGAGTGGTTTTACATGGAGGACGTCCCCCTTCCAGATCCTATTCGGATGGGTCTTCCCGAGTTCGACAGTGCCCCTTTGAAGAAACACCGAAGCTGGCGCCCGCGGAGCCCTCAGGAGGAAGATAACGGAGAAGTCCTCTACCTGACGGGCCGGATAAAATTGTTGGCTCAATCAGGACTGACAAAAATCGAGGTTATGTCAATATGCATAATGCGGGGGGTACAGCTACTTCAATATCGAGGGCACCCCATGTGGCACTTTAATGGGGAAGATGATGCCACCCGCTGCGGGCGTAAGGGACCAGACTTAGTTGCTGCTCTAGCAAAAATTATGTCCGATTTGAACAAGGGAGAAGAAGAGGAGTTCATCCGCATTAAGCCACGGGATGGATTCTCCAT
Source organism: Aegilops longissima (assembly GCA_021605205.1). Classification (NCBI taxonomy): domain Eukaryota; kingdom Viridiplantae; phylum Streptophyta; class Magnoliopsida; order Poales; family Poaceae; genus Aegilops; species Aegilops longissima. The sequence goes on from CM038680.1 coordinate 393,604,366, forward strand.
GTACAACCCTCCAGGCTGGGTGAGCTGTCACTTTTTACTCCCATCCTTCCCGCATTCACCGTCATAAGTATTTACCTTGCCTTTTCATGGCACGAACTGCGAAAAGCTGTAAGGGAGGTCAACAGCCCACCTCCACAACCGGAAGACCCTGACCGGGCCCTCGATCCCGGACTCGAAGAGGATCCGTACATATTTGTGGAGCTGATCGACAGGACATTCTATCAATTGAGCTGCGATGATGCCATGGTGGCCATCATAGCCGACTATCCGGGGCTACTCCCTACATCGCATGTAAGGAAAACCAGAGTCCCAACTTCCAAGAAGGATCCCCTTTTGTGCACTTCCCCTACCGTACACATATGGTGTTTTACAGGGAAGGCCCTCGGGACGCCATGCCGAACCCACAGTGATGAAGCCAGGTAGGCTAAAAAGGAAGGCGGTCAGGACTGAGACGCCGACGCAGAGGTATGATACAGAACCTCGCTCCGTGGTTGTCGTCTTTTAAAATATAATAACGTCCAAGTTTCCTAGTAGAAAAAAACGCTCGCCGGACAATATCCAGAGAGGTTGCAGATCACGCCTCCAACAGTCGGGCTCCAGGGCCGGACATAGAGGCGGAAGCTAACACGGGGCGAACGCCGGGTGCTCCTCCTACAAAGGATGCGGATAAACTATCCGCTACAAATTCCAAAGTGGAGAGCGCCATGAATCACAGGTGTCGGTGTCAAAACCAGCGGATCTCGGGTAGGGGGTCTCGAACTGTGCGTCTAAGCCGGATGAAAACAGGAGGCAGGGGACACGATGTTTACCCAGGTTCGGGCCCTCTTGATGGAGGTAATACCCTACTTCCTGCTTGATTGATCTTGATGATATGAGTATTACAAGAGTTGATCTACCACGAGATCGTAGAGGCTAAACCCTAGAAGCTAGCCTATGGTATGATTGTTGTTGTCCTACGGACTAAACCCTCCGGTTTATATAGAGGCCAGGAGGGCTAGGAATTACAGTCGGTTACAAGGAAGGAGATCTACATATCCGTATTGCCAAGCTTGCCTTCCACGCCAAGGAGAGTCCCATCCGAACACGGGATGAAGTCTTCAATCTTGTATCTTCATAGTCCAACAGTCCGGCCAAAGGATATAGTCCGGATACCCCCTAATCCAGGACTCCCTCAGTAGCCCCCGAACCAAGCTTCAATGACGAGTAGTCCGGCGCGCAGATTTGTCTTCGGCATTGCAAGGCGGGTGAGGGAGTCCCGGACTAGGGGGTGTCTGGATAGCCGGACTCCAAGATTATGAAGATACAAGATTGAAGACTTCGTCCCGTGTCTGAATGGGACTTTCCTTGGCGTGGAAGGCAAGCTTGGCGATACGGATATGTAGATCTCCTACCATTGTAACCGACTCTGTGTAACCCTAACCTATCCGGTGTCTATATAAACTGGAGGGTTTTAGTCCGTAGGACGAACAACAATCATACCATAGGCTAGCTTCTAGGGTTTAGCCTCCTTGATCTCGTGGTAGATCTACTCTTGTACTACCCATATCATCAATATTAATCAAGCAGGAGTAGGGTATTACCTCCATCGAGAGGGCCCAAACCTGGGTAAAAACATTGTGTCCCTTGTCTCTGTTACCATCCGCCTAGACGCACGATTCGGGACCCCTACCGAGATCCGCCGGTTTTGACACCGACATTGGTGCTTTCATTGAGAGTTCCTCTATGTCGTCACCGATAGGCCCGATGGCTCCTTCGATCATCAACAATGACACGGTCCAGGGTGAGACTTTTCTCCCCGGACAGATCTTCGTGTTCGGCGGCTTTGCACTGCGGGCCAATTCGCTCGGCCATCTAGAGCAGATCGGAAGCTACGCCCCTGGCCATCAGGTCAGATTTGGAAGTTTAAACTATACGGCCGATATCCGCGGGGACTTGATCTTTGACGGATTCGAGCCGCAGCCAAGCGCGCCGCAATGTCTCGATGGGCATGATCTAGCTCTGCAGCCGAACAGTGCCCTGGAGGTCGCACCAGTATCCGCTCCGACCCTTAATCCGGGCCGGATTCCCAATCAGGGCGAGTGGTTGGACACCGCCTCGGGGCTACAATCTCTCGGCGATCGAGCCAAACTCCATCCCTGTCGCTTGCGAAGACCTCGACTCGTGGTGCGGACTCCTCTCCGGACTCAACCCTCCGTGCCCTTGCCAATCGAATCCGATTGGGCGCCCATTATGGAGTTCACGGCCGCAGACATCTTTCAGCACTCGCCCTTTGGCGACATCCTGAATTCACTAAAGTCTCTCTCTTTATCCGGAGAGCCCTGGCCGGACTACGAACAGGAAGGTTGGGATGCGGACGACGAAGAAATTCAATGCCCACCCACCACCCACTTGGTAGCCACTGTTGATGATTTAACCGACATGCTAGACTACGACTCCGAAGACATCGACGGTATGGACGACGATGCCGGAGATTTACCAAGACCCAGCGCCATACGGCAATCGGAAGGCCACCTCGTCATATGACATATATATGGTGGACATCCCAAAAGATGGGAACGACGATGGAACAACGGAGGATGACCCTCCAAGAAACAGCCAAGCGCCCGACGTCGTGGCGCCGCTCTAAATCCCGCCACAATAAAAAAGTGATTCCGCACGGAGATAATAACACCGGACAAGGTGCGAAGAGAACCCCCTCCAGCAGGACTCAGCGCGGGAGGAGGAGAAGCAAGCCCGCCTGACGGTCGGCGTAAAAAAGAGGTTGGGGACGATAATTATCGCCTCCCTCCAAGATGAGGGAAGCCTCGACAACGACGAGTTTGTCGTGCTGAGGATCCCGCGAGAACAGGAGCGTTTCAAACGCAGGCTTATAGCCACGGCAAGCAGCCTCAAGAAAAAGCAGCAACGACTTAGAGCTGATCAAGACATGCTAGGCGGCGGATGGACCAAGTCCTTGCAGCGAAGAGTATGAACTCGAAAGCCCTCCAAAAGCTACCCCAAGCGCAGGGCGTTGCCTCGACTAGAGGATGAAGCACCCAAGTCACGGCGCCGCGACATGGCAGACCGGCCACCTCGTGGCGCGACAGAAGAAGTCTCTCGCCCTCGCTCAAGCCACACCCGACGCGCTCAAAAAGTACCAAGGCACGGAAAACGCGCGGACTTGCGAGATATATTGGAGGATAAGGCAAAACATACAAGATCGATCCACGGATCGCGTGGGCGCCAGCAATGCGGGATGATTACCGTCGCGCGGACAGCAAAACTGGACGGGCGAACACGATGAACAAAGCTCATATGAGCTACGTCGTGATATAGCCCAATCTGAGGCGCCAAGACACCCACTATGCTTCACGATGAAGTAATGGATCATCAAATCCCGAGGGCTTCAAGCCCGTAAACATCGAATCATACGATGGTACCACAGATCCCACGGTCTGGATCGAGGATTATCTCCTCCATATCCACATGGCCCGTGGTGATGATCTACATGCCATCAAATACCTCCCACTCAAGCTTAAAGAACCAGCTCGACATCGGCTCAATAGCTTACCAAGCAGAATCAATTGGTTGTTGGGAGGACACGGAAGCCACATTCCTTGATAACTTCCGGGGCACATATGTGCGACCACTAGACGCCGATGACCTTAGCCACATAATTCAGCAGCCAAGAATCGCCGACAATTCGACTCGGTTCCTAACAAAGAAAAATCAAATCGTTGATTGTCCGGGATGCAGAGGCCCTTGCAGCCTTCAAACATAACATCCGCGACGAGTGGCTTGCCCGGCACCTAGGACAGGAAAAGCCGAATCTATGGCAGCCCTCACAACCCTCATGACTCACTTTTGTGCGGAGAGGACAGCTGGCTAGCTCAAGCAACAACTTGGCCAAACATCCGATAGTCCGGATACCAAGGACAGCAATGGCAGGTCGCGTCGCAACAAGAACAAGCGCCGCGTTAACGGCGATAATATCAAGATACGGCCGTCAATGCCGGATTCAGAGGCTCTAAACCGGTCAGCGGAAGAAGCCATTCAAAAGAAATACCGAGGCCCGCCAACTTGGACCGCATACTCGATCGCTTGTGCCAAATACATGGCACCCCAAAACCAGCCAATCACACCAACAGGGATTGTTGGGTGTTCAAGCAAGCAGGCAAGTTAAGTGTCGAACTCAATGACAAGGGGCGGCATAGCGATGACGAGGAAGAGCCCCGACCGTCGAACAATAGAGGACAGAAAGGTTTTCCAACACAAGTGCGGACGGTGAACATGATATACGTAACCCACATACCCAAAAGGGAGCGGAAGCGTGCACTACGGGACGTATATGCGATGGATCCAGTCGCCCCAAAGTTCAACCCATGGTCTTCCTGCCCGATCACCTACGATCGAAGGGACCACCCCACTAGCATCCGTCACGGCGGCTTCGCCGCATTGGTTCTTGACCCAATTATTGACGGATTTCACCTCACCAGAGTCCTGATGGACGGCGGTAGCAGCCTGAACCTGCTTTATCAGGATACAGTGCGCAAAATAGGCATAGACCCCTCAAGGATTAAACCTACAAAGACGACCTTTAAAGGTGTCATACCGAGTGTAGAGGCCAATTGTACAGGCTCAGTCACACTCGAAGTGGTCTTCGGATCTCCGGATAACTTCCGAAGCGAAGAGTTAATCTTCGACATCGTCCCATTCCGCAGCGGCTATCATGCACTACTCGGACGAACCGCATTTGCAAAGTTCAATGCGGTGCCGCACTACGCATACCTCAAGCTCAAGATGCCAGGCCCTCGAGGAGTAATCACGGTCAATGGAAACACCGAACGCTCTCTCCGAACGGAGGAGCATACGGCGGCCCTCGCGGCGGAGGTGCAAAGCAGCCTCTCACGGCAATTCTCGAGTCCGGCCACTAAGCGTCCGGACACCGCCAAGCGCGCCCGGAGTAACCTGCAACAAGACCACCTGGCACGATTCAAGCACGAGTAGCAATCTGACCCCAACCCCAACCCTCGCGAAATTGCGAAGCTAGTATTACGCGTACATAATTACGCTCTGGAGATACCATGGGCATATGGGGAGGGGCAAGACAACGACACGCCAAGAACGTGGCTCGATCGCACCAGGGGCTCCCCTTGGTGCCATTTCCTTTTTCTTTTTTCTTCCTTTTTTTTACTTTCAGGACTCCGTCTTTGAGAAGTCCTGTCCGGCACTTGAATCACCGAACTCACAATGCAACAGCCAGGGAAGCGAAAAGCCACGTCGAGTGTTCAAGTGGTCTCTATTACGAGCATTATACCTGTTTTGCATATCATCCAGCAGCGTACCCCTGGAGGGGGACATGTTAGATAGTCCCATCCCTTGCTTATCGCACTATTTGTATCGTTCTGCTTCCATTGCAGTACCTTTATGAATAAACAAGATATAGCTTTTGCTTATTATTACTCTACTTCCTTTATATATACATATGTTCATTTCACGACATGTTGCAACCGTACACTTTGGTACGGCCAATACACCAGGGGCTTAAGTATCCCAAAATTATGGTGTGATAAGTCCGAACACTTTCAAAAGTGCGGCACCCCGAACTTATAGCATTATATGAATTGGCTCCGAATCATGTCTTGGGTCAATAGTTGGGTTTGCCCGGCTCCCGTGTTTTGGTACCTTACGTTCCTCTATATCGGCTAAGGTAGCACCGGAGAACCATCATGATTGTGCCCCAGCTTATGCTGGGTCGAGCACCTTAGTGGAGAAAGCTAAAACTGACCGTCATGATAGAGGCGAGAGCCGATCGCTGTTCGAGAGGTTTTTCGGGTCCCTAAAGACTTATGCCGCTTAGAGCGAGGAACCGAATTGTCCGCCAAGGCGTGGATAGCGCCCGAACTCGGTCTTCGAATACTAGGGGCTTCACCAAATTTAAAATTATAGAATTCTATGGCTAAGTGAGAGTGCTCAAGCACTATAAGTCCGGTTGCCTTGTTCGTTGTGTTGAGCACCTCCTAGATGGACCCAAGAATGGGAACAAGAGTGCTCAAGTTTATCCCAACACCCCAGCACTTGTGGCATGGGGCTGAAATAACGACTTGCCATCTCTCAAATTTGATAAGCGGCCGCACATAAGGTAATATTTTAAGTTAATAAGTGTTGCTTAAGATATGAACAAGTTTTCAGCGTCAGATAACAAATGCGAATTTATTCAAAATTACATCCTTGGAGCACTCATCCGCTATTCGGCAGGCACCCTTCAGGAGGCCCTCATAGTACATTTCGGGCGTGCGATGCTCATGGCCCTTCGGTGGCCCGTCCGTCACAAGCCTCTCCGCATCCAGCTTTCCCCAGTGCACTTTAGCACGGGCAAGGGCCCGACGGACACCTTCAATGCAGACGGAGCGCTTGATGACTTCAAGCCGCGGACAGGCATCCACCAGCCGCTGCACCAAGCCGAAGTAGCTCCCAGGCATGGCCTCCAATGGCCACGGCCGCGCTATAAGGCCCTTCATGGCCTGTTCGGCGACCTTATGGAGCTCGACCAGTTGCTTCAGCTGGTCGCTCAGGGGCACCGGATGGTCGGCCTCAGCATACTGAGACCAGAACACCTTCTCCGTGGAGCTCCCCTCCTGGGCGCGGTAGAATGCGGCAGCATCAGACGCACTACGGGGCAAATCTGCGAATGCTCCTGGAGAGCTTTGAATCCGGGTAAGTAACAGGTAATTGACTTTTACATTCTTGCTTTGCATAAAGAATGCCTTACCCGCCGCTATCTTCTTTAGTGCTTCAATTTCTTGGATGGCTTTTTGGGCCTCGGCCTTAGCAGCTTTGGCACTCTCAAGAGCCGAGGCAAGCTCGGACTCTCGGGTCTTCGAGTCACGCTCCAAACCCTCATGTTTTTTCATGAGAATCTGGAGCTCTTGCCGCACCTCCGCCAGCTGCGCCTCCCCTTTCTGTCGCTCGGTGTGTTCCGCAGCCGCTTTGTTTTCGGCCACGGACACCGCTTCCCTCAGGGTCGCCACCTCGTTCGTGGCCCCTGCAGTACCCATGTTATTCCTGTTATTTTTCGCAACCAAAACCTTTTCTATAAGGTATTTCTTTAATAAGGTATTACTTACCCTCCTTGTCCTCGAGCTCCTTCTTGGCTTGTCCGAGCTCGTTCTCGGACCGCCGAGGTTCTGCTTCAATGCATTGACCTCCATGATCGGTCTTGGCAGAGGTCAGCAGCGCAGCCTGCATTCCCATATTGGCATTCTTATGTTAGACTCCTGCGTATATGTTTTAGATCCATAGTCCGGCTTTTCCTTCCGAACACCGAACTAAGCATCGGGGCTACTTGTCTATCACGGTTATATTTTTATATATTCTAAAACTTACCTCAAAGCCTGTTAGAAGGCTGGTATAGGCTTCATCACCCGCTCTTGGCGGATCTGAATCGTCCGGATCACCGCACTCATAACAAAGGCGGTGCTCCTCCTGATGGTAGCGCCGTTAAGCGCTTCCAGTAAGCTATCCGGTGCCTCCGGTTGGACGGAGGACACCGGTGTTTTACCCTTCTTCCGAAGGGTCCACTTGCCGGACTCCGGAACCCTTAAGGTTCCGGCATGGAGACCGGATAAGGGTCGGGCCTAGAGCCCTTGGGGGTCTCACCCCCAGCGCGCCTGGAGTCCGGGAGGTCACCTTGTGGCACCTCCTGCGCTACCTCCTCTTGACCAAGCCCCTCTTGGGGCCCCGCCGCGGTGTCGTCCGCAGCGTGAGGCGAGGAGGCGGTCGGAAGCGAGGTACTCTCCATTTCCAACGAGCCCAGGGACCCGCTCGATGAATCGGTCAACTCGCCCTTGGGCGGGCTGCACGGTTGTTCGACATTAGAGAACACTCTGCAATAACAAAAAGCCATGGGTATCTGGACACTTACGATCTCGCCAGGGGCTTGGCCCTTGTAGGCCAATCCTCCTCGTCGTCGTCGACGTTGGTGGAGAAGTACGGAGGAAGGGTTCTTCCCTTCTTGGACCCTCCGGCCTCCCGGTTAGGCGGCCTTCCTTTCTTCTCCTCCCCGCTGGGTGAGGAGCTTCTTCTTCTTCCTCCTCGTCTTGGGAGAAGATTCCGCTTGAATCGGCAAGACTCAAGCGTCGGGAGCTCCTTGAGTTCCGTGGCCTCCTTCTTAGCCTTCTTCTCCGGCACCACATGGGGTGCCGGAGCCAGCAGCCCTGTCAATCTGGGCGTCCATGGTCTTCGGCAAAGGAGCCGAACAGCTAATCTGTCGGGACGTCTTCAGCCATCCTGCCAAAAATAGGGAGTTTTAGATCCCATGTAGAGTCAATCTATGAAAAAAGAGTCCCATAAAGGGTAAAATAACTTACCTCGCTTTCTTGGGCGCTGCGAGCTGTATCCGCGATCTTTGGTAGCGGATCTTTGGGCTTCGCGCCCTGAACAGACCTTCGAGGCATCTTCGTGCGTAGTGTCAAGAGCCGGCTCAAGGTTTGGTGTTGTGCCGGATCGAACTCCCACAAGTTAAAAGCCCGTTGTTGGCATGGGAGAATCCGGCGGATGAGCATCACCTGGATTACATCGACAAGCCTAAGATTCTTGGCCACCAGGTTTTGGACGCATGTTTGAAGTCCGGATGTCTCGTCCGAATTCCCCCACGTCAGGCCCGTCTCTTTCCATGACGAGAGCCGTGTGGGGGAGCCAGATTTGAATTTGGGGGCCGCCACCCATTTGGTGTTGTGGGGCTCGGTGATGTAGAACCACCCCGATTGCCACCCCTTTATTGTCTCCACGAAGGCGCCTTCGAGCCATGGGACTTTGGCCATCTTGCCAACCATGGCGCCTCCGCACTCCGCTTGACGGCCGCCCACTACCTTCGGCTGGACGTTGAAGATCTTCAGCCATAAGCCGAAGTGGGGCTGGATGCAGAGGAAAGCCTCGCACACGAGATAAACGCCGAGATGTTGAGGATGAAATTTGGGGCCAGATCGTGGAAGTCCAGGCCGTAATAGTACATGAGCCCCCGGACAAATGGGCGAAGTGGAAAACCTAGTCCGCGGAGGAAGTGGAGGAGAAACACTACCCTCTCATGGGGCCTGGGGGTGGGAATAAGCTGCCCCGCATCTGGCAGCCTGTGCGTGATGTTGCCGGACAAGTATCCGGCTTCTCGCAGTCTTGTGATGTGCCCCTCCGTGACAGAGGAGGCCATCCACCTGCCTCCCGCTCCGACATGGTTGGAGAAGGTTGAGGTGGGATGTGCGGACTTAGGCGCTAGAGCTCGAGTCTTGTGAAATGGATAAGCAAAGGAGGAAGAAGGCGTGGTGAAAAGGTGGATCCTTATCCCTTATATGGACGGACGATGCTATCGTCCCCACCAGCTGGTAAAACTCGCTTATTTCCCAAGCGCCGTAATCAATGGCGCGGATGGGTTACCCACGTCCGTATTGATGAGAATCCCGGAATAAGGGGGCACGATCTATGCTTTGATAAGATGTGCCAAGGAAACTGCCTCGCTAAACACGCTAAGGTGGAACAATAAAAAACGATTCATATAAACTCCTGGCCATGGTGTGATGTCACGCCGCGGAATACGTCAGCAGATCTGTGCAAAAATTGTTCTCTCTACGGTGTTACGTGGAACTTGTTTTGCAGAGCCGGACACTATCCTTGTGTTCAAAACCTTCTATGAAGTATTCGGAGGAGGAACCCGCCTCGCAATGCCGAAGAAAATCAACGCGCCGGACTCATCGTCATTGAAGCCTGGTTCAGGGGCTACTGAGGGAGTCCCGGACTAGGGGGTGTCCGGATAGCTGGACTATCGTCACGGCCGGACTCCAAGATTATGAAGATACAAGATTGAAGACTTCGTCCCATGTCCGGATGGGACTTTCCTTGGCGTGGAAGGCAAGCTTGGCGATACGGATATGTAGATCTCCTACCATTGTAACCGACTCTGTGTAACCCTAACCTATCCGGTGTCTATATAAACCGGAGGGTTTTAGTCCGTAGGACGAACAACAATCATACCATAGGCTAGCTTCTAGGGTTTAGCCTCCTTGATCTCGTGGTAGATCTACTCTTGTACTACCCATATCATCAATATTAATCAAGCAGGAGTAGGGTATTACCTCCATCGAGAGGGCCCGAACCTGGGTAAAAACATCGTGTCCCTTGTCTCCTGTTACCATCCGCCTAGACGCATAGTTCGGGACCCCCTACCCGAGATCCGCCGGTTTTGACACCGACAGCGGGTTCTTCTCCAAATCCTGAATATCTATTGAATAGTGTCCGGCTTCCCATAAATGTTGCGCTTCTTGGCTTCCACGTCCAATAATGGCCATCTTCCACGTGTCGAGCGGATGCGAGAAGCCGGGGCAATTTTACATTTGCCACCCTGGCTAGGTGAGTAAACTGTCTATTAAAGAGACGGGGATTCTTAGATACAAATTACACCATCCTTCCACGGCGATTATCCATCGGAGCGCGCTCGGAAAAATCCCTTACAGCATGGCCGGCCATCGCAGCTCCACCTCTCGCTCCCGTAGCCCTAAGCCCGGAGATTGGAAGAAGTGTTCCGTCCCTTATACCAATTAGTGGAGTTCTGAGACCGAGGATTTCTCCCTCCAGCGTATATGGTCCCCGTTCGAGCCGGGCTCCCACCTATAATGGCGGGGAGCAAGCGGAGAGCTTTCCCAACCCCTCCAAGGGGGAGCGGGTATGCCTTGTCCCTTATTTACTAATGGGACTTCGGATTTCCAATCCATCCGTTGCTCCGAGGGCTCCTGGAGTTTTACGGCCTCCAGTTGCATAACTTCACCCCTGCTTCCATATTACACATCACTGGTTATGTAGCCCTTTATGAGCTATTTCTGGGCTGCGAAGCTCATTTCGCGCTGTGGAAGAAGCTATTCTGCCTTGTGCCCCGTACACAGAGGGGGTCATTATATCAAGTGGGCGGAGCCGAAATATGGCGCATCGCCGGGACCTAATACCTGTTCGGTACCCCGAAGAAGGCGTCCGAAGACTGGCCTTCAGAGTGGTTTTATATGGAGGACGTCCCCCTTCCGAATCCTATTCAGATTGGTCTTCCCGAGTTCGACAATGTCCCTTTGAAGAAACGCCAAAGCGGGTGCCCACGGAGCCCTCAGGAGGAAGATAACAGAGACGTCCTTTACCTGATGGGCCGGATAAAGGTGTTGGCTCAATCAGGACTGACAATAACCGAGGTTATGTCAATATGCATTATGCGGGAGGTGCAGCCACTTTAATATTGAGGCCACCCCATGTGGCACTTCAACGGGGAAGATGATGCCACTCGCTGCGGGCGTAAGGGACCGGACTCAGTTGCTGCTCTAGCAAAAATTCTGTCCGATTTGTATAAGGGAGAGGAAGAGGAGTTCCTCCGCGTTAAGCCACGGGATGGATTCTCCATGTACAACCCTCCAAGTTGGGTGAGTTGTCATTCTTTACTCCCATTGTTCCCGCATTCATCGTCATACATTTTACCTTGCCGTTTCATGGCAGGAACACGAAAAGCTATAAGGGAGGTCAACAGCCCACCTCCACAACCGGAGGATCCTGACCGGGCCCTCGACCCCGGCCTCGAAGAGGATCCGGACATATTTGTGGAGCTGATCGACATGATATTCTATCAATTAAGCTGTGACGATGCTATGGTTGCCATTATAGCTGACTATCCTGGGCTACTCCCCGCCTCGCATGTAAGTAAAACCAGAGTCCCGTCTTCCGAGAAGGATCCCCTTTTATGCACTTCACCTACCGTACATGTATGGTGTTTTACAGGGAAGGCCCTCGGGACGCCATGCCGAACCCGCGGTGACTCGCCAACAAGGGGCGCCGAAGCCGGGCAGGCTAAAAAGGAAGGCGATCCGGACTGAGACGCCGGCACAGAGGTATGATACAAAACCTCACTCCGTGGTTGTCATCTTTAAAAACATAATAACACCCATGTTTCCTAGAAGGAAAAACGCTCGCCGGACTGTATCCGGAGAGGTTGTCGATCATGCCTCCACCAGTCGGGCTCCAGGGCCGGACACAGAGGTGGAAGCTAACACAGGGCACGCGCCAGATGCTCCTCCTACAGAGGATGCTGATAAAATACCCGCTACAAATTCTGAAGTGGAGAGCGCCATGAATCAGAGGCGTCGCCGGGCCGTACTCCGTGACGCTTGTTTCTCCCCAGAGGCGTTTGATGCCTTCAACTCGGGAGACGCATACATCCGTGCTGCTCAAAATGGTCTTGCCAGAGCCACGGACCAGTATGTAAAGGATATAGGGTAAGAAAATTTGATGATTATATATATCAGTAGCCCGTGAGACTTGAAATAGTTGGCACAACTGATTTCAGGATCATTATTTGTGCAGGTTCTCACAGAGAAGAATGCCCAATTGTCTCAAGAGCTGGAAGAGTGCAAGGCCCAGCTACGGGCCGCAGTTGCCGCATTGAAGGAGTCCGAGAAGGCCCCCTCTGGTCACACTTGTTTCAAAGAATGATAGGTACCATATAGTATGCGGCATGTATGCAAAGCTAACAATAGATATCGCAGATGACTCTGGAGTGAATCCGGATGAGCAACATGCCATACGGCAGCTAAAGGCTGGCAAGCGCGTGCTTACGCAAGTTAGGCGGGAGAAAAACGATCTCCAGGACGCCAATACCCAGTTGAGCATGGAACTGAAGGATGTTTGAGCCCAGCTTGCGGACTCCGTGAAGGAGAATAAGCGGCTTCGACGCGGCATTTTCAGTAAATGCTTGAACGAACTTTTGAAAGAGTTCGGCGAAGAAGCCGGTTAACAGAGTTATGTCTGCAGGTATGCTGACGGGTCGTCCCGCGGAGGAGATGCCTGGGTCTGCGGGTGATCTTCTACGAGCTCTCTGGCCGCATCGAACAAGTTCGGCAGGTGATGCAGGGTATTGCCCAGGCCTTGTGGCCATTCGTCTCCTTGCCAGGAGGCATTGGAGAGCTTGCAGAGAAGCTCAAGGGAGCGCAGCAGCGCTTCTGATTATGGAAGATATCGGCCTGCCGTCAAGGTGCCAGGGAAGCCTGGGCCATGGTGAAGACACGGTATACAAGGCTGACCCAAACCACATGGCCGAGGTCGGACCTGTGGGGCCCGATGAGAAAGAGATCCCCGTCAGTTTTGTGTATGACCAAGTAGAATTAGCCGCAAAGTATTCCCAACAGGATTGTAGGCTAGACAGCCTGTTGGATGGGATAGAAGAAGAATTTAGTCAGTCTAAGTGACTGTGTAATTTAAGTGACATGTATAATATCTCTAGCCGGATTGTAAATCATTTGTCATGGCGGACCTTTTCGCTTCGACCTCGGGACCCGATAGTCCGGAGTGTATTCGAATACCCGCTCGGTTATGTAAAAACCGGGGTATGCATGGAAACCAGGCGTAGGGGTCATAAGTGCTTGAACAGATAAGTACCCAACTAGCTATGTTATATTACATGGATAGTAAGAAACATCTTCCAGGGAGAATAGTTCCGTTAAGGGTTCCTTTCCCTGGGTACGCATGCCCTAATGTGCATGTCCGGACTGCGAGAAGAGACGCGGGCAAAAAACATCTGGGGGCATGTATCAAAAATAAATAAAAGTCATCTTTTGTTCACTGACTGAATATTCCCTTAAGAACGCTAGCTTTCGGCTTCACCCACCGAGGTACACATCCGGTGACCCGCGAAGAATAATCGCAGAGGTGCTCCCTTATGCCCTAGCCAATTAACGGGAATGTAGGGCATAAATACAAGAGCCAGGCAACCCAGCTTGGCCAAAACTTAAGTCATATCGATGCATAGAATGGCGAAAAAAGGTACATGCGGAAGAATAACACATGTGCGGGGCATGAAGCCCAGAAAAATAGTTATATTAAGCTTTTGTATAAGAAGCCCCCAGGTATAATGAGCGCGGCTAGCGCGTTAATATTGTGTAGTCAAGACACAAGTTGGCCTTTTAAGGCCTTGAGGAGAAGGAAAAAGAAGAAAGAAAGAGAGAAAAGACAGATAGTGTATATGCGAAAAATGGACAGGGGTAAGGAGACGAACATAGAGTTCGGCACTAGGCGTAGAATCTTCGGAGTCTGGCTGCGTTCCATGGGTTTGGCTCAAGTCGATTGTCCGATGCATCTCGCAGATGGTACGCGCCGCCGGTCAGAACTTGGTCAATAATGAAGGGACCTTCCCACTTGGGCTTAAGCTTGTTCTTTTTCTTCTCTGGCAGGCGTAGAACTAGTTCACCAACGTTATAAGTTTTGGCCCGTACTTCTCTGCTTTGGTATCTTCGAGCCTGTTGCTGATAGAATGCGGAACGGGCTTTTTCCACGTCGCGCTCCTCCTCCAGGGCGTCCAAACTGTCCTGCCGATCAAGCTCGGCCTCTTTTTCTTCATACATGCGCACTCGAGGTGAGTCATGAATTATGTCACAGGGCAGAACCGCCTCTGCGCCGTACACCATAAAGAACGGTGTGTATCCAGTAGTGCGATTCGGCGTGGTCCGCAGCCCCCATAAGACGGAGTCGAGCTCCTCTACCCAGTGCGTGTTAGACTCCTTTAGGGACCACACTAATCTGGGTTTGATGCCGCTCATGATAAGACCATTTGCTCGCTCGACTTGACCGTTAGTTTGCGGGTGATAGACAGAAGCATAATCGAGCTTAATGCCCATGTTGCTGCACCAAAGTTTTACCTCGTCGGCTGTAAAGTTCGTGCCGTTGTCAGTGATGATGCTGTGGGGAACGCCATAACGGTGTACAACCCCAGATATGAAGTCTATCACCAGTCCGGATTCGGCCGTTTTGACGGGTTTGGCTTCTATCCATTTGGTGAATTTATCCTCCATGACCAGTAAGTATTTTTTTTATGGGTTCCCCCTTTAAGGGGTTCGACCATATCAAGCCCCCAGACCGCAAAGGGCCAGGTAATGGGGATTGTTTGGAGAGCGGTGGGCGGCATATGGCTTTGGTTTGCAAAAAGCTGGCAACTGACGCAGCGTTGGACCATGTCCTGTGCATCTGCCCGGGCCGGCGGCCAATAGAAACCTATACGGAAGGCCTTGCTTACAAGGGCCCGGGCTGCGGCGTGGTGGCCGCCAAGTCCAGCATGGATTTCTGCCAGAAGCTTCCGCCCTTCCTCTTCAGAGATGCACCTTTGAAGGACTCCGGTAGTGCTTTTCTTATAAAGCTCTCCCTCGTGGACCTTGTAGGCTTTAGATCGCCGCACTATGTAGCGTACCTCATTTTGGTCCTCGGGAAGTTCCTGCCTGGTTAAGTAGGCCAGGAATGTTTCTGTCCACGGGGCGATGACGGCCATTATTACGTGGACTGAAGGTGTTATTTCGGTGGCAGAGCCTTCGATTGTGTTAGAGTGTTCGGTGTCTGGCGTTGTGGCCGGGTCCGGACTATTGTTACCGGTGTCCCCTTCCCATACCACGGATGGCTTAAACAACCTTTCCAAAAAGATGTTAGGTGGGACAGGGTCACGCTTAGCGCCGATACAGGCGATAATATCCGCCGCCTCATTGTTTTCCCGAGCCACATGGTGGAATTCGAGCCCATCAAACCGAGCTGACATCTTGAGGACGCGTTGCGATAAGCCGCCATTTTCGGATCCTTGGCATCAAAGTCTCCATTTTTTTTGGGATATTGCAAGGTTCGAGTCCCCACGCACCTCCTAGCGTCGAATGCCAATGGAAACTGCCATCCGAAGGCCGTGTAACAGGGCCTCGTATTCGGCTGTGTTGTTGGAGTCTGTGTATAGTATTTGGAGTACGTATTGGACCGTATCTCCGATGGGGGACGTCAGGACGACGCCAGCCCCCAGACCAGCCAGCATTTTAGAGCCGTCGAAGTGCATGATCCAATTGGAGTACGCGCCGTACTCTTTAGGGACTTCGGCTTCTGTCCATTCGGCGACAAAATCGGCCAATACTTGTGACTTAATGGCTCGCCGGGGATTATATGTTATGTCGAACGGGAGGAGCTCCATGGCACATTTGGCAATCCGGCCCGTGGCGTCGCGGTTGTTTATTATGTCGTTGAGTGGTACTTCCGAGGCCACTGAGATTGAACACTCTTGAAAGTAGTGTCTTAGTTTCCGGGATGCCATGAATACCGCATATGCTATCTTTTGATAATGCGGGTACCGTGATTTGCATGGAGTGAGGACAGTGGATACATAATATACCAGCTTTTGAAGTGGGAATTTATGTCCGTCCGTTTCTCGTTCGACGACGAGCACTGCGCTTACAAATTGATGAGTTGCCGCTATATATAGCAGCATTGGTTCACCGATGTTTGGTGCGGCGAGGATTGGGTTGGTGGCCAGGATGGCCTTTATGTCTTCCAGTCCGGCCGTGGCCGCGTCCGTCCACTAGAAGTGTTCGGTGCACTGAAGAAGGCGATAAAGGGTTAATGCCTTCTCTCCTAATCGGGAGATAAAGCGGCTTAAGGCCGCCAAGCATCCAGTTAATTTCTGGATTTGCTTGAGGTAAGTTGGGATGGCCAACTGTGACAGGGCTCAGATTTTAGCCGGATTTGCTTCAATTCCTCTACTGGAGACGATGAAACCCAGGAGCTTTCTGGTGGGCACGCCAAAAACGCATTTTTCCAGATTGAGCTTGATGTTGTATGTTTGGAGATTGTCGAACGTGAACCTCAAGTTGTCTATTAGGGATTCGACGTGTTTGGTTTTAAGAACCACATCGTCTACATATGCCTCCATTGTTTTGCTGATCTGTTTTAGCAGGCATGTCTGAATCATGCGTTGATACGTTGCACCGGCGTTCTTAAGCCCAAAAGGCATAGTGTTAAAACAGAAGGGGTCGTATGGGGTGATAAATGCCGTTGCGGCTTGGTCGAACTCTGTCAGCTTAATCTGATGGTATCCAGAGTATGCGTCGAGGAAACACAATGAGTCATGTCCTGCGGTGGCATCGATAATTTGATCGGTGCGGGGGAGGGGGAAGGGATCCTTGGGACAAGCCTTGTTCAGGTCTTTGAAATCCACACATAGGCGCTAGGATTTATCCTTCTTTGGTACCATCACCAGGTTTGCTAGCCAGTCCGGATGTTTTATTTCTCTAATGAATCCGGCCTCCAGTAAATTCGCCAACTCCTCTCCCATGGCTTGTCTCTTAGGTTCAGAGAAGTGCTGAAGAGTCTGCTTGACCGGCTTGAATCCCTTTGGAATGTTAAGGCTATGCTCGGCCAGCCTGCGTGGGATTCCTAGCATATCTGAGGGATGTCAGTCAAATATGTCCCAATTCTCGCGCAGGAACTCCCGTAGTGCGGCGTCTACAGCGGGGTTTAACTGTGCCCCGATGGAGGCTGTTTTTGTAGGGTTTGTTGGGTGGACTTGGAATTTGACTACTTCATCCGCTGGTTTAAAAGAGGTGGACTTGGATCTCTTGTCGAGTATCACGTCATCCCTATCCACTGTGGAGCGTAGCGCAATTAATTCCTCTGCCGCGAGGGCTTCGGATAATGCCTCGAGGCCGAGTGCGGCTGTTTTGTTTTCGGCGTGGAGCGCTATGTCCGGATCACTAGCTAGAGTGATGATTCCATTGGGCCCGGGCATTTTGAGCTTCATGTACCCGTAATGGGGTATGGCTTGGAAGATCGTGAATGCCTCCCGCCCTAAAAGGGCGTGGTATCTGCTACCGAACGGGGCCACTTGGAATGTAATTTCTTCGGACCTATAATTCTCCGGTGAGCCGAATACCACATCTAGTGAGATTTTCCCAGCGCAGCGTGCCTCCCGACTAGGGATAATTCCTCTGAAGGTCGTGCTGCTTTGCTCAATGCGGTTTCTCTCTATTTCCATTTTTTGAAGATTCTCATCATAAATGAGGTTTAATCCGCTGCCGCCGTCCATGAGCACTTTAGTGAGCCGAAAGCCATCCACAATTGGACTAAGGACCAATGCGGCTGGTGCTCGGGCTGTTCGGAATTTAGGTTCGTCACTGGCATTGAAGGTGATAGCCGTGTCGCTCCATGGATTTATTGCTACCACGTGGCAGACTTCGGCAAGGCTATGAAGTGCTCGCTTGCGCCTATTATTTGAGGTGAATGTCTCGAAGACTGTCAGTACTGTATTGTTATCCACGGGATGGTGCTCTACGGTGTTTTGAATGAGGAGATCCTCTCCGCTTTTGGCCACCTGCCGGAGTACCCACCATGCTCTCAGGCTGGGTGTTAGTATGGTATTCGATGTACTATGGATTTTGCAGGGCCCGTTAAGCCATCCCTCCAATACAGTTCCACGCCCTGTAGTGGGCTTTTGCTTCTTTGTGATTGAATCGGGCGACTTATGAGAGTGCACCCTTTTAATTCGGACTGGGTGTTTAGTAAGAGCCGGATTATCCCAGAATTTAGTTTCAGTTTTCCAGGCACTTTCCATCGCACATTACTTCCGTACTATGGCCGCCAAGTCAGCGAAGCGTGCTATGTCACGGCGACTTATGGCGTTGATGATTCCCTTGTCCGTGCAATTATTGCAGAAGAATGAGATTGCGTCTTCCTCGGGACAGTCCTTGACCTTGTTCATTACAAGGAGGAATCTGGCCCAATAGTGATGTACTTCTTCCTGGGCTCTTCCCTAATGTGGGAAATATCGTTTATATCTGGGTGGGTGGGTGAATTTGAGTCCGAACCCTGACCCGATCTGAGACCCAGGGGCAGAGGAGTTTCCGATCCTGGAAGTTCGGGCTCCGGGATGTTGCCCAATAGGTCAGGCCCGCTGCCTGATTCTAGGTTCAGGGCTTGGGCGATGTCCTTCCAGAACGGGTATCCGCTCGGAGAGCTCGAATCGGACATCGTTTGTCCTCAAGATAGAGGAAGAATCGCCGCATTGTTCCTCCACCACCGCTATCTGATGGGTGACCGGCGGAGAGTTAATCTCCCTTTGGTCGGGTTTACGCCCAATCCAATCATAGTCCGTAGCGACTACCAAAGCGGCGATGCGATGCAAGAGCTTGTTTAGGGAAGAGAGCTCCATTGGATTCATCTGATCGGCAAGTTCCGAGCCGACGTGGAGGTTGTTTTCGATGACCCGAGAAGTCAGCGTCGGTGCAGCAGCCGAACGGGCGGTCATGACGAATCCGCCTAGCCGCAGAGTTTGGCCTACAGCCAGGGCTCCCCCAGAGGTGACGTTGTCATTGACAACGAGACGAGGCATCCTTACTTACGGTGACGTGCTACCTCTTGAGCACTGTGTTGGATTTCCTTGAAGAGGAAAGGGTGATGCAGCAGAGTAGAGTAAGTATTTCCCTCAATTTTTGAGAACCAAGGTATCAATCCAGTAGGAGGCTACGTGTGAGTCCCTCGTACCTACACAAAGCAAATAACTCCTCGCAACCAACGCGAATAGGGGTTGTCAATCCCTTCAGGTCACTTACGAGAGTGAGATCTGATAGATATGATAGATAATATTTTTGGTATTTTTTGGTATAAATATGCAAAGTAAAATAAAAGCAAAGTAAAAAAGCAAAAGCAAAAATAAAGTGTTGGGAGATTAATATGATAAAGATAGACCCGGGGGCCATAGGTTTCACTAGTGGCTTCTCTCAAGAGCATAAGTATTTTACGGTGGGTGAGCAATTCTTGTTGAGCAATTGATGAATTGAGCATAGTTATGAGAATATCTAGGTATGATCATGTATATAGGCATCACGTCCGAGACAAGTAGACCGACTCCTGCCTGCATCTACTATTACTCCACTCATCGACCGCTATCCAAAGATGCATCTAGAGTATTAAGTTCAAGAAAACAGATTAACGCCTTAAGCAAGATGACATGATGTAGAGGGATAAATTCATGCAATATGATAAAACCCCATCTTGTTATCCTCGATGGCAACAATACAATATGTGCCTTGCTACCCCTCATCCTTTGGGAAAGTACACATAAGATTGAACCCAAAGCTAAACACTTCTCCCATTGCAAGAAAAACCAATCTAGTAGGCCAAACCAAACTGATAATTCGAAGAGACTTGCAAAGATAACCAATCATACATAAAAGAAACCAGAGAAGATTCAAATATTGTTCATAGATAATCTTGATCATAAACCCACAATTCATCGGTCTCAACAAACACATCGCAAAAAGAAGATTACATCGAATAGATCTCCACGAGTGAGGGGGAGAACATTGTATTGAGATCCCAAAAGAGAGAAGAAGCCATCTAGCTACTAACTATGGACTCGAAGGTCTGAGATAAACTACTTACACTTCATCGGAGGGGCTATGATGATGATGTAGAAGCCCTCCATGGTGGATTCCCCTTCCGGCGGAGCTCGAGAACAGGCCCCAAGATGGGATCTCGTGGATACAGAAAGTTGCGGCGGTGGAATTAGGTTTTTGGCTCCGTATCTGATCGTTTGGGGGTACGTAGGTATATATAGGAGGAAGGAGTACGTCGATGGAGCAATGGGGGGCCCACGAGGCAGGGGGCGTGCCCTAGGGGGGTGGGTGTGCCCCCCACCCTCGTGGCCACCGCCCTTCTTTCTTGACGTGGGGTCCAAGTCTCCTGGATCATATTCGGTGATAAAATCACGTTCCCGAAGGTTTCATTCCGTTTGTACTCCATTTGATATTCCGTTTCTTCGGAACACTGAAATAGGCAAAAAAACAGCGATTCTGGGCTGGGCCTCCGGTTAATAGGTTAGTCCCAAAAGTAATATAAAGGTGGAAAATAAAGCCCAATATGGTCCAAAACAGTAGATAATATACCATGGAGTAATCAAAAAATATAGATACGTTGGAGACGTATCATGATGGCACAGTCGAACTCTCAATGAAAGCACCAATGTCGGTGTCAAAACCGGCGGATCTCGGGTAGGGGGTCCCGAACTGTGTGTCTAAGGCAGATGGTAACAGGAGGCAGGGGACATGATGTTTACCCAGGTTCGGGCCCTCTCGATGGAGGTAATACTCTACTTCCTGCTTGATTGATCTTGATGATATGAGTATTACAAGAGTTGATCTAACACGAGATCGTAGAGGCTAAACCCTAGAAGCTAGCCTATGGTATGATTGTTGTTGTCCTACGGACTAAACCCTCCGGTTTATATAGACACCGGAGGGGGCTAGGGTTACACAGAGTCGGTTACAAGGAAGAAGATCTACATATCCGTATTGCCAAGCTTGCCTTCCACGCCAAGGAGAGTCCCATCCGGACACGGGACGAAGTCTTCAATCTTGTATCTTCATAGTCCAACAGTCCGGCCAAAGGATATAGTCCGGCTGTCCGGATACCCCCTAATCCAGGACTCCCTCAACAGGCGTACTCCGTGACATTTGCTTCTCCCAAGAGGCATTTGATGCCTTCAACTCAGGAGACGCGTACATCCGTGCTGCTCAAAATGGTCTTGCCAGAGCCACGGACCAGTATGTAAAGGATTTACGGGTAAGAAAATCTGATGATTACATATATCAGTAGCCCCTAAGACTTGAAACAGTTGACACAACTGATTTAAGGATCATAATTTTTGCAGGTTCTTACAGAGAAGAATACCCAATTGTCTCAGGAGCTGGAAGAGTGCAGAGCCCAGCTATAGGCCCCGGTTGCCGCGTTGAAGGAGTTCGAGAAGGCCCCCTCTGGTAACATTTGTTTCCATTGTAAAGAATGACGGTTACCAGATAATGTGCGGCATGCATGCAAATCTAACAATAGATGTTGCAGATGACTCCGGAGTGAATCCGGAGGCCGTGCCAGGGTTTGCGCAACGTGCTAATCGACAGCTAAAAGCTGGCGAGCGCGTGCTTACGCGGGTCAGACAGGAGAAAATTAATCTCCAGGACGCCAATATCCAACTGGGCGTGGAACTGAAAGATGTCCGAGCCCAGCTTGCGGACTCCGTGAAGGAGAATAAGCGGCTTCGACGCGGCATTTTCAGTAAGTGCTTGAATGAACTTTTGAAAGAGTTCGGCGAAGAAGCCGGCTAACAGAGTTATGTATGCAGGTATGCTGACGGGTCGTCCCGCGGAGGAGATGCCCGGGTCTGCGGGTGATCTTCTACCAGCGCTCTCACAACTGCACGAACAAGTTCGGCAGGTGATGCAGGGTATTGCCCAAGCCTTGTGGCCATCCGCCTCCCTGCCAGGAGGCATGGTGGAGCTTATAGAGAAGCTCAAGGGAGCGCGGTGGCGCTTCCGATTATGGAAGATATCAGCCTGCCGACAATATGCAAGGGAAGCCTGGTCCATGGTGAAGACGCGATATACCAAAGCTGACCCAAACCACATGGCCGAGGTCGGACCTGTGGGGCCCGATGGGAAAGAGATTCCCGTCAGTTTGGTGTATGACCAAGTAGGATTAGCCGCAAAGTATTCCCAACAGGATTGTAGGCTAGACAACCTGTTGGATGGTATAGAAGAAGAATTTAGTCAGACTAAGTGACTGTGTAATTTAAATGACATATATAATGTCTGAAAGGATCGAGAAGAGGTGTCTATAGGGGGGTGATTAGACACTAAGTACCAAAAGTTGCAGTTTTTAATTTATTTAAGTTGAAGTGGAGTTTTGGCACAAGTTTAACAAACACAATACATATCAAGCAAGCATGCAAAGAGTATATGAGCAGCGGAAAGTAAAGCATGCAACTTGCAAGAATGTAACGGGAAGGGTTTGGAGAATTCAAACACAATTGGAGACACGGATGTTTTTGTCGTGGTTCCAATAGGTGGTGCTATCGTACATCCACGTTGATGGAGACTTCAACCCACGAAGGGTAACGGTTGCGCGAGTCCATGGAGGGCTCCACCCACAAAGGGTCCACGAAGAAGCAACCTTGTCTATCCCATCATGGCCATCGCCCACGAAGGACTTGCGTCACTAGCGGTAGATCTTCACGAAGTAGGCGATCTCCTTGCCCTTACAAACTCCTTGGTTCAACTCCATAATCTTGTCGGAGGCTCCCAAGTGACATCTAGCCAATCTAGGAGACACCACTCTCCAAGAAGTAACAAATGGTGTGTTGATGATGAACTCCTTGCTCTTGTGCTTCAAATGATAGTCTCCCCAACACTCAACTCTCTCTCTCTCTCTCTCTCTCTCTCAGGATTTGGATTTGGTAGAAAGAAGATTTGAGTGGAAAGCAACTTGGGGAAGGCTAGAGATCAAGATTCATATGGTGGGAATGGAATATCTTGGCCTCAACACATGAGTAGGTGGTTCTCTCTCAGAAAATGTGTATTGGAAGTGTAGGTATGTTCTGATGGCTCTCTCCATGAATGAAGAGTGGGTGGAGGGGTATATATAGCCTCCACACAAAAACTAACCGTTACACACAATTTACCAATCTCGGTTAGACCGAATTGAGAAACTCGGTCGGACCGATTTAGCAAACCTAGTGACCGTTAGGATTTTCGGTGGGACTGAGATGCAACTCGGTAGGACCGATATGGTTAGGGTTAGGGAATAACATAATCTCGGTGAGACGGATTACACAAACTCGGTGAGACCGATTTTGGTAATAGACTAACCAGAGAGTTTGTCAGGCAAACTTGGTGAGACCGATTACACAAACTCGGTGGGACCGATTTTGGTAATAAGCTAACCAGAAAGTTTGCATTGTAATGTCGGTAGTACCGATTGCTCAATTTCGGTGAGACCGATAATGGACATACGTAGAGAGATTACAATCCCATCTCGGTGAAACTGAGATCCCTATTGGTGAAACCGATTAGCCTAGGGTTTGTGGCAGTGGCTATGACATCTGAACTCGGTGGCGCCGGATAGAAAGAATCGGTGGGGCTGAGTTTGACTTTTGGTTTAGGTCATATGTGGATGTGGGAAGGTAGTTGAGGGTTTTGGAGCATATCACTAAGCACTTTGAGCAAGCACGCCATTAAGAAACACCTCATCCCCTCTTGATAGTATTGGCTTTTCCTATAGACTCAATGTGATCTTGGATCACTAAAATGGAAAATGTAGAGTCTTGATCTTGAAGCTTGAGCCAATCCTTTGTCCTTAGCATCTTGAAGGGGTTACACATCCTTTAGTCCATGCCACTTAATTTGTTGAACTTTTCTGAAACATACTAGGTAAAAGTATTAGTCCAACAAGAGATATGTTGTCATTAATTATCAAAATCACCCAGGGAGCACTTGTGCTTTCAATCTCCCCCATTTTGGTAATTGATGGCAACATACATCAAAGCTTTAGATAAAGATATAGAGAATAGCAAGTAAAGCTTTGGAAAGACATGTAACAAGCATAGGCTCCCCCTACATGTATGCAATCATGTGAATATGGAAATAGAAGCATGTGAGAGCATAACCATGACAGAGTAGGCAATGTGTTACATGTATCTTGGCTATATGCATCAGGGAAAAAGATATGAATATGGGAAATGTACCTTCATGCCCATGAGTCCTTCTTGCAAACAGTATGTACATCAGCAAGAATTTCTCATACACATGACTATGATGCATATACTTACCTTGTGGTCTTGAGTTGGCTAGGATGGGATGAGCCTGCGTAAACAAGGTTAGATAACACAGATGCACCTACTAGCTAGAGCAAACAAAAGAAACCACAAGAGTACCAAGACTGGGATGACATGTAGAGTGAGTACAGAGTACCACGAAAGATATTGACATGTCCCCAAAGAGAAAGATATGCAATGAATTTAATAATTTTATTTCCCTTGGATGTCTTGCTCCCCCTGAATCTAGCATGGGATACTGGGAGGAGATAGGGAACAGAAAAACAGAGCTCAAAGAAACAAATGAACAGAGCTAATGCAAGTAAGCACATATGAACATGTCTTTCCCCCAAGAAGACATGTGGCATCTCTCCTCTTGAACATCAAGCATCTGGGATCCTTGAAGATTACTCTTTCCTAGAGTATTCCCTCCCCCTAGAGATCCCTCCCCCTAGAGATATGATTAAGATTTGATGTGATCTCTCTCCCCCCCCCCCCTTTGACATCAATTTCCAAGAAGGGTCTTCTGGAATTTGTTGTGAATGGGTTCGGTCCTTGAATCACAGTACAAAGCATTAAGGTAAATGTGATGCTTGCAGAGGACAAGATTCATTGAGTGGAGCTGGATCAAGAATAAAGTAGGAATAAATGGCAAAATGTTTTCCCTGTAGTGAAATCGGTGTCACCGAGTTGTATGCTTCGGTTGCTCCGAAAATCTTCGGCTAGACCGGAAACATGAAACCGGTGGAACCGAGTTCATCACAAAGAAAAACACTTGTCACCTCAGCTCACTAGACAAATAAGATCTCACAAAGATTTGCAATGAATTGGATGCAAAAAATGCAGAACAAAAAACAAAGAAAAGAAACTAAAAGATCTAGATGAAGTTTTTTTGAAAGGGGAAACAAATATGCATGAGACAAATGCAAGAACACAGGAAAGAACACAAGAGAACTTCATCTAGAGTTGGGCGGTGACAAAGTCACCTATGTTAGAGTATATTGACTTAGGAGTCAAGTGAGATCACTTGATCATAGGTCGTACTCATCGTTTAAGCTCAAAATGGGGTTACCATTTTCCGTTTAAGTATCTTGATGTATTCACATCTTGTCGAGTTGCTTTGACTCATGACTTGGAGTAAAGCTTCTCTAAGATGGAATAACATACCTTGGGTGGCGGTGTTGATCTTGATCATGTAGTTGAACTTGTGTGGGTTGCTCAAGGTTGATGTAGCCCATCAAGAGTTGGGAGCACCCTTTGGGTTTTGAGTTCATCTACCTACATGGGTTAGTTTTCGCAAGGAAGAGCACTTGTGTATCCAACATGACAATCATGAAACTCAACATAGAATTTGTCAAAGGATATGTTTGAAAGGTTTCGTGCTTCCTTGTCTTCAACCACCATTGTGTAGAGACTTGGTGATGTAGAGATTTCTCAAGATGTGAGTGAGTTGCAATCTCATAGAATTAGATTCATCCAAGTACATACAAGGGTTACATAACATGCAAGATGCAAATTTTCCAAGACATAGGATAATCATCATAGGATAAATATCAAGGATTAGTCGTAAGCTCAAGTCTTGCATGTATCCAATGGAGTTCCTACTCCAAGTTTGAAGCATCAATGATGTTCAATTCACCTCTTAACCTGCAAAACACTTTCTCATCAAGTGGTTTAGTGAATATATACGCTAATTGCTTATCGGTGCGAACATGCTTAAGGTTTATGTCACCCTTAGCAACGTGATCTCGAATGAAATGATGACGAACTTTAATATGCTTAGTTCGAGAGTGTTGCACGGGATTGTGAGCAATCTTGATAGCACTTTCATTGTCACAAAGTAATGGAACATGTTTCACATATATCCCATAATCTTTAAGAGTTTGGTTCATCCAAAGTAATTGAGCACAACATGAACGAGCGGCAATGTATTCCGCTTCGGCGGTGGATAAGGATACCGAGTTTTGTTTCTTGGAAGACCAAGACACAAGAGATCTACCAAGGAATTGACAAGTACCCGAAGTGGACTTTCTATCAACCTTGTCACCGGCATAGTCCGAGTCGGAGTAGCCAACAAGATCAAAGGAAGCCCTCTTTGGATACCAAATGCCAAAATTGGTGTATGTATTAAGTATCTCACTATCCTCTTCACGGCCTTAAGATGACATTCCTTAGGAGCAGCTTGATATTGTGCACACATGCACACACTTAGCATGATATCGGAACGTGAAGCACATAGATATAATAATGAACTAATCATAGAGCGATAAACCTTTTGATCAAACGGTTCACCATCTTTGGTCAAATCAAGGTGTCCACTAGTAGGCATGGGTGTAGGCATACCTTTACATTCTTGCATATTGAACTTCGTGAATAAGTCCTTGGTGTACTTCGTTTGAGAGAGAAAGGTACCTTCCTTAGTTTGCTTGATTTGCAAACCAAGAAATAATTTGAGTTCACTCATCATAGACATCTCAAACTTCTCCGACATTAGCTTCCCAAACTTTTCACTAAAATGAGGGTTAGTTGATCAAGATATAATATCATTGACATAAATTTGGCATACAAATAGTTCTCCATTAACCCTTTTAGTAAACAGAGTAAAATCTATTTCTCCAATTTCAAAGCCTTTTTCAATAAGGAACTTGGTCAAGCATTTATACCATGCTCTAGGAGCTTGTTTAAGACCATAAAGGGCTTTGTGAAGTTTGTAGACATGATTAGGTTTCTTAGGATACAAAGCCGGGAGGCTGCTTAACATAAACTTCCTCCTCAATTTCACCATTTAGAAAAGCACTTTTAATGTCCATTTGGTACAAAGTGATATCATGGTGATTAGCATAAGCAAGTAAGATGTGAATGGACTCAAGTCTAGCAACGGGAGCATATATCTCACCATAGTCCATACCTTCGACTTGTGTGTAGCCTTGGGCGACGAGACGTGCTTTGTTGCGAACCACTTGTCCATCTTCATCTTGCTTGTTGCGAAACACCCATTTGGTACCGATGATGTTGTGGTTGTTGTCGGGCTTCTCGACCAATGTCCACACTTGATTTCTCTCAAAGTTGTGTAGCTCTTCATGCATAGCGTTTATCCAGTCCGGATCCTCCAATGCTTCTTCAACCTTCATAGGTTCAATGCTAGAGATGAATGAGTAATGTTCACAAAAGTTAGCCAAACGAGTTTTAGAGCGAGTGATTCTCCCGGTTTGGATATCATTATAGATTTGCTCCACGGGATGATCTTTAGCAATTCTTGCTCGAACTCGTGAAAGCTTTTGCTTGGGTCTTGGTTGAACATCTTCTTCATCGTGTTCATCTTCTTGGCCTTCTTCATTGTTAGCGTTGTCGTTCTCTTGTCGTGGTGGAGAAGGAGGTTGTTGACGTTTGTCTTGGTGCACTTCCTCGTTTTCTTCATCTTGGTGTGTCCCACTTGTGGATGCTTCCGTATCAACTCTTAGTTCACCTTGTCGTGAGGTAGAAGCTTCCACTTGGACGGACGAGGCACTCTCCTTCATCTCCGTTGGACGAATCTTGCCAATAGACAAGTCTTGGATTGCTTTCGAGGGATCTTTGTCTCCTACATCAATTGGCAATTGCTCTACTTGCGAGCCGTTAGATTCATCAAACTTCACATCTACCGTTTCTTCAACCTTTCGGGTGAAATTGTTGTAGACACGGTATGTGTGAGAGTTTGAGCCATAACCAAGTAGGAAACCTTCATGAGACTTAGGAGCAAATTTATAACGACGATGCTTATCAAGAATGTAGCACTTTGAGCCGAATACTCGAAAGTATCCAACTTGGGGTTTGTTACCGGTGAGGAGCTCGTATGCCGTCTTGCCGAGAAGCTTGTGAAGATACAAGCGATTTGTTGCAAGACAAGTTGTCTCAACCGCTTCCGCCCAAAAGTGTTTTGGCGTCTTGTACTCATCAAGCATCGTTCTTGCCATCTCGATAAGAGTCCGGTTCTTCCTCTCAACGACTCCATTTTGTTGAGGTGTGTACATAGCTGAGAACTCATGTGCAATCCCTTCTTCTTCAAGAAAGGTGTCTATATTTGCGTTCTTGAACTCCGCTCCGTTGTCGCTCCGAACCTTCTTGATCTTCACGTCAAATTGATTTTTGGCCTTCCTAGCAAAGTTTTTGAAGATCTTTTGGACCTGCGATTTGTCATCAAGAAAGAACACCCATGTAAATCTTGAAAAATCATCAACTATGACTAGACCAAATGAGTTACCACCGAGACTCTTGTAGGCATTTGGACCAAAGAGATCCATGTGAAGTAGCTCGAGTGGTCTTGTTGTGGCCATGATGGTCTTAGCGTGATGACTTCCTCCAACTTGTTTCCCTGCTTGACAAGCACTACAAAGTCTATCCTTGTTAAATATGACATTGTTAACGCCAAGGATATGATTTCCTTTAATGAGTTTGTCAAGGTTTCGCATGCCCACATGGCCTAGCCTTCTATGCCACAACCAGCCTTTAGAAGATTTAGCAATTAAGCAAGTTCTAGGTTGAGCCTTTTTAGTGAAATCAACAATGTAAAGATCTCCTCTACGTATACCGGTAAAGACCATTTTATGATTATCTCTACGAAACACTTGGCAGTCTACTTCAGTAAATAGGACATTGAAACCAAAATCAGCAAGTCTAGATACTGAAAGTAAGTTGTAGCCAAGAGATTCAATGAGCATGACATTTTGTATGGATCTATCATGTGAGATGGCCACCTTACCAAGGCCAACCACCTTACCCTTTGAATTATCACCAAAAGGGACATACTTTGAGAGCCGTCATTTCCAGCAAGCTCACGGAACATGTCTTTATCTCTGGTCATATGATCAGTACATCCACTATCAAGGACCCATATCTTTCCTCCAGCCATGTAGCCGCGAAGATTTTCCATAAGACCAAAGTGTCTCATCGCATCTTCGACATTATAGTCACTATCATCATCCTCATCATAGTATCTGTCTTCAACATTATTTTGTGATTGATCAATTCCTAGAGAGGGTAATTCATTAGACAAATGATCATCACAATGGTCACCTTTATGAATTCTAATAGCTTCCGACATGATATCGCTAATGATCCCAACATTTCCTATGGCACGCATGAGATTGGTAAGCTCAAATAGACAATCACCAAAGCTAGGATCACTAGAATTCATCTTACTCAAAGCAATAGACTTATGGAGAATTTCGTCTAAATTTTTCA
Source organism: Aegilops longissima (assembly GCA_021605205.1). NCBI lineage: Eukaryota > Viridiplantae > Streptophyta > Magnoliopsida > Poales > Poaceae > Aegilops > Aegilops longissima. Next base: position 393,634,013 of record CM038680.1, read on the forward strand.
AGGAATAATCTGGAAATCGTTCCTCAAGAAATTTCCATATAGTATAGGCACAATCAAGAGTAGGAAAACTAGCAATCAAATTTTTGGGCAATCCTCTTATGATAAGATTGATGGTTCTAAGATTGCGAATCATGTCAAGATCCTCTTCGGGTGTGGGATGCAAGGGATCAATATGAGGTGCACAAGGGCTAGCAATGTACTTGTTCAAGTGATATTCATTGAAAATCTCAAGCATTTCATTTTTCCACTCATGAAAATATTCTTCATCAAGAATAGGCACTCTATGTCTAAGACTCCCCAAAGTAGACACATTCATCTTCCTCCAAAGGCGTTTAAACCAAGGCAATGGATACCAAAGCTCTGATACCAATTGAAAGGATCGAGAAGAGGTGTCTAGAGGGGGGGTGATTAGACACTAAGTAGCAAAAGTTGTAGTTTTTAATTTCTTTAAGTTGAAGTGGAGTTTTGGCACAAGTTTAACAAACACAATACATATCAAGTAAGCATGCAAAGAGTATATGAGCAGCGGAAAGTAAAGCATGCAACTTGCAAGAATGTAAGGGGAAGGGTTTGGAGAATTCAAACGCAGTTGGAGACACAGATGTTTTTGTCGTGGTTCCGATAGGTGGTGCTATCGTACATCCACGTTGATGGAGACTTCAACCAACGAAGGGTAACGGTTGCGCGAGTCCACGGAGGGCTCCACCCACGAAGGGTCCACGAAGAAGCAACCTTGTCTATCCCATCATGGCCATTGCCCACGAAGGACTTGCCTCACTAGCGGTAGATCTTCACGAAGTAGGCGATCTCCTTGCCCTTACAAACTCCTTGGTTCAACTCCACAATCTTGTCGGAGGCTCCCAAGTGACATCTAGCCAATCTAGGAGACACCACTCTCCAAGAAGTAACAAATGGTGTTGATGATGAACTCCTTGCTCTTGTGCTTCAAATGATAGTCTCCCCAACACTCAACTCTCTCTCACAGGATTTGGATTTGGTAGAAAGAAGATTTGAGTGGAAAGCAACTTGGGGAAGGCTAGAGATCAAGATTCATATGGTGGGAATGGAATATCTTGGCCTCAACACATGAGTAGGTGGTTCTCTCTCAGAAAATGTGTATTGGAAGTGTAGGTATGTTCTGATGGCTCTCTCCATGAATGAAGAGTGGGTGGAGGGGTATATATAGCCTCCACAACAAAACTAACCGTTACACACAATTTACCAATCTCGGTGAGACCGAATTGAGAAACTCGGTCGGACCGATTTAGCAAACCTAGTGACCGTTAGGATTTTCGGTGGGACTGAGATGCAACTTGGTAGGACCGATATGGTTAGGGTTAGGGCATAATGTAATCTCGGTGAGACCGATTACACAAACTCGGTGAGACCGATTTTGGTAATAGACTAACCAGAGAGTTTGTCAGGCAAACTTGGTGAGACCGATTACACAAACTCGGTGGGACCGATTTTGGTAATAAGCTAACCAGAAAGTTTGCATTGTAATCTCGGTAGTACCGATTGCTCAATCTCGGTGAGACCGATTTCGGTAATGGACATACACAGAGAGATTACAATCCCATCTCGGTGAAACCGAGATCCCTATCGGTGAAACCGATTTGCCAAGGGTTTGTGGCAGTGGCTATGACATCTGAACTCGGTGGCGCCGGATAGAAAGAACCGGTGGGGTCGAGTTTGACTTTTAGTTTAGGTCATATGTGGATGTGGGAAGGTAGTTGAGGGTTTTGGAGCATATCACTAAGCACTTTGAGCAAGCAAGCCATTAAGCAACACCTCATCCCCTCTTGATAGTATTGGCTTTTCCTATGGACTCAATGTGATCTTGGACCACTAAAATGGAAAATGTAGAGTCTTGATCTTGAAGCTTGAGCCAATCCTTTGTCCTTAGCATCTTTAAGGGGTTCCACATCCTTTAGTCCATGCCACTTAATTTGTTGAACTTGTCTGAAACATACTAGGTAAAAGTATTAGTCCAACAAGAGATATGTTGTCATTAATTATCAAAATCACCCAGGGAGCACTTGTGCTTTCAATGTCCCTAGCCGGATTGTAAATCATTTGTCATGGCGGACCTTTTCGCTTCGACCTCTGGACCCGATAGTCCGGAGTGTCCGAATACCCGCTCAGTTATGTAAAAACCGGAGTATGCGTGGAAACCAGGCGTATGGGTCATAAGTGCTTGAACAGACAAGTACCCAACTAGTTATGTTATATTACATGGATAGTAAGAAACATCTTCCAGGGAGAATAGTTCCGTTAAGGGTTCCTTTCCCTGGGTACGCATCCCCTAATGTGTATGTCCGAACTGCAAAAAGAGACGCAGGCTATAAACATCTGGGGGCATGTATCAAAAATAAATAAAAGTCATCTTTTGTTCACCGACCGAATATTCCCTTAAGAACGCTAGCTTTCGGCTTCACCCAGTCTGAGGTACACATCCGGCTGACCCGGCAGTAACAATCGCAGAGGTGCTCCCCTTATGCCCTAGCCGAATTAACGGGAACGTAGGGCATAAACACAAGAGCCAGGCAACCCAGCTTGGCCAAAACTTAAGTCATATCGATGCATATAATGGCGAGAAAAAAGGTACATGCGGAAGAATAACACATGTGTGGGGCATAAAGCCCAGAAGAATAATTATATTAAGCTTCTGTGTAAGAAGCCCCCAGGTATAATGAGTGTGGTTAACGCGTCAAGATTGTGCAGTCAAGACACAAGTTAACCTTTTATGGCCTTAAGGAAAAAGAAGAAAGAAAGTGAGAAAAGACAGATAATGGATATGCAAAAAATTGACAGGGGTGAGGAGACGACCATAGAGTCCGACACTAGGCGTAGAATCTTTGGAGTCTGGCTGCATTCCATGGATTTGGCTCGAGTCAATTGTCCGATGCATGCCGCATACGGTATGCTCTGCCGGTCAGAACCTGGTCAATAATGAAGAGACCTTCCCACTTGGGCTTGAGCTTGTTCTTTTTCTTCTCCGGTAGGCGTAGAACTAGTTCGCCAACGTTATAGGTTTTGGCCCGTACTTCTCTGCTTTGATACCTTCGAGCTTGTTGCTGATAGAATGCGGAACGGGCTTTTGCCACATCTCGCTCCTCCTCTAGGGCGTCCAAGCTGTCCTGCCGATCGAGCTCGGCCTCTTTTTCTTCGTACATGCGCACTCGAGGTGAGTCATGAATTATGTCGCAGGGCAGAACCGCCTCTACGCCGTACACCATAAAGAATGGTGTGTATCCGGTAGTGCGATTCGGCGTGGTCTGCAGCCCCCATAGTAAGGAGTCGAGCTCCTCAACCCAGTGCGTGTTGGATTCCTTTAAGGACCGCACTAATCTGGGTTTGATGCCGCTCATAATAAGACCATTTTTTCGCTCGACTTGACCGTTAGTTTGAGGGTGATAGACAGAAGCATAATCAAGCTTAATGCCCATGTTGCTGCACCAAAGTTTTACCTCGTCGGCTGTAAAGTTCGTGCCGTTTTCAGTGATGATGCTATGGGGGATATGAAGTCTATCACCGGTCCAGATTCAGCCATTTTAACGGGTTTGGCTTCTATCCATTTGGTGAATTTATCCACCATGACCAGTAAGTATTTTTTTCTTATGGGTTCCCCCTTTAAGGGGTCCGACCATATCAAGCCCCCAGACCGCAAAGGGCCAAGTGATGGGGATTGTTTGGATAGTGGTAGGCGGCATATGGCTTTGGTTTGCAAAAAGTTGGCAACCGACGCAACGTTGGACTAGAACCTGTGCATCTGCTCGGGCCGTCAGCCAATAGAAACCTATACGGAAGGCCTTGCTTACAAGGGCCCGGGCTGCAGCGTGGTGGCCGCCGAGTCCAGCATGGATTTCTGCCAAAAGCTTCCGCCCTTCCTCTTCGAAGATGCACCTTTGAAGGACTCCGGTAGTGCTTTTCTTATAGAGCTCTCCCTCGTGGACCTTGTAGGCTTTAGATCACCGCACTATGCAGCGTGCCTCATTTTGGTCCTCGGGTAGTTCCTGCCTGGTTAGGTAGGCCAGGAATGGTTCTGTCCACGGGGCGATGACGACCATTGTCACGTGGGCTTAAGGTGTTATTTCGATGGTTGAGCCTCCGATTGTGTCAGAGTGTTCGGTATCTGGTGTTGTGGCCGGGTCCGGACTATTGTTACCGGTGTCCCCTTCCCATACCACGGATCGCTTAAACAACCTTTCTAAAAAGATGTTAGGTGGGACAGGGTCGCGCTTAGCGCCGATACGGGCGAGGATATCCGCCGCCTGATTGTTTTCCTGAGCTACATGGTGGAATTCAAGCCCCTCGAATAGAGCTGACATTTTGAGGACGGCGTTGCGATATGCCACCATTTTTGGATCCTTGGCATCGAAGTCTCCATTTATTTGAGATATTGCGAGGATCGAGTCCCCACGCACCTCCAGGCATTGAATGCCCATGGAAACTGCCATCCGGAGACCATGTAATAGGGCCTCGTATTCGGCTGTGTTGTTGGAGTATGTGTATAGTATTTGGAGTATGTATTGGACTGTATCTCCGGTGGGGACGTCAGGACGACGCCAGCCCCCAGACCAGCCAGCATTTTAGAGCCGTCAAAGTGCATGATCCAATTGGAGTATGCGTCGTACTCTTTAGGGAGTTCGGCTTCTGTCCACTCGGCGACAAAATCGGCCAGTACTTGCGATTTAATGGCTCACCGAGGTCTATATGTTATGTCGAACGGGAGGAGCTCAATGGCCCATTTGGCAATCCGGCCCGTGGCATCGTGGTTGTTTATTATGTCGTTGAGTGGTACTTCCGAGGCCACTGTGGTTGAACACTCTTGAAAGTAGTGTCGTAGTTTTCGGGATGCCATAAATACCGCGTATGTTATCATTTGATAATGTGGGTACCGTGACTTGCATGGAGTGAGGACAGTGGATACATAGTATATTGGCTTTTGAAGCGGGAATTTATGTTCGTCCGTCTCTCGTTCGACGACGAGCACTGCCCTTACAACTTGGTGAGTTGCCGCTACATATAACAGCATTGGTTCGCCGACATTTGGCGTGGCCAAGATTGGGTTAGTGGCCAGGATGGCTTTTATTTCTTCCAATCCGGCCGTGGCTGCGTCCGTCCACTCGATGTTGCGCCGGAGAAGGCGATAAAGGGGGAGTGCCTTTTCCCCTAGTCAGGAGATAAAGTGGCTTAAGGCCGCCACGCATCCAGTTAACTTCTGGATTTGCTTGAGGTCAGTTGGGATAGCCAACTGTGACAGAGCTCGGATTTTGGCCGGATTTGCTTCAATTCCTCTACTGGAGACTATGAAGCCGAGGAGCTTTCTGGCAGGCACGCCAAAAACGCATTTTTTCGGATTGAGCTTGATGTCATATGTTCGGAGATTGTTAAACATGAGCCTCAAGTCTTCTATTAAGGATTCGACGTGTCTGGTTTTAACGACCACATCGTCTACCTATGCCTCCACTGTTTTGCCGATCTGCTTTTCCAGACATGTCTGAATCATGCGTTGATACGATGCGCCAACGTTTTTGAGCCTGAAGGGCATTGTGTCAAAACAGAAGGGGCCGTATGGAGTGATAAATGCCGTTGCGGCTTGATCGGACTCCGCCATCTTAATTTGGTGGTAACCGGAGTATGCGTCAAGGAAGCACAACGAGTTGTGTCCTGTAGTAGCATCGATAATTTGATCGATGCGGGGAGAGGGAAGGGATCCTTAGGGCAAGCCTTATTAAGGTCCTTGAAATCGACACATAGACGCCAGGATTTATCCTTCTTTGGTACCATCACCAGGTTTGCTAGCCAGTCCGGATGTTTTGGTTCTCTAATGAATCCGGCCTCCAGTAACTTGGCTAGTTCCTCTCCCATGGCTTGTCGCTTAGGTTCGGAGAAAGACCGAAGAGTCTGCTTGACCGGCTTGAATCCCTTTAGAATGTTAAGGCTATGCTCGGCCAGCCTGCGTGGGATTCCTGGCATGTCTGAAGGATGCTAGGCGAGTATGTCCCAATTCTCGCGCAGGAACTCCCATAGTGCGGAATCTATAGCGGGGTTTAACTGTGCCCCGATGGATGCTGTTTTTGTAGGGTCCGTGGGGTGGACTTGGAATTTGACTATTTCATCCGCTGGTTTAAAAGAGGTGGACTTGGATCTTTTGTCGAGTATCACGTCGTCCCTGTCCATTGTGGAGCGCATCGCAGTTAATTCCTCCACCGCAAGGGCTTCGGATAATGCCTCGAGGGCTAGTGCGGCTGTTTTGTTTTTGGTGCGGAGTGCTATGTCCGGATCACTGGCTAGAGTGATGATTCCATTGGGCCCGGGCATTTTGAGCTTCATGTACCCATAATGGGGTATGGCTTGGAAGATCGTGAATGCTTCCCGCCCTAGAAGGGCGTGGTATCCGCTACTGAATGGGGCCACTTGGAATGTAATTTCTTCGGACCTGTAATTCTCCGGAGTGCCGAATACCACATCTAGTGTGATTTTCCCAGCGCAACGTGCCTCCCGACTGGGGATGATTCCTCTGAAGGTCGTGCTAATTTTCTCAATGTGGTTTCTGTCTATTTCCATTTTTTGAAGAGTCTCCTCATAAATGAGGTTTAATCCGCTGCCGCCGTCCATGAGCACTTTAGTAAGCCGAAAGCCGTCCACAATTGGACTAAGGACCAATGCGACTGGTGCTCGGGCTGTTCGGAATTTAGGTTCGTCCATGGATTTATTGCTGCCACGTGGCAGATTTCGGCAAGGTTGCGGAGTGCTCGCTTACGCCTATTATTTGAGGCGAAGGTCTCGAAGACTGTCAATACTGTATTGTTATCCACAGGATGGTGCTATGCGGTGTTTTGAATGAGGAGATCCTCACCGCTCTTGGCCACCTGCCGGAGTACACAACATGCTCGCAGGCTGTGTGTTGGTATGGTATCCGCTATACTGTGGATTTTGCAGGGCCAGTTAAGCCATCCCTCCAATACGGTTCCACACCCTGTAGTGGGCTTTTGCTTCTTTGTGATTGAGTCGGGTGACTTATGAGAGTGCACCCTTTTAATTTGGACTGGGGGTTCTGTCAGAGCCGAATTATCCCAAAATTTTGTTTGGGTTTTCCAGACGCTTTCCATCGCACAGTACTTCCGTACTATGGCCGCCAAGTCTGCGAAGCGTGTTATGTCATGGCGACTTATGGCATTGAGGATTCCCTTATCCGTGCAATTACTGCAAAAGATTGAAATTGCGTCTTCCTCGCGACAGTCCTTGACCCTGTTCATTACAAGGAGGAATCTGGCCCAATAGTGATGCACTGTCTCCTGGGGCTCTTGTCTGATGTGGGAAAGATCGTTTATATCTGGGTGGGTGGACGGATTTAAGTCCGGATCTTGACCCGGTTTGAGACCCAAGGGAGGAGGAGTTTCTGGTCTTGGAAGTTCGGGCTCCGGTTTATTACCTGATTCTAGGTTTAGGGTTTGGGCGATGTCCTCCCGTAGACAGGTATCCGGCTTGTAGAGCTCGGGAATCCGGACATATCTTGTCCTCAAGATAGAGGAAGAATCGCCGCATTGTTCCTCCACCACTGCTATCTGATGGGTGACCGACGGAGAGTTAATCTCCCTTTGGTCGGGTTTAAGCCCAATCCGATCATAGTCTATAGTGACTCCCAAAGCGGCGGTGCGATCCAAGAGCTCGTTCAAAGAGGAGAGATCCATTGGATTCATCCGCTCGGTAAGCTCCGAGCCGATGCAGAGGTTGTTTTCGATGACTCGAGAAGTCATCGTCGGCGCGGCGGTCGAACAGGCGGTCATGACGAAGCCGCCTAGTCGGAAAGTTTGGCCTACAGCCAGGGCTCCCCCAGAGGTGATGTTGTCCCTGACAACGAGATGAGGCATCAAGCCTTACGGTGACGACATAGTGGAACTCTCAATGAAAGCACCAATGTCGGTGTCAAAACCGGCGGATCTCGGGTAGGGGGTCCCGAATCAAGCGTCTAAGGCGGATGGTAACAGGAGGCGGGGACACAATGTTTACCTGTGTTCGGGCCCTCTCGATGGAGGTAATACCCTACTTCCTGCTTGATTTATCTTGATGATATGAGTATTACAAGAGTTGATCTACCACGAGATCGTAGAGGCTAAACCCCAGAAGCTAGCCTATGGTATGATTGTTGTTGTCCTACGGACTAAACCCTCTGGTTTATATAGACAACGGAGGGGGCTAGGGTTACACAGAGTCGGTTACAGGGGAGGAGATCTACATATCTGTATTGCCAAGCTTGCCTTCCATGCCAAAGAGAGTCCCATCCGGACACAGGACGAAGTCTTCAATCTTGTATCTTCATAGTCCAATAGTCCGGCCAAAGGATATAGTCCGGCTGTCAGGAGACCCCCTAATCCAGGTGAAAGCACAAGTGCTCCCTAGGTGGTTTTGGTAATTAATGTCAACATATCTCTTGTTGGACTAAAACTTTTATCTAGTATGTTTCAGATAAGTTCAACAATGGAGTGGCATGGACTAAAAGATGTGGGAACTCCTTCAAGATGCTAAGGACAAAGGATTGGCTCAAGCTTCAAACTCAAGACTCTTCATTTTACATTTTTAGTGATCCAAGATCACATTGAGTCTACAGGAAAAGCCAATACTATCAAGGAGGGATAAGGTGTTGCTTAATGAGCCTTTTGCTTCATGTGCTTAGTGATATGCTCCAAAACCCTCAACTACTTCCCCACTTACACACATATGACCTAAACCCAATGTCAAACTCGGCCCTACCGATTCTTTCTATCCGGCGCCACCGAGTTCAGATGTCATAGCCACTGCCACAAACCCTAGGCAAATCGGTTTCACTGATAGGGATCTCGGTCTCACCGAGATGGGATTGTAATCTCTCTGTGTATGTTCATTACCAAAATCGGTATCACCGAGTTTGTGCAATCGGTACTACCGAGATTACAATGCAAACTTTCTGGTTAGCTTATTACCCAAATCGGTCTCACCGAGTTTGAGTAGTCGGTCTCACCGAGTTTGCCTGGCCAACTCTCTGGTTAGCTAATTACCAAATTCGGTCTCACCGAGTTGGTGTAATCGGTCTCACCGAGATTACGTTATGCCCTAACCCTAACCATATCGGTCCTACCGAGTTGCATATCAGTCCCACCGAAAACCCTAACGGTCACTAGGTTTACTAAATCGGTCCGACCGAGTTTGATAATTCGGTCCCACCGAGTTTAGTAAATTGTGTGTACGGTTAGATTTTGTGTGGAGGCTATATATACCCCTCCACCTCCTCTTCATTCGTGGAGAGAGCCATCAGAACAAACCTACACTTCCAACTTACCAGTTCTGAGAGAGAACCACCTACTCATGTGTTGAGGCCAAGATATTCCATTCCAACCACATGAATCTTGATCTCTGGCCTTCCCCAAGTTGCTTTCCACTCAAATCTTCTTTCCACCAGATCCAAATCCTATGAGAGAGAGTTGAGTGTTGGGGAGACTATCATTTGAAGCACAAGAGCAAGGAGTTCATCATCAACACACCATTTGTTACTTCTTGGAGAGTGGTGTCTCCTAGATTGGCTAGGTGTCACTTGGGAGCCTCCGACAAGATTGTGGAGTTGAACCAAGGAGTTTGTAAGGGCAAGGAGATCGCCTACTTCGTGAAGATCTACCGCTAGTGAGGCAAGTCCTTCGTGGGCGACGGCCATGGTAGGATAGACAAGGTTGCTTCTTCGTGGACCCTTTGTGGGTGGAGCCCTCCGTGGACTCGCGCAACCGTTACCCTACGTGGGTTGAAGTCTCCATCAACGTGGATGTACGATAGCACCACCTATCGGAATCACGACAAAAACATACGTGTCTCCAATTGCGTTTGAATCTTCCAAACCCTTCCCTTTACATTCTTGCAAGTTGCATGCCTTATTTTCCGCTGCCTACATATCTTTGCATGCTTGCTTGTTTTGTATTGAGAATGTTAAACTTGTTCCTAAACTTCACTTAAACTTAAAAGAGATTAAAAACTGCAACTTTGGTACTTAGTGTCTAATCACCCCCCCCCCCCCCTCTAGACACCTCTTCTCAAGATCCTACAAGTGGTATCAGAGCTTTTGTCTCCATTACCTTGGTTTAATCACCATTGGATGAAGATGGATGAGTCTACTTTGGGGAGTCTTAGACATAGAGTGCCTATTCTTGATGGAGAGTATTTTCATGAGTGGAAAAATGAGATGCTTGTAATTTTCAATCAATATCATTCGAACAAGTACATTTCTAGTCCTTGTGCACCTCATGTTGATCCTATGCATCCTACCCTTGATGAATCTATTGACATGACTAGAAATCTTAGAACTGTTAATCTTATCACTAGAGGCTTACCTAGAAACTTGATCAGAATCTTGCCTACTTTTGAGTGTGCCTACACTATATGGAAATTCCTTGAGGAACGCTTTCCAAATTATTCCTTGAAAAATCTAGATGAGATTCTCTATAAGTCCATTGCCTTGAGTAAGATGAATACTAGTGATCCTATGTTTGGTGATCGTCTATTTGAACTTACCGACCTTATGCGTGCCAAAGGAGATGTTGGAATTATTGGTGATATTATTTCCGAAGCTATAAGAATTCATAAGCAAGATCTTTGTCAAACTCACTCTAATGAATTACCCTCTCTAGGACTTGATCCACCACATGACGATGTTGAACATGGACACTATGATGAGGATGATGATAGTGATTTTGATCTTGATGATGCAATGAGACATTTTGGTCTTATGGCAAATCTTCGGGGATATGTGTTCGAAGGAAAGGAATGGGTTCTTGATAGTGGATGTACCGATCACATGACCGGAGATAAAGACATGTTTCGTGAGCTTGCTGAAAATGATAGTCCTTGAAAGTATGTCACTTTCGGTGACAACTCAAAGGGTAAGGTGGTTGGCCTCGGTAAGGTGGCCATCTCACATGATATCTCCATACAAAATGTCATGCTCGTTGAGTCTCTTGGCTACAACTTACTTTCAGTATCTAGACTTGCTGATTTCGGTTTAAATGTCCTATTTACTGAAGTAGATTGCCAAGTGTTTCGTCGAGACAACCATAAAATGGTCTTTACCGGTATACGTAGAGGTGATCTTTACATTGTTGATTTCTCTAAAAAGGCACAACCTAAAACTTGCTTCATTGCTAAATCCTCAAAAGTTTGGTTATGGCATAGATGACTAGGTCACGTTGGCACGAGAAACCTTGACAAGCTTACTAAAGGAAATCATATCCTTGGAGTTAACGATGTCATATTTGATAAGGATAGACTGTGCAGTGCTTGTCAAGTAGGTAAACAGGTCGGAGGAAGGCATCCCGTGAAGAACATCATGACCACAAGGAGGCCACTCGAGCTACTTCATATGGATCTCTTTGGTCCCAACGCTTACAAAAGTCTCGGTGGAAATTCTTTTGGTCTAGTTATAGTTGATCATTTTTCAAGATTTACGTGGGTGTTCTTTCTCGATGATAAATCGCGGGTCCAAAAGATCTTCAAAAACTTCGCTAGGAAGGCCCAAAATCAGTTTGAAGTGAAGATCAAGAAGGTTCGCAGCGACAATGGAACGGAGTTCAAGAACGCAAATGTGGACACCTTTCTTAACGAAGAAGGGATTTCACACGAGTTCTTGGCTATGTACACACCTCAACAAAATGGAGTTGTTGAGAGGAAGAACCGGACGCTCATCGAAATGGCGAGAATGATGCTTGATGAGTACAAGACGCCGAAGCACTTTTGGGCGGAAGCGGTTGAGACAGCTTGTCATGCAACAAATCGCTTGTATCTTCACAAGCTACTCGGCAAGATGGCATACGAGCTCCTCATCGGTAACAAACCCCAAGTTGGATACTTTCGAGTATTCGGCTCAAAGTGCTACAATCTTGATAAGCATCGTCATTCAAAATTTGCTCCTAAATCTCATGAAGGTTTCCTACTTGGTTATGGCTCAAACTCTCACACTTACCGTGTCTACAACAATTTCACCCGAAAGGTTGAAGAGACGGTAGATGTGAAGTTTGATGAATCTAATGGCTCGCAAGTAGAGCAATTGCCAATTGATGTAGGAGACAAAGACCCTTCAGAAGCAATCCAAGACTTGTCTATTGGCAAGGTCCGTCCAACGGAGGTGAAGGAGAGTACCTCGTCTGTTCAAGTGGAAGCTTCTACTTCATGACAAGGTGAACCAAGAGTTGAAACGGAAGCATCCACAAGTGGAACACACCAAGATGAAGAAAACGAGGAAGAACAACATGAACATCAACAACCTCCTTCTCCACCTCGACAAGAGAATGACAACGCCAACAATGAAGATGATCAAGAAGAAGAAGAACAAGATGAAGAAGATGTTCAACCGAGACCCAAGCAAAAGCTCTCACGAGTTCGAGCAAGAATTGCTAAAGACCATCCCGTCAAGCAAATCTACAATGATATTCAAACCGGGAGAATCACTCGCTCTAAAACTCGTTTAGCTAACTTTTGTGAAAACTATTCTTTCATCTCTAGCATTGAACCTATGAACGTCGAAGAAAGCATTGGAAGATCCGGATTGGATAAATGCTATGCATGAAGAGCTACACAACTTTGAGAGAAACCAAGTTTGGACATTGGTTGAGAAGCCCGACAACAACCACAATATCATCGGTACCAAATGGGTGTTTCGCAACAAGCAAGATGAAGATGGACAAGTAGTTCGCAACAAAGCACGTCTCATCGCCCAAGGCTACACACAAGTCGAAGGTATGGACTATGGTGAGACTTATGCTCCTGCCTAGACTTGAGTCCATTCAAGATCTTACTTGCCTATGCTAATCACCATAATATCACCTTGTACCAAATGGACATTAAAAGTGCTTTTCTAAATGGTGAAATAGAGGAGGAAGTTTATGTTAAACAACCTCCTGGCTTTGTCAATCCTAAGAAACCAAATCATGTTTACAAACTTCACAAAGCTCTTTATGGTCTTAAACAAGCTCCTAGAGCATGGTATAAATGCTTGACCAAGTTTCTTCTTGAAAAAGGCTTTGAAATTGGGAAGATTGATTCCACACTTTTTACTAAAAGGGTTAATGGAGAATTATTTGTGTGCCAAATTTAGGTTTATGATATCATATTTGGATCTACTAACCCTCATTTTAGTGAAACATTTTGGAAGCTAATGTCGGAGAAGTTTGAGATGTCAATGATGAGTGAACTCAAATTCTTTCTTGGGTTGCAAATCAAGCAAACTAAGGACGGTACTTTTGTCTCTCAAACAAAGTACACTAAGGACTTATTCAAGAAGTTCAATATGCAAGAGTGCAAAGGTATGTCTACACCCATGCCTACTAGTGGACATCTTGATTTGACCAAAGATGGTAAACCGGTTGATCAAAAGGTTTATCGCTCTATGATTGGATCATTGTTATACCTATGTGCTTCACGTCCCGATATTATGCTAAGTGTGTGCATGTGTGCAAGATATCAAGCTGCTCCTAAAGAATGTCATCTTAAGGCCGTAAAAAGGATAGTGAGATACTTAATTCATACACCAAATTTTGGCATTTGGTATCCTAAGAGGGCCTCTTTCGATCTTGTTGGCGAGACAAGGTTGATAGAAAGTCCACTTCAGGTACTTGTCAATTTCTTGGTAGATCTCTTGTGTCTTGGTCCTCCAAGAAAAAAAACTCGGTATCCTTATCTACCGCTGAAGCGGAGTACATTGCCGCTGGTTCATGTTGTGCTCAATTACTTTGGATGACCCAAACTCTTAAAGATTATGGGATATATGTGAAACATGTTCCATTGCTTTGTGACAATGAAAGTGCTATCAAAATTGGTCATAATCTTGTACAACATTCTCGAACTAAGCATATTGAAGTTCGTCATCATTTTATTCGAGATCATGTTGCTAAGGGTGACATAATCTTAAGCATGTTCGCACCGAAAAGCAATTAGCGGATATATTTACTAAACCCCTTGACGAGAAAGTGTTTTGCAGGTTGAGAGGAGAATTGAACATCATTGATGCTTCAAACTTGGAGTAGAAACTTGAGCTTATGACTAATCCATGATATCTATCTTATGATGAATATGTTATATCTTGGATATATTTGCATCTTGCATGTCATCTAACCCATGTAGGAACTTGGTTGAATCAAATTCCATGAGATTGTAATCTACTCACATCTTGAGCAATCTCTACATCACCAAGTCTCTACCCTATGGTGGATGAATACAAGGAAGCACGGAATCATTCTAACATATCCTTTTTACAAACTCTATGATTGAGCTTCATGATTGTCATTTTGGATACACAAGTGCTCTTCCTTGCAAGAACTAACCCATGTAGGTAGATGGACTCAAATTCCAAGTGGTGCTCCCAACTCTTGATGAGCTACATCAACCTTGAGCAACCCACACAAGTTCAACTACATGGACAACACCACCAACCAAGGTATGTTATTCCATCTTAGAGAAGCTTTACCCCAAGTCATGAGCTAAAGCAACTCGACAAGATGTGAATACATCAAGATGCTTAAACGAAAAATGGTAACCCCATTTTGAGCTTAAACGATGAGTATGACCCATGATCAAGTGATCTCACTTGACTCCTAAGTCAATATACTCTAACATAGGTGACTTCGTCACCGACCATCTCTAGATGAAGTTCTCTCGTGCTCTTATTTGTGTTTTTTCATTTGTCTCATGCATATTCGTTTCCCCTTTCAAAAAAAACTTCATCTAGATTTCATTCTTTTCTTTCTATTTGCTCTGCATCTTCAGCATCCAATTCATTGCAAATCATTCAGTTAATTCCTTGCAAATCTTTGCGAGATCTTAATAGACTAGTGAGCTGAGGTGACAAATGTTTTCTCTGCGATGAACTCGGTTTCACCTATTTGTTGTTTTCGGTCCAACCGAATCTATTCGGTACAACCGAAGCATACCACTCGGTGCCACCGATTTCCTAACAGGAAAAACAGTTTGCCACTTATTCTATGTTTCTTTTAAATCCAGCTCCACTCAATGAATCTTGTCCTCTACAAGCATCACAGATTTTATCCAGTGCTTTGTGTTGTGACTCAAGGACCGAACCCGTACACAACAAATTCCAGAAGACCCTTCTTGGAAATTGATGTCAAAGGGGGAGAGAGAGAGATCACATCAAAGCTTATCACTTAGAGAGATCACATCAGAGAGAGTATTAAGGGGGAGAAAGAGATCTCCAGGGGAGAGAATACTCAAGTAGAAAGTATTTCTCAAGGATCCCAGATGCTTGGTATTCAAGAGGAGAGATGCCACATGTCTTTTTGGGGGAAAGGCATCTTCTTGGAATGGAATCATTCAAATTCATTGCATATCTTTACTCTTGGGGACATGTCTAATCCAAAGTGGTACTCAGTACTCACTCTCTACATGTCATCCCAGTCTTGGTATTCTTGTGGTCTCTTATGTTTGCTCTGGCTAGTAGATGTACCTGTGTTATCTAACCTTGTTTGTGCAGGTTCATTTCACCCTAAGTCAACTCAAGACTACAAGGTAAGTATATGCATCACACTCACGTGTATGAGGAATACTTGCTGATGTACATACTGTTTTGCAAGAAGGACTCATGAGCATGAAGGTATTTTCTTTAATATTCTTTGCTCTGATGCATATGGCCAAGATAAATGTAGCACATTGCCTACTCTATCATGGTTATTGCTCTCACATGCTTCTATATTCCATATTCACAAGATTGCATACATGTAGGGGGAGCCTGTGCTTGTTACATGTCTTTTCGAAGCTTTACTTGCTATTCTTTATATCCTTATCTAAAGCTTTGATGTATGTTGCCATCAATTACCAAAAAGGGGGAGATTGCAAGCACAAGTGCTCCCTAGGTGGTTTTGGTAATTAATGTCAACATATCTCTTGTCGGACTAACACTTTAATCTAGTATGTTTCAGATAAGTTCAACAATGGAGTGGCATGGACTAAAGGATGTGGGAACTCCTTCAAGATGCTAAGGACAAAGGATTGGCTCAAGCTTCAAACTCAAGACTCTTCATTTTACATTTTAGAGATCCAAGATCACATTGAGTCTATAGGAAAAGCCAATACCATCAAGGAGGGATGAGGTGTTGCTTAATGAGCCTTTTGCTTCATGTGCTTAGTGATATGCTCCAAAACCCTCAACTACTTTCCCACTTACACACATATGACCTAAACCCAATGTCAAACTCGGCCCTACTGATTCTTTCTATCCGGCGCCACCGAGTTCAGATGTCATAGCCACTGCCACAAACCCTAGGCAAATCGGTTTCACTGATAGGGATCTCGGTCTCACCGAGATGGGATTGTAATCTCTCTGTGTATGTCCATTACCGAAATCGGTCTCACCGAGTTTGTGCAATCGGTACTACCGAGATTACAATGCAAACTTCCTGGTTAGCTTATTACCCAAATCGTCTCACCGAGTTTGAGTAGTCGGTCTCACCGAGTTTGCCTGACCAACTCTCTGGTTAGCTAATTACCAAATTCGGTCTCACCGAGTTGGTGTAATCGGTCCCACCGAGATTACGCTATGCCCTAACCCTAACCATATCGGTCCTACTGAGTTGCATATCAGTCCCACCGAAAACCCTAACGGTCACTAGGTTTACTAAATCGGTCCGACAGAGTTTGATAATTCGGTCCCACCGAGTTTGGTAAATTGTGTGTAACGGTTAGATTTTGTGTGGAGGCTATATATACCCCTCCACCTCCTCTTCATTCGTGGAGAGAGCCATCATAACAAACCTACACTTCCAACTTACCAGCCTCGAGAGAGAACCACCTACTCATGTGTTGAGGCCAAGATATTCCATTCCAACCACATGAATCTTGATCTCTAGCCTTCCCCAAGTTGCTTTCCACTCAAATCTTCTTTCCACCAGATCCAAATCCTATGAGAGAGAGTTGAGTGTTGGGGATACTATCATTTGAAGCACAAGGGCAAGGAGTTCATCATCAACACACCATTTGTTACTTCTTAGAGAGTGGTGTCTCCTAGATTGGCTAGGTATCACTTGGGAGCCTCCGACAAGATTGTGGAGTTGAACCAAGGAGTTTGTAAGGGCAAGGAGATCGCCTACTTCGTGAAGATCTACCGCTAGTGAGGCAAGTCCTTCGTGGGCGACGGCCATGGTGGGATAGACAAGGTTGCTTCTTTGTGGACCCTTTCTGGGTGGAGCCCTCCGTGGACTCGCGCAACCGTTATCCTACGTGGTTTGAAGTCTCCATCAACGTGGATGTACGATAGCACCACCTATCGGAACCACGACAAAAACATCCGTGTCTCCAATTGCGTTTGAATCTTCCAAACCCTTCCCTTTACATTCTTGCAAGTTGCATGCTTTATTTTCCGCTGCCTACATATCTTTGCATGCTTGCTTGTTTTGTATTGAGAATGTTAAACTTGTGCCTAAACTCCACTTAAACTTAAAAGAGATTAAAAACTGCAACTTTGGTACTTAGTGTCTAATCACCCCCCTCTAGACACCTCTTCTCAAGATCCTACACCAGGACTCCCTCACTTGACATGGCAATATGGGAGGCATGATATAGCAAGTGGTAGGTAGCACGGCATAGAAATAGAACAAATAACCAGCAAGCAAAGATAGAAGTGACTTCAAGGGTATGGTCATCTTGCCTGAAATCCCGCAAGGCAGAAGAACGAGTCCATGAAGAAGACAAACGGACGTAGTCGAACGAATCCTCACAACTCTGGAATGAAACCGAAGCTAACGAGAGAAGCAAACGGGAAAGAAGGAAACAACATGGTAAACAACCAACACATAAGCATGGCATGATGCGCAATCAAGTATGATGCATGTCCGGTTTAATGAGTCATGACATGGCAAAGTGCAACAAACAATACTACAAATTAAGTGGAGTTCAATATGCAATGAGTCGCATATTGAAGAAACACCACATTCGAGTTATTTAGTTCGCTCTCGTTAAGGTACACAACAATATTAAATGTTCTTAAACATGGCAAGAGGTGAAGCATAATAAAACTACACATCTAGGCAAGTTTAAATGAGGCCGGAACAAACAAACATCAATTCCGAAAAATCCTCATGTCCATATTTTAGATTTGGTACAGTTCTGTCCTAAAGCATATTTTAGAGTTGTTAAACATGCAAAGTAATGGCACCATGTTAAACTAGGCATTTTTTCACCCCATTTACATATAAAGTTTGTTAAATTCGGAGCTACGGTTATTTAGTTATGAAATAAAGCATTTTAGCATGGCATTTAAGCAAATTAAAGCAAACAGCATTTTAAACATTTTTAATCATGGATGAAAGCAGCATAGTATGAAACTAGATGAAATTCTAAGCATTTAATATGTTTAAAACATTTTAATCTGATGCACGATAGTGGAGTTATTAATGCATGAACATGGAGGGGTTTTCTGTAAATCTGCTAATTCCGTGGAAATTAGACAAATTCGCAGACCGGAAAAAAACTACATTGGGCCAAAAATGTTGGGCGCTGGGGCGCTCACCATGGGCTTCGGCCCATCGGTGAGGAGGTGGAGGCAGGCCGCGGGACGCAGGCTGGGCCTTGGCGCGCAGGAGGGACTTGGCGGTCCAGCGTGCGAAGCAGAGGGGCGAGCGGCTCGAGTTGCTGCTGCTCGTTTCTGAAGAACAGAAACAACAGCAGGGGAATAGCGGCGTGATGCAGGGGAGTGGAGTGGCGGCGGCTAGCTGGGAGGATGGGACATCTCCCTAAATTTTAGGGTTGGTCTCTAAATATAGCAGGCGGGAGGAGTTTTAGGTGCGTCCGATCATCATCGGACGGCTCCGGAACAATTGGGTAGTCAAAAGAAGAAAAGAAAGAAGTATTGTGGTATTTCAGGGTTGATCCGGAGGGGGTCGGATTCGGGACAGCTTTCAGACGCGCACGAGAGGGAGTCTGGATTCTGAGAGAGGCCGACAAAGACAAAGAGGCCTGACAAAGGTGAACGGGGACGAAGCAAGAAGCGGCAACTACAAACGACTACGAGTTTTATGAAAACATGCGAATGCAATGCGGATGATGACATGATGAAATGCAACAACATCACCAATAAAACACACGACGGCAACGAAAACATGGAAGGCGTCTAAAGCGTCAGTCTCGGGGCATCACAGCTCAGCAGGCCTGCCAACGGTGTGGCATTGAGCGCCACATAGCTTCTCGCTGTCATCGCCGCCACAAGCAAGATTTCCTTGGCCTAGTCAACAATGACAAAGGGAATGAGAAACAGGCGGTTGCTACGGTGGTGAGTCATGAGCATGGACGCACTCCATCCTACTCTATTGATCCTACATGATACATGGACACGGGAGCTACGAACCACCTCACCAACGACATGGGAAAGCTCTCCACTCAGGACCCATATCGCGGTCATGGTCAGGTGCACACTGCCAATGGAGCAGGTATGCGCATCTCCCATGTTGGTCAGGCATCACTTCTTGCACACAATTCACAAAAACTGCATCTTTCTAATGTTCTTCGTATTCCCACGGCTTCGCGTAGTTTGTTGTCTGTTCCACAACTTACTCGTGATAATAATGTCCTTGCTGAGTTTCACCCTTTTCGTTTCTTTATCAAGGATCGGGACACGACAGCCGTTATGCTTAGCGGTTGTCTTCGCCATGCCTTGTATGCACTTGACGCGCCGACCGCACCTCCTATGCAGTTTTCTCCTCAGGCGTTCAGCGGTGTTTTTGTGTCGCCTACACATTCGCATGCACGCCTGGGCCATCCTGCTGCTCCTATAGTTCGTCATGTGTTGCATCGTCATGAACTACCGGTTGTGTCAAAAAAAATGCCGAAACTATTTGTGATGCCTGTCAGCAGGGCAAGAGTCATCAACTCCTGTTTTTAGAGTCTAGTCATGTTGTGAAACATCCTCTTGAGCTTGTGTTTTATGATGTATGGTGTCGGTGTACTAGAGTAGGGGTCCCCTAGTATCCCGAACTCGTGCACGGGCAGTTGCAGCACCCCGCGGCAAGGCTTGCCAAGTGAACGCCAAGGTCCTCCGTGGTTCCTTTGGAGCCATTCAAGAACAAAGTATTTAAGCCAAGGAGACAAGGCCCCGGCAAGAGGAGCTTGCCGGGAAGGCCACTCGAGGCACCTTGCCGGGAAGGCCCGGTGAGCGACAAGCTTTCGGGCGCAACAAGGCAACGACCGCGGCAAGGCACTTGTCGCGGCAGACTACCGCTCATTTCCTCCGCTCCAGCACGTCCATCAACGTGTCGCCATGGGACCTTTCCAGGCGCGCGTGGCAAGAGGCTGTGCAGCCAGCGGGGCGCGGTGGCAAGCGGTGCTGACAAGATTGCCATCGTGGCGAGCGGTGGCGTCCCTGACGGTTCCTTTCTGCAAAGTTTAGTCGACTTAGACGGGCATTTAATGCCTTTATCCCCTGCCGTCAGGGTTAGGTATGATACACTATACAAGTAGTTGTACCAACCGCAACTCATTTTTCCCTTTTTGCCCTTGTCTACGTTGCCACCTGTCGGTGACCCCTTGAGCATATAAAAGGAGGCCCATGCGCAACGTAGAGGGGGGTTCGGTTCATTCGAAACCAGAGAACACTCAAGCTGGGTCTTGTAGCTCTCAGCGCTCCCTAGCAAGAACACAATACAATCAGACAAGCAGCAGTAGGAGTATTATCTCTCCGGAGAGCTCCGAAGCTGGGTAAACTGCTCGTGTGCTTCGCCTCGATCTGCTCTTCGTGCGACCTCCGCCCCCCACCGAACCGAAAGGGGCTCGGTCCGCCGGCCCCATAGGTGTCCGTGGGTCCGATCAGCTTCCCCGACATCTTTGGCGCGCCAGGTAGGGGACGTCGAGGCTGTGTGAACCTGATCCGGCGTTCACACGAGCTACATCTTCATCATCTTCATCGACATGCCACCGAAGAAGAAGGCTTTGGCGGCAGCGGAGCCGTCCACGTCGATCCCGCCACCACCGGAGCAAATGGGTGGTGGGGTAGACACCGACGGAAGAACGGGCGCCGGCGAGGGAGCTCATGATGCTGCCAAGTCCAAGGACAAGGCCGCGCCAGACCTCGGCGTCCGTACATGCACCGCGCCCATCTCGGGAGGCGCGGGACCGACAGCGTCATGGTATTCACAGTACCATCGCGCCGTTGGATCAAGATCGAGCTGGTGGATCCCGAGGCCCTCAAGACGGCAGTGCGCCAACATGTCGGCACGAAGCGAGGCACGATCGCTGGACGGATACTGCTCCTTCTAACATAGTTAGAAGTCCGAGCATATCCCGTTCCTCGCGCCGTTCGCCACTGCCACCCACCACTCCAGCAGAAGCTTTGGCGAGAGCTCGACTGCTCCTAGATTACCCTCCAACAGCCGACAAGATGTAGGCCATTGAGCAGATTGAAGCACCAAAGCGCGTCAAGGATGTACGAAGACTTGCCGGTTGCGTAGCTGCTCTCAGCAAGTTTATCTCTAGGTCTGCTGAACGCGCCCTGCCATTTTTCAAAATTTTGAAAAAGGCAGGTCCAATGAAATGGACTCCCGAAGCGGAGGCTGCGCTGCAGGATTTAAAGAGATACCTGTCCTCCACTCCAATACTTGTCGCACCTAAGTCACAAGAGAAGTTGCTGCTATATATAGAGGCAACCAATCAAGTGGTTAGTGCTGCGTTAGTAGCGGAGAGGGAGGCGGATGATGAGCTAGCAACCATGGCAGATGCATCCAGCGACAAGCAGGGGGCTTCACCTGCAAGCTCTGGTCCCGACAAGGATAGATCTGCGCAGACGTGCGAGAAGATGCAGAAAAGGATGGTGCAGCGCCCAGTTTACTTTGTCAGTTCCCTTCTGCAGGGGGCTAGGTCAAGGTATTCTGGTGTGCAGAAATTGCTTTTCGGCCTTCTCATGGCCTCGAGAAAGCTGCGCCATTACTTTCAAGCACATGAGATCACAGTCGTCACTCGCTTTCGCTGAAGAGGATCTTGCAAAATCCGTAAGCAGGCAGGATTGTCGAGTGGGCATTTGAAGCTGTCAAGCTTTGGCCTCAAGTTTGAGAGCACTTCAACTATCCAAAGCGAGACACTGGCAGAGTTCATAGCGGAATGGACGCCAACACAAGACGAAAGAAATTCCAGAAACGAGCATCCCGTCAAGGAAGCAAGCAAAGAGTGGCTGATGTACTTTGATGGTGCCTTCTCGCTGCAAGGCGCCGGTGCTGGTGTGCTGCTTGTAGCACCCACCGGAGAGCACCTCAAGTACATAGTCCAAATGCACTTTCCCAAGGAGCAAGCAACAAACAATACCGCAGTATGAAGGTTTGCTTGCCGGTCTCGAGATCGCAGATGACCTTGGGATAAAGAAGCTCATTGTCGGGCGACTCGCAGCTTGTCGTCCGCCAAGTGAACAAGGATTATCGAGTCCGTTGATGGAAGCCTATGTTGATGAAGTGAGAAAGCTAGAAGAGCACTTTGGCGGCCTGCAGATGGAACATGTTCCAAGAGCTCGTAATGATATTACCGATGGTCCATCAAAGTGCGCCGCACTCAAGTTACTGTGGAACCAGGGATTTTGTGCTCAAGCTGACTCAACCGATTGTAATGCCATCAATGGACAGAACAAGAAGAGGATGTTGATTTCGGTGACTATTTTCCGGCAGAGCTTCTCAAGCCGCCGCCAAGAAGGTCCCTGTGATCAACACCAAGAATCTTGAGGAGCGATCTGCTCCGACAAGCCCTAGGGTTTGTTTCGTTGAAGCGGGCGCTCCCGACAAGTTTTGCTCCGGCAAGCTTGCCGGGAACATCAAGCTCGGCTGAACCGCGGGTTCTTGCCGTAAAGCGGATGTTCCGCGGCAGCAAATGTGCCTTTAGTCCTTGTTGTCGAGCCATAAGCTCCAACATGGGCGCAGCAGATTGTCCATTTCCTTCAAACAGAGAACTTCCCAAAGAGAAAGAAGAAGCGGAAAGAGTAGCCCGGCGGTCAAGTATGTACCAGTTTGTCGACAAAGACCTGCTGCATGTAAGAAGACTCAACGGTGTGAAATTGAAGTATATTCACTGCGAAGACGGACAGAAGCTGTTGGCGAGAGATACGGAGGCATATGTGGTCACCACATTGGCGCAAGAGCACTTGCCGCAAAGCTTTCCGGCAAGGTTTCTTTGGTCGACAGCCCTCCGTGATGCAACCGCACAAGTAACCAAGTGTGAAGCGTGCGCCCATTCCAAGCAGATACACCAGCCAGCTCAAGCTCTCCAAACGATCCCTTTATCCTGGCCATTTTCGATGCGGGGCTCGACATCCTCGGCCCTTTTCCCGTGTTGTCGGGGCTTTGAGTACTTGTGCGTTGCAATCGACAAGTTCACAAAGTGGCGGAAGTGGAAGCGATGAGGAAGGTGACAAGACGGTCGTGATCAAGTTCTTCAGTCAATTGTTTGCCGTTTGGGATCCCTAACAGATCATCACCGACAACGGCATGCAATTCACGAGCCGCACCTTCATGCAATGACGTCCAAGATCTTGGCGCCAAGGTCTGCCAACTTCGCTGCTCATCCGAGAAGTAACGATCAAGCGGAGAGGGCAAATCTTGAAGTGCTGCGGGGCTCAAGACCAGGACTTTCGACAGGCTGCACAAGTGCGGAAGAAACTGGATTGAGGAGCTGCCGGTGGTTCTTTGGTCGATCAGGACGACACCAAATCGAGCCACTGGCCAGACACCTTTCGCTCTAGTCTATGGGGCAGAGGCAGTCCTCCCCACGGAACTCGTATTTTGGTCACCTCGAGTGCTCGCTTATGATGAGCTTGAGCAAGAGCAGCTGCGACAAGATGACGCGCTGCTCCTTGAGGAGGACCGTCTTCAGGCTGCTGTACGAGCTGCTCGATACCAGCAAGCTTTGCGCCGCTACCATAGCCGCAAAGTTAATGCCAGAAGTCTCGAGCAAGGCGACCTTGTTCTTCGGCGCGTTCAGTCCGCCAAGAATTCCAACAAGTTGACGCCGAAGTGGGAAGGCCCTTATCGGGTGAAACAAGTCACTAGGCCTGGCGTTGTCCGCCTTGAGACCGAAGATGGCATTCCGGTGAGCAACTCCTAGAACATCGAGCATCTTCGTAAGTTTTACCGTGAAGCGCGGTTGCGGAACCTGTTCCGGCAACCACCTTTTGTACAAGTCTTGCCGATGTTGCATGTAATCCTTTGTACAAAGCCGGGCGCAGATCCCGTGCATAAGTAAAGCTCATGTGCTTCGCGCAACTTGTCAATTTCATGCTTTCATCATTTTATTGCATATGTTATCTGACGCTTTGTGCAGCACCTACACCCGGTAAGCAATAATGAGCCGCAAGGCTCCATGACTTTATTTTCTCTTCTTTCTCTTTCTTAAAGAAAGGAAGGTTCCCTCGCACACAAGTTACCCAGGGGGAAGGAGAAGATAATGGTCTGGACCAAGCGTCGCTCGAGGAAATTTCGCCTTACCAGGAAGCAAACGACAGAAAAGCTAAGTTGCCAAAGTTTGGGCAATCAGTTTTTAAATTTTTAAGTTATCTTCCTCGAACGACCGTACTTTGTATGGAAAACCTGTGCGCGGAGGAACCAACTCGTAGCTAGTTGCGCCCTTACTTTGTTTCGAGTCCGCTCAACAACTTAAGTGAGCTGCAACTAGTTGCGACAAGGTTGCTTGTCGGAAGCGGCACCGCCAGCAGGCTGCTTGACGTTCAGACTCAGCGCTTCATGCAAAAGGTGCCCGCGCCGACAAGTTCCCTAAAAGCATAGGGCAAAAACATACAAAGGAAGGAATCAAGTAAGGAAATAACATTGCAATCATTTCCTGAGATAGAGTTATATTACAAAATAGCTTGTCGC
Source organism: Aegilops longissima (assembly GCA_021605205.1). Taxonomy (NCBI): domain Eukaryota; kingdom Viridiplantae; phylum Streptophyta; class Magnoliopsida; order Poales; family Poaceae; genus Aegilops; species Aegilops longissima. The sequence goes on from CM038680.1 coordinate 393,658,873, forward strand.
AGCTCTAATAGATCGTTCTCCTAACATGACCAGCAGCGACAAGGAAAAGATAAAATTGGCGGCCTAATCTACGCGGTCGCCATCAACCCTCTTGATCTTGCCCACCTTGTCCACAATGGGTGCGACAAGGGCCTTGAGCGCTTCCACATCAGCATCCGGCGGCAAGGACTTGAGGACGCCGGTGAGGTTGAGGCCTGGATTGCGGAAGGCCACCTTCATCAACACCTTCTGGAGAGCTCCCGCACAGATCTGGCGCGATTCCTCGGCCAGCTGCTTTGGGATCTCTTCCCGGAGTCGCTGGAGAGCCGTCACCACGCCCTTGAAGAATAAGCTGAGCTTGGCGCTGGGTTGGAGGTGCTCGTCGGAGGAGTACCCGAGATCCACCATCCCCAGCTCCGTCAGCTCCTTGTCGATGGCGGCGGCAACATTCACGAGACCCTCGGTCCAGTGCTCCACGTTTTCCCTAAAGCTGCTCTGCGCGGCAGTAGCGCTCGCCAGCAGCGCCTCGTCGGCCTTGATCTTCTCCAACAAGGCCACCTCCCGCTCCTTGGCGCCGTCCAGCGTCTGCATCAAGGTGGTCAACTTCAGCTCAAGATCTGCTTTAGAGTCCTTGGCGGCGCTGAGCTCCTTGCTCCTCTCGGCGAGACGGCCCTGCAGCTCGCCAAGAGTGTAGGCGTCCTTCTCGCGCTCGTGCTTGAGTGCGGCAAGCTCCTCGCCGCTCTTCTGGAGATTAGCCTCCAGCTGCGTCGCTTTCGTCTCCAACTCCTTCTTGGCGGCCTCGGCAGTTGCGGCAGCATCCTTTGCTTCCTTAAGAGCCCCGCCAAGTGTTTCCTCGCGCGCGGCAAGCTCCTCCTCATGGCTGTGAAGATTGATCTTCCGCTGCGCCAGCTCGCCTTCCTGTGCAGACAGCCTCTCGGCGGCAAGCCATTGTTGCTCTTCAACCTCAGCCTTCTCGAGGATGAAGGCTTTGCGCGCCTCAACGATTTGCTCCCGCTCCTCTGCCAAGGACCGGAGAGCTTCCTGATTGATGCCCCGGAGCTCCTCTGCGCGCTTCTCGATGTCTGCTCCCGCCTTCGCGACAAGCGCTTCCCGGGATTCCAGCTTGGCTTGTCGGGCGCGATAGAGCGACAGCAGCTTCCTCAGCAGCTGCTCCTCCTCGGATTCGCCGCTGCTTGCTGCTTGGCGCGTCGACCAGCGTCGGCCAATGGCGAAGCAGCTCTTCGTCAAAGGTCTCTCCTTCGACCGGCGCCTGGCTCGACACCTGGGAGCTTGATGAAGACGCCATCACCGCCTTGAGATAGGCGCGCGGCTGGGCTCTTCGAACTGATCTTTGCAGCGTGGCGAGAGGATCGGCGGACGGCGTGCGCTGGCGCCTCTGCGGCCTCGGGGCCGTCGGTCGATCGCGGACCCCTCGCCAGACCTCTGCGGCAGCAGCCTTATGCACTTTTCGCGGGCGGACTCATCGGCGCCAGCCTCTTCCTCAATGGCGGCGACGTCGTCAGTATTGCCGCGCACGTCTTCCTCGCCGGCGACCTCAGTCTCCATCGGCTCTGCGGCGGGTGGATCTGACGACCAGAAAAAGAAAGAACAGTCAAGCAAATGTTCCAAAAGAAAATCAGAAGAAGAAGAACCCAAGGGAAATTTTCAGGCAAGAGGATTACCTGCGATGGGATCTGCAGCCGCGGTCTCAACCACCGGAGGGTCGCTGGCGCTATCCCTTGCCGGAGAACTGCCCCTTGCCGGAGAAGCCACCCTTGCCGAAGAACGCTCCCTTGCCGAGGGATCCTCCCTTGGCGGTGTAGTCGACGCAGATGGCGCGCCGGGAGCGGCTTCCGGGCACTCCTGGTGGGGCTGCTCTGCTCCTACACAAACCAACAGTCAGATATCAGCAAAGAAAGAGCACCCATGTACGTTCAACAGCAAAAAGTAAACCGTATACTTACGCTGGGGGCTGTGCTGGGGGCTGCTTTGAGGAAGAGTTGCCGCGTCCGGCAAGGTGGTCTCGGACGCGCTTCCTGCTGCCGCGGGGGGATCGTCCTTGATGACAACCACCGGGGTCTTGGCTCTCTTCGACGCTCTCTGAGCCAGCGTCCTGAAAAGGAAAGAGTTCAGAATGAAGCAAATCAGATACAAGACAAAGCAACAAAATTGAAGAACTACAAGTACAACACAGAATCTTACTCTTCTTCTTCCTCGTCGGAGCTGAGCGCGGAGAGATCAAATTCTGGCTCGCCTCCGGTGCGACGAGGAGGAGGAGTGGGTTCCCTTGACCGGCGGGGAGTAGCAGCGGTGGCACGGGAGGGCCCGCCCGGTTCTTCGCGGGCGTGAGGTGCTCCCGCAGCAACAGTGCTAGCCGTGGTGGAGCGCGTCATGCGGCGCGGCGGCTGTTGGCCCGCCTGCCGCCCCGTTTCATCTCTAGCCTTGCGGAGACGCCTTCTTTGTGGAGCCGGGGGCTCCGCTTGCGGCAAGCTACTAGATGGTGGGGAGGAGGCGCCCTCGGCGGGTTCGCTCAACTCGGCTTCAGGTTCGGCAAGCTCCTCCTCGCCGGCAAACTCCCTTCGCTCGACAAGGCTTGCCGCCTCTGCTGCCTCTGCCTCCTCCACGGTGAACCCAAATTCGCCAGCGGCAGTAGCTGCTGCCGCCTCTTCCAGCCTGGTGGCGATGCGCTGCATCTCGTCGTCAGTGGTGTCACGGGTGAGGCCCTTCTGCTCATCGGGGCGGATCGGAACTTCTTCCAGGCTGTCGAAGAACACCCGCACGACGTCGTCTGCAGGCTCTTGCCAGGTTGGAACAATTCCATGCGAGTCGCACGACGGCATCATTGCACGGATGCGGTCGAGCAAGGAATTGTTGCACAATGGAACGACTCCCTCGGCAACTTTGAACCATTCGGGATGATTAGGGTCGTGCTTGAACAGCTCCGGAGCATCGCATCCAACTCCAAGGCGGTGAAATTGAAGTTGAGGCCCGGCGCAGCCTCATGATATCCGCCGATTCTCGAACTCCCAAGCAGGTCTCCTCCTTTCTGCGCAAGGGGCAATGCGCGGCGCGAAGAAATCTGCGCCAACGCCTCTGATGAAGTCCGCAAGCTGAGGCGCAGGATCCGGGTGACGGCAATCTTCAATCTAGCATCTTCCAGCGTCAAGTTGCTCCAATCGTTGCCGCGCACTATTGGGGTTTGGCGCTGGGCAGTGAAGGGCTGCGGGTTCTCCTCAACAATCCAACACCAATCTGCCCTCCACTCTTCCCACTTGTTGCGGAGCTCTCCTTCCAGATAGGCTTCTTTCTTGCCGATCCTTGAGATCCAAGCGATTCCTCCGGCAAGGGGCTCTCCTCTCTCAACTCGAGGTAGGAAGAAGTGGGGGAAGAGGGCTACGTTTGGGTGGACTCCGACAAAGTTTTCGCAGAGATGTGCGAAAACTGCCACGGTCAGGACAGCATTGGGGGTGAAGTCAAGGAGGCGGAACCCGTAGGTGTTCATGATGTCGCAGAAAAATTCAGAGAAGGGCGGGCAGAGCCCGCAATAGAAGAACAGTGCGAAGAAAGGGTACCCAGTTGGGGTTAGTTCCGAAGCAGCGGCTGGGAGTACCTTCATGCGCGGATGCGCTCGCGTCTCCGTCGACCAGAAGAGGTAGTAGTTCTCCCTCAGCTCCCTTGCGGTGAGCTGGGGGGGGGGGGAAGATGGCCCGCTCCTTTCGCAACGCCGCGAGCCGCTGCGCCTCGGCCGACTTCACGCCCTTCCCCTTGTCGGCTTTCGGAGCCATGGCGGAGGTGGTGGGGAGGTCGACGGCTTCGTGGTCTTTGGTGGCGATGGGGGCGGGCGCTGCTCTCTTGACTTGGGAAGAAGGGGGAGCAGCGGTGGTTTTCGAGATTAGACAGCAAATGGCGAGGTGGGTGAACTGCCCTGTTTCCCTGTTTATAAGGAGGAGAGGGGCGGACGTTCCGCTTTTCGAATAAAGAAACCCCCACGATCTCTCCCACGATGCCGCGTTCGACGCGTCTTTGTTCGTGTGGGGGCGTGGTGGTCGGAGCAAGTTACAGGCGTAACCAAGGCCGCGTGCCCGTGCACTATTTTGGGCCTGGCCCAACAGCGCTCGGCACCGTGTGTGGCCCAGGCCCGGGGGCTCCTGTCGGTGTACTAGAGTAGGGGTCCCCTAGTATCCCGAACTCGTGCACGGGCAGTTGCAGCACCCCGCGGCAAGGCTTGCCAAGTGAACGCCAAGGTCCTCCGTGGTTCCTTTGGAGCCATTCAAGAACAGAGTATTTAAGCCAAGGAGACAAGGCCCCGGCAAGAGGAGCTTGCCGGGAAGGCCCAGTGAGCGACAAGCTTCCGGGCGCAACAAGGCAACGACCGCGGCAAGGCGCTTGCCGCGGCAGACTACCGCTCATTTCCTCCGCTCCAGCACGTCCATCAACGTGTCGCCATGGGACCTTTCCAGGCGCGCGTGGCAAGAGGCTGTGCAGCCAGCGGGGCGCGGTGGCAAGCGGTGCTGACAAGATTTCCATCGTGGCGAGCGGTGGCGTCCCTGACGGTCCCTTTCTGCACTGTTTAGTCGACTTAGACGGGCATTTAATGCCTTTGTCCCCTGCCGTCAGGGTTAGGTATGATACACTGTGCAAGTAGTTGTACCAACCGCAACTCATTTTTCCCTTTTTGCCCTTGTCTATGTTGCCACCTGTCGGTGACCCCTTGAGCACATAAAAGGAGGCCCATGCGCAACGTAGAGGGGGGTTCGGTTCATTCGAAACCAGAGAACACTCAAGCTGGGTCTTGTAGCTCTCAGCGCTCCCTAGCAAGAACACAATACAATCAGACAAGCAGCAGTAGGAGTATTATCTCTCCGGAGAGCTCCGAAGCTGGGTAAACTGCTCGTGTGCTTCGCCTTGATCTGCTCTTCGTGCGACCTCCGCCCCCCACCGAACCGAAAGGGGCTCGGTCCGCCGGCCCCATAGGTGTCCGTGGGTCCGATCAGCTTCCCCGACATATGGGGTCATGCCAAACGTTTGTCAGTGGCCACAATTATTATGTTAGTTTCATTAATGCTTATAGTCGGTTTACTTGCCTTTATCTTATTAAGAAAAAGCCTGATGTGTTTGATGTTTTTATCTAGTTCCAAGCACATGTTGAGCGTCTCCTTAGCCAGAAAATTATTCATGTTCAAACCGACTAGGGGGGGGGGGTGAATATCACAACCTCAACTCGTTCTTTAACAAACTTGGGATTGCCCATCGTGTGTCTTGTCCTCATACACATCAGCAGAATGGGACCGCTGAACATAGGCATCATCATCTTGTAGAAACTGGCATTACTTTATTAGCTCATGCCTCCATACCTTTTAGGTTCTGGAGTGATGCCTTTTCCACTGCCTGTTTTCTAATCAATAGGCTGCCCTCACGACTACTGAATATGAAAACTCCGCTTGAACTCTTGCTCAGTGAAATCCCAGACTACACCTTTCTCAAAGTCTTCGGGTGTGCATGTTGGCCTTATTTGCGTCCGTATAACAAACATAAGCTAGAGTTTCGGTCGAAAATGTGTGTTTTTCTTGGGTATAGTTCCCTTCACAAAGGGTACAAATGCCTACATGTTCCCACCAATCGCGTCTACATTTCCCGTGACGTTGTATTTGATGAGAATGTGTTCCCCTTTCATGCACTTCCGAACAACTCTATCACTCCTATGCCAGACGTGTCTTCTACCACACCTACGCCTGATCAATTTGTGGATGTTGCAAATGCTCCTGTGTTGCTTCCTAACCATGCTGCAGGTGTTGGACGTGGTGCTCGTCTTGAGCTCCTTGAGGAACAAGCACCGACGGATGCCCCGGATCTGGACGTCGATCGTGTGCATGGGGCATGCATACCGGGCGTACCGGGCAACACCTAGCAACCCGCGGGAGCTGCACCCGCAGCCGCCTCGCGGGCCTCGCCCTCGCCCTCGCCTGCATTGCGGGCGTCGCCCGAGCCTGTCTTGGTGGTGGCCTCTCCTGGGCCGGCCGCCTCTCCTGGCCCAGGGACTACATCGCGTGCGCCGGCTCCAGCTCCTGATGGGCCAGTCTCGCCAGGCCCAACACCGCGCGCCTCTCTAGCGCCAGAAGGCTCTGGCGAGAGCCAAGGTGACTCGGCCTCGCCTCTATCATCGCCTGCGTCCAGCCCGGCGTTGCAACCACAGACTGCTGCTCTTCAACCTCGCACACGCAGCCAGACAGGTGTTTTTCAGCCAAAGATCCGTACTGATGGGACTATTGCATGGCTCGCCGCGTGCATGGCTCATGCTGCTGAGGATCCTACTGTTGAGCCTCACCATTTTTAGGCTGCACTGGGCATTCCTCACTGGCGTGCCGCGATGGAACAGGAGTTTCAGGCATTGCTGAAGAATGACACCTGACAGCTTGTTCCCCCAGTGTCTGGCGTCAACATCATTGACTCTAAGTGGGTGTTCAAAGTCAAGAGACATGCTGATGGTTCCATTGAGCGCTACAAAGCAACGCTAGTTGCTAAGGGTTTCAAACAGAGGTATGGTCTTGATTATGAAGACACTTTCAGTCCGGTTATCAAGCCCACTACCATTCGTTTGCTATTGTCCCTTGCTGTTACTCGAGGATGGTTTCTCCTCAACTTGATGTGCAGAATGCTCTCTTGCATGGAGTCCTGGAGGAGGAGGTTTATATGCGTCAGGTTTGTGGATCCTGCACGTCCTCATCATCTCTGTCGTCTTGTTAAGGCGCTCTATGGGCTTAAGCAGGCTCCTCGTGCCTGGCATGCATGTCTCGGCGTTGTTTTGTGGGCGCTTGGGTTTATTCCCTCCACTGCTGACACATCACTGTTTCTTCTTCAACGTCCTGAGGTTACGATGTATTTACTGGTCTATGTTGATGATATCATCCTCATCAGCCTCCTCGATGCCGCTGCATCGCCTTGTGGCTGCGTTGAGTGGTGATTTTGTCGTCAGGATCTAGGTGCTCTGCACATCTTCCTTGGTCTGGAGGTTTCACGGTCTTCTACTGGGGTAACTCTTACTTAGAAGAAGTATTCTCTGGACTTGTTGCATCGTGTTGGCATGTTGAAGTGTAAACCTGCCAGTACTCTGATGTCTGCCACTGATCGGTTGTCTGCTCTTGGTGGAGACCCTCTCTCACCTGATGATGCTACTGAGTACAGCAGTCTTGTTGGAGGTCTGCAGTATCTTACTATCACCAGACCAGATGTATCTTATGTAGTCAACCGTGTCTGTCAGTTTCTCCATGCACCCAGGACATCTCATTGGTCAGTTGTGAAGCGTATCCTGTGTTATATCTATCTCACTTCGTCTTATGGTTTGCTCCTCCAACCTATGTCGTCTTATGAGATCTCAGCCTTTTCAGATGCAGACTGGGCTGGTAGTCCTGATGATCGGTGTCGGTGTCAAAACTGGCGGATCTCGGGTAGGGGGTCCCGAACTGTGCGTCTAAGGAGGAAGGTAACAGGAGGCGGGGGACACGATGTTTACCCAGGATCGGGCCCTCTCTGTGGAGGTAATACCCTACTTCCTGCTTGATTGATCTTGATGATATGAGTAGTACAAGAGTTGATCTACCACGAGATCGTAGAGGCTAAACCCTAGAAGCTAGCCTATGGTATGATTGTTGTTGTCCTACGGACTGAACCCTCCGGTTTATATAGACACCGGAGGGGGCTAGGGTTACACAGAGTCGGTTACAATGGGAGGAGATCTACATATCCATATCGCCAAGCTTGCCTTCCATGCCAAGGAGAGTCCCATCCAGACACGAGACGAAGTTTTCAATCTTGTATCTTCATTGTCCAATAGTCCGGCCAAAAGATATAATCCGGCTGTCCGGATACCCCCTAATCCTGGACTCCCTCAGTAGCCCCTGAACCAGGCTTCAATGACGATGAGTCCGGCGCGCAGATTGTCTTCGGCATTGCAAGGCGGGTTGCCCCTCCGAATACTCCATAGAAGATTTTGAACACAAGGATAGTGTCCGGCTCTGCAAAACAAGTTCCACATACCTCCGTAGAGAGAATAAAATTTCCACAAATCCAATCTGCTGACATACTTGATATCATGACATCATACTACGGCCCGGTCATTATTCGAACCGTTTTTCTCAACCAGCCTTGGCGCATATTGCGAGGCGGTTTATTTGGCACGTCTTGTCAAAGCAGAGATCGTGTCCCCTTATTACGGGATTCTCATCAATACGCGCGTGGGTAACCCAACCGCACCATCAATCACGGCGCTTGGGGAATAAGCGAGTTAACCAGGCTAGTGGGGGCGTATAGTTTCATCCGTCCTTATAAAGGGATAAGAGTTCGCCTTTTTTCACCCACGCCTTCTTCCTCATTGCCTATCCATTCTCACGCACTCGAGCTCCAACGCCCAAGCTCGCACCTTTCTCCTCATACCGCCCCAACCATGTCCGGAGCGGGAGGAAAGTGGATGAAATCCTCCGTCACGGAGGAGGACATCAAAAAGCTGCGGGGGGCGGCGGATACTTGGCCGCAAATATCGCGCACCGGCTGCCCGACGAGGGGCAGATCGTCCCTACCCCAGAACCTTACGAGGTGGTAGTCTTTCTCACCCACTTCGTCCGCGGACTAGGGTTCCCCCTCCACCCGTTCATCTGCGGCCTCATGTTCTACTATGGGCTGGACTTCCACGATCTGGCCCCGAACTTCATCCTCAACATCTCGACGTTTATCGTCGTGTGCGAGGCCTTCCTCCGCGTCCAGCCCCACTTCGGCCTGTAGCTGAAGACCTTCAATGTTAAGCCGAAGGTTGTAGGCGGCCAGCAAGCGGAATGCGGAGGTGCCATGGTGGGCAAAATGCCCAACGTTACATGACTCGAGGGCTCCTATGTGGAGACCATAAAGGGGTGGCAGTCGGGGTGGTTCTACATCACCGAGCCACGCGACACCAGCTGGGTGGCGGCCCCCGAGTTTCAATCCGGAATCCCCATGTGGCTCACCTCCTGGAAAGAGAAGGGCATGTCCTGGGGCTCACTGATAGAGCTGGCCGGACTCCAGAAATGTATCCGGAACATGATAAGCAAGAAACTTAAGCTTGTCAACATGGTCCAGGTCATGCTCTTCCGCCGGATCCTCCCGTGTCAACAACGGGCGTTCAATTTATGGGAGTTCGACCCGCCCAAAGACTGCACTGCATGAGCTTTTGACAGGGCGCTTTAGGACGCCTCGAGGTGCTATTCAAGGGCGCCGAGGTCCCCCCTTCCCTTACCGAGGACCCCGGACTTAGCGTGAAGCGCCCTGCGAATCTGGTAAGTTTTTTACACCTTATAAGGTTTTTACTTTCCCCGGCTTGATCATGTGCGGGATCTGAGCTCCCATGCCTTTGACAGGACTGGGAGGAGAGAGCGGAGCAAATCGACTGCCTGGCGCCCCTGCCCAAAGATCCAGCCGACTCTCTTCTTACGAAGATGCTGACTCCGATGCCTTATGAGGTGCCGGAGAGGAAGGCCAAGAAGAAGGCCGCGAGGACTCGAAAGAGCTCCCGCCGTCAGGTGATATCGGACTCATCGTCTGATTACTCCAAGACGCACTCCTCTCGTGAAGACGAGGAGGAGGAAGATGAAGATTCTCCCCTCTAGTCGGGGGAGACAAGAAAAGGAAGGCCGCCCCAACCGGGGAGGCCAGAGGGTCCAAGAAGGGAAGGACTCTCCTTCCGATCTTCCACGACCGCCACTCACAAAGAACGATGAGTGGTTGACCAGGACAAGCCCCTGGCGAAGTCGTAAGTATTCGAATACCAGAGTAATTCATGGTATGCTTTTTACTGCACTGCTTCTCCTTATGTCGAATATTATTGTGCAGTCCGCCTCAAGCCTGCATCGACGTATCCTCGTCAGACGGTTCTTTGGACCCGTCGGCTATGAGTAGCGGTTCGCTTCCAACCGCCTCCACCCCTTGCCCTACGGACGACATCGAGGTGTTGTCTCAAAGGGCACCAAGTCGAGGGGAGGTAGTCCTGGAGGCGCCCAAAGGCGACATTCCGGACCCTGGGCGCAAAGGGAGCAAGACTCCCACAGGCTCCAAGTCCAGCCGTCGGCCGGACACCGCGCCGGAGCCTTCAGTGGTTCCGGATTCCCGCAGTCAACTCCCTGTTAAGGGAGACAAGCCGCCCACGCCGGCGGCCTCTGTCCATCCAGAGGCACTGGACAATTTGTTGGAAGCGCTTCGAGGCGCTTCTATCGACGAAGAGCACCGCACTATTATGAGTGCGGTGATCGAGAAGGTTCAGTCTGCCAAAAGCGAACTAACAGAAGCTTGTGCCAGCCTCCTAACAGGCTTTGAGGTAAGTAATTAAATTATAAGAAAATGTTACCACATAGACAGTAGCCCCTGATGCTCTGTTTGGCATTTCGTGAAGAAAAAGCCGAATAGAGAATCAAATAATAACTGCAGGAGTCTAATCCAAATATGTCTATATGCGTATGCAGGCTTCGCTGCTGGCTGCAGCCGCACATACTGCGGAGGTCGCCGCGCTGAAGCGGGACCTCGAGCGGTCCGAGGAAGAGCTCGGCCTTGCCAAAAGGCAGCTCGAGGAGAACAAAGGTAAGAAATACCTTGTCTGTATATAGAAAAGAAAGTTGGTTGCAAAATAATAGGATCATCATGAATGTGCCAGGGTCCGCAACCGAAGTGGCGGCCCTGAAGCAGGCGCTGTCCGAGGCTGAAGACAAAGCGGCCACGGAGCGTACCGAGCGAGAAAAACAAGAGGCCCGAGCAGGCGAGGTGCAGCAAGAGCTTCAAGAACTCGTGAAGAAGCACAAGTCCTTGGAGCATGACTTGAAGACACGAGAGTCCGAGCTTGCCAAGGCCCTCGAAAGCGCAAAGCATGCCAAGGCCGAAGCCCAAAAGGCCCTCCAGGAAATTGAGGCGGTGAAGAAGATAGCGGCGGGTAAGGCATTCATTATGCAAAGCAAGCATGCGAAAGAAAATTTCCTTTTACTTACCCGAGTTCGGAGCTCTCCAGGAGCGTCCGCAGATTTTCCCCGCAGTGTGTTTGATGCCGCGGAGTTCTACCGGGCCGAGGAGGGATGCTCGACGGAGAAGTTGTTCTGGTCTCAGTATACTGGGACCAAACACCCAATGCCCATGAGCGACCAGCTGAAGCAACTGGTCGAGCTCCACAAGGCGGCCGAACAGGCCATGAGGGGCCTTATAGTCCGGATGTGGCCTGGCGATTCCTTCCCAAAGAGCTACTTGCTGGTGAGGCGCCTTGTGGACGCTTGCCACGGCCGGAAGTCGAAGCGGTCTGTCTCAGATCGAGGGTCCCTCAAGAGGGCTTTTGCCCGCGAAGGTGCACTGGGCCAAGATGGACGCCGAGAAGCTGGTGAAGGAGGGGCCGCCACAGGGCAAGGAGCATCGCCACCCTGAAATGTATTATGAGGGTGTCCTGAAGGGTACCCATCTTGTGGCGGACGAGTGTGCGAAGGATGTAATTTTTGAATGAACTTGCTCGTGTGATCCTGTATTATGAAAACTAGTTCATTTGCGCTATGCAACGCTTTCGAATTTAAAATATTACCTTATGTGCGGCCGTTTATAAAATCTGAGAGTTGCTAGTCGTCGGCTTCAGCCCCCATGCAACTAGTGCTGGGGTGTTCGGGGTAAATCTGGGCACTCTTTTTCCCATTTATGGGTCCTTCGAGGGAGGTGCTCAGCGCAGCGAACCAGGCAATCGGACTATAATGCTTTATCACTCTCACTTAGCCATAGAAGTCTACAATTTTAAATTTTGGCGAAGCCCCTAGTATTCGGAAAGCCGAAGTTGGGGCGCTATACACGCCTAAGCCGGACAAGGCCGACTCTCGCCCGAAGCGGAAAAAGTCTTTAGGGACTTGAGACCTCTCGAACAGCGACCAGCGCTCGCCTCATCATGACAGTCAGTTTTAGATTTCTCTACTAAGGTGCTCGGCCGGAAGAACCGGGGCACAATCGCAGTAGTTCACCCAGTGCTACCTTAGCCGATATAGCGGAACATAAGGTACCAAAACATGGGAGCCGGGCAAACCCAACTATTGACCCAAGACATGATTCGGAGTTGATGCATATAATGCTATAAGTTCGGGGTGCCGCACTGTCGAAAGTGTTCGGACTTCTCACGCCGAATTATGGGGTATACGGAAGCCCCTGGCGTATTGGCCGCACCAGAGTGTACGGGTGCTGATTGTCATAGATGAACATATATATAAAAGAATATAGAATGCAATAAGAGACTAGTGCTATGCATTGTTTATTTAAGAAATGCGTTGATGCATACTGATACAAGCAGTGCGATAAGCAAAAAATGGGAATATTTGACATGTCCCGTCCAAGGGCAAGCTGCGAGCTGGTATTTAAAACAGGTATTTCACTCGTTATCAGAGACCACCTGCAGATTCCATTGCACGACGTAGCTTCCTACCTCCTGGGGTGTTGTATCATGTGTCCGGCTATCGTTCTGCCGGATAGGGCTTCCAGAGAGTAAAGTCCTGAAAGAGAGAGGATGATAAAGGTAGTAAGCCCCTAGTGCGGTTGAACCGCATTGTGGGACGTGCCGTGATCGTGCCCCCGCCGACACCCCATGGTATTTTCAATGCGTAATTATGTACGTGCGGGACGGATTTTGCCGTTGTATTGAGACTAGGGCGGGGGCCGAATTGCTAGGCGAGCTCTGAACGTGCCAGGCGATCCTTTTGCAGTTTACTCTGGACGCGCTTGACGGTGTCCGGGGGCTCGATCGCCGAACTGGTGGATTGCCTTAGAAGGCTACTTTGTGCTTCTGCTGCGAGGGCCGCAGTGTGCTCCTCCGTACGGAATGAGCGCTCTGTGTTTCCATTGACTGTGATGACCCCCCTAGATCCTGGCATCTTGATCTTGAGGTATGTGTAATGCGGTACCGCATTGAATCTTGCAAATGCGGTGCGCCCGAGCAGTTCATGATAGCCGCTGCAGAACGAGACGATATCGAAGATTAGGTCCTCGCTTCGGAAGTTGTCCGGAGATCCGAAGACCACTTCCAGTGTGATTGAGCCCATACAATGGGCCTCTACACCTGGGATGCTGCCTTTAAAGGTCGTTTTGGTGGGTTTGATCCGCGAGGGGTCTATACCCATTTTGCACATCAGATCCCGATAAAGCAGGTTCGGCTGCTGCCCCGTCCCATAAGGACTTGAGTGAGGTGAACTGGCCCATGATTGGGTCTAAGACCAATGCGGCAGATCCGCCATGACGGATACTAGTGGGGTGGTCCCTGCGATCAAAGGTGATCGGACAAGAGGACCATGGGTTGAACTTTGGGGCGACGGGCTCCATCGCATATACGTCCCTTAGTGCATGCTTCCGTTCCCTCTTGGGGATGTGGGTTGCGTATATCATGTTCACCGTCCTTACTTGTGGGGGGAACCTCTTTTATCCTCCCGTGTTCGGCAGCCGGGGATCCTCCTCGTCATCATTGTGATGCCCATTGTCCTTGTTTTCGGCGTTTAACTTGCCGGCCTGCTTGAACACCCAGCATTCTCTATTGGTGTGATTGGCTGGTTTGTCGGGGTGCCGTGTATTTGGCACGAGCGATCGAGTATGCGGTCTGGACTAGACGGGCCCGGAGTGCTTCTTTTGAATGGCTTTTTCCGCTGAACGGGTTTAGAGCCTCTGAATCCGGCATTGACTGCCGTATCCTCGGCATTATCACCGTTATTGTGGCGCTTATGTTTGCTGCGACGTGGCCTGCCGTTACTATCCTTGGTATCCGAAGTGCCAAGGTTCCTTGATATGTTGTTGCTGTGAGCCAGCCAGCTATCCTCTCCCGCGCAAAAGCGGGTCATGATTGTCGTGAGGGCTGCCATGGATTTCGGCTTTTCCTGGCCGAGGTGCCGGGCGAGCCCCTCGTCACGGATGTTATGCTCAAATGCCGCTAAGGCCTCTGCATCCGGACAGTCGACAATTTGATTCTTCTTGGTTAGGAACCGTGTCCAGAATTGCCTGGCCGATTCCCCTGGCTGCTGAATTATGTGGCTCAAGTCATCATCATCTGGTGGTCACACATAAGTGCCCTGGAAGTTGTCGAGGAATGCGTCTTCCAGATCGTCCCAATAGCCGACGGAGTCTGCTGGCAAGCTATTCAGCCAATGCCGAGCTGGTCCTTTAAGTTTTAGCGGGAGGTACTTGATGGCATGTAGATCATCGCCGCGAGCCATGTGGATGTGGAGGAGGAAGTCCTCGATCCATACCGCGGGATCTGTTGTACCATCATATGATTCGATATTTACGGGTTTAAAACCCTCTGGGAATCCGTGATCCATTACTTCGTCAGTGAAGCATACGGGGTGTGCGGCGCCTCTGTGCTGGGCTATATCGCGACGCAGCTCATATGAGTCTTGCCTGCTGTATTCGGCCCGGCCGGATTTACTTTTACTGTATCCGGCGTGACGGTCACCGTCCCGCGTAGGGGCGTGCCCTCGTGATCCATAGATCGATCTTGCGTGTTTTGCCCTGTCTTCCAATACGTCTCGCAGGTCTCGCATGTTCCCGGTGCCTTGGTATTTTTGTTTGAGTGGCGGCGGGGTGCGGGCTGAACTTCTGGCTTAAATGCCTCTCTTTCTCGGCCACGAGGTGGCCGATCATCCGCGTCGTACGCTGGTGATGTAGGTTTTAATGCTTCCTCCTCAAGTCGGGGTAGCAACATGCGCTTTGGGTGACCCTTGGAGGGGCGTTCGAGTTCGTATTCCTCGGCCGCAAGGACTTCATCCATCTATCTGCTAGCAAGTCCCGATCAGCTCAAGCTGTTGCTATTTTTTCTTCAGGCTATTCGCTGTGGCTATAAGCCGGCGCTTAAAGCGCTCCTGTTCGACGGGATCCTCAGGTACGACAAATTCTTTGTCATCGAGGCTCACTTCGTCTTCAGAGGGGGGCATGTAATTGTCTTCCTCTCCCTCCGCCGCTCGCTCCGGAGGGCTGGCTTGTTCATCCTCCTGCTCTAGATCCTGCTGGAGGGGATCGTCTTCGGCACTGTCCGGAGTACTGTTATCTCCTGTGCCGGTACACCGCTTTTGCTGTGGCGAGACTTAGAGCGGCGCCGCTGACGTCGGCGCTTGGGTTGCTTCTTGGAGGGGTCATCCTCCGTTGTTTTGTCGCCATTGCCTTCTTTGGGTGTGTCCACCATATATATATCATATGATGAGGTGGCGGTCCAGTGCCCCGTGGGCAGTGGCTCCTGTTCGTCTCCTTCATCGTTGTCCATACCATCGATGTCTTCAGAGTCGAAGTCGAGCATGTCGGTTAAATCATCGACAGTGGCTACTAAGTGGGTGATGGGTGGGACGTGAATTTCTTCGTCGTCTGCATCCCATTCTAGCCAGACATAGTTCGGCCAAGATTCTCCTGACAAAGAGAGAGACCTTAACAAGTTTAGTACATCGCCGAAGGGCGATTGCTGAAAGATATCCGCGGAGGTGAACTCCATGACCAGCGCCCAGTCGGATTCGACAGGCACGGGCGCAGGCGGTTCAAAGTCTGTGGCCGGAGACGAGTCTATAGGTTCGGCATCACGGCTCTCGTGAGGGGTAGGGTCAGTATCCGGCTGTATCGCCGCTGAGAGTGCGGCCTCCGTGGCGGGGTCTATCCGCCCGTCCTCGGATGGCGCAATCTGCTCCGGATTGAAAGCCGGAGTTGTTGCTGGTGCGATCTCCTGAACACCGTCCGACGGCAGAGCTAAATCGTGCTCGTCGTGATCGTGCGGCGCACCTGGCATGGGCTCGAATCCGTCGAAGATCAAGTCTCCGCGGATGTCGGCCGTGTAGTTCAAGTTTCCGAACCTGACCTGGTGGCCAGGGGGTAGCTCTCGATCTGCTCCAGATGGCCAAGCGAGTTGGCCCGCAGTGCGAAGCCGCCGAATACGAAGATCTGTCCAGGGAGGAAAACCTCACTCGACCGCATCGCTACCGATGATCGAAGGAGCCATCAGGCCTTATGGTGACGACATATGGAACTCTCAATGAAAGCACCAATGTCGGTGTCAAAACCGGCGGATCTCAGGTAGGGGGTCCCGAACTGTGCGTCTAAGGCGGATGGTAACAGGAGGCGGGGGACACGATGTTTACCCAGGTTCGGGCCCTCTCTGTGGAGGTAATACCCTACTTCCTGCTTGATTGATTTTGATGATATGAGTAGTACAAGAGTTGATCTACCACGAGACCGTAGAGGTTAAACCCTAGAAGCTAGCCTATGGTATGATTGTTGTTGTCCTACGAACTAAACTCTCCGGTTTATATAGACACCGGAGGGGGCTAGGGTTACACAGAGTCGGTTACAATGGGAGGAGATCTACATATCCGTATCGCCAAGCTTGCCTTCCACGCCAAGGAGAGCCCCATCCGGACACGAGATGAAGTCTTCAATATTGTATCTTCATAGTCCAACAGTCCGGCCAAAAGATATAATCCGGCTGTCCGGATACCCCCTAATCCTGGACTCCCTCAATCGGCGATTCACCGGGGGTATGCAATGTTTCTTGGTTCTAACTTGATCGCTTGGAATGCTCACAAGCAGGCCACGGTGTCTCGCAGCAGTACGGAAGCTGAGTACAAAGCAGCTGCTGATGCGACGGCTGAGATCATTTGGTTCAATCCTTGTTGAGAGAGTTGAGAGTCTCTTCAGCTCATCCTCCAGTACTTTGGTGTGATAACATTGGTGCTACATATTTGTCATCTAATCCGGTGTTTCATGCTCAGACGAAAGACATTGAGGTTGACTATCACTTTGTTCGAGAGCGTGTTGCACAGAAGCTACTTAGCATCAAATTCATCTCATCAAATGATCAACTTGCTGACATCTTCACGAAGCCTCTTCCACAACCACAGTTTGTAAGCTGCAGGCGCAATCTTAACTTAGTTTGTACTTCAGGTCATAGTTAAGATTGAAGGAGGGTGTTAGACTGTATAGGTGTACGTAGACTTGTTTATACGTAGACTTGTATATACACCTTGTACTTGTACCCTTTGGTACTTATATATAATGAGATAGCCGCACCCCCTTAGAGTGTCGAGCAGTTGCCAAATATTCTCGTTTAACAATGACGAGAGGCGAGCCGGAGCGTGCGAGCCAAACGCATGCTGGTTCCTGTACGTCGCCGTCGCTTTTTCATGGCTCTTTGTTCTCCGGCCGTATTGGAATTGACGGGAAATTAAGAGAAAAAGAACAAGAAGAATCGAGTCGCCGCGGCGGCGCACAGCGCCGGTACTGGCCGGAGAGGAAGGAAAAAGTAGTGTGATCGAGCGAGAAAGAAACGGAATTGAGGAAGACGACGCGGACGTACGCGTATACGATCGCGACGGCGTCATGCACTACGTAGGAGACGGCGAAGGTATGTTGGTTCCGTGGGAGAGGAGAGGTGAGGTGCTCCCCATGCATGGACGGCGGTGGCGACCGCGCAAGGCGACATGGGAACTTGGCCAAGAGCCTCGGACCTGCACGCGCGCATGATGGTCTGCTTAGCTCCTGCCGCCAAAAAGACGAGGCCTTTGTGCGAGCTCGCCGACGACCTTGACGTACGGTTGACCTGGATGCCAGCGGCCTTTCTGAGTCGCGGACGTCGTCACGCAGGTCAAGATCAACAAGCAGAACGCAGCACGTACGGACCAGGCTCGGTGGTGTCCGTCGGCGGCGGCACTGGGACGAGAGGTGATCAGGTCTGGTCTGGTGGAATTGATGGAACGGGAGTCCATTGCTTTGCTGGTATGGTACCATGCAATCTCTCAACAGGTCGCGTGTCTTGAACGTGGGGTGTGGAGACAAGTCCAGCGTCACAATCTGACTGCTTTTGTTCGTCTTGTATGACAAGAAATTTCCACCGATCATTGTAAGGGAATCCATCAAGCTATCATGCTCGTGCTCGTGCTTAATCCATTGGCCGCCTCCTGCACGGCAATAGTAGTAAAGGACCGTACTGTACTGTTAAAATCATCTGCTACGTGCTAAAATCGATCCAGATACCATAATTAACTATCTCTGTCCCCCCAAAACTCCATTGCCTCTTGAGGCTGTCCCAACTCATAAGACCACACTTTTGTCCCACGCAGCGGGCGATTCCTAGCATGCCAAACTGCGTGTCGACGCCGAACATGGTGCGCGCGCCGTCATAGACAACGGAGTCGAACATGGCGTTCTTGGTCGGCGGTAGCTCGTGGACGTCGCCAGACAAGAGCTGGGCGTCGAGGATTAGGTCCTCGGAGCATAGCGCCAGGTGTTCTCCGGTGGCGCAGACGATCTTGACGTCGGGCGTCCTCGGCGTGGAGGCGGTCTCGAAGTTCTTGTGGTAGCAGGGGCTGTAGTAGCGCAGGTTGGTGGCTCCGACGTCGGTGGCGTTGAGGAGCAAAGGAGTGATCCACGTGGGGTAGAAGGGCGAGAAGGCGTGCGCGGATTGCCACTGCCGGCACACTAGGCCGAAGCTCGGGTGGCTCGACCACCGCAGATGATCCAGGATCTGGACGAGAACGTCCACCGGGAGAGAGGTCCAATCACGTGCGTGCGATGCCGCCACCTCCATCCCGTACGTCCTCTCCTCGCTCGCCAAGGTGAGCGTGTCCGGCGTTTCGATGCTTGCTGAATTCTGCAGGCGTTTCTCTAGGGAAGCTCGGAGTTCCGGCTCGATCGGCTGATAGTTATCAGGCCACAAGAATTCTACCAACGTCTAGGGTCTTAATTATAGCTATTGAAAGCGCGTTGGATCCGACTTGGACTGGATTACACGTGGTCCTCTTATTCTTCTTTGAGGTCCCAGTTGGGGTTAGGAAAAGATTGAACTTCTATCGATCTCGATTCTTTTGGCAGAGTGATGAGTTTAAGAGGAAGTACAGACTAGCCAAATGGGATATTATCTGTCGACCAAAGGACCAGGGGGGCCTTGGTATTGAAAATCTTGAAGTCAAGAACAGATGCCTTCTTAGTAAGTGGTTGTTTAAGTTGTCTTATGAGACGGAGGCAACGTGGGTGCAGATTTTACGTAGTAAATATTTGCAATCCAAGACCCTATCCCAGGTCACTCTGAGACCAACGGATTCGCCGTTCTGGAAGGGGCTCATGAGAATCAAAGTTGCTTTCTTTAACAGAACGAGGTGTATTGTCGGTAATGGTAATAACACGCGATTCTGGGAGGATACGTGGCTTGGCGACACGCCATTGGCGACCCAGTATCCGTCCCTATATCGTATTGTTCAGCGTCGTGAGGCTCTTGTTGCCACGGTTATGCAGTCTATTCCACTCAACATTCAGTTCAGGAGGGTGCTTGTGGGTGATCGATGGGAAGCATGGCTTCACTTAGTCCGTAGACTGATTGAGGTTCACCGATCAGTTATGTTGGAAGCTTACTAGATATGGGGAGTTCACAGTTAAATCGATGTATATCGATATTATTAACTCTACTGTGATTCCTAGTTCCAAAGAGGTTTGGAAAGTTAAGGTCCCTTTGAAGATTAAAGTGTTTATGTGGTTTGTGTATAAACAAGTAATTTTAACAAAGGACAATCTAGTTAAGCGTAACTGGACAGGTTCTAGTAGGTGTAGTTTCTGTGATCGGGATGAGACTATCAAGCATCTATTTTTTGACTGTCCGTTGGCACGAGGGCTGTGGCGCTCCGTGCAAATTGCCTTTAACATTACTCCTCCGACTTCGGTCAACACGTTATTTGGGGCGTGGCTTGCTGGGATAGAGTCCGAAACAGCTAGACTCATTCGTGTAGGAGTATGTGCGTTGTTATGGGCAGTTTGGAATTGCAGAAATGATTTGGCTTTTAACAGAACAACAACTATTCATTTTATGCAGGTTTTATTCCGGGCTACTTCACTGATCCGTATGTGGTCCTTACTCACTCCGACGGAGGCCGGAGCGTTTGTTCTTGGATCTCATCCGGTGGGAGATGGTCACGCGAAATATCTTCAACCGGTTTGGATGGCGGTCATGTAATAGGATAGGCAATTAGTTTACCTATCTTTTATTTTGCCAACCGGTTGTGGCTTTTGGGCTTTTTGTTTTGCCGTTGAGGCTCTCTGTGTGAGCTCGCCGTTGCTTATGTTTGCAGATGTTAAGACCTTGTTGAACCTTATTTACTATTTAACAAATATGGCCGTATGCATCGTTTTAATGCAGAGGCCGGGGAGTCACCCCTTGGTTATACATCAGAACGGGGACTTCGATCACGAAGCGGATTCATAGTGACTATATGTACGCGCATCGTCTACATAAGGATGCCAAAGCCCAAGAAAACAAATATAAAGGGCTCGTATTTTTACCGGGACACTTGTTGGAGGCAGATAGTTGACGAACAATTGATTCTTGTTCCACAAACATACATCAGAAGCTGAAGAAATCCGTTCGCGCACCAGAGAATCACAAACGATGGCGATGAAAGGAAGCGAAGAAGATACAGCTCCACTAGATCCAGATATTTCCCCGTTGTTACTGTTTCATTACAACAATTGCATGCCGATGGAGGAAAGCGACGATGACATAAATTTTAGCGATGAAGATGAGCCTCATCATGAGAATGAACAAGATGCCGACGGTGAGAGCTCCGAGGACTATCAAGTTGACAAAAGTGATGGTGACGATGAGCCTGCAGATGAAGAGGCCGAGAAAATTCACGGGGTTGAGTCGACTGAGGAGGCAAGTCTCTTCTTGTACAGCACAAGTAGAATGCAGCAATCACAACGCAAGGGACTGGATGATCTGGAAAGCCACTTCTACTGGGTAACACCACAAGGCTGGCTGCTCATGCGACACCACCACTCACGCGAGACCTTCCTGTGGAACCCGTCCACGCGTCAGAGAATCGGCCTGCCATCGGGTCATCAGGGGGAATTCCTGGAAGAGAACACGACCAGGTGCGTGCTATCGCATGCGCCCACCGACCCCAACTGCGTCGTGCTAGTGATCAACTGCAGAGACACGGTGCTCTGGTACTGCAGCCCTGCCGCCGGAGCCCAATGGTTTGAGCATCTGTACGACTCACGGATGCTGGACCAAAGCCGCAATAAGGTGGTCAGAAGAATGAGGCGTCTGACAACATTTGGGGGAATGTTCTACGCAGATTTGTTCCGTACCGTCGTGACACTCCGGTTCTCGCCGCACCCAGCCTTCACGGCAACCCCAGTCGACGTTAGATCGCGTCGGCTGTACAGCTTTACGGAATTTCAGCTCTTGGAATCATGCGGAGAGCTCTTCAGAGCACTGAAAAAAATAGCACGCTATAGCGTCGCTAATAGCACGCTATAGCGTATTGAGAATTCCCTCGCTAAATATATCGGTGTAGAATGTCTCGCTAATAGCACGCTATAGCGTGACATAGCACGCTAATAACATATTTTGAGGTCGCCGCTATTTTGCTATAGCGCGCTATTTTTTCATTGCTTCAGAGTATCATTCGGCCAACAGTTTTTCGTAGATGAAGTTCTGCATGTTGGTGTTCAGCGGCTGGACGTAGCTGAAATGGCCTGGGTGAAGGTGCACGCTCTGGGTGACAGAGCGTTCTTGGTCAATTCTAGGTTCTTCGGGGCATCGCTAAGTGCGGAAGAAGCCGGTTTAAAGCGGAATTGCGTATATTTTCTGAGACACGGTGACAAGGGATTGTATGTTTACAACATGGAGCGAGGCACCACTTCTCTGCACAATCCCGGTCAACATCTGCAAGATGATGTGGCTGCTGAAATATTGTTGACACCTGCCTCCTGAATGTGGGTTTGTTTACCTTTTCTTTTTTCAAACCATGCAGGAGAATTGCGTGTTAAGATTTAGGAAGAAAGAAAGAAAGAAATATGGTTTTGTTTTCTATCCTTTTTATTCCATCCAATGCATGATACGACATTGTAACTCAATATATTACGTATGTAGTCTATTTAGTCTCTTATTGGTTGAATTGTTGTCTCTCGCAAGGCGACAGGGTAAGCTTTCTCCTTCAATTTCTGCTGGTGAGCTCGTGGATTCCCCTCCCCTCCACCTGCCGCTTTGATGGTTCGTGGTGGGAGGGGATAGCTGGTGCCTCAACTCCAACAAGTAAATAGGTATGGTTTTAATCCTAGCAGGGACGACGCTCCAATAAATGGCGACGCTTCTTCTTTGAGCCAGTATTTTGGGCTTCAATCCTCCTTAAATTCGTTCATCGGGACAGGTAAGACAAAGCTCCAGCATAGATTTCTGCCAGCTCCTCGGAGCGGTGAAGTTGGAGTTTCTCGCCATTCGTACGCAAAATCGAGATTTAGCGTCATGTTCTTCACATTGATTAAACTATCCAACAACGAAGAATGTGGCTCCGGGACACTGGTCCAGCGACTCGTTCTGGAGGCAGCAATGGTAGTTCGGTGCTTCGTAAACTTGGTTGTAATTTTTATTATATTTGAGATGCTTTGCACTTGCGGTGAATCTTTATAATATATTGAATTCTTTTCGCAAAAAATGGGATTGAATTATTGTAACAGTGGAACATGAAGGTGTGCACTGCCCGCCCTACTCCGTCCATCCTACAAATGAATGATAATTTTTTTTTTGAGGAAAAATATATAGATAGTACAAATATCTGTGTATAATTTTCTTTTTCAAATGGAGGTATAAGATTTGCCGCATATATTAAATAAGAAGAAAACAGAGTTTTACAAGTAACCCACAATCACGACATGTCAATTACTGATGCAACACGATATGTGCTAGTCTCTTAGCACCCACGGTAAACCAAAATTTTGACTCCTCACAAATCATGCGCATTAAGATTGGTGGCGGCGCACATTTGTCCCGGAAAACACGAGAATTTCTCTCGTTCCAGAGAGTCCAAGAGACAAGCATGGTGAGAGGTGCTATTGATCGCCTATTCGGGTTAAGCATGTTGGCTTTCTTATCCCACCATTCCTTGACGCAATCTTCAATGTGCAAGGTAGATGTGTCCATATGAGAAAGGCCAAATTTCTCGATGACCAAATGCCAAAGTCTAATGGTGTAGTGACATTAAATAAGAGATGTGCCCTAGTTTCTTGCTCCCTCTTGCGAAGAAGATGACAAAGATCGCAATTTTCCCAACAGCGCCTCTTCAACCGATTGGCGTCCAACATCCGATCTTGTAGCAGCCAAGTAAAGAAATTTACTTTTAGGGTTCGGATCAACGGTCGTTACTGACTCTGGAGTCCAGCGAAAGATGACGAGTCGGTGTAGATTGTACTTGGAGTCCCTTGAACCATTGATGAAGATCCCACGAACCTCCCTCGGACGATCCCTCGTAGGAAGACCGAAAGCACGGCCTCTTCTACTTGGTTGCAAACATACGGTCTTCATAATCTGGCAGCGGTTCGCCATCCAGAGCTAATCGTCGCCGGAGAATTAGAGCGAGGAGACTAGAACCACACTAGGCTTCTAATTATGAGGATTAGAGGAACTAGATGTAGTTCTAATTAGTCAATTAAGACCAACTAGAACTAGAACTAGATGAACTAGAGGAGGCTCCAAAACTTGTGTGTAGAAAAGGACAAACACCTCATCTATATATGCGTTAGAGGGGAGATGATGCGACACCGTCTTCGGAGAATAGGGTGCTCAAGGGAAGGTCCGATTTTCACGGCATATGATCGATAATGGACGGGGGTAACTAGCTGCAAGCAGCCGAAAAAGGAAAATAAGAGATTATGACCCGACGAGGAGGATGCTCACCGAAGCCTGCAATCCGAACATTCGCCGATCCACAACCCGCAATACTACCCCACACAACAACACTCAAGTCGCGGAGCACGAATTAGGAGCAATTTCTCAAAGGTATCATGAGAATAAGGATAACAAGAGCTCTCCAATCTCAGGAGGAGTCTATGTCTTTGGTCTTTGATAGGATTGACAAAAGTTCTGAACGAAGTGAAGAGCTAGCCTATTTATAATCGGACAACCCCCCCTGATAGGTGTGAAATCAAACTAGCTTTGGGAACCAGCTTAGGTGTGAAAGAGAACCAACTTTGATTTGACTAAATGCCTTCGAGACTTAATGAGGTAGCTTCTGGGAAACTCTCGTTGGAGGTGGTTGGTGGTTCCCGACCAAACATTGTTTACTGGAATCAAATAATGTTTCCTTCAGCAGCAAACTCGAGTTCTGAAAACCTTTCGCAAGTTGGCATATCCAAACTCGTGCAAAACATTGTTTCATCAGCACCAAAACATTGTTTCTTTAGTAGATAGGCTATTTCTTCGCAACTCTAATTCTTCATCATAAAACATTGTTTCGGCTCAGATTGAAAATGTCGTTGGTCTTCTTCGATGTTGCACCTGAGTTCAACCAGCAACGAAGGAGGTGAAGACACAACCATGTTTTTAAGGTCAAATGATAAACTTATGTTAGCGTTCACCTGATCATGTATTTGCATTGCACGACTTCATGTGGTTGGACCATTGATGATTGGTGGTGTGGTGTCCATGGCTGGGATGTCCTCACCATCCTCCCCCTCTTGAGAAGGAGTTGTCCTCGGCTCTAAAGGCCCAAAGTAAGGGGAAAGATCAGAGACATTAAAGGTTGGGCTAAGACCATATTCTTCTGGAAGATCGATCTTGTAAGCATTGTCGTTGATCCTCTCGAGCAACGCAAATGGGCCATCGACACGTGGTTGCAACTTGCACTTGCGTTGCTCAGGAAAACGGTCCTTCCGAAGGTGTACCCGTACCAAATCGCCTTGCTCGAACACCATCTTCTTCGTGGTCTTGTTTACCCGCTTCTTATATTGTCCGGTCATCTTCTCAATGTTCTCCTTTGCCTGGGCATGAAGTTTCTTGACAAAATCAGCATGCTTACTTGCATCAAGGTTGGGTCGTTCCTGCAGTGGCAAAGGCAAAAGATCAATGGGAGCAATAGGTTTCAATCCATAAACAAGTTCAAATGGACAAAATTTAGTGGTCGAATGTACCGCCCTGTTATTCGCGAACTCGACATGAGGTAGGTACTCTTCCCACATCTTAAAATTCTTCTTGAGGACTGCTCTTAGCGTCATGGACAATGTTCGGTTGACGACTCCAATTTGTCCATCAGTTTGTGGGTGGCATGTCATGGAAAATAGGAGCTTGGTGCCAAGTTTTCCCCACAAGGTCTTCCAAAAGTAGCTCAAAATTTTGGTGCCACGGTCGGAAACAATAGTGTGTGGTACTCCATGTAGCCGCACAACTTCCCTAAAAAATAGATCAGCAATGTGTGAAGCACCATCTCTCTTATGGCATGGGATAAAATGCGTCATTCTACTAAAACGATCAACTACCACAAACACTGAGTCACTCCCCCTCTTAATCTGTGGTAAACCAAGAACAAAATCCATAGAAATATCTGAAGGAAATATGCCCTAGAGGCAATAATAAAGTTATTATTTATTTCCTTATTTCATGATAAATGTTTATTATTCATGCTAGAATTGTATTAACCGGAAACTTAGTACATGTGTGAATACATAGACAAACAGAGTGTCACTAGTATGCCTTTACTTGACTAGCTCGTTGAATCAAAGATGGTTAAGTTTCCTAGCCATAGACATGAGTTGTCATTTGATTAACGGGATCACATCATTAGAGAATGATGTGATTGACTTGACCCATTTCGTTAGCTTAGCACTTGATCGTTTAGTATATTGCTATTGCATTCTTCATGACTTATACATGTTCCTATGACTATGAGATTATGCAACTCCCGAATACCGGAGGAACACTTTCTGTGCTACCAAACGTCACAATGTAACTGGGTGAATATAAAGGTGCTCTACAGGTGTCTCCGATGGTACTTGTTGAGTTGGCATAGATCGAGATTAGGATTTGTCACTCCGATTGTCGGAGAGGTATCTCTGGGCCCTCTCGGTAATGCACATCACTGTAAGCCTTGCAAGCAATGTGACTAATGAGTTAGTTGCGGGATGATGCATTACGGAACAAGTAAAGAGACTTTTCGGTAACGAGATTGAACTAGGTATTGAGATACCGATGATCGAATCTCGGGCAAGTAACATACCGATGATAAAGGGAACAACGTATGTTGTTATGCGGTTTGACCGATAAAGATCTTCGTAGAATATGTAGCAACCAATATGAACATCCAGGTTCCGCTATTGGTTATTGACCGGAGACGAGTCTCGGTCATGTCTACATAGTTCTCGAACCCGTAGGGTCCGCACGCTTAACATTCGGTGACGATCGGTATTATGAGTTTATGTGTTTTGCTGTACCAAAGGTTTTTCGGAGTCCCGGATATGATCACGGACATGACGAGGAGTCTTGAAATGGTCGAGACATAAAGGTTGATATATTGGATGACTATGTTTGGACATCGGAATGGTTCCGGGTGAGTTCGGGCATTAACCGGAGTACTCGGAGGTGCCATACGTTCGGTACTAGGATCGGTCGATCGTGAAGACGTACGACTACACCAACTGTGTTGTCATAACGCTTCCTCTTTCGGTCTACGAGGGTACGTGGATAATACTCTCCCCTCTCGTTGCTATTCATCACCATGATCTTGCGTGTGCGTAGGAAAATTTTGAAATTACTACGTTCCCCAACAATATCTTCCCATGGAGTATTCGGAATAGATAGAGGAGTATATAAACCATGGGATTCAAGCGGGACTTAGCTTTGTGACAAATCTCCCATCCCATCACGTAGTGTTCCACATCTCATTCACGGCCAAAAGAAGTGATCAACAAACACACTTTCAGTTTTCTTGGCTCCAAAATGTCCCATGAGACCACTAGCATGAGCCTCTTACAAGATCAACAAGCGAACAGAATAATCTCGATGCACAATTTGTTAGCTCGAAATAGAAATCCAGCATGCAAGTGAAACTTCTCCCATCCCTTTCCCTTGTTGCACTTTGAAAATAATTCGGCAAAGTATGAGTCGTTAGCATACAATTCTTTGATGCTTTATAAACCAAGGATTTTAGCATCAAGTTGGGAAAGTAAAATATGACGCCTAGACAATGTGTCGACAACAATGTTATCCTTCCCTTCCTTTTACTTGAAAATATAAGGAAAAGACTCTATGAACTCATTCCATTTTGCATGTCTACGGTTCAGTTTGAGTTGACCCTTTAGATGTTTTAAAGATTCATGGTAGAAATGTATTACAAACTCTTTTGGCCACAAGTAATGCTGCCATGTTTCCAAAGATTAAACAAATGCATACAATTATTTATCATAGAGGAATAATTAAGAGTTGGACCATTAAGCTTCTCACTAAAATAGGCGATGGGTTTGCCTTCTTGCATTAGAACTCCGCCAATGCCAACACCACTTGCATCACATTCAATCTCAAATGTCTTACCAAAATCGGGAAGTGAAAGCAATGGGGCTGATGTCAACCTCATCTTTAGTTCTTGGAAGGACTTGTCTTGGGCATCACCCCCATTGGAATGGAGTGTCTTTCTTCGTTAACTCGTTCATTGGTGCAGCAATGGTACTGAAATCCTTCATGAACCGGCGGTAGAAACCCGCAAGTCCGAGGAAGCTACACACTTGGCTCACATTTTGTGGAAGCAACAACTCACGAATAGCCTTGATCTTCTCTTCATCGACCCCCACACCTTTTTCTGAAACAACAAACCCAAGAAACACAACCTTGTTTGTGAAAAATGTGCACTTTTCCACGTTAGCATACAACTTTTCCTCCCGTAGGATAGCAAGCACACATTTTATATGTCCAACATGATCCTCCAAAGTTTTGCTATAAATCAATATGTCATCAAAGTGAACCACTATAAAATTGCCAATGAAGGACCTAAGCACATGATTGATCAATCTCCTGAAAGTACTAGGTGCATTCGTTAATCCAAAAGGCACAACCAACCATTCATACAAGCCAAAAAATTTCTTGAATGCGGTTTTCCATTTGTCACCCTCTTTCATTATTATTTGGTGGTATCCACTTCGGAAATCAATTTTAGAAAATATGGTGGAACAACAAAGTTCATCAAGAATGTCATCGAGCCTAGGTATAGGGTGACGACATCTCACAGTGATGTTGTTAATGGATCTACAATCAGTGCACATGCACATAGTATCATCTTTCTTTGGAACTAAAAGAATTGGAACAACACAAGGAGAAATACTTTCCCTTACATACCTTTTTTAAGATCTTCTACTTGCCTCTGAATTTCCTTCATCTCCTCTGGGTTTGCTCGGTACGGTGGGCGGTTTGGTACTGGGGCACTCGGAACCAAGTCGATTTGGTGTTCAATGCCCTGCTTCGGTGGCAGACCAGGTGGCACCTACTTGGGAAAGACATCCTCATACTCTGCAAAAAGATTAAAAAACAACACTAGTAAGAGTTGACGGTAAGTTGTTAGTAGCCAATAAAGTTTCCTTGTACATGAGTACAAAGAATGGAGTATTAGGTTCTCTCGATTCCTGCATATCCCTTTTCCTAGACATCATAACTAATCCCTGTTTATCCTTGGGCTTGGTCATATTTAGCTGTGGAGCTTTTCGCTGTGGAGACACTCCCTCACTATGTTGGTGGCTCACTCTTTGTGTATGATCGCTCTCTCCCTTTTTCTTTCCTTTTCTTTTCATCTCATCAAGACATACTTCCTCGGGTATCATTGGCAGCCAAGTGAACGTTTCTCCTCTATGGACAAAACATAAGTGATTCACACACCCACTGATTTGCACATCACGGTCATGCAAACACGGTCGTCCAAGAAGCAAGTGACAAGCGTGCATCGGCACCACATCACACTCAACATCATCCTGAGATGTCCCTACTGAAATTGGTATTCGCACGCTGCTAATCACCTTAATTGCGCCACAATCATTCAACCATTGCATGCGGTATGGATGTGGGTGACGTTTTGTTTGCAATTGAAGCTTCTACACCATCTCCGTGCTTGCAATATTGTTGCAGCTGCCACTATCAACAATTACTCGGCATATCTTTGAGTTGATAAGGCAAGGGTGTGGAAAAGATTATGCCGCTATCCCTTTTCCTCCTCCGCAACCTGGGAGTTAAGTGAACGACATACAACCAAAGCTTCACCATTAAGTTCTTCATGAGACAAAATGGTGCCGCCTACTTCCCAACCTTGTTCCTCTTCCACTTCATTGTTGCCACCTTCAGGGTCACTTTCAGACTCCCATTCACCTCCTTTATTAATGATCATAGTTCTTTTGCTTGGACATTCCGAAGAAATGTGACCTCTTCCTTTGCACTTGTGGCGTTGAATGTCGCTACTGCAGGTGAGGAAGCTGTAGAACTCTTTTCTGCAGGTGTTGCAGATGTTGACCTCTTATCTTGATTGCGAACAGCAGGTGAGGAAGCTGTCGAGGCATGTGGGTGCCTAGGTGGTGCACCCTCAAACCGAGAACCATATGGCTATTGTGTTCACTGCCATGAGGATGTGGTAGTGCGGCGTTGGAAGGCACGAGTACGACCATTACACATATTCCTCTTCTCAACTCGTATAGCTTGATGTACCACATCTTGTAGTGTATCATAAGCAAAATATCTCCACAAAATCTGATATTTCATCATTCAGCCCATGTAAAAAGCTTGCCATCTTCGCTCATCACATTCACGGGTTCTTGTTCAAATTAGCAGCACATCCATCTCTTTATAATACTCCTCAACAGTGCGGGTGAAAGGATCGATATGGTTGACTAGAGGGGGTGAATAGGCAACTAACAATTTTTAAGCTTTTCTTTACCAATTTAAACTTTGCAATAATAAAAGTTGTCTAGATGTGCAACTAGGTGGACAACCTATATGATGCACCAACACAAGCACACGAGCAAGCAAGGATAAGAACACAAATAAGCTTGCATAAGTAAAGGGATAAGATAACCAAGAGTGGAGCCGGTGGAGACGAGGATGTGTTCTTGAAGTTCCTTCCTTTGAGGGAAGTGCGTCTCCGTTAGAGCGGTGTGGAGGCACAATGCTCCCCAAGAAGCCACTAGGGCCACAGATTCTCCTCACGCCCTCACACAATGCGAGATGCCGTGATTCCACTATTGGTGCCCTTGAAGGCGGCGATCAACCTTTACAAGCAAGGTTGGGGCAAGCTCCACAACAACCGGAGGCTCCCAACAACAACAACAACAACACGAAGCTTCACCACAATGGAGTATGGCTTGAGGTGACCTCAACCGCCTAGGGTGCTCAACACCCAAGAGTAACAAGATCCATAAGGATAAGTGGGGAATCAAATTTCTCTTGGTGGAAGTGTAGATCTGGGCCTTCTCAACCAATCTGAGCAAATCAACAAGTTTGATTGGCTAGGGAGAGAGATCGGGCGAAAATGGAGCTTTGAGCAACAATGGAGCTTTGGGGAAAGAGGTAGGTCAACAAGGAAGAAGACGACCCTTTATATAGTGGGAAACACATCCAACCGTTACCCCAGAGCAGCCCTGCAGAGCGGTACTACCGCTAGGGAAGGGCGGTACTACCACCGAGAGCGGTACTACCGCTCCTACCCAGCGGTACTACTGCTGCAGAAGAGGAAGTCAGGCCATCGGCCCCAGAGCGGTACTACAGCGGGGAGTAGAGCGGTAATACCGCTCGAGCGGTACTACCGCTTCTCGCCGCTACTAGTGCCGCAAAACCCGACACGAGAAAACACCGTCTCGAATCGAGGCGGCGGAGGGCGCTGTACTACGCGGTACTACGGCCGAAGCCAGCGAGCGGTACTACCGCTCAAGCAGCGGTATTACCGCTTAGAGCGGTACTACCGCTACGTGGAGCGGTACTACATCATGGGGACTTCAGTACTATCATGAGACCATGCAGTACTACTGACACCGCAGGAGGCGGAGCAGTACGGAAGAGATAGGTGCAGCTCAAAGATGCGAAAGGAAGACGACGGTGTGATAAAGATGTGTGCGTGTTGATTCCACCTAGTCTTACCAAACGGATCCCTCTTAATAGTACGGTGACTCCTCTGAAACTAGTCCACCAACACGAAGCGCAGGAGCTACACCGTCTTGAATAGAAACACCGAGGGGAGGAAATCGTCTCGTGCCAATGAATGATCCTCTGAAAGAACTTAACGCACACGATTAGTCCGCAAAAGCATTGTCATCAATAACCAAAACCACTAGGGAATAAATATGCCCTTACAGCGGGAACCTTGAGTGAGCTCCTGCAATTGCTTGTACAGTTGCCTCTCATAGTATGATGGAACAAAACGGCGCATCATGACTTCCTTCATCAAAGTCCAACTGCGGATATAATTGTTGCCCAACATCAATCGATCGTCTTACAGTTGATTCCACCATGTAAGAGCATAACCAATTTTGAAGCTTCGTGGTCTAACTTCCTATGAGGTTGCAACCTAGCAACCATGACAACCAACTTTTTTGTTATGTGCAACAAATTTGCTGTCTCCGGCCAACTACCTAGTAGTCGATGTGCAACCCCCTACTCATGGATGTGTTGTTTTCACTTCTAGCACACCTTGCCCCTCCTACCCTACCAACGATATGTGCAACTTAGTTTGTTGTTCCAGCCAACTGTTTAATAGTTCATGTGCAACTCCTCCACCCCCCTGCCTGTGGATGTATAGTTTTAGTTGGCTGGGCAACAAATGAAATTGCACATAGCATGCTAGGTAGTTGGCTAGGGCAACAGACGGAGTTGCACATCTCAGGAGCAATGATAGTAGGATGATAAAAATTGCACATCCATGAGGATAGTGAAAAGCTGCATGTAGTGTGGCACCAAGCTGCACAACTCACTAGCAAGGGTGATTTAGACGGGGTAGTAGCATGGAAACTACACATCCACGGGGTACAGGAAAAGTTGGACGCCACTGTTAGGCAGTTAGCACGAACATCTGAAGTTGCACATCCACTACTAGATGGTTGGCTGCAACAGAAAACAGTGAAAACTACACATCCACTGGAAGGGGAAAGATTGCACCTCAACTACTAGGCAGTTGGCCTAGACAGCATACATAGTTGCACATCTCACTGATAGTGGGTAGTTTGGGGTGAATGTGCCATCAGTGAAAACTGCACGTCCATAGGTAGGAGAAAAGTTGCACATTAACAGCCAAGTTGTTGCACATCAACTGCCAAGCAGTTGCACCTAACTGGGATAAAATTGCAACAAAAAATCGTCCAAAACATACCCATATGAGATCTACTTTTGAAGAGCATGCCGCGAGGATTCCAAAAGCGAAAACGGATATGAATTCCGACACACGGTTTGGAAGTTATACCTTTTTAAAATTTGAAAACTCAAATTTAATACATAAAAGACAAACATGGTATCCATCAGGAGGCTTGCGGGCATCCAACACATAGCAGAAAACATGTGAGATGATTAATTAGCCGTTCCCTTTTTTAGCAGTATTGGACCATGTGGGGACAAAAACTTTCTAAATCCGTAGGCTGCTCAAGACCCCTCCCTGGCGCACAGGCGCTCCCTAGACGTATCCAAAAAAAATATGGTCCATCATTGATGTACTCTCCAAAAAATAATAGGCCTCAAATCGAAGCTGAAGGCAATAAAAACTGAGGTACAAGAGAATCTCGAATTCTGGGTCCAGGATTATGCATAGCAGTCGTTCCTCGTTTCATATCATACGCGTACAACGCCTTGTCGTCAGGCATCAAAAAGTATATGCAGTCCCGTTTTCTTAGACCGAGCTGGAGTGCATCGAACGATGCTCCATAACCGCGGCAACTATCGTAGAAAATCACCATGTCGCCGAGCAAGTCCACCTTCAGCCAAGCTCCTTTGGAGATGTCCAACTTGCGCACAACAATTCGTGCGATATATCGACCAGATATTCCATGGTAATAAACGCCTAGGACAAATAGCTCTCCACGGCACTCTAAGATGCACCAATCGAACATGGTATACTTGATTGGGAAACGTTGTTGCAGCAAGGCGTGCGTGGTGAACGCTGGGTGTGGTGAGAACTCTAGTGTGACAATCTGATCATGCTCGTCGTGATATAGGTCGTATGCGTAGAACTTGCCACCAAGCGTGGTAAGACCTTCATTGAAGTTTTTCCCATGCTCGTGCTCCTGCTCGAACCATTGATTTCCTCTTGCATGGCAGTAGTAGATGAGTGCGTGTGCGAGGTCTGCTACGAGCACGACGCAATCTGGATCCGTTGGCTTGAGGGAGAGAAGGCACCTGCTGCTTTGTGCGGCTTCAAGGAGATTCTCTTGGTCTGGAGGTAAGCTGATTCTCTCGAGAGTCGATGGATTACAGAGGAAAGAGTCGTGCGATTCGAGATGCAGCATCAGCACCCGTCCTTGAGGTGTTAGCCAGTAACGATGGCCTCTCAAACCATCGGCTCTCCTGCCCAGCAACTGCCTCTTAGGGATGCTATACAGGAATATGGTGTCGTCGTCGCTTGCCTCGCCGTCATGTTGGTCGTCGAACAGCAGCAGCGGAGCGAGGCCTGGGTCCAGCAGAAACGGTGACACGTCGGTCAGCCCCTTCAAGCTCTCCACCTCGCAGCGCGTATCCGTCTCGTCTTCCGCCGTCTCCCTGCGAAGTTTTCTTAATTGCGTGCAAGTTCCGTATGTCCTTCTCTTGTATTTCACGTCTATATCTATATCTATATCTATATCTATATCTATACCTACTATTAAAGCAAGGTGATATTCTTGGTTTCGTCCGCTTAGATTTTTCTTTTTTTTGAAATTTCGTCCTGCTTATAGGTGCTTATAATATATATACACGTGAGGTGTTACTAATTATGGGATCTCTTTGTACTGTTTCGGCCTGACGATGGGATCTAATAAAAGGACATGCACTGCACACACACGCAGGTTATTGACTCTAATTAACCCAATAAAGGAAGGACATGCATGGTGCTGATTCGCTTCCTGTGTGTGTAGCCCCGTAAAGGAGAATCAAGCTGCAGTGTGTGTGACCTCATTAGCGCGCGTACTGAGTCCTAATCTTTTTGGTGCTGCTTTTCCGTACTTTCAATATTTTTATTTCTAATTTGCTGCATATTCATCAAAAAATCTGGTTGATCTACATGTAGTTTTGATTGAGAGCGGCTCCAACAAATGGGACACGTGACACTACAAGCCCGGTTAATGCTGCTACAAGAAATACACAATGTTGGAAGGCTGGCCACATGCTGCAAAGTTGGACGACCATTTTTTTAGTTGGAATAGTTATCTTTGTGCCAGACGGATCTGGCTTCAGCGGACTGACGATGGCCGCCATTAGTCCCATCTCCCGATCCCGCACGACCCTGATGCTCCAGCGATCGTGCGCGCCTCCACATCTTGGGTCCTAAGCGATGGCTCGAGATGTCGCCGGATCACTGGCTGGAGCCCGAGAGCATGCACCATCTCCTCGTCGGCCGCTCTTTCTTGACGCAGCTCTTGCATGAGCTCCTCGCTTGGTGTCGATGCACATCTGGCCCTCCGCAGCTCGACGGCTGGTTCCAGGATTGCTGCATGACCTCCTGCGTTGCAGTGCCATCTCCGCCCCGCAAAGGCCTCTCCTGGTTGCTACTTCTTGGCGCCCGGCTTGTTTGGAAGCACCGGAACAACATCATCTTCGAAGGCGAGGCACCCTCTCTTGAGCGCCTCCTCAACCTCATTATCGGTGAGGCTCGCTTGTACCGTATTTGTTAACCATCGTTGTTGTAAAGTCGGATGCCACTATTGCAACAAACTTCTTCTTCGAAGTCGACTGCAGCTTATGCCTAGCGACAACCGTATTGTAACAACAGTAGTTTCGATGATATGTCAATTTTCTTTCCCTTTGCAACGCACGGGCATATGTGCTAGTATAATGCAAAAAAAATATGGATTATGTTGCCGTTGCCGGTGCCGACACGGACAAGCAGTTTATGATTCGGGTCACACCGGGATTGTACGTACGTGTCATCTTACTCGGGATGGAATTCTTCTTGGGCTCCAAGAGAGAAATTTTAGCAAGATACTACTACGGAGTACATAGTAGGAGTAGTAGCGTAAAGCTCGAGATGTCCAGCTGCACGTACGCGTTATTACCACCTGCCTGTGGTGCACGGACTGACGTTGCGGCCAAAGGAGAGGCGGTGATGTCGCAGGAACGAGATTGGTCGTCTCTCCCGATGGACCTGCTTATCCTGATCCTGAAGCGTCTGCTGTGGTCGAGCCACCCGAGCTTCGCCTTGGAGTGCCGACAATGGAGCTCCGCCGTGTCGCCCTTCTATCCGGTGTGGGTCATCCCGCTCCTGCTAAACACCACCGACGTTGGAACGACCAATGTCCGCTACTACAGTCCCTACTTCTAAAAAACTTCGAGATGGCGACACCCTGGAGGCACCCGACGCCAAGATCTGTTACGCCAACGGAAGGTACCTAACACTATGCATGTCAAAGCAAATCCTCAACGTTGACCTTCTGACCGACGACTTCTACCGTCTCGCACCGATTTCTCAGAGGTTCGAACATATCATCTACGATGGTATGGGCAAGATGTTCGGCATTAGTACGCTTGTCGTCCAAGTGATTGCTTGTTGCATGCAAAACAGCGACGGGGTGTGGGAACATTGGGAGTACTCCTACCCCGACAGGACAAAGTTCACGGCGTCACCAGGGTCCAACCCTGTGCTCCACCACGGCTTGATCTATCTACTATTAGAAGACGGAAGATTAGCCATATGCGACGAGCGCCGACACGAAGAAGGATTTGAAATTCTTGAGAAGCCACGGGGTTTCGGGTTTGTATACGAAGACAGCTACTTGATCGAGTCCGGCCAGGGCGAGCTGATGGTCGTCCTCATCGGCCGACGCGGGTCACCTGTCGACGTCTTCAAGCTCAATGGACACACGATGGAGTGGGACAAGATGGAGAGCCTAGATGGCAGGGCTTTGTTTACGGGCACACTCACGACCATAATGAAGAAGGCTGCCATTAAGTCGATGCAGAACAAGATCTTCCTCCCAAGACTCTATGATTGGCCGGACATTGTTTATGCTGACTTTGTTCTGTGCGATGGTGAATTTGCCTTTGTGTTGGGGTCGCCACGTGTTGATAACAAGGTGAAGGTTGGCAATGACGACG
This sequence comes from Aegilops longissima, assembly GCA_021605205.1. Classification (NCBI taxonomy): domain Eukaryota; kingdom Viridiplantae; phylum Streptophyta; class Magnoliopsida; order Poales; family Poaceae; genus Aegilops; species Aegilops longissima. Next base: position 393,694,886 of record CM038680.1, read on the forward strand.
CATGTAGCACAAACATGTGGTCTTGCGAATTGGGACAACACGAAACTCCAAGGGACTTTTGGGAGACAGAGAGAATGGATTATAGTATTTGGGTCGATTTTGGCAATAGTTGACTTCTCTTATTATGGATAATACTCGACTTATATCCAGGATTACCGGCATATTGTTGTAGAAAGTCAGATGAGAATTACTATTCTAAACTACAAAGTATACTATGTATCTCTTGATAGAATTAGCAAAATACTTGAATCAAAAAGAAATAGCCAGTCATGCGGCGTGGAACTAAATCAGCGCACTTCTATGCCATCTGATCATCATGTCCATGCAAGCATTGTAACTTGCAACATTTTTTAACACCTGCAATATCATCGTAAAGCTTTTCCTCATAGTCAATCAAAAACATGTCAAGACTTGCAGCATTATAAAGTTCAAACCCATCAATGGATGTATGCAACAAATCCCGTAATACAACAAACCATTGTGGAGCGATTATAAGCATCAAATTGAAAAAAGCTTTGCAATGAAACATTTGTGGTAGACGCCGAAAATCATTGCTTATGTCATACATTTTTTCCCAAGAACAAGCGACCGTAGTTGTCCATCATTTCATTAAGAATTGAAAAAACAATATGCCACACACAACCCAACATCTCATAACGAAAAGCAGAAACACCTAGGTATATAACTCCAACAACCAACCTGCCAAGAAGTTACTCTCACTATAACCTGACTTCGTGCGTGCAAGCTTTGAGAGCTTCAGTGTGTCCTCTCCATGTGCAACACCCTGAAGAATGGTTGAGTGCTTGTTCTCAAACAAATGAGCATTTCTTTTCAGCCACAACCTTCTAATTCGAGCAATGGTCCATGCCGCAATCTCTTTCCTATGATTGAACCTCTCTTTGGATGGCTCCCCCCCCCCTCCCCATCCCCGTCCTCGGCCCCTGCCGTCGGCCCCTTACCTGCCTGGCTCCCCCTGCCCCCTCCCCTTCGCTGGCTGGCTCCCCCCTGCGCCCGGCGATGCGGGGAACCGAAACCATTTATGTGAAACTTAGGCCACCTACAACGCGGGTGCTAAACACCGGCACCGGGATCGATCTCCTAGCTCTTTTGCCCGCCTCCTGGCCTAAACTGGTGATCAGGCTTTCTCTCTCCACATGCGCTAATTTCTTTGGTTGTGAGCAGAATCCTGTATGAGGCTACTTTTCAACAAACTTGCCGATATTTTCTTGTTTTTCCTATTCTGCACGGGCTAAGTGTTGGAGAGATTAGCGCTAGCATAGCCTGCCAATTATTATTATTATTCGAGAAGAGCTTGTGCATCACGGTAAGTGTTGGAAAAGAGGAACTCACATGTTAAGCTATCGTTAATCCTTCGTCTCTCGTCTGCGTCTCTCGCCTCAAGTGAACAAGTGACTAGGGTATCTACGGGTATCTGCCTTCCATCGACGGCATCGCCAATCTACCTCATCTTATTTGTCCATGGGGCATGGAGGTTCCCTACTCTTGCTAGTGGGAGGGCTCCGTTTTTAATGTTTCTTTAGTTGTGTAGGGTTTATGTCCTACTCAAGAAGGCGAGATGTGTCTGAAGATGGAATAAGATTTTCCCGTCTAGCCCCTTTCCGGTGATGTGTCTAGGATCGCTGGAGGGCGGGCGGAGGTGTGTCTTCGATGGATCTTGCGGGGTTAGGTCAGTGGTTGTCTGGAGGGCGGGCGGAGGTGTGTCTCCGACGGATCTTGCGGGATTAGGTTGGTGGTTGTCTTTGGTGGATCTACTTGAATCCGGTCTTCATTCATCTGCGTTCATATGTCTGCAGATTGAATCGTTCTGATTTACGTTTTCTCTTCATCGGCGGTTACTATTTTGATGTGTTGGTCTACGAATCTGGATGTATTTTTCGTTATTTTTATTCTTGGGTTTGCTTCAGTGCTGGTTGCCGTCGCTAGGTGGTTTACAAATTTGAATATATTTTTGTCATTTCTTATATTCGTTGTACTGCTACGATCGATGATAAAGATCCAAAGTTTTCCCATCAGAAGCTAAGCTAATTTTTTGATTTGATTTTTTTTCTAGCGTCCAAACAAGCGCTAGAGCATTGATGATGGCCCTATAAGCGGATTTAACCAAGGACCAAAGGCAAAGCCAGTAAAAGAACCTTCTAGAATAGAGGATTTGACACGTTGTAGATGAGTTCAATTCGACATTTCGAACCAACCGCAGCATAAAATAAATTGAATTTGATTCTTCATCATTTATAACAACAACAAAATGTGCACAAATTGAGAATTTGACACCGGTGGAAAAAAATGCGTTCCATGAGTTGCTTAAATCCCAGCCACAATTTCAGCTTCAGGCTAATCAGAACATCTTGGAATTCCGGACCAACGGCGGCAGCGCCCACCCACCGCCGTCCTTGGTCTTCTGCGCGTCGCGGCCGCAGTCGCCGGCCCTCCTCGCGGCGGCGGCGCCCCCCGCCGGCGACACGCGCGAGCACCCGTGGTCCGCGGGGAACCGGTGCTTGAGGCACAGCTTCTGCCCGCACCCCTTGCAGTGGCTCGTGTTGGAGAAGGTGAGCGTCTCCTTGCAACGCCGCGCGGGGCAGCGCGGCTTGAGCTTCCTGGCCGGGTCGCAGCCCCGGCGCGACCGCGCGTGCGTCTCGAGGATCTCCGCGTCCGTCTTGTCTGGCCGATCGCGCTCGATGGAGTCGCCGCAGGCCTCGCAGACGACGACGGTGCGGCCCTGGTCGGCGGCCCGCGGGCAGCCGTGGTCAACGTACGCGCGGTGCTCCGTGCAGAACACCTTGCCGCAGCCGTCGCAGTCGAAGGGCAGGAAGTCGAGCTGGTTGCAGTCCTCCCTGTCGCAGTGCGCGCCCAGGTCCGGGAACGCCTCCGTGCCCCGCCGCGCCATGGCCTCGCGGGTGTTCCTCCCGATCCCCTCGCTTCGCTCCTGCTTTTCCCCCAAGCCGCGTGTGCTCTCTCTCTCTCTCTCTCTTTTTCTTGCGTTCGGGTTCGAAGGAAGGCTTTGCGTTGCGTGTGGTGTGATCACGGCGAGACGACGCGGTACTTTTATAGCTTCGGGTGGGTTTCGCCGTCGCCGTTGCGGACACGGTTTGCCTCGCCTTTCTTATTGTGCAAGATGAACGTGACGGTGATGGCTGGCCACGCTTTCGTTTGGGCTTCTGGATCGATCCGGTCAGCTCTGGAGGCGCCTTTGCTTAGGCGAGGCGGTTTCGACTCCGAGCTGGTTTGCTCTGGGCCAACTTTGCTAGAGCTACGGACATTTGTTACGGGTTGCAATCTACGGGAGTACGTGGAGCAAACTAATTGGAAATCAACAGGGTCACACCACTGAATTCACGAGGGGAGGAGGGATTACAGGTGGGGCCCGGGCCATATTCGTCCGTAGAGGTAGCCCGTATGGTGTTGCCCGTAAGTTTAGAATTTTCGGCTCTGGGCACCAAGCGTCCGCGTCGGCCGTGACGTGGTGTTCGTTTGGTAGTTTTGGTCGGCTCGGAGTGGACCAGGTCTACTGGGCCGCCCTGGCGATGTAACAAAGGTTCAGCAATCCGAGCCCCGTTATGCCTTTTTTTGTTTGATTATCACGGCCCAGTTATGCCTTTTTTTGATTATCACGGCCCAGTTATACTTTTTTTTGGAGTACCCCTGGTATAGTTGAAGGATTTTTTCATCCATTTTTTGTGGTTGCGATGCATGAATTTTGAGCACGGTTGCACCCAAACTATTAGGGAGCAAGATATTACGCTATAGGAAAGTTAGAGAAAAAATATATGGTCTCAAATAGTTCCCTCTCCTCTCCATAGAATAAACTCTTTCCGAAAGAAAATACAATACGTTGACTCGACAAGAGATTTTCTACCGGTACAAATGGGTAACCTTTACGGTCCCTCCAACACTTTTAGTTCAATTAAATGAACAAAGTTTTGAAAATGGCATCACGTTTGGAATTTTTAGTTCATTTGTATGAACTAAGTAAGGTTGGAAAGTGTTTGACCAAATTTATATTAAAGATACCAATATCTATAATACCAAATATATATTATGAAACTACATTTCATAATTAATCTAATAATATTGATTTGGCATTGCGAATGTTGATACTTTTTTTATAAGTTTGGTCAAAGCAGAGATAGTTTGATTTCGGACAAAACTTATATGCAAACTAAAAAGAAAGCGGAGGGAGTAACTAATATTTAATTGATCAGATTCATGATTAAAGGTTTTCTAAATTATGTGAGCGCCTCATAGACCTGAATTGTGTGAATACCAACACTTTATTTTTTTGATAAAAGGGGCCACACGGCCCCGTTTTCATTATGAAAATGGAGTATGGGATACATCGCATCATTCATATACACCCCACAACATAACTGCAACACCCAGCATATAGCCCCAACTACGAAATGTACATCCCTAGACATATAGTCATGTAATGGATGTCGGAACACTACCTACGGGAATTGAAAAGCATCAGAAACACGTATATTACGGCCATACGCCAACAATTCCACATCAAAGCAATAAGGACATCCCACATATCCCAAGCAGCAGGGACGCATTCAAGGGGGGGCGAGGGGGGGCTAGACCCCCCCTAACAAATCGCTAACTCCCTAATAGCGATATTATTTTTAGGAACGAAACGCTTTAAACCAAAGCGCTGTAACGTTTTCGCCCCCCCTGACTAGGCCGTCGCGGTTAACTAAAGCCCATTAGGCATTAGGCATTACTTGCTACTCACAACAGCCCAAAACAAACAAATGCAAGCCTAGCAGCCTGCTCGCTATTCTGTTCCCTAAAAAAGTGCTACAGGCCTAGTCTTGGATATACGATCCGATCAAGCCTAGCAGCCTGCTCGCTATTCTGTTCATCTTCATCGCTCGGTCGTCTTCGCTCGGGGCCGCCGCGCTGTAGATCGATCATGAGACGTTGCTCAGCTGATCGCCGCCATGATGACGTTAACCAGCTACGGCCGAAACAAGCGATTTCCTCAACCTCCAGTTCGGCGCAAGCACGGTCACGATTCACGGATCTGCGGTTAGTCTTAACTGATAACTTCTAGATTTATAGTTTATGATCTATTTTAATTTGTACCCTAAAACTGATAGAAATTGATCAGAAAATATTTGACTGCCTACTCATGTTTTTATAGATGAAGAGCAAGAAATTAATTGAGACCTTTTTCAGGCCAATTGATTTAAGTTCGCACCATGTGATGAACATGATGCCACGGCAAATACTAATGATGTGCACGACTAGTTCACTCCATCGAAGCAGCGGTCACGACTGCTTGCCTGCTTCATCGCCCGACCTTGGCACTCTAGCCCAATGTTTAAGGTACACACGTCAATATACTAATGCAGGCTACAAAGTACAATCTCTCAGTACTAGATGCCCGTGAATTGGAAGATTAGAACAATTGCAAAATGCAATTTGCTGGTGGTCAAATTTATTATTTAGATTAGCAATGTCATTAGAGATAAAAAAATCACTCTCTTTAACTCAAGATTAAAGATTGATAAAGGCAACGGAACTATATTCATTTTACAAATCTGATGTTTCCAACTTGGATGCTCCTACTGTTGGATCTGAAATTCCATCAGAAGTTAACCGGTTGCAGATGATAACTCAACTCCAATCTAGTTATTGTGCAAACTGATGATCAATATACTGTGACACCACTAGAAATATAAGAAGTTGATACTGATGGAAGTACATCATATGAACATAACCACAGTAATTGCTAAGATCTTCATCAACGCAACTTTTGTGACTATATTCTTGCATTATGTGTCATGAACGATTGTTATCGTTCGCCCCCCTCATGTCCAAATCCTGGCTCCGCCCCTGCCAAGCAGTGTCAACGAAGTCTTCAAATAGCAGGATTCCAACCATGTGCCTGTCTGAAAACATCATTTGCCACTTGAGAGAGTCTTTTCGATACTCCTATAAGCAAATTGTTTTTCAAAAGGGAGGATAACCCTAGCCTCTGCATCGAGCGATGCACACAATTATATATTATTAAGAATGTAAAATCCAATAGTCGAATATCGACCAGGGAAAAAGGAAAAAGAAAACTCGAGGACGCATGCATTGCGACAGTAACTCCAACAGATAGCCATTAACCCTATGATACAAGACGAAATCAAAACAAAAAATACACAGCTCCTAGGCTACACTTCAAGAACGGATCACCGCACGTACGCCGATGATGACGAGTCCAACACAAGGTTGAAGTCCGGATTCTCGTCCCCAAAGCCAAGCTTCAATTCACCACCTTCAGACACGCGTCGACGCAGCCAGTGATCTTGTGTTTCCGCCGGAGTGCATAAAGTCGTTGTTCAAGCAGTATGTATCATCATCCCTTATCCGGCTATCGATGCCTCAACACTAGGATATCCCTGGGGAGACGACAGACGTCCCATACCGACTGTCTCCCGCCAATGTCGCACCACCTTCAATCTAGCAACAACAGGCTAGACATGAAACCTCCATCAGAGCCACCGTGCAACACGCGCCGGTAGCAGGCATGACTTGACGCCTCCGCATGAGACGTCGTCTGTAGGATCCGCCGGCGGCGCATCCGCTGGAGGCTTTCACCTGTCAGCAACAGACAATGCCGACGACTTCGAAAGAGACTTATGCATCACCTGTCAAGCCGCATTGAACCAGAGCTATTGATGGAGAGAACTTCACATACCGCCGCCTGCCCCATGTAACGCCCCGAATTCGATGCGCCAGGTGTCCGCCAATTATTCGCCGTCGTTGCCATGTCATTTGCTTGCGTGTTGCACTTTGCCATGTCATCATATGCACTTCATATCATGTCATCATGTGCATCTCATTTTGCATACGTGTTCGTCTCATGCATCTGAGCATTTTCCCCGTTGTCCGTTTTGCAATCCGGCACTCCTATGTCCCCCGGCGTCCCCCTTTTGTCTCTCGTTGTGTGTGGGTGTTAAACTTTCTCGGAATGGCCCGAGGTTTTCCAAGCGGCCTTGGTATAGCACCGGTAGACCGCCTGTCAAGTTTCGTTCCATTTGGAGGTCGTTTGATACTCCAACGGTTAACCGGGTAACCGTAAAACCCCCTTTCTCTTTGCAGCCCAACACACCCTCCAAAGTGGCCCAAAACCCATCCAAACCCCCTCCATGCTCTCGGTTGTTCGATCACGATCGTGTGGGCGAAAACCACACCTCATTTGGAGCCTCCTAGCTCCCTCTACCTATTTATATGTGCATCTCCCCCGAAATCCCGGTCTAACCCTAGCCATCTTCATCCTCGCGCCGCCGGACACGTCCGCCCGGCGCCGGACGCGTCCACCTCCACCTCACCCCGGCCAATCCGGCCTCGCCATCTCAGCGCCGCCACCTCCCTCCACCTATCAGCCGCCGCCACGTCACCAGCGTGGCGCCTCTCTCCTCACACACAGCGCCCTCCCTCATGGGCCCACGGCCGTCCCTGCCTGATCATGACCGGGCCCGAGGAGCCGCCGCCAAGCCCGCCGCCTGCCCCCGCGCCACAGTGCGGGACTACACACTGCGCCCCCGGCGACTCCCAGACGCCCAGCGCCCGACGTCTGCTTCGCCGCCTCATGGAGCCAGCGCCCAGCGCCTCCCGCCTCACATCGCGCGCCACACGCCTCGCCTGGCCAGCCGCCCGCCTCGCCAGCCCGCCCGGCCTCTCCCTCGCCTCCTCCAACCGGATCCGACGAGGAGCACCTCGGATCCGTCCTCCCCTCCACTCCGGCGAGCCTCTCCTCCAACTCCGGCGAGACTCCGGTCGCCTCGAAGTCCGTGCCGCAGCCCCGGATTCAGATCCAAAACGAAGGTTGACCCCGATTTTCCACGAAGTCCCGAATATTTTTGCATTATGTACCCATGTTCAGCGCATCATAACTCCATTCATACTGCTCCGTTTCGTGCGTGTAATATGTCAAATTGTTCGCCTCGACGAGTAATTCATTTCATTCCATTGCATCATGTTCATTTGAGTCCATCTTGATGCCTGAATCATCGTTGCAAGAGTGCTATATGATGTTAACCTGCTGAAACTGTTATAACTTGGTGATTTGTCATTTTTGTTGCATTTGATGTGTGCATCTTATGAGCATGAGCTCTACAGATGTTTTGTTATATGCCATGCCATATTTAGAGAGGTGCTTGCAATGTATTTTTGTGATCAATGTGGTGACTAGCACAAGAATGCAAACTAGGCTTCGTGATGTTGCTGATTTCAGCCCTTGTTCTGCTGTTATTGTGTTGCCATGTATTCATGTTGCTACAGAGAGATCCATGCATATTTTGAGATACTTCAGTAAGTATGTTTTGATCATATGGTTATGCTCTATCCATACATATCCTTGTTTGAAATTATGGAGTAGTCTATCATGTCATTTTCGTGCTTTACTTTTGCTATAAAATGTTCCTGGCAGATTGTTAACATGTTTAGCAATTTTTCCTAGCTGGTTGTTGTTAATCCGTGCACCCTATGAACTTGTTCTTGCCATGCTTAGCTTCATAAACATGTCTTCTAACTGTTGGTTGCCTTGCCATGCCATGCATTACTCTGTGGTGAGTGGTTCAATCTCACCAACATGCCTACTTATTGTTGTTCCTGCCATGTATGAATCTGTAATATAACTTGTCATGTTTACATGGGTTCCATCATATCTTCTTTTACTTTTTAGCTCATGGTCAGTAAAGGACTTTTGTTCTATGCATTTAGTATATTTATTTCATGCCTTTGTTTACCATGATAAGTTCCTGTAACATGTTGTTTGATAGCTCTAAACATGCTAACCTGATGTTATTTCTGCCATGTCCTGTGATTTCTGCTAAGTCTGTGAACCTGTCATTATTTGCAATCTTGCCATGTCCTTTTGAGCATGTTCTAGTGATTTCTGGAGATAGCTCAGTGTTCATGTTTTGTCGTGATTTACCTGTACATCATGTCCATGCCTTTTTTTTTCATGTTGAGATCTTGTAGCATGTTGTTTTGAGGTTTGCTAGATGCCTACTTGCTGTTTTGGACAGTTTGTTGTTGTGTCTTGTATAGGGTGTATGTGTTGAACCGTTGCTCCGTTTTGAGTGTGCTCTATATGAAACTTGCTTAGTTTTGCATGTAGTTTCATATTACTGTGTTGGATCTATATTTTGATGTGTTTGCTTGATGTTTGAATGCATTTTGCATCTATGCCATGTTTAACTTGTTTTGCTCATATCTTCTAGGCCATAGCTCCGAATTAAATGAACTTTATATGTAACTTGACTAGAATTTCGTGTAGATCATCTTGGTGCATCATAACTTGCTGTTTAACCACTTGAATTTAAGGTTTATTCAGATCTGAACCAATTTCTAAATTTGCATATGGGGACTTACCGGAAATGTTCTATGTTGTTTCTGGCCTCATTTAAACTTGCTTTGATGTGTTGCTCTTGTATGCTTCATCCCTTGCCATGAGTAGCTTCATGTAACCTTGTCAGGCATCATACTTGGGTGTGCATCATGTCTTGTTCATGTGTGGTGTGTTTACTATGTTGTGTGCTTCTTCTCGATAGTTCCCGTTTCGTTGCGATCGTGAGGATTCGTTCGTCTACGCTTGGTTCATCTTCGTGGCTTCATCTTCTTCATGGACTCTTTCTTCTTCCTTGCGGGATTTCAGGCAAGATGACCGTCACCTTGGATCTCATTACTATCATTGCTATGCTAGTTGCTTCGTTCTATCGCTATGCTGCGTTACCTACCACTTGCTGCTCAAGCCTCCCAAATTGCATGATAGCTCCTAACCTTTGTCACCCTTCCTAGCAAACCGTTGTTTCGCTATGTTACCGCTCTGCTCAGCCCCTCTTATAGCGTTGCTAGTTGCAGGTGAAGATGAAGATTGCTCCATGTTGGATTATGTTTATGTTGGGATATCACAATATCTCTTATATTATTAATGCATCTATATACTTGGTAAAGGGTGGAAGGCTCGGCCTTATGCCTGGTGTTTTGTTCCACTCTTGCCGCCCTAGTTTCCGTCATATCGGTATTATGTTCCCGGATTTTGCGTCCCTAACGCGGTTGGGTGATTTATGGGACCCCCTTGACAGTTCTCTTTGACTTTCCCTTGGGTCGGCCAGCCCGAGGGTCATCTTTATTTTAGCCCCCCGGGCCAGTGCTTCTCTAAGTGCTGGTTCAAACCGAGCGATGTTCGGCGCCCCCTGGGCAATCAGGGTCTATGCCAACCCGACGTCTGGCTCATCCGGTGTGCCCTGAGAACGAGATATGTGCAGCTCCTATCGGGATTTGCCGGCACATTCGGGCGGCTTTGCTGGTCTTGTTTTATTACTGTCGAAATGTCCTGTAGCCGGGATTCCGAGACTGGTCGGGTCTTCCCGGGGAGAAGGAATATCCTTCGTTGATCGCGAGAGCTTATCATGGGCTAAGTTGGGACACCCCTGCAGGGTTTAAACTTTCGAGAGTCGTGCCCGCAGTTATGTGGCAGATGGGAATTTGTTAATATCCGGTTGTAGTAAACTTGAAGTAAACTCTTCTAAAATACACCAACCGTGTGTGTAACCGTGAGTGTCTCTTTTAGGGGTTGATCGAGAGGAGAACACGGTTTCTCGGTTATGTCTGACGTAAGTAGGAGTTCAGGATCTTCTTGATCATTACTTTGACGACCGCTTGCTAAGCTTCTCTTCTCGCTCTTGTTTCGTAAGTTAGCCACCTCACTTGCTTAGTCGCTGCTGCAACCTCACCACTTTACCTCTTCCTTTCCTATTAAGCTTTGCTAGTCTTGATTCCCATGGTAATGGGATTGCTGAGTCCTCGTGGCTCACAGATTACTACAACAACAGTTGCAGGTACAGGTTATGCGATGATCATGACGCGAGAGCGATGTTACTTGTGTTGGAGCTCTTCTTATTCTGCTTCTTCGATCAGGGGATAGGTTCCAGGTCGGCAGCCTGGGCTAGCAGGGTGGATGTCGTTTGAGTTGTTGTTTATGTTTCATCTGTAGACGGATGTTGATCTTGTATGTTGTATTGTTGTATTCATGTGGCATTTGTATGCCTTGTATGTATCCCCATCTATTATGTAATGTTGATGTAATGATATCCACCTTGCAAAAGCGTTTCAATATGCGGGTCTATCCTTGGTGGGACCTTCGAGTTCCTTTTGGATAGGGTCGCATATTGGGCGTGACACCCCAGCAAGGCCATCACCACCTCGAGATCCAGACTCCGAGTCGCCTATAGAACCATGGAGTCCATCTTATCAAAGAGAAGGGGTCGCTGCTCCCAATTCCATGCGCTACAGGGACCACCCCTCATCGCGCCAGCCGTTGTCGTCGCCCATACAATGGCAACCGCTGCTGCGATCCCGCATCAAACGTCGTCGATGCCAGAGGAAGCTCTGGCCGCCACAGGCGTCCTTCGACGTCCTTGAAAGCTTGATCCCGAGATCCGCTGCCACTGGCGCCGCCACAAGGAGCCGCCACCTGGCCCTTCATCCCAAGTGGAGGGGACGCCGCCGCCGCCATGATCGAAGCCGCTGCTCAGGGATCATGCATCGCCTATCGGCCACATCACCCCCTCCCCCCCCCCCCGGCGATCTGTCCTCCCCACGAAGTAGCCAGAGCAGCGCCGAGCCACCAGGACGGACAATCGCCTGAGGACGAACTCGTGTCACCCGTCGCTCCAGACAACCGGGCTAGAGCCAAGACCCCCTCCATCCCCATCACCGCCGGCGTCCGGGCTTAGCCGGTACACATCTCTCGGGACAACGAGGGGGGAGATAAGTGGGAGGGGCGGCGGCCGGGGGGCTAAGATTGCCCCCCTCCCCTCACCTCCCCCCGATCGCCCTGGAGTTAGCGAGACGAGGAAGGACATCAACGCCAACGTGGATTCCTACCTCTCCTTTAAGGAACTTGTGTGCTCTTTTTTTATTCATAACCACCCATGAATCCAGCAAAGAACATAAGATGAATATCATATTAACAGGATTTGAAGGAAAAATACGTTGAACTTCAACATGATTTGTTCCTTGTTTTCTAAGTAACCCAAATCAAAGAAGCAACACCAATAGAAATCGCCGCCCTATCTATGCCAGTATAAGATTGCAGCCAGTCTTGACATGGATCGAAGAATGATGAAGGCAAATTGGGATTACCCAGCGCCCCATACATACCAAAACATTTGTGCTGAAATTTGTAGGAAATCTATGTAAAGCGAGGCGCGAGCCTTTTTCGATAAATTTGTCTGAAATCTATGTTATACATTGTACTCCTAAAGGATGTCAGTCGAGCTGAATCCGACACTTATGTTAGGGGGAGGACATCATGCTAGCATTACTAGATTGCGGAATGATGTCTGCATCATCGACCAAATTGGTTAGCATGACACTAGGGATGTGTTTGGTTCAGGGAATGAAGTGGAATGTAACGGGTCAGACCTGCACCTTGAGCGATTTCTGTGTTTAGTTGAAAAAGGGAACGGAATGCACTGGTTCCCTGGAAAGGAATATTCCCCCTATATGCCGAACCGGATGGTTCCTCCAAATTGGCCGGACCACGCGGAACGCGTCTCTCTCGCGTCGTCCCCACTCACCAACGTGGAAGGCGTCCTGCGCGGCGCCCCGCTCCCTCTCCCTCGATGGGCATGGCGGCGGCCATACACCTCCCCCTCCTCTACGGCACCCCCTCGCCGCGGTTGGATATGCAGCCTCGCCGGCGTCTCCTTCCCCTCGTCGGAGATGCAGCTTCGCCGCGTCTCCTGCCCCTCGACCAAGGATCTGGGAAAGGACGGGGCGGCTCCCTCTCGATCCGGCCTCTCCCTCGGCTCGCCCTCTGGAACGACGGTTCCTCCCCGTCTCTCTCTCGTCAAGCAGCAGCTGATTGCTCCCTCCTCCCGTTCCTCTCACCCAGCAGCAACGATGGCAGGTCAGATGCAGCCGATTTGTTGGGAAGCAGAGCAGATAAGCGGCGGTCGGCTCGGCTCGGCTCCTTCCCGGCAGCTAGCAGGCCGGTGGCATCCACACACCTGGGCGGTAGCAGCACCAACCAGGGAGCAGCCAGTTCGGCAAGCAGCAAGAGCAGCATCAGCAGCGGCAAGAGCAAGCTTCTTCGATTGGCTCTTTCTAACTTGGCATTCTCCGTCCAATAATCAGTAGTACTCAACTTGATTTAGTGCTAGCTTTGTGTGCTCTGTGTTGAGACTGGTAGTAACAATTTTGTTGTCATTAATACTTGGTGATCTAGATTTTGTGCTTCATCAACATTTGTTATTTATTTTCTGAAAAGTTGCTGTGACTACCATTTTTTATATATAAACAATCAAATATCAGGTTATATATCTCAGTGATAAATCATTGTGAAATTCAAATGTTGTTCAAAACTATTTATGCTTGCGAGTGGAGTTGTAAATTATTGTGAGCGGAACCAAATTCATTCGATTCAATCTCTCCAACCAAACATCAAAATGTAATCATTCCATTCCATCTATTGTGCTCAAGCAAACACAGAGACGGAACCGACCCATTCCAGTGGAATGGAACCATGACATTCCATTCCACTTCGTTCCGCAACCAAACACATCCTAGGGGGATCACCATCCCGAATAGAAGAATTCTTATCATGAAAACTAAACTGAACTGTAGGTCATGAGCCACACTACTCTCTTTGTCGAGCTTCCCAATTTCTGAACCCAAATCAACACATTTACGCATAGTCACATAGATAGCCGCCGCCATGTCTCACCATTGAGTTTCTCCAATGCAAAAATTGACAACCTTCATGGCGTCACATTCTGCCTGGACCTGATGAAATCCCATAGTATTTGCCGACCATCTCCCATCAGTAAAAGCTTCAACAGTGGTGGCATCCGCAGCAGGTGATAGATAAGCGCAACGGCCTGCCAGAAACTGCCCCTTGCGATCTACTGCTATAATCACCGCAGTTGTTCCGCGTAGCAGGCGCGTCCACGTTCAGTTTGTGCCCTAGACTTCGTCACATCGGCTGAAATAATTAGCTTCTCTGATCGCTCCAAATTTTCATCACAACAGATGAAACGGAACGCGGGAGATTTTTCCATTTTCTCTTACGCTGCTCGAGCGCTGGACTAACCAGTCGTCGTCCTCTTCACCCCTCGACGTACGATACCCAGTCCGAGCATCTCAGAGGATTCCTTGCACGCGACCGGTATACGTCAGGTCAGAACGTGGCGTCATGAGCAGTGAAACCCGGGTAGGAGTCCTCGAGTACCCACCCACAGCAGGGCGACGATCGGTTGATACGAAGCGACGAATCGTTCCATGGATTCCGATACGAATCTCCCAGCTCCCGGGAGCATGCGTGTGCCCGGCGCCGGTGGCTCCGGGGCCAGCTCGCGACGTGCCAACGGCGACCAGGACCGGTGGATCACGCAGCTGCCGACCCGTTCGATCGTTTGCTGAGCTACACCGAGTCAACCACATGGGACGGCCGGACGGGGGCCACTTGACTGAACCACAGCTCACTGTTTGCGACCTCGTTGTCTCATCGACCAAGTCGACTAGCGACTAGCGACTAGTCAAGGTGTAACTCGATCCACTCAAACGTCCGCATGACTGTATGACGGTGTACCATATGCATGCTACGACGTCATGTGTTACATAGAGTTTTTTTTTGAAAAGGAGGATGTACCCCGGTCTCTGCATCTGGACGATACATGCAGCTATATTATTAATTATTCACAGGGACTATACTAGGTGATACATCAATAAGCTTTCGTCACCTTCGTCACAGAGACCATATAAGGTAACGAAGGTGACAAAGTGATACATCAATAAGCCTCTGCATCTGTGGGTCCCATACCGGTCTGGTACACTTCCAGTGAGCACCGCACGCTACAAGGGCCGTCACCTTCATCTTTCCTTGGTCCATCCTCAGAGCAGAACTGATGCACCAACCTTGTCAGGCCTATCTGTCATCAACGCCACCATGACGCCAGACAGCTTCCTCCTCCTGCGCGAGTCCATCTTCGCGCATCAGACGCCGAGTCTCCACAGCGCCACGCCGCCAAGAACCGCCACCATGAATGTGGAAGATGAAGCACCGCTCCACCAGAGACGCCGTTCTCCGGTCCCTCGAGCCCGTGTGCACCTCCAAGAATGATGCCCCCAAGGGGGGAAACAACACCAGAGAGCCGCCGTCATCCGATCCACTAATTTAGGGTTTCCTCCGAAGGTAGCAGAGAGTGGCCTTGAACTTCTCCACGGCGATGCCTTCGGGAAGGGAACGACGTAGATAGCGTCGCCATCGCCGGCCTTGGCAATAGCCAATAGTAGGTTTTCACCCAGATCTGATCGAAGACCTCCATCTCTCGTGCACGGGCCGCCGCCATCCCTGCCGGGATCTCACCAGCACACCCCAACACCAGCCCCCCCACGGTCCAAGGACTGCGCCTTCAGGAGGAGGAACGGCACCGTAGCGCCGCCGTCGTCCCCAAGCAGGACCAAGGGTTTCCCCTAGATGCAGGGGATGGTGGGTGGGGGTTGAGAAACCTCAACGAAGACTCCAAGGAGTGGATCGGCGCCACGGCGTCGTTGTTGTTGTGGACGCTGTCACCGGCGAAGGGTTTCCCCCAGTCCCAAGAGCCCCACCATCCAATTACCGCCCACCACCCGGATCCGCCGAGCAAGGCCACACCGAAGCCCAGATCAAGCGAGATAAGGTGAAGGAGATGAAGCTGGCGCTGGTCGATCCAGATCTGGCGGCCGGCCGACGGAAATCACGGCCGCCATGAGCTCCCACCACCGGGTCCTCGCCGCCCACGCGAGCCGAGGAAGACCAGCCACATACCCGCAGCCACCCTCCGTCCTAGGGAATGCGCCGCACACCTTGACCGGGGCTGCCACCCTGACACACCAGGCTCTCCTGCGCGAGGCAGCAACAGCCAGCCCCGCCGCCACCTTCCTCGACGCCGCACGGGCTTGCCGGCGGCTATCTCTGGTGGCGGCGAGATCTGGAGGAAGGGGGAAGGGGGCCGGCGGCGCTCTAGGGTTGGGGCCGCCCGAGTCGCCCCAGAGGAGCGACGCGGGAGCGCTGAACCAGGATATTAATCTTCAAAAGAAATCAGCCACGTCGCTTGCAAGGCAGCACCTAGTGTGATAAAGGAATTGTATCTGAAAAGTAAGGGGCTGCATTATTTGGAAGTTAGAGCATCGCTAAATATAGCTGAGATTTCACGAAATGGATGGAGGCACACCGTTAACTTGGAGAAAAACGAGCGCTCTTGTAGAAGATGGCAAATTTGTGGTAAACCTTGCACACATGCTCTTCGGTTCATCTTCTCCAAAAAAAAGCCAAGCTAGAGGATTATGTTGCAGAGTGCTTCTCAGTGGCAAGGTTCCAAGCGGCATATGCATGAGTTCTCATGCCAATTAGGGGCAGATCCCAATGGCCCAAGGTAAATCCTGAATTTGATATGATCCCTCCCAAACTTACCAAGAGTGCTCGACGTCCAAGAACTAGGAGGATAAAGAATTACACCGGAGGTGGAACCGGTAGAATACACAAATGCAAAAGATGTGGAGCAATAGGCCATCTTCGAAAGACATGCAAGGAGCCTGCGATGGAAAGTGACGCGGATCGAGATGCTACTCCTCCTCCGCGGTATTTATTTCATAAGTCTCATCTCTTTCACTTGTATATTATTTTCATGATGCTACTCCTCTTCCATGGTATTTCTTTCATGATACTACTTCTTATCACATTATTGCCAAATGTCCTGCATATTAATTACTAACAATATTGTTTTAAACGTAGGAAAAAGTCAAAGGCTGAAGCAAGCATTGCGGCTACTTCTCCTAAGACACCAACTAAGCAATGTACTCAACTTGATACTCCTACAAGTCCAATGACAAGGCAGAGGGCATCAACTATTGCAATTGCCCTCCTAGTGGATCTACACGAAACAAAACTGCTACTGCTAGCCCTCTACAGCGAGTTTAGTGCATTTGGTTGGGAGAATCATCATCTTTCGCTTATGGTTGTGAGAACCATGATCTTTTGTTTGAAGAAATGGTGGTCTGAACCATTATGTGTTGATGCTAGCTTCTTGTGAACCATTATGTATCATTGTTGATGTTATCTTATTTCGAACCATTATGTATCGTTGTTGAATTGTTGCTATATTGATAGTCAATGATGCAAACTAAGATTATGCTGAATTGATGATGTTTTCATATCAAAATGCTGCTGAAATGTTGTTATATTGATGTTCAATGATGTATACTTAGATTATGTTGAATTTGTGATGTTTTCATGTCAAAATGCTGCTGGAATTTGTCAAAATGCTGCTGAAAAGTTGCTATCTTGTTGTTGGATGATGCAAAGTAAGATTATGTTGAGTTGGTGATATTTTCATGCCAATTGGCTGCTGAAATGTTGCACTATAGCTGCTCTTTTTGTTGTCAAAATTTATGCTTGGGCTGTGAAGAGGTAAGGATATAGAAGTCTTTTTTAGATGGTGTTAGTCTCCATTAGCCATTAGTGGTATTTTGGCTAGAGAAAACTGAAAATAGTGGTATATTGACAAGTTAATTTTTTATAGTGATATTTTAACAAGTTCGGTTTCTCGTAATGGCATTCTGGCTATTGTCTCGTCCTGATACGAATCTCCCAGCTCCCGGGCGCATGCGGGTTCCTCGGCGCCGGTAGCTCCGGGGCCAGCTCGCGACGTGCCAACGGCGACCAGGACCGATGGATCTCGCATCTGCCGACCCATTCGATCGTTTGCTGAGCTACACCGAGTCAACCACATGGGACGGGGGCCACTGGACTGAACCACAGCTCACTGTTTGTGACCTCGTTGTCTCATCGACCAACTCGACTAGAGACTAGTCAAGGTTTAACTCGACCCACTCATACGTCTGCATGACTGTATGACGGTGTACTAGTACATGCTACGACTTCATGCGTTACACAGAGTATAATCTTCAGAACCAATTTCCCGCGAAGAAAAAATAACAATCTTCAGAACAAATCAGCCACGTCGCTCGCAAGGCAGCACAATAATAATACCTAAGTCTTGGACTACTTTATTAATTCTTCAGACACCAACAACCCTCACGGCCCTATCGCAAGCGCTAACTTATCACCACATCCAAGGCAACAAGATTATTATCCAGTCGAAACACGTCGTACTCGTACGCCCGTAGAATGAGCAAGCATCTCATTGCTTGCATCCCAAACAAAGCATTCCGGACGACGGACCCGTCCACCAAAACTACACTTTCCGGAAGCCAAATTAAGTACGAGTGTCGTAGCTTAATCCAAGTTCGGTCAGCATCTTTTCTCCAGTAACAAACAACACGTCGCCACTCAGCCCCGCCTACTCTGACCTCCTCACATGACACGGGCCCGTCGAGCGCCGAGCGTTGACACTGAAGGCCCTGGCCTGGCCGGGCAGACATGCATCGTCTAGTCTTAAATAATGTCTGCCTTTCCAATTCCTTTTCCATTGTTTGGTGGCGGACTTGATTGGACTCCACCTACCTGCCTCGATCATGAATTGGGGCTCAATCGACCTCTCTGTCTTGGTGCAAAACATGTCAAAGTTTTCATGGGAAACATAGAAAATTCGTTGATCATACATTCATACAGATAACCAAATGGATGATTGATTAAGATCGAGAGTAATCCGGAGGAATGCGTGGTTGGATTAAGAAAGCCTTGTCTCCATACCCTCCAACCTCCATCCATCTCAAAAAGAAGAGGCAGGGGCAACAACATCTGGGAGGAATCACGCAATGCAAAAGGTCAAGTTCCCACGGGAGGCCCTACTGGGAAAGGAAAGGCAGACAGACAGCAGTACCGCACGCATTATCTTTGGCAGGCAGGCGACAGGCATGGCCTCCGTCCAGTCAGTCGCAACTCTCGTCATTTTAAAATGGGAGGGGTTCATGTTCAGATCGGTCGACCAACAGCAAAATGGGAGAAATCCATGTTCAGATCCGTCGATGAACAGCACAGATCGAAATCACCGCCCAATGGCAAGCCGTGTAGAGAACACGAATTGATTGGTCCTACTGTAGGCGAACAAGAATTACATTTGTCAAAGATCCAACGCAACGCACGGTGTGGCCTACACCAGCATACATCGGCCAACGAAGCAAACAGCGGATCGATAGCAGAAAGAAAAGGATGGTTTATTTACAGGTGGAAACAACACGCATGAGGACATGAGGTCGGTCCTGCCTAAAACAATAATATACAGTACCTGTCACTCATGCTCTTCTGGGAGTGTGTCCGCGACTGCAAGTACGGAGAGAACAAAGGATTGCTCTGGCTTGCAAGCAACGTCCGACCAACCAACCAGCTCCTCGTTTGTCCGGCGCACGAGCCGACGAGCGAGCCAGCAAACTCCATGGCACGCTCCAGCACGAGCTCGGAGCATGCACTCGAGGACGACGAGATTTGAACAACTTCATTGCACTTTCATCGACAATCACAGTTCCAAAACGAAGGAAGGAATTGATCCTCTCGTGGCGCCAACGTCTAACGCTAATTGAGCAAGCGTGTTTTTTTTTACATACAATGGTGGCGGTGGATCGGCTCAGAACTCGGCGGTGTTGCCGCACGACGAGGCCCCGACCTCGCGCTGCCGCCGCCGGAACGACATGAGCCCGTCCGACACGATGCTGCCGCCGCAGTCGTCCCCGTCGCCGCACTCCAGGCTGCTGCCGGTCAGGTCCGCCTCCTCGTCCAGGTCGCCCCGCATGGCGCGCAGCGTCTTCCTCGCCATCTCCCGCCGGACCCCGCCGGGGGTCCCCTCCTCGGCCACGCGGCGGAGGGCCTTGTCCGCGCCGGCCGCGCGCGCCAGGCCGCGGAACCGGAGGCTGCCGCGGCTCAGCGCGTAGATCGCCGCCACGCACCACTCCTCCAGCTCCGCGAGCGCGACGCGGGTGGAGTCGTCGTGGGGGCAGAGGAGGATGCCGGACACTGCCGCGACGGCGCCCGCGTCCACCAGCGACGCGCGGCCCTCCGAGCAGGCGCCCACGTTGCAGATCACCATGAGAGCCAGCCTGCGGATGGGCGTTGGCTCCGCGGCGCTGGACGCCACGGTGAGGAGGGCCTTGGAGGCCCCCGGGAAGCGCGCGACCTTGGACTGGTTGACGGCGGCGAGAGAGAGGTGGTAGATCGCCATCCCGGCGTCGCGGCGCGCGCGCGGGTGGTGGGCGGGGGAGGTGAGGAGGTCCAGGAGGGGAGGCACCGCGCCCAGCACGCCAATGGCGGCGCGGTTCTCCTCGTTGAGCGCCAGGCCGAAGAGAGCGCCCGCCGCGTGCTCGCGCGCCTCCGGTGCCGAGCCGCCCGAGCGGAGTACCTCGACGAGCGCCGGCACGGCGCCCGCGCGGACGATGCGTACCTTGTTCGCCGGCTCAAGCGAGAGGTTGACCAGTGCCGCCGTAGCGTCGACCCGCGCGGAGGCGTGCCGCGGGATTAGCAGCACTCGCCGGAGCGCCGCGA
This sequence comes from Aegilops longissima, assembly GCA_021605205.1. Lineage (NCBI taxonomy): Eukaryota > Viridiplantae > Streptophyta > Magnoliopsida > Poales > Poaceae > Aegilops > Aegilops longissima. The sequence continues at coordinate 393,715,389 of CM038680.1, forward strand.
GCAGCCGCGGCGTGCAGAGCGCGAGCCGACGCTCCGCGCTCTCCCGGGTGGCGTCCCGGAGGACAGCCAGCACCGCCGCCACCTCTCCATCTTCGTCGGCATCCATTACCGTCGCGACCACCTCATCCTCCAACGGGTCGACCGGCAACTCCACTTCCTTGGCCGCCTCCTTGACTGGCTTCGCAGCCACATCGTCCTCCGCGGGTGTGATCTCCGAGGACGACGTGTACGTGGACGTCGACGCGGCGGACGCCGGGGACGAGTAGGACGAATTGGACGAG